>JAZDXN010000028.1:0-1200000 GCA_037013495.1 Hippophae tibetana | reverse complement strand
AAGATAGATTAGCCAACGAAGAGTATGTTTAAAACTATTCTAATGAATATAAAAATAATAAAATTCATTTCATGATCGTAAAGATAAAAATGGGAAGAAAACAATAAGTGGTGTGGGACTATTCATAGTTATTAAAACAAAATATTTGATAATTTGGATTTGTACCTTTAAACGGTCATAAATTTTTACTCGTGTGTCGAAACAACAATTAGAATATATAAAACCGAATTTAATATTGATACCCATATTTTTAATTGATTTGGGAATGGAACTTCATTATTCGAACCTAATTCCATCATTTATATCACCTATCGAGTGTTTAAAGGTTTTTTCCCATATTTTGCATTTTCGGTTTTAATCAATATGTTCTAATGAAGATGGTTGAGCCAACCAAGAGTATGTTTTAAAATATTTTAATGAATCTCAAAGAAATACAAATAATTTCATGATCCTAAAGATAAAAATGAAAAGAAAAAAATAAGAGTAGTGGGACTGTTCACAGTTATAAAAACAAAATATTTGATAAATCGGATTTTTACCTTTAAACGGTCATAAATTTTGACTCGTGTGTCGAAAAGACTATTAAAATATATCAAATCGAAGCTCGTACCGATTCCCATTTTCTTATTTCACCAGGCAATGTAAATTCATTATTCGAACCTAAATTCCATGATTTACTTCACTTATCGAGGGTTTAAAGTTATTGTAGTATATTTTTAATAATAGTTTTATTCAATATAGTTGTAATGAAGATGGATTAGCCAACGAAGAGTATGTTTAAAACTATTCTAATGAATATAAAAATAATAAAATTCATTTCATGATCGTAAAGATAAAAATGGGAAGAAAACAATAAGTGGTGTGGGACTATTCATAGTTATTAAAACAAAATATTTGATAATTTGGATTTGTACCTTTAAACGGTCATAAATTTTTACTCGTGTGTCGAAACAACAATTAGAATATATAAAACCGAATTTAATATTGATACCCATATTTTTAATTGATTTGGGAATGGAACTTCATTATTCGAACCTAATTCCATCATTTATATCACCTATCGAGTGTTTAAAGGTTTTTTCCCATATTTTGCATTTTCGGTTTTAATCAATATGTTCTAATGAAGATGGTTGAGCCAACCAAGAGTATGTTTTAAAATATTTTAATGAATCTCAAAGAAATACAAATATTTTCATGATCCTAAAGATGAAAATGAAAAGAAAAAAATAAAAGTAGTGGGACTCTTCAAAGTTATAAAAACAAAATATTTGATAAATCGGATTTGTACCTTTAAACGGTCATAACTTTTGACTCGTGTGTCGAAACGACTATTAAAATATATACAATCGTAGCTCGTACCGATTCCCATTTTCTTATTTCAGCAGGCAATGAAAATTCATTATTCGAACCTAAATTCCATCATTTACTTCACTTATCGAGGGTTTAAAGTTATTGTAGTATATTTTTAATAATAGTTTTATTCAATATAGTTGTAATGAAGATGGATTAGCCAACGAAGAGTATGTTTAAAACTATTCTAATGAATATAAAAATAATAAAATTCATTTCATGATCGTAAAGATAAAAATGGGAAGAAAACAATAAGTGGTGTGGGACTATTCATAGTTATTAAAACAAAATATTTGATAATTTGGATTTGTACCTTTAAACGGTCATAAATTTTTACTCGTGTGTCGAAACAACAATTAGAATATATAAAACCGAATTTAATATTGATACCCATATTTTTAATTGATTTGGGAATGGAACTTCATTATTAGAACCTAATTCCATCATTTATATCACCTATCGACTGTTTAAAGTTTTTTGTCCCATATTTTGCATTTTCGGTTTTAATCAATATGTTCTAATGAAGATGGTTGAGCCAACCAAGAGTATGTTTTAAAATATTCTAATGAATATAAAAGTAATACAAATAATTTCATGATTGTAAAGATAAAAATGAGAAGAAAAAAATAAAAGTAGTGGGACTCTTCAAAGTTATAAAAACAAAATATTTGATAATTTGGATTTGTACCTTTAAACGGTCATAACTTTTGACCCGTGTGTCGAAACGACAATTAGAATATATCAAACCGAAGTTAATATTGATACCCATATTCTTAATTGATTTGGGAATGGAACTTCATTATTCGAACCTAATTCCATCATTTATATCACCTATCGACTGTTTAAAGTTTTTTTTCCCATATTTTGCATTTTCGGTTTTAATCAATATGTTCTAATGAAGATGGTTGAGCCAACCAAGAGTATGTTTTAAAATATTTTAATGAATCTCAAAGAAATACAAATATTTTCATGATCCTAAAGATGAAAATGAAAAGAAAAAAATAAAAGTAGTGGGACTCTTCACAGTTATAAAAACAAAATATTTGATAAATCGGATTTGTACCTTTAAACGGTCATAACTTTTGACTCGTGTGTCGAAACGACTATTAAAATATATACAATCATAGCTCGTACCGATTCCCATTTTCTTATTTCAACAGGCAATGAAAATTCATTATTCGGACCTAAATGCCATCATTTACTTCACTTATCGAGGGTTTAAAGTTATTGTAGTATATTTTTAATAATAGTTTTATTCAATATAGTTGTAATGAAGATGGATTAGCCAACGAAGAGTATGTTTAAAACTATTCTAATGAATATAAAAATAATAAAATTCATTTCATGATCGTAAAGATAAAAATGGGAAGAAAACAATAAGTGGTGTGGGACTATTCATAGTTATTAAAACAAAATATTTGATAATTTGGATTTGTACCTTTAAACGGTCATAAATTTTTACTCGTGTGTCGAAACAACAATAAGAATATATAAAACCGAATTTAATATTGATACCCATATTTTTAATTTATTTGGGAATGGAACTTCATTATTCGAACCTAATTCCATCATTTATATCACCTATCGAGTGTTTAAAGGTTTTTTCCCATATTTTGCATTTTCGGTTTTAATCAATATGTTCTAATGAAGATGGTTGAGCCAACCAAGAGTATGTTTTAAAATATTTTAATGAATCTCAAAGAAATACAAATAATTTCATGATCCTAAAGATAAAAATGAAAAGAAAAAAATAAGAGTAGTGGGACTGTTCACAGTTATAAAAACAAAATATTTGATAAATCGGATTTTTACCTTTAAACGGTCATAAATTTTGACTCGTGTGTCGAAAAGACTATTAAAATATATCAAATCGAAGCTCGTACCGATTCCCATTTTCTTATTTCACCAGGCAATGTAAATTCATTATTCGAACCTAAATTCCATGATTTACTTCACTTATCGAGGGTTTAAAGTTATTGTAGTATATTTTTAATAATAGTTTTATTCAATATAGTTGTAATGAAGATGGATTAGCCAACGAAGAGTATGTTTAAAACTATTCTAATGAATATAAAAATAATAAAATTCATTTCATGATCGTAAAGATAAAAATGGGAAGAAAACAATAAGTGGTGTGGGACTATTCATAGTTATTAAAACAAAATATTTGATAATTTGGATTTGTACCTTTAAACGGTCATAAATTTTTACTCGTGTGTCGAAACAACAATTAGAATATATAAAACCGAATTTAATATTGATACCCATATTTTTAATTGATTTGGGAATGGAACTTCATTATTCGAACCTAATTCCATCATTTATATCACCTATCGAGTGTTTAAAGGTTTTTTCCCATATTTTGCATTTTCGGTTTTAATCAATATGTTCTAATGAAGATGGTTGAGCCAACCAAGAGTATGTTTTAAAATATTTTAATGAATCTCAAAGAAATACAAATATTTTCATGATCCTAAAGATGAAAATGAAAAGAAAAAAATAAAAGTAGTGGGACTCTTCAAAGTTATAAAAACAAAATATTTGATAAATCGGATTTGTACCTTTAAACGGTCATAACTTTTGACTCGTGTGTCGAAACGACTATTAAAATATATACAATCGTAGCTCGTACCGATTCCCATTTTCTTATTTCAGCAGGCAATGAAAATTCATTATTCGAACCTAAATTCCATCATTTACTTCACTTATCGAGGGTTTAAAGTTATTGTAGTATATTTTTAATAATAGTTTTATTCAATATAGTTGTAATGAAGATGGATTAGCCAACGAAGAGTATGTTTAAAACTATTCTAATGAATATAAAAATAATAAAATTCATTTCATGATCGTAAAGATAAAAATGGGAAGAAAACAATAAGTGGTGTGGGACTATTCATAGTTATTAAAACAAAATATTTGATAATTTGGATTTGTACCTTTAAACGGTCATAAATTTTTACTCGTGTGTCGAAACAACAATTAGAATATATAAAACCGAATTTAATATTGATACCCATATTTTTAATTGATTTGGGAATGGAACTTCATTATTAGAACCTAATTCCATCATTTATATCACCTATCGACTGTTTAAAGTTTTTTGTCCCATATTTTGCATTTTCGGTTTTAATCAATATGTTCTAATGAAGATGGTTGAGCCAACCAAGAGTATGTTTTAAAATATTCTAATGAATATAAAAGTAATACAAATAATTTCATGATTGTAAAGATAAAAATGAGAAGAAAAAAATAAAAGTAGTGGGACTCTTCAAAGTTATAAAAACAAAATATTTGATAATTTGGATTTGTACCTTTAAACGGTCATAACTTTTGACCCGTGTGTCGAAACGACAATTAGAATATATCAAACCGAAGTTAATATTGATACCCATATTCTTAATTGATTTGGGAATGGAACTTCATTATTCGAACCTAATTCCATCATTTATATCACCTATCGACTGTTTAAAGTTTTTTTTCCCATATTTTGCATTTTCGGTTTTAATCAATATGTTCTAATGAAGATGGTTGAGCCAACCAAGAGTATGTTTTAAAATATTTTAATGAATCTCAAAGAAATACAAATATTTTCATGATCCTAAAGATGAAAATGAAAAGAAAAAAATAAAAGTAGTGGGACTCTTCACAGTTATAAAAACAAAATATTTGATAAATCGGATTTGTACCTTTAAACGGTCATAACTTTTGACTCGTGTGTCGAAACGACTATTAAAATATATACAATCATAGCTCGTACCGATTCCCATTTTCTTATTTCAACAGGCAATGAAAATTCATTATTCGGACCTAAATGCCATCATTTACTTCACTTATCGAGGGTTTAAAGTTATTGTAGTATATTTTTAATAATAGTTTTATTCAATATAGTTGTAATGAAGATGGATTAGCCAACGAAGAGTATGTTTAAAACTATTCTAATGAATATAAAAATAATAAAATTCATTTCATGATCGTAAAGATAAAAATGGGAAGAAAACAATAAGTGGTGTGGGACTATTCATAGTTATTAAAACAAAATATTTGATAATTTGGATTTGTACCTTTAAACGGTCATAAATTTTTACTCGTGTGTCGAAACAACAATAAGAATATATAAAACCGAATTTAATATTGATACCCATATTTTTAATTTATTTGGGAATGGAACTTCATTATTCGAACCTAATTCCATCATTTATATCACCTATCGAGTGTTTAAAGGTTTTTTCCCATATTTTGCATTTTCGGTTTTAATCAATATGTTCTAATGAAGATGGTTGAGCCAACCAAGAGTATGTTTTAAAATATTTTAATGAATCTCAAAGAAATACAAATAATTTCATGATCCTAAAGATAAAAATGAAAAGAAAAAAATAAGAGTAGTGGGACTGTTCACAGTTATAAAAACAAAATATTTGATAAATCGGATTTTTACCTTTAAACGGTCATAAATTTTGACTCGTGTGTCGAAAAGACTATTAAAATATATCAAATCGAAGCTCGTACCGATTCCCATTTTCTTATTTCACCAGGCAATGGAACTTCATTATTCGAACCTAAATTCCATTATTTACTTCACTTATCGAGGGTTTAAAGTTATTGTAGTATATTTTTAATAACGGTTTTATTCAATATAGTTGTAATTAAGATGGATTAGCCAACCAAGAGTATGTTTAAAAATATTATAATGAATATAAAAGTAATACAAATAATTTCATGATCGTAAAGGTAAAAATGAGAAGAAAAAAATAAGAAGAGTTGGACTGTTCACAGATACAAAAACAATATTTTAAAAATCGGATTTGTACCTTCAAACGGTCATAACATTTGACTCGTGTGTGGAAACGACAATTACAATATATCAAACCGAAGTTCATATTGATACCCATTTTTTTAATTTTCTTGCGAATGGAACTTCATTATTCGAACATAATTCCATCATTTATATCACCTATCGAGTGTTTAAAGTTTTTGTCCCATATTTTGCATTTTCGGTTTTAATCAATATGTTCTAATAAAGATGGTTGAGCCAACCAAGAGTATGTTTAAAAATATTTTAACGAATCTCAAAGAAATACAAATAATTTTATGATCCTAAAGATAAAAATGAGAAGAAGAAAATAAGAGTAGTGGGACTGTTCACAGTTATAAAAACAAAATATTTGATAAATCGGATTTGTAACTTTAAACGGTCATAACTTTTGACTCGTGTGTTGAAACGACTATTAAAATATATCAAATCGAAGCTCGTACCGATTCCCATTTTGTTATTTCACCAGGCAATGGAACTTCATTATTCGAACCTAAATTCCTTGATTTACTTCACTTATCGAGGGTTTAAAGTTATTGTAGTATATTTTTAATAACGGTTTTATTCAATATAGTTGTAATGAAGATGGATTAGCCAACGAAGAGTATGTTTAAAACTATTCTAATGAATATAAAAGTAATACAAATAATTTCATGATTGTAAAGATAAAAATGAGAAGAAAAAAATAAGAAGAGTGGGACTATTCATAGTTATTAAAACAAAATATTTGATAATTTGGATTTGTACCTTTAAACGGTCATAACTTTTGACCCGTGTGTCGAAACGACAATTAGAATATATCAAACCGAAGTTAATATTGATACCCATATTTCTAATTGATTTGGGAATGGAACTTCATTATTCGAACCTAATTCCATCATTTATATCACCTATCGAGTGTTTAAAGGTTTTTTCCCATATTTTGCATTTTCGGTTTTAATCAATATGTTCTAATGAAGATGGTTGAGCCAACCAAGAGTATGTTTTAAAATATTTTAATGAATCTCAAAGAAATACAAATAATTTCATGATCCTAAAGATAAAAATGAAAAGAAAAAAATAAGAGTAGTGGGACTGTTCACAGTTATAAAAACAAAATATTTGATAAATCGGATTTGTACCTTTAAACGGTCATAACTTTTGACTCGTGTGTCGAAACGACTATTAAAATATATACAATCGTAGCTCGTACCGATTCCCATTTTCTTATTTCAGCAGGCAATGAAAATTCATTATTCGAACCTAAATTCCATCATTTACTTCACTTATCGAGGGTTTAAAGTTATTGTAGTATATTTTTAATAATAGTTTTATTCAATATAGTTGTAATGAAGATAGATTAGCCAACGAAGAGTATGTTTAAAACTATTCTAATGAATATAAAAATAATAAAATTCATTTCATGATCGTAAAGATAAAAATGGGAAGAAAACAATAAGTGGTGTGGGACTATTCATAGTTATTAAAACAAAATATTTGATAATTTGGATTTGTACCTTTAAACGGTCATAAATTTTTACTCGTGTGTCGAAACAACAATTAGAATATATAAAACCGAATTTAATATTGATACCCATATTTTTAATTGATTTGGGAATGGAACTTCATTATTCGAACCTAATTCCATCATTTATATCACCTATCGAGTGTTTAAAGGTTTTTTCCCATATTTTGCATTTTCGGTTTTAATCAATATGTTCTAATGAAGATGGTTGAGCCAACCAAGAGTATGTTTTAAAATATTTTAATGAATCTCAAAGAAATACAAATAATTTCATGATCCTAAAGATAAAAATGAAAAGAAAAAAATAAGAGTAGTGGGACTGTTCACAGTTATAAAAACAAAATATTTGATAAATCGGATTTTTACCTTTAAACGGTCATAAATTTTGACTCGTGTGTCGAAAAGACTATTAAAATATATCAAATTGAAGCTCGTACCGATTCCCATTTTCTTATTTCACCAGGCAATGTAAATTCATTATTCGAACCTAAATTCCATGATTTACTTCACTTATCGAGGGTTTAAAGTTATTGTAGTATATTTTTAATAATAGTTTTATTCAATATAGTTGTAATGAAGATGGATTAGCCAACGAAGAGTATGTTTAAAACTATTCTAATGAATATAAAAATAATAAAATTCATTTCATGATCGTAAAGATAAAAATGGGAAGAAAACAATAAGTGGTGTGGGACTATTCATAGTTATTAAAACAAAATATTTGATAATTTGGATTTGTACCTTTAAACGGTCATAAATTTTTACTCGTGTGTCGAAACAACAATTAGAATATATAAAACCGAATTTAATATTGATACCCATATTTTTAATTGATTTGGGAATGGAACTTCATTATTCGAACCTAATTCCATCATTTATATCACCTATCGAGTGTTTAAAGGTTTTTTCCCATATTTTGCATTTTCGGTTTTAATCAATATGTTCTAATGAAGATGGTTGAGCCAACCAAGAGTATGTTTTAAAATATTTTAATGAATCTCAAAGAAATAGAAATATTTTCATGATCCTAAAGATGAAAATGAAAGGAAAAAAATAAAAGTAGTGGGACTCTTCAAAGTTATAAAAACAAAATATTTGATAAATCGGATTTGTACCTTTAAACGGTCATAACTTTTGACTCGTGTGTCGAAACGACTATTAAAATATATACAATCGTAGCTCGTACCGATTCCCATTTTCTTATTTCAGCAGGCAATGAAAATTCATTATTCGAACCTAAATTCCATCATTTACTTCACTTATCGAGGGTTTAAAGTTATTGTAGTATATTTTTAATAATAGTTTTATTCAATATAGTTGTAATGAAGATGGATTAGCCAACGAAGAGTATGTTTAAAACTATTCTAATGAATATAAAAATAATAAAATTCATTTCATGATCGTAAAGATAAAAATGGGAAGAAAACAATAAGTGGTGTGGGACTATTCATAGTTATTAAAACAAAATATTTGATAATTTGGATTTGTACCTTTAAACGGTCATAAATTTTTACTCGTGTGTCGAAACAACAATTAGAATATATAAAACCGAATTTAATATTGATACCCATATTTTTAATTGATTTGGGAATGGAACTTCATTATTAGAACCTAATTCCATCATTTATATCACCTATCGACTGTTTAAAGTTTTTTGTCCCATATTTTGCATTTTCGGTTTTAATCAATATGTTCTAATGAAGATGGTTGAGCCAACCAAGAGTATGTTTTAAAATATTCTAATGAATATAAAAGTAATACAAATAATTTCATGATTGTAAAGATAAAAATGAGAAGAAAAAAATAAAAGTAGTGGGACTCTTCAAAGTTATAAAAACAAAATATTTGATAATTTGGATTTGTACCTTTAAACGGTCATAACTTTTGACCCGTGTGTCGAAACGACAATTAGAATATATCAAACCGAAGTTAATATTGATACCCATATTCTTAATTGATTTGGGAATGGAACTTCATTATTCGAACCTAATTCCATCATTTATATCACCTATCGACTGTTTAAAGTTTTTTTTCCCATATTTTGCATTTTCGGTTTTAATCAATATGTTCTAATGAAGATGGTTGAGCCAACCAAGAGTATGTTTTAAAATATTTTAATGAATCTCAAAGAAATACAAATATTTTCATGATCCTAAAGATGAAAATGAAAAGAAAAAAATAAAAGTAGTGGGACTCTTCACAGTTATAAAAACAAAATATTTGATAAATCGGATTTGTACCTTTAAACGGTCATAACTTTTGACTCGTGTGTCGAAACGACTATTAAAATATATACAATCGTAGCTCGTACCGATTCCCATTTTCTTATTTCAACAGGCAATGAAAATTCATTATTCGGACCTAAATTCCATCATTTACTTCACTTATCGAGGGTTTAAAGTTATTGTAGTATATTTTTAATAATAGTTTTATTCAATATAGTTGTAATGAAGATGGATTAGCCAACGAAGAGTATGTTTAAAACTATTCTAATGAATATAAAAATAATAAAATTCATTTCATGATCGTAAAGATAAAAATGGGAAGAAAACAATAAGTGGTGTGGGACTATTCATAGTTATTAAAACAAAATATTTGATAATTTGGATTTGTACCTTTAAACGGTCATAAATTTTTACTCGTGTGTCGAAACAACAATTAGAATATATAAAACCGAATTTAATATTGATACCCATATTTTTAATTGATTTGGGAATGGAACTTCATTATTCGAACCTAATTCCATCATTTATATCACCTATCGAGTGTTTAAAGGTTTTTTCCCATATTTTGCATTTTCGGTTTTAATCAATATGTTCTAATGAAGATGGTTGAGCCAACCAAGAGTATGTTTTAAAATATTTTAATGAATCTCAAAGAAATACAAATAATTTCATGATCCTAAAGATAAAAATGAAAAGAAAAAAATAAGAGTAGTGGGACTGTTCACAGTTATAAAAACAAAATATTTGATAAATCGGATTTTTACCTTTAAACGGTCATAAATTTTGACTCGTGTGTCGAAAAGACTATTAAAATATATCAAATCGAAGCTCGTACCGATTCCCATTTTCTTATTTCACCAGGCAATGGAACTTCATTATTCGAACCTAAATTCCATTATTTACTTCACTTATCGAGGGTTTAAAGTTATTGTAGTATATTTTTAATAACGGTTTTATTCAATATAGTTGTAATTAAGATGGATTAGCCAACCAAGAGTATGTTTAAAAATATTATAATGAATATAAAAGTAATACAAATAATTTCATGATCGTAAAGGTAAAAATGAGAAGAAAAAAATAAGAAGAGTTGGACTGTTCACAGATACAAAAACAATATTTTAAAAATCGGATTTGTACCTTCAAACGGTCATAACATTTGACTCGTGTGTGGAAACGACAATTACAATATATCAAACCGAAGTTCATATTGATACCCATTTTTTTAATTTTCTTGCGAATGGAACTTCATTATTCGAACATAATTCCATCATTTATATCACCTATCGAGTGTTTAAAGTTTTTGTCCCATATTTTGCATTTTCGGTTTTAATCAATATGTTCTAATAAAGATGGTTGAGCCAACCAAGAGTATGTTTAAAAATATTTTAACGAATCTCAAAGAAATACAAATAATTTTATGATCCTAAAGATAAAAATGAGAAGAAGAAAATAAGAGTAGTGGGACTGTTCACAGTTATAAAAACAAAATATTTGATAAATCGGATTTGTAACTTTAAACGGTCATAACTTTTGACTCGTGTGTTGAAACGACTATTAAAATATATCAAATCGAAGCTCGTACCGATTCCCATTTTGTTATTTCACCAGGCAATGGAACTTCCTTATTCGAACCTAAATTCCTTGATTTACTTCACTTATCGAGGGTTTAAAGTTATTGTAGTATATTTTTAATAACGGTTTTATTCAATATAGTTGTAATGAAGATGGATTAGCCAACGAATAGTACGTTTAAAACTATTCTAATGAATATAAAAGTAATACAAATAATTGCATGATTGTAAAGATAAAAATGAGAAGAAAAAAATAAGAAGAGTGGGACTATTCATAGTTATTAAAACAAAATATTTGATAATTTGGATTTGCACCTTTAAACGGTCATAACTTTTGACCCGTGTGTCGAAACGACAATTAGAATATATCAAACTGAAGTTAATATTGATACCCATATTTCTAATTGATTTGGGAATGGAACTTCATTATTCGAACCTAATTCCATCATTTATATCACCTATCGACTGTTTAAAGTTTTTGTCCCATATTTTGCATTTTCGGTTTTAATCAATATGTTCTAATGAAGATGGTTGAACCAACCAAGAGTATGTTTTAAAATATTTTAACGAATCTCAAAGAAATACAAATAATTTTATGATCCTAAAGATAAAAATGAGAAGAAAAAAATAAGAGTAGTGGGACTGTTCACAGTTATAAAAACAAAATATTTGATAAATCGGATTTGTAACTTTAAACGGTCATAACTTTTGACTCGTGTGTCGAAACGACTATTAAAATATATCAAATCGAAGCTCGTACCGATTCCCATTTTCTTATTTCACCAGGCAATGGAACTTCTTTATTCGAACCTAAATTCCATGATTTACTTCACTTATCGAGGGTTTAAAGTTATTGTAGTATATTTTTAATAACGGTTTTATTCAATATAGTTGTAATGAAGATGGATTAGCCAACGAAGAGTATGTTTAAAACTATTCTAATGAATATAAAAGTAATACAAATAATTTCATGATTGTAAAGATAAAAATGAGAAGAAAAAAATAAGAAGAGTGGGACTATTCATAGTTATTAAAACAAAATATTTGATAATTTGGATTTGTACCTTTAAACGGTCATAACTTTTGACCCGTGTGTCGAAACGACAATTAGAATATATCAAACTGAAGTTAATATTGATACCCATATTTCTAATTGATTTGGGAATGGAACTTCATTATTCGAACCTAATTCCATCATTTATATCACCTATCGAGTGTTTAAAGTTTTTGTCCCATATTTTGCATTTTCGGTTTTAATCAATATGTTCTAATAAAGATGGTTGAGCCAACCAAGAGTATGTTTAAAAATATTTTAACGAATCTCAAAGAAATACAAATAATTTTATGATCCTAAAGATAAAAATGAGAAGAAGAAAATAAGAGTAGTGGGACTGTTCACAGTTATAAAAACAAAATATTTGATAAATCGGATTTGTAACTTTAAACGGTCATAACTTTTGACTCGTGTGTTGAAACGACTATTAAAATATATCAAATCGAAGCTCGTACCGATTCCCATTTTGTTATTTCACCAGGCAATGGAACTTCATTATTCGAACCTAAATTCCTTGATTTACTTCACTTATCGAGGGTTTAAAGTTATTGTAGTATATTTTTAATAACGGTTTTATTCAATATACTTGTAATGAAGATGGATTAGCCAACGAAGAGTATGTTTAAAACTATTCTAATGAATATAAAAGTAATACAAATAATTTCATGATTGTAAAGATAAAAATGAGAAGAAAAAAATAAGAAGAGTGGGACTATTCATAGTTATTAAAACAATATATTTGATAATTTGGATTTGTATCTTTAAACGGTCATAACTTTTGACCCGTGTGTCGAAACGACAATTAGAATATATCAAACCGAAGTTAATATTGATACCCATATTTCTAATTGATTTGGGAATGGAACTTCATTATTCGAACCTAATTCCATCATTTATATCACCTATCGACTGTTTAAAGTTTTTGTCCCATATTTTGCATTTTCGGTTTTAATCAATATGTTCTAATAAAGATGGTCGAGCCAACCAAGAGTATGTTTAAAAATATTTTAACGAATCTCAAAGAAATACAAATAATTTTATGATCCTAAAGATAAAAATGAGAAGAAGAAAATAAGAGTAGTGGGACTGTTCACAGTTATAAAAACAAAATATTTGATAAATCGGATTTGTAACTTTAAACGGTCATAACTTTTGACTCGTGTGTTGAAACGACTATTAAAATATATCAAATCGAAGCTCGTACCGATTCCCATTTTGTTATTTCACCAGGCAATGGAACTTCATTATTCGAACCTAAATTCCTTGATTTACTTCACTTATCGAGGGTTTAAAGTTATTGTAGTATATTTTTAATAACGGTTTTATTCAATATAGTTGTAATGAAGATGGATTAGCCAACGAAGAGTATGTTTAAAACTATTCTAATGAATATAAAAGTAATACAAATAATTTCATGATTGTAAAGATAAAAATGAGAAGAAAAAAATAAGAAGAGTGGGACTATTCATAGTTATTAAAACAAAATATTTGATAATTTGGATTTGTACCTTTAAACGGTCATAACTTTTGACCCGTGTGTCGAAACGACAATTAGAATATATCAAACCGAAGTTAATATTGATACCCATATTTCTAATTGATTTGGGAATGGAACTTCATTATTCGAACCTAATTCCATCATTTATATCACCTATCGACTGTTTAAAGTTTTTGTCCCATATTTTGCATTTTCGGTTTTAATCAATATGTTCTAATGAAGATGGTTGAGCCAACCAAGAGTATGTTTTAAAATATTTTAACGAATCTCAAAGAAATACAAATAATTTTATGATCCTAAATATAAAAATGAGAAGAAAAAAATAAGAGTAGTGGGACTGTTCACAGTTATAAAAACAAAATATTTGATAAATCGGATTTGTAACTTTAAACGGTCATAACTTTTGACTCGTGTGTCGAAACGACTATTAAAATATATCAAATCGAAGCTCGTACCGATTCCCATTTTCTTATTTCACCAGGCAATGGAACTTCTTTATTCGAACCTAAATTCCATGATTTACTTCACTTATCGAGGGTTTAAAGTTATTGTAGTATATTTTTAATAACGGTTTTATTCAATATAGTTGTAATGAAGATGGATTAGCCAACGAAGAGTATGTTTAAAACTATTCTAATGAATATAAAAGTAATACAAATAATTTCATGATTGTAAAGATAAAAATGAGAAGAAAAAAATAAGAAGAGTGGGACTATTCATAGTTATTAAAACAAAATATTTGATAATTTGGATTTGTACCTTTAATCGGTCATAACTTTTGACCCGTGTGTCGAAACGACAATTAGAATATATCAAACCGATGTTAATATTGATACCCATATTTCTAATTGATTTGGGAATGGAACTTGATTATTCGAACCTAATTCCATCATTTATATCACCTATCGAGTGTTTAAAGTTTTTGTCCCATATTTTGCATTTTCGGTTTTAACCAATATGTTCTAATGAAGATGGTTGAGCCAACCAAGAGTATGTTTAAAAATATTTTAACGAATCTCAAATAAATACAAATAATTTTATGATCCTAAAGATAAAAATGAGAAGAAGAAAATAAGAGTAGTGGGACTGTTCACAGTTATAAAAACAAAATATTTGATAAATCGGATTTGTAACTTTAAACGGTCATAAATTTTGACTCGTGTGTCGAAACGACTATTAAAATATATCAAATCGAAGCTCGTACCGATTCCCATTTTCTTATTTCACCAGGCAATGGAACTTCTTTATTCGAACCTAAATTCCATGATTTACTTCACTTATCGAGGGTTTAAAGTTATTGTAGTATATTTTTAATAACGGTTTTATTCATTATAGTTGTAATGAAGATGGATTAGCCAACGAAGAGTATGTTTAAAACTATTCTAATGAATATAAAAGTAATACAAATAATTTCATGATTGTAAAGATAAAAATGAGAAGAAAAAAATAAGAAGAGTGGGACTATTCATAGTTATTAAAACAAAATATTTGATAATTTGGATTTGCACCTTTAAACGGTCATAACTTTTGACTCGTGTGTCGAAACGACAATTAGAATATATCAAACTGAAGTTAATATTGATACCCATATTTCTAATTGATTTGGGAATGGAACTTCATTATTCGAACCTAATTCCATCATTTATATCACCTATCGAGTGTTTAAAGTTTTTGTCCCATATTTTGCATTTTCGGTTTTAATCAATATGTTCTAATGAAGATGGTTGAGCCAACCAAGAGTATGTTTAAAAATATTTTAACGAATCTCAAAGAAATAAAAATAATTTTATGATCCTAAAGATAAAAATGAGAAGAAAAAAATAAGAGTAGTGGGACTGTTCACAGTTATAAACACAAAATATTTGATAAATCGGATTTGTAACTTTAAACGGTCATAACTTTTGACTCGTGTGTCGAAACGACTATTAAAATATATCAAATCGAAGCTCGTACTGATTCCCATTTTCTTATTTCACCAGGCAATGGAACTTCTTTATTCGAACCTAAATTCCATGATTTACTTCACTTATCGAGGGTTTAAAGTTATTGTAGTATATTTTTAATAACGGTTTTATTCAATATAGTTGTAATGAAGATGGATTAGCCAACGAAGAGTATGTTTAAAACTATTCTAATGAATATAAAAGTAATACAAATAATTTCATGATTGTAAAGATAAAAATGAGAAGAAAAAAATAAGAAGAGTGGGACTATTCATAGTTATTAAAACAAAATATTTGATAATTTGGATTTGTACCTTTAAACGGTCATAACTTTTGACCCGTGTGTTGAAACGACAATTAGAATATATCAAACCAAAGTTAATATTGATACCCATATTTCTAATTGATTTGGGAATGGAACTTCATTATTCGAACCTAATTCCATCATTTATATCACCTATCGAGTGTTTAAAGTTTTTGTCCCATATTTTGCATTTTCGGTTTTAATCAATATGTTCTAATGAAGATGGTTGAGCCAACCAAGAGTATGTTTAAAAATATTTTAACGAATCTCAAAGAAATACAAATAATTTTATGATCCTAAAGATAAAAATGAGAAGAAAAAAATAAGAGTAGTGGGACTGTTCACAGTTATAAAAACAAAATATTTGATAAATCGGATTTGTAACTTTAAACGGTCATAACTTTTGACTCGTGTGTTGAAACGACTATTAAAATATATCAAATCGAAGCTCGTACCGATTCCCATTTTGTTATTTCACCAGGCAATGGAACTTCATTATTCGAACCTAAATTCCATGATTTACTTCACTTATCGAGGGTTTAAAGTTATTGTAGTATATTTTTAATAACGGTTTTATTCAATATAGTTGTAATGTAGATGGATTAGCCAACGAAGAGTATGTTTAAAACTATTCTAATGAATATAAAAGTAATAAAAATAATTTCATGATTGTAAAGATAAAAATGAGAAGAAAAAAATAAGAAGAGTGGGACTATTCATAGTTATTAAAACAAAATATTTGATAATTTGGATTTGTACCTTTAAACGGTCATAACTTTTGACCCGTGTGTCGAAAAGACAATTAGAATATATCAAACCAAAGTTAATATTGATACCCATATTTCTAATTGATTTGGGAATGGAACTTCATTATTCGAACCTAATTCCATCATTTATATCACCTATCGACTGTTTAAAGTTTTTGTCCCATATTTTGCATTTTCGGTTTTAATCAATATGTTCTAATGAAGATGGTTGAGCCAACCAAGAGTATGTTTTAAAATATTTTAACGAATCTCAAAGAAATACAAATAATTTTATGATCCTAAAGACAAAAATGAGAAGAAAAAAATAAGAGTAGTGGGACTGTTCACAGTTATAAAAACAAAATATTTGATAAATCGGATTTGTAACTTTAAACGGTCATAACTTTTGACTCGTGTGTCGAAACGACTATTAAAATATATCAAATCGAAGCTCGTACCGATTCCCATTTTCTTATTTCACCAGGCAATGGAAATTCTTTATTCGAACCTAAATTCCATGATTTACTTCACTTATCGAGGGTTTAAAGTTATTGTAGTATATTTTTAATAACGGTTTTATTCAATATAGTTGTAATAAAGATGGATTAGCCAACGAAGAGTATGTTTAAAACTATTCTAATGAATATAAAAGTAATACAAATAATTTCATGATTGTAAAGATAAAAATGAGAAGAAAAAAATAAGAAGAGTGGGACTATTCATAGTTATTAAAACAAAATATTTGATAATTTGGATTTGTACCTTTAAACGGTCATAACTTTTGACCCGTGTGTCGAAAAGAAAATTAGAATATATCAAACCAAAGTTAATATTGATACCCATATTTCTAATTGATTTGGGAATGGAACTTCATTATTCGAACCTAATTCCATCATTTATATCACCTATCGACTGTTTAAAGTTTTTGTCCCATATTTTGCATTTTCGGTTTTAATCAATATGTTCTAATGAAGATGGTTGAGCCAACCAAGAGTATGTTTTAAAATATTTTAACGAATCTCAAAGAAATACAAATAATTTTATGATCCTAAAGATAAAAATGAGAAGAAAAAAATAAGAGTAGTGGGACTGTTCACAGTTATAAAAACAAAATATTTGATAAATCGGATTTGTAACTTTAAACGGTCATAACTTTTGACTCGTGTGTCGAAACGACTATTAAAATATATCAAATCGAAGCTCGTACCGATTCCCATTTTCTTATTTCACCAGGCAATGGAAATTCTTTATTCGAACCTAAATTCCATGATTTACTTCACTTATCGAGGGTTTAAAGTTATTGTAGTATATTTTTAATAACGGTTTTATTCAATATAGTTGTAATGAAGATGGATTAGCCAACGAAGAGTATGTTTAAAACTATTCTAATGAATATAAAAGTAATACAAATAATTTCATGATTGTACAGATAAAAATGAGAAGAAAAAAATAAGAAGAGTGGGACTATTCATAGTTATTAAAACAAAATATTTGATAATTTGGATTTGTACCTTTAAACGGTCATAACTTTTAACCCGTGTGTCGAAACGACAATTAGAATATATCAAACCGAAGTTAATATTGATACCCATATTTTTAGTTGATTTGGGAATGGAACTTCATTATTCGAACCTAATTCCATCATTTATATCACCTATCGACTCTTTAAAGTTTTTTGTCCCATATTTTGCATTTTCGGTTTTAATCAATATGTTCTAATGAAGATGGTTGAGCCAACCAAGAGTATGTTTTAAAATATTTTAATGAATCTCAAAGAAATACAAATAATTTCAATATCCTAAAGAAAAAAATGAAAAGAAAAAAATAAGAGTAGTGGGACTGTTCACAGTTATAAAAACAAAATATTTGATAAATCCGATTTTTACCTTTAAACGGTCATAAATTTTGACTCGTGTGTCGAAAAGACTATTAAAATATATCAAACCGAAGCTCGTACCGATTCCCATTTTCTTATTTCACCAGGCAATGGAACTTCATTATTCGAACCTAAATTCCATTATTTACTTCACTTATCGAGGGTTTAAAGTTATTGTAGTATATTTTTAATAACGGTTTTATTCAATATAGTTGTAATTAAGATGGATTAGCCAACCAAGAGTATGTTTAAAAATATTATAATGAATATAAAAGTAATACAAATAATTTCATGATCGTAAAGGTAAAAATGAGAAGAAAAAAATAAGACGAGTTGGACTGTTCACAGATATAAAAATAATATTTTAAAAATTGGATTTGTACCTTCAAACGGTCATAACATTTGACTCGTGTGTGGAAACGACAATTACAATATATCCACCCGAAGTTCATATTGATACCCATTTTTTTAATCTTCTTGGGAATGGAACTTCATTATTCGAACATAATTCCATCATTTATATCACCTATCGAGGGTTTAAAGTTTTTGTCCCATATTTTGCATTTTCGATTTTAATCAATATGTTGTCATGAAGATGGATGAGCCAAACAAGAGTATGTTTAAAAATATTCTAATGAATCTCAAAGCAATACAAATAATTTTATGATCCTAAAGATAAAAATGAGAAGAAAAAAATAAGAGGAGTGGGACTCTTCACAGTTATAAAACCAAAATACTTCATAAATGAGATTTGCACCTTTAAACGGTCATAACTTTTGACTCGTGTGTCGAACCGACTTTTCAAATATATCAAATCAAAGCTCGTACCGATTCCCATTACCTTATTTGACCTAGCATTATTCGAACCTAATTCCATCATTTATATCACCTATCGAGTGTTTAAAGTTTTTGTCCCATATTTTGCATTTTCGGTTTTAATCAATATGTTCTAATGAAGATGGTTGAGCCAACCAAGAGTATGTTTAAAAATATTTTAACGAATCTCAAAGAAATACAAATAATTTTATGATCCTAAAGATAAAAATGAGAAGAAAAAAATAAGAGTAGTGGGACTTTTCACAGTTATAAAAACAAAATATTTGATAAATCGGATTTGTAACTTTAAACGGTCATAACTTTTGACTCGTGTGTCGAAACGACTATTAAAATATATCAAATCGAAGCTCGTACCGATTCCCATTTTCTTATTTCACCAGGCAATGGAACTTCTTTATTCGAACCTAAATTCCATGATTTACTTCACTTATCGAGGGTTTAAAGTTATTGTAGTATATTTTTAATAACGGTTTTATTCAATATAGTTGTAATGAAGATGGATTAGCCAACGAAGAGTATGTTTAAAACTATTCTAATGAATATAAAAGTAATACAAATAATTTCATGATTGTAAAGATAAAAATGAGAAGAAAAAAATAAGAAGAGTGGGACTATTCATAGTTATTAAAACAAAATATTTGATAATTTGGATTTGTACCTTTAAACGGTCATAACTTTTGACCCGTGTGTCGAAACGACAATTAGAATATATCAAACCTAAGTTAATATTGATACCCATATTTTTAATTGATTTGGGAATGTAACTTCATTATTAGAACCTAATTCCATCATTTATATCACCTATCGACTGTTTAAAGTTTTTTGTCCCATATTTTGCATTTTCGGTTTTAATCAATATGTTCTAATGAAGATGGTTGAGCCAACCAAGAGTATGTTAAAAAATATTTTAACGAATCTCAAAGAAATACAAATAATTTTATGATCCTAAAGATAAAAATGAGAAGAAAAAAATAAGAAGAGTGGGACTATTCATAGTTATTAAAACAAAATATTTGATAATTTGGATTTGTACCTTTAAACGGTCATAACTTTTGACCCGTGTGTCGAAACGACAATTAGAATATATCAAACTGAAGTTAATATTGATACCCATATTTTTAATTGATTTGGGAATGGAACTTCATTATTCGAACCTAATTCCATCATTTATATCACCTATCGACTGTTTAAAGTTTTTTGTCCCATATTTTGCATTTTCGGTTTTAATCAATATGTTCTAAAGAAGATGGTTGAACCAACCAAGAGTATGTTTTAAAATATTTTAATGAATCTCAAAGAAATACAAATATTTTCATGATCCTAAAGATGAAAATGAAAAGAAAAAAATAAAAGTAGTGGGACTCTTCACAGTTATAAAAACAAAATATTTGATAAATCGGATTTGTACCTTTAAACGGTCATAACTTTTGACTCGTCTGTCGAAAAGACTATTAAAATATATCAAATCGAAGCTCGTACCGATTCCCATTTTCTTATTTCACCAGGCAATGGAACTTCATTATTCGAACCTAAATTCCATCATTTACTTCACTTATCGAGGGTTTAAAGTTATTGTAGTATATTTTTAATAATAGTTTTATTCAATATAGTTGTAATGAAGATGGATTAGCCAACCAAGAGTATGTTTAAAACTATTCTAATGAATATAAAAGTAATACAAATAATTTCATGATTGTAAAGATAAAAATGAGAAGAAAAAAATAAGAAGAGTGGGACTATTCATAGTTATTAAAACAAAATATTTGATAATTTGGATTTGTACCTTTAAACGGTCATAACTTTTGACCCGTGTGTCGAAACGACAATTAGAATATATCAAACCTAAGTTAATATTGATACCCATATTTTTAATTGATTTGGGAATGTAACTTCATTATTAGAACCTAATTCCATCATTTATATCACCTATCGACTGTTTAAAGTTTTTTGTCCCATATTTTGCATTTTCGGTTTTAACCAATATGTTCTAATGAAGATGGTTGAGCCAACCAAGAGTATGTTTAAAAATATTTTAACGAATCTCAAATAAATACAAATAATTTTATGATCCTAAAGATAAAAATGAGAAGAAGAAAATAAGAGTAGTGGGACTGTTCACAGTTATAAAAACAAAATATTTGATAAATCGGATTTGTAACTTTAAACGGTCATAAATTTTGACTCGTGTGTCGAAACGACTATTAAAATATATCAAATCGAAGCTCGTACCGATTCCCATTTTGTTATTTCACCAGGCAATGGAACTTCATTATTCGAACCTAAATTCCTTGATTTACTTCACTTATCGAGGGTTTAAAGTTATTGTAGTATATTTTTAATAATAGTTTTATTCATTATAGTTGTAATGAAGATGGATTAGCCGACCAAGAGTATGTTTAAAACTATTCTAATGAATATAAAAATAATAAAATTCATTTCATGATCGTAAAGATAAAAATGGGAAGAAAAAAATAAGTGGTGTGGGACTATTCATAGTTATTAAAACAAAATATTTGATAATTTGGATTTGTACCTTTAAACGGTCATAAATTTTTACTCGTGTGTCGAAACAACTATTAGAATATATAAAACCGAATTTAATATTGAGACCCATATTTTTAATTGATTTGGGAATGGAACTTCATTATTCGAACCTAATTCCATCATTTATATCACCTATCGAGTGTTTAAAGGTTTTTTCCCATATTTTGCATTTTCGGTTTTAATCAATATGTTCTAATGAAGATGGTTGAGCCAATCAAGAGTATGTTTTAAAATATTTTAATGAATCTCAAAGAAATACAAATAATTTCATGATCCTAAAGATAAAAATGAAAAGAAAAAAATAAGAGTAGTGGGACTGTTCACAGTTATAAAAACAAAATATTTGATAAATCGGATTTTTACCTTTAAACGGTCATAAATTTTGACTCGTGTGTCGAAAAGACTATTAAAATATATCAAATCGAAGCTCGTACCGATTCCCATTTTCTTATTTCACCAGGCAATGGAACTTCATTATTCGAACCTAAATTCCATTATTTACTTCACTTATCGAGGGTTTAAAGTTATTGTAGTATATTTTTAATAACGGTTTTATTCAATATAGTTGTAATTAAGATGGATTAGCCAACCAAGAGTATGTTTAAAAATATTGTAATGAATATAAAAGTAATACAAATAATTTTATGATCGTAAAGGTAAAAATGAGAAGAAAAAAATAAGAACAGTTGGACTGTTCACTGTTATAAAAACAATATTTTAAAAATCGGATTTGTACCTTCAAACGGTCATAACATTTGACTCGTGTGTCGAAACGACAATTACAATATATCAACCCGAAGTTCATATTGATACCCATTTTTTTAATTTTCTTGGGAATGGAACTTCATTATTCGAACATAATTCCATCATTTATATCACCTATCGAGGGTTTAAAGTTTTTGTCCCATATTTTGCATTTTCGATTTTAATCAATATGTTGTCATGAAGATGGATGAGCCAAACAAGAGTATGTTTAAAAATATTCTAATGAATCTCAAAGCCATACAAATAATTTCATGATCCTAAAGATAAACATGAGAAGAAAAAAATAAGAGGAGTTGGACTCTTCACAGTTATAAAACCAAAATACTTCATAAATGAGATTTGCACCTTTAAACGGTCACAACTTTTGACTCGTGTGTCGAAACGACTTTTAAAATATATCAAATCAAAGCTCGTACCGATTCCCATTACCTTATTTGACCTAGCATTATTCGAACCTAATTCCATCATTTGTATCACCTATCGAGTGTTTAAAGTTTTTGTCCCATATTTTGCATTTTCGGTTTTAATCAATATGTTCTAATGAAGATGGTTGAGCCAACCAAGAGTATGTTAAAAAATATTTTAACGAATCTCAAAGAAATACAAATAATTTTATGATCCTAAAGATAAAAATGAGAAGAAAAAAATAAGAAGAGTGGGACTATTCATAGTTATTAAAACAAAATATTTGATAATTTGGATTTGTACCTTTAAACGGTCATAACTTTTGACCCGTGTGTCGAGACGACAATTAGAATATATCAAACTGAAGTTAATATTGATACCCATATTTTTAATTGATTTGGGAATGGAACTTCATTATTCGAACCTAATTCCATCATTTATATCACCTATCGACTGTTTAAAGTTTTTTGTCCCATATTTTGCATTTTCGGTTTTAATCAATATGTTCTAAAGAAGATGGTTGAACCAACCAAGAGTATGTTTTAAAATATTTTAATGAATCTCAAAGAAATACAAATATTTTCATGATCCTAAAGATGAAAATGAAAAGAAAAAAATAAAAGTAGTGGGACTCTTCACAGTTATAAAAACAAAATATTTGATAAATCGGATTTGTACCTTTAAACGGTCATAACTTTTGACTCGTCTGTCGAAAAGACTATTAAAATATATCAAATCGAAGCTCGTACCGATTCCCATTTTCTTATTTCACCAGGCAATGGAACTTCATTATTCGAACCTAAATTCCATCATTTACTTCACTTATCGAGGGTTTAAAGTTATTGTAGTATATTTTTAATAATAGTTTTATTCAATATAGTTGTAATGAAGATGGATTAGCCAACCAAGAGTATGTTTAAAACTATTCTAATGAATATAAAAGTAATAAAATTCATTTCATGATCGTAAAGATAAAAATGGGAAGAAAACAATAAGTGGTGTGGGACTATTCATAGTTATTAAAACAAAATATTTGATAATTTGGATTTGTACCTTTAAACGGTCATAAATTTTTACTCGTGTGTCGAAACAACAATTAGAATATATAAAACCGAATTTAATATTGATACCCATATTTTTAATTGATTTGGGAATGGAACTTCATTATTCGAACCTAATTCCATCATTTATATCACCTATCGAGTGTTTAAAGGTTTTTTCCCATATTTTGCATTTTCGGTTTTAATCAATATGTTCTAATGAAGATGGTTGAGCCAACCAAGAGTATGTTTAAAAATATTTTAATCAATCTCAAAGAAATACAAATAATTTCATGATCCTAAAGATAAAAATGAGAAGAAAAAAATAAGAGTAGTGGGACTCTTCAAAGTTATAAAAACAAAATATTTGATAAATCCGATTTGTACCTTTAAACGGTCATAACTTTTGACTCGTGTGTCGAAAAGACTATTAAAATATATCAAATCGAAGCTCGTACCGATTCCCATTTCCTTATTTCACTAGGCAATGGAACTTCATTATTCGAACCTAAATTCCATTATTTACTTCACTTATCGAGGGTTTAAAGTTATTGTAGTATATTTTTAATAACGGTTTTATTCAATATAGTTGTAATTAAGATGGATTAGCCAACCAAGAGTATGTTTAAAACTATTCTAATGAATATAAAAGTAATACAAATAATTTCATGATCGTAAAGGAAAAAATGAGAATAAAAAAATAAGAAGAGTTGGACTGTTCACAGTTATAAAAACAATATTTTAAAAATCGGATTTGTACCTTCAAACGGTCATAACATTTGACTCGTGTGTCGAAACGACAATTACAATATATCAACCCGAAGTTCATATTGATACCCATTTTTTTAATTTTCTTGGGAAAGGAACTTCATTATTCGAACCTAATTCCATCATTTATATCACCTATCGAGGGTTTAAAGTTTTTGTCCCATATTTTGCATTTTCGATTTTAATCAATATGTTGTCATGAAGATGGATGAGCCAAACAAGAGTATGTTTAAAAATATTCTAATGAATCTCAAAGCAATACAAATAATTTCATGATCCTAAAGATAAAAATGAGAAGAAAAAAATAAGAGGAGTGGGACTCTTCACAGTTATAAAACCTAAATACTTCATAAATGAGATTTGCACCTTTAAACGGTCATAACTTTTGACTCGTGTGTCGAAACGACTTTTAAAATATATCAAATCAAAGCTCGTACCGATTCCCATTACCTTATTTCACCTAGCTTTATTCGAACCTAATTCCATCATTTATATCACCTATCGAGTGTTTAATGTTTTTGTCCCATATTTTGCATTTTCGGTTTTAATCAATATGTTCTAATGAAGATGGTTGAGCCAACCAAGAGTATGTTTAAAATATTTTAATGAATCTCAAAGAAATAAAAATAATTTTATGATCCTAAAGATGAAAATGAGAAGAAAAAAATAAGAGTAGTGGGACTGTTCACAGTTATAAAAACAAAATATTTGATAAATCGTATTTGTAACTTTAAACGGTCATAACTTTTGACTCGTGTGTCGAAACGACTATTAAAATATATCAAATCGAAGCTCGTACCGATTCCCATTTTCTTATTTCACCAGGCAATGGAACTTCATTATTCGAACCTAAATTCCATGATTAAATTCACTTATCGAGGGTTTAAAGTTATTGTAGTATATTTTTAATAACGGTTTTATTCAATATAGTTGTAATGAAGATGGATTAGCCAACCAAGAGTATGTTTAAAACTATTCTAATGAATATAAAAGTAATACAAATAATTTCATGATCGTAAAGGTAAAAATGAGAAGAAAAAAATAAGAAGAGTGGGACTATTCATAGTTATTAAAACAAAATATTTGATAATTTGGATTTGTACCTTTAAACGGTCATAACTTTTGACCCGTGTGTCGAAACGACAATTAGAATATATCAAACCGAAGTTAATATTGATACCCATATTTTTAATTGATTTGGGAAAGGAACTTCATTATTCGAACCTAATTCCATCATTTATATCACCTATCGACTATTTAAAGTTTTTTGTCCCATATTTTGCATTTTCGGTTTTAATCAATATGTTCTAATGAAGATGGTTGAGCCAACCAAGAGTATGTTTTAAACTATTTTAATGAATCTCAAAGAAATACAAATAATTTCATGATCCTAAAGATAAAAATGAAAAGAAAAAAATAAGAGTAGTGGGACTGTTCACACTTATAAAAACAAAATATTTGATAAATCGGATTTTTACCTTTAAACGGTCATAAATTTTGACTCGTGTGTCGAAAAGACTATAAAAATATATCAAATCGAAGCTCGTACCGATTCCCATTTTCTTATTTCACCAGGCACTGGAACTTCATTATTCGAACCTAAATTCCATCATTTACTTCACTTATCGAGGGTTTAAAGTTATTGTAGTATATTTTTAATAATAGTTTTATTCAATATAGTTGTAATGAAGATGGATTAGCCAACCAAGAGTATGTTTAAAACTATTCTAATGAATATAAAAGTAATAAAATTAATTTCATGATCGTAAAGATAAAAATGGGAAGAAAAAAATAAGAGGAGTGGGACTATTCATAGTTATTAAAACAAAATATTTGATAATTTGGATTTGTACCTTTAAACGGTCATAACTTTTTACTCGTGTGTCGAAACAACAATTAGAATATATCAAATCGAAGTTAATATTGATACCCATATTTTTAATTGATTTGGGAATGGCACTTCATTATTCGAACCTAATTCCATCATTTATATCACCTATCGAGTGTTTAATGGTTTTTTCCCTTATTTTGCATTTTCGGTTTTAATCAATATGTTCTAATGAAGATGGTTGAGCCAACCAAGAGTATGTTTTAAAATATTTTAATGAATCTCAATGAAATACAAATAATTTCATGATCCTAAAGAAAAAAATAAGAGTAGTGGGACTCTTCACAGTTATAAAAACAAAATATTTGATAAATCGGATTTGTACCTTTAAACGGTCATAACTTTTGACTCTTGTGTCGAAACGACTATTAAAATATATACAATCGTAGCTCGTACCGATTCCCATTTTCTTATTTCAACAGGCACTGAAAATTCATTATTCGAACCTAAATTCCATCATTTACTTCACTTATCGAGGGTTTAAAGTTATTGTAGTATATTTTTAATAACAGTTTTATACAATATAGTTGTAATGAAGATGGATTAGCCAACCAAGAGTATGTTTAAAACTATTCTAATGAATATAAAAGTAATAAAATTCATTTCATGATCGTAAAGATAAAAATGGGAAGAAAAAAATAAGTGGAGTGGGACTATTTATAGTTATTAAAACAAAATATTTGATAATTTGGATTTGTACCTTTAAACGGTCATAACTTTTTACTCGTGTGTCGAAACAACAATTAGAATATATCAAACCGAAGTTAATATTGATACCCATATTTTTAATTGATTTGGGAATGGAACTTCAATATTCGAACCTAATTCCATCATTTATATCACCTATCGAGTGTTTAAAGGTTTTTTCCCATATTTTGCATTTTCGGTTTTAATCAATATGTTCTAATGAAGATGGTTGAGCCAACCAAGTGTATGTTTTAAACTATTTTAATGAATCTCAAAGAAACACAAATAATTTCATTATCCTAAAGATAAAAATGAAAAGAAAAAAATAAGAGTAGTGGGACTGTTCACACTTATAAAAACAAAATATTTGATAAATCGGATTTTTACCTTTAAACGGTCATAAATTTTGACTCGTATGTCGAAACGACTATTAAAATATATCAAATCGAAGCTCGTACCGATTCCCATTTTCTTATTTCACCAGGCAATGGAACTTCATTATTTGATCCTAAATTCCATGATTTACTTCACTTATCGAGGGTTTAAAGTTATTGTAGTATATTTTTAATAACGGTTTTATTCAATATAGTTGTAATGAAGATGGATTAGCCAACCAAGAGTATGTTTAAAACTATTCTAATGAATATAAAAGTAATACAAATAATTTCATGATCGTAAAGGTAAAAATGAGAAGAAAAAAATAAGAAGAGTGGGACTATTCATAGTTATTAAAACAAAATATTTGATAATTTGGATTTGTACCTTTAAACGGTCATAACTTTTGACCCGTGTGTCGAAACGACAATTAGAATATATCAAACCGAAGTTAATATTGATACCCATATTTTTAATTGATTTGGGAAAGGAACTTCATTATTCGAACCTAATTCCATCATTTATATCACCTATCGACTATTTAAAGTTTTTTGTCCCATATTTTGCATTTTCGGTTTTAATCAATATGTTCTAATGAAGATGGTTGAGCCAACCAAGAGTATGTTTTAAACTATTTTAATGAATCTCAAAGAAATACAAATAATTTCATGATCCTAAAGATAAAAATGAAAAGAAAAAAATAAGAGTAGTGGGACTGTTCACACTTATAAAAACAAAATATTTGATAAATCGGATTTTTACCTTTAAACGGTCATAAATTTTGACTCGTGTGTCGAAAAGACTATAAAAATATATCAAATCGAAGCTCGTACCGATTCCCATTTTCTTATTTCACCAGGCACTGGAACTTCATTATTCGAACCTAAATTCCATCATTTACTTCACTTATCGAGGGTTTAAAGTTATTGTAGTATATTTTTAATAATAGTTTTATTCAATATAGTTGTAATGAAGATGGATTAGCCAACCAAGAGTATGTTTAAAACTATTCTAATGAATATAAAAGTAATAAAATTAATTTCATGATCGTAAAGATAAAAATGGGAAGAAAAAAATAAGAGGAGTGGGACTATTCATAGTTATTAAAACAAAATATTTGATAATTTGGATTTGTACCTTTAAACGGTCATAACTTTTTACTCGTGTGTCGAAACAACAATTAGAATATATCAAATCGAAGTTAATATTGATACCCATATTTTTAATTGATTTGGGAATGGCACTTCATTATTCGAACCTAATTCCATCATTTATATCACCTATCGAGTGTTTAATGGTTTTTTCCCTTATTTTGCATTTTCGGTTTTAATCAATATGTTCTAATGAAGATGGTTGAGCCAACCAAGAGTATGTTTTAAAATATTTTAATGAATCTCAATGAAATACAAATAATTTCATGATCCTAAAGAAAAAAATAAGAGTAGTGGGACTCTTCACAGTTATAAAAACAAAATATTTGATAAATCGGATTTGTACCTTTAAACGGTCATAACTTTTGACTCTTGTGTCGAAACGACTATTAAAATATATACAATCGTAGCTCGTACCGATTCCCATTTTCTTATTTCAACAGGCACTGAAAATTCATTATTCGAACCTAAATTCCATCATTTACTTCACTTATCGAGGGTTTAAAGTTATTGTAGTATATTTTTAATAACAGTTTTATACAATATAGTTGTAATGAAGATGGATTAGCCAACCAAGAGTATGTTTAAAACTATTCTAATGAATATAAAAGTAATAAAATTCATTTCATGATCGTAAAGATAAAAATGGGAAGAAAAAAATAAGTGGAGTGGGACTATTTATAGTTATTAAAACAAAATATTTGATAATTTGGATTTGTACCTTTAAACGGTCATAACTTTTTACTCGTGTGTCGAAACAACAATTAGAATATATCAAACCGAAGTTAATATTGATACCCATATTTTTAATTGATTTGGGAATGGAACTTCAATATTCGAACCTAATTCCATCATTTATATCACCTATCGAGTGTTTAAAGGTTTTTTCCCATATTTTGCATTTTCGGTTTTAATCAATATGTTCTAATGAAGATGGTTGAGCCAACCAAGTGTATGTTTTAAACTATTTTAATGAATCTCAAAGAAACACAAATAATTTCATTATCCTAAAGATAAAAATGAAAAGAAAAAAATAAGAGTAGTGGGACTGTTCACACTTATAAAAACAAAATATTTGATAAATCGGATTTTTACCTTTAAACGGTCATAAATTTTGACTCGTGTGTCGAAACGACTATTAAAATATATCAAATCGAAGCTCGTACCGATTCCCATTTTCTTATTTCACCAGGCAATGGAACTTCATTATTCGAACCTAAATTCCATGATTAAATTCACTTATCGAGGGTTTAAAGTTATTGTAGTATATTTTTAATAACGGTTTTATTCAATATAGTTGTAATGAAGATGGATTAGCCAACCAAGAGTATGTTTAAAACTATTTTAATGAATATAAAAGTAATACAAATAATTTCATGATCGTAAAGGTAAAAATGAGAAGAAAAAAATAAGAAGAGTGGGACTATTCATAGTTATTAAAACAAAATATTTGATAATTTGGATTTGTACTTTTAAACGGTCATAACTTTTTACTTGTGTGTTGAAACGACAATTAGAATATATCAAACCGAGGTTAATATTGATACCCATATTTTTAATTGATTTGGGAATGGAACTTCATTATTCGAACCTAATTCCATCATTTATATCACCTATAGACTGTTTAAAGGTTTTTGTCCCATATTTTGCATTTTCGGTTTTAATCAATATGTTCTAATGAAGATGGTTGAGCCAACCAAGAGTATGTTTTAAAATATTTTAATGAATCTCGAAGAAATACAAATATTTTCATGATCCTAAAGATGAAAATGAATAGAAAAAAATAAAAGTAGTGGGACTCTTCACAGTTATAAAAACAAAATATTTGATAAATCGGATTTGTACCTTTAAACGGTCATAACTTTTGACTCGTGTGTCGAAACGACTATTAAAATATATCAAATCGAAGCTCGTACCGATTCCCATTTTCTTATTTCAACAGGCAATGAAAATTCATTATTCGAACCTAAATTCCATCATTTACTTCATTATCGAGGGTTTAAAGTTATTGTAGTATATTTTTAATAACGGTTTTATTCAATATAGTTGTAATTAAGTGGATTAGCCAACCAAGAGTATGTTTAAAACTATTCTAATGAATATAAAAGTAATACAAATAATTTCATAATCGTAAAGGTAAAAATGAGAAGAAAAAAATAAGAAGAGTTGGACTGTTCACAGTTATAAAAAAAAAATTTTAAAAATCGGATTTGTAACTTCAAACGGTTATAACATTTGACTCGTGTGTCGAAACGACAATTACAATATATCAACCCGAAGTTCATATTGATACCCATTTTTTTAATTTTCTTGGGAATGGAACTTCATTATTCGAACATAATTCCATCATTTATATCTCCTATCGAGGGTTTAAAGTTTTTGTCCCATATTTTGCATTTTCGAATTTAATCAATATGTTGTCATGAAGATGGATGAGCCAAACAAGAGTATGTTTAAAAATATTCTAATGAATCTCAAAGCAATACAAATAATTTCATGATCCTAAAGATAAAAATGAGAAAAAAAATAAGAGGAGTGGGACTCTTCACAGTTATAAAACCAAAATACTTCATAAATGAGATTTGCACCTTTAAACGGTCATAACTTTTGACTCGTGTGTCGAAACGACTTTTAAAATATATCAAATCAAAGCTCGTACCGATTCCCATTACCTTATTTGACCTAGCATTATTCGAACCTAATTCCATCATTTATATCACCTATCGAGTGTTTAAAGTTTTTGTCCCATATTTTGCATTTTCGGTTTTAATCAATATGTTCTAATGAAGATGGTTGAGCCAACCAAGAGTATGTTTAAAAATATTTTAACGAATCTCAAAGAAATACAAATAATTTTATGATCCTAAATATAAAAATGAGAAGAAAAAAATAAGAGTAGTGGGACTGTTCACAGTTATAAAAACAAAATGTTTGATAAATCGGATTTGTAACTTTAAACGGTCATAACTTTTGACTCGTATGTCGAAACGACTATTAAAATATATCAAATCGAAGCTCGTACCGATTCCCATTTTCTTATTTCACCAGGCAATGGAACTTCATTATTTGATCCTAAATTCCATGATTTACTTCACTTATCGAGGGTTTAAAGTTATTGTAGTATATTTTTAATAACGGTTTTATTCAATATAGTTGTAATGAAGATGGATTAGCCAACCAAGAGTATGTTTAAAACTATTCTAATGAATATAAAAGTAATACAAATAATTTCATGATCGTAAAGGTAAAAATGAGAAGAAAAAAATAAGAAGAGTGGGACTATTCATAGTTATTAAAACAAAATATTTGATAATTTGGATTTGTACCTTTAAACGGTCATAACTTTTGACCCGTGTGTCGAAACGACAATTAGAATATATCAAACTGAAGTTAATGTTGATTCCCATATTTTTAATTGATTTGGGAATGTAACTTCATTATTCGAACCTAATTCCATCATTTATATCACCTATCGACTGTTTAAAGTTTTTTGTCCCATATTTTGCATTTTCGGTTTTAATCAATATGTTCTAATGAAGATGGTTGAGCCAACCAAGAGTATGTTTTAAAATATTTTAATGAATATCAAAGAAATACAAATATTTTCATGATCCTAAAGATGAAAATGAAAAGAAAAAAATAAAAGTAGTGGGACTCTTCACAGTTATAAAAACAAAATATTTGATAAATCAGATTTGTACCTTTAAACGGTCATAACTTTTGACTCGTATGTCGAAACGACTATTAAAATATATCAAATCGAAGCTCGTACCGATTCCCATTTTCTTATTTCACCAGGCAATGGAACTTCATTATTTGATCCTAAATTCCATGATTTACTTCACTTATCGAGGGTTTAAAGTTATTGTAGTATATTTTTAATAACGGTTTTATTCAATATAGTTGTAATGAAGATGGATTAGCCAACCAAGAGTATGTTTAAAACTATTCTAATGAATATAAAAGTAATACAAATAATTTCATGATCGTAAAGGTAAAAATGAGAAGAAAAAAATAAGAAGAGTGGGACTATTCATAGTTATTAAAACAAAATATTTGATAATTTGGATTTGTACCTTTAAACGGTCATAACTTTTGACCCGTGTGTCGAAACGACAATTAGAATATATCAAACTGAAGTTAATGTTGATACCCATATTTTTAATTGATTTGGGAATGTAACTTCATTATTCGAACCTAATTCCATCATTTATATCACCTATCGACTGTTTAAAGTTTTTTGTCCCATATTTTGCATTTTCGGTTTTAATCAATATGTTCTAATGAAGATGGTTGAGCCAACCAAGAAAATGTTTTAAAATATTTTAATGAATATCAAAGAAATACAAATATTTTCATGATCCTAAAGATGAAAATGAAAAGAAAAAAATAAAAGTAGTGGGACTCTTCACAGTTATAAAAACAAAATATTTGATAACTCAGATTTGTACCTTTAAACGGTCATAACTTTTGACTCGTGTATCGAAACGACTATTAAAATATATACAATCGTAGCTCGTACCGATTCCCATTTTCTTATTTCAACAAGCAATGAAAATTCATTATTCGAACCTAAATTCCATCATTTACTTCACTTATCGAGGGTTTAAAGTTATTGTAGTATATTTTTAATAATAGTTTTATTCAATATAGTTGTAATGAAGATGGATTAGCCAACCAAGAGTATGTTTAAAACTATTCTAATGAATATAAAAGTAATAAAATTCATTTCATGATCGTAAAGATAAAAATGGGAAGAAAAAAATAAGTGATGTGGGACTATTCATAGTTATTAAAACAAAATATTTGATAATTTGGATTTGTACCTTTAAACGGTCATAAATTTTTACTCGTGTGTCGAAACAACAATTAGAATATATAAAACCGAATTTAATATTGATACCCATATTTTTAATTGATTTGGGTATGGAACTTCATTATTCGAACCTAATTTCATCATTTATATCACCTATCGAGTGTTTAAAGGTTTTTTCCCATATTTTGCATTTTCGGTTTTAATCAATATTTTCTAATGAAGATGGTTGAGCCAACCAAGAATATGTTTTAAAATATTTTAATGAATCTCAAAGACATACAAATATTTTCATGATCCTAAAGATAAGAATGAAAAGAAAAAAAATAAAAGTAATGGGACTGTTCACAGTTATAAAAACAAAATATTTGATAAATCGGATTTGTACCTTTAAACGGTCATAACTCTTGACTCGTGTGTCGAAAAGACTATTAAAATATATCAAATCGAAGCTCGTACCGATTCCCATTTTCTTATTTCACCAGGCATTGGAACTTCATTATTCGAACCTAAATTCCTTCATTTACTTCACTTATCGAGGGTTTAAAGTTATTGTAGTATATTTTTAATAATAGTTTTATTCAATATAGTTGTAATGAAGATGGATTAGCCAACCAAGAGTATGTTTAAAACTATTCTAATGAATATAAAAGTAATAAAATTAATTTCATGATCGTAAAGATAAAAATGGGAAGAAAAAAATAAGAGGAGTGGGACTATTCATAGTTATTAAAACAAAATATTTGATAATTTGGATTTGTACCTTTAAACGGTCATAAGTTTTGACCCGTGTGTCGAAACGACAATTAGAATATAGCAAACCGAACTTAATATTGATACCCATATTTTTAATTGATTTGGGAATGGAACTTCATTATTCGAACCTAATTCCATCATTTATATCACCTATCGACTGTTTAAAGTTTTTTGTCCCATATTTTGCATTTTCGGTTTTAATCAATTTGTTCTAATGAAGATGGTTGAGCCAACCAAGAGTATGTTTTAAAATATTTTAATGAATCTCAAAGAAATACAAATAATTTCATGATCCTAAAGATAAAAATGAAAAGAAAAAAATAAAAGTAGTGGGACTGTTCACAGTTATAAAAACAAAATATTTGATAAATCGGATTTTTACCTTTAAATGGTCATAACTTTTGACTCGTGTGTCAAAACGACTATTAAAATATATACAATCGAAGCTCGTACCGATTCCCATTTTCTTATTTCACCAGGCAATGGAACTTCATTTTTCGAACCTAAATTCCATCATTTACTTCATTATCGAGGGTTTAAATTTATTGTAGTATATTTTTAATAACTGTTTTATTCAATATAGTTGTAATTAAGATGGATTAGCCAACCAAGAGTATGTTTAAAACTATTCTAATGAATATAAAAGTAATACAAATAATTTCATGATCGTAAAGATAAAAATGAGAAGAAAAAAATAAGAGGAGTGGGACTGTTCACAGTTATTAAAATAAAATATTTGATAATTTGGATTTGTACTTTTAAACGGTTATAACTTTTGACCCGTGTGTCGAAACGACAATTAGAATATATCAAAGTGAAGTTAATATTGATACCCATATTTTTAATTGATTTGGGAATGGAACTTCATTATTCGAACCTAATTCCATCATTTATATCACCTATCGACTGTTTAAAGTTTTTTGTGCCATATTTTGCATTTTCGGTTTTAATCAATATGTTCTAATGAAGATGGTTGAGCCAACCAAGAGTATGTTTTAAAATATTTTAATGAATCTCAAAGAAATACAAATATTTTCATGATCCTAAAGATAAAAATTAAAAGAAAAAAATAAAAGTAGTGAGACTGTTCACTGTTATAAAAACAAAATATTTGATAAATCAGATTTGTACCTTTAATTGGTCATAACTTTTGACTCGTGTGTCGAAACGACTATTAAAATATATACAATCGTAGCTCGTACCGATTCCCATTTTCTTATTTCAACAGGCAATGAAAATTGATTATTCGAACCTAAATTCCATCATTTACTTCACTTATCGAGGGTTTAAAGTTATTGTAGTATATTTTTAATAACGGTTTTATTCAATATAGTAGTAATTAAGATGGATTAGCCAACCAAGAGTATGTTTAAAACTATTCTAATGAATATAAAATTAATACAAATAATTTCATGATCGTAAAGGTAAAAATGAGAAGAAAAAAATAAGAACTGTTGGACTCTTCACATTATAAAAAAAATATTTTATAAATCGGATTTGTACCTTCAAACGGTCATAACATTTGACTCGTGTGTCGAAACGACAATTACATTATATCAACCCGAAGTTCATATTGATACCCATTTTTCTAATTTGCTTAGGAATGGAACTTCATTATTCGAACATAATTCCATCATTTATATCACCTATCGAGAATTTAAAGTTTTTGTCCCATATTTGGCATTTTCGATTTTAATCAATATGTTGTCATGAAGATGGATGAGCCAAACAAGAGTATGTTTAAAAATATTCTAATGAATCTCAAAGCAATACAAATAATTTTAGGATCCTAAACATAAAAATGAGAAGAAAAAAATAAGATGAGTGGGACTGTTCACAATTATAAAACCTAAATATATAATAAATGAGATTTGTACCTTTAAACAGTCATAACTTTTGACTCGTGTGTCGAAACGACTCTTAAAATATATCAAATCAAAGCTCGTAACTATTCCCATTACCTTATTTCACCAGGCAATGGAACTTCATTATTCGAACCTAAATTCCATCATTTACTTCACTTACCGAGGGTTTAAATTTATTGTAGTATATTTTTAATAACGGTTTTATTCAATATAGTTGTAATGAAGATGGATTAACTAACCAAGAGTATGTTTAAAACTATTCTAATGAATGAAAAAGTAATACAAATAATTTCATGATCGTAAAGACAAAAATGAGAAGAAAAAAATAAGAGGAGATGGACTATTCATAGTTATTAAAACAAAATATTTGATAATTTGGATTTGTACCTTTAAACGGTCATAACTTTTGACTCTTGTGTCGAAACGACAATTAAATATATATCAAACTAAAGTTAATATTGATACCCATATTTTTAATTGAGTTGGGAATGAAATTTCATTATTCGAACCTAATTCCATCATTTATATCACCTATCGAGTGTATAAAGTTTTTGTCCCATATTTTGCATTTTCGGTTTTAATCAATATGTTCTAATGAAGATGGTTGAGCCAACCAAGAATATGTTTTAAAATATTTTAATGAATCTCAAAGACATACAAATATTTTCATGATCCTAAAGATAAGAATGAAAAGAAAAAAAAATAAAAGTAATGGGACTGTTCACAGTTATAAAAACAAAATATTTGATAAATCGGATTTGTACCTTTAAACGGTCATAACTCTTGACTCGTGTGTCGAAAAGACTATTAAAATATATCAAATCGAAGCTCGTACCGATTCCCATTTTCTTATTTCACCAGGCATTGGAACTTCATTATTCGAACGTAAATTCCTTCATTTACTTCACTTATCGAGGGTTTAAAGTTATTGTAGTATATTTTTAATAATAGTTTTATTCAATATAGTTGTAATGAAGATGGATTAGCCAACCAAGAGTATGTTTAAAACTATTCTAATCAATATAAAAGTAATAAAATTAATTTCATGATCGTAAAGATAAAAATGGGAAGAAAAAAATAAGAGGAGTGGGACTATTCATAGTTATTAAAACAAAATATTTGATAATTTGGATTTGTACCTTTAAACGGTCATAAGTTTTGACCCGTGTGTCGAAACGACAATTAGAATATATCAAACCGAACTTAATATTGATACCCATATTTTTAATTGATTTGGGAATGGAACTTCATTATTCGAACCTAATCCCATCATTTATATCACCTATCGACTGTTTAAAGTTTTTTGTCCCATATTTTGCATTTTCGGTTTTAATCAATTTGTTCTAATGAAGATGGTTGAGCCAACCAAGAGTATGTTTTAAAATATTTTAATGGATCTCAAAGAAATACAAATAATTTCATGATCCTAAAGATAAAAATGAAAAGAAAAAAATAAAAGTAGTGGGACTGTTCACAGTTATAAAAACAAAATATTTGATAAATCGGATTTTTACCTTTAAATGGTCATAACTTTTGACTCGTGTGTCAAAACGACTATTAAAATATATACAATCGAAGCTCGTACCGATTCCCATTTTCTTATTTCACCAGGCAATGGAACTTCATTTTTCGAACCTAAATTCCATCATTTACTTCATTATCGAGGGTTTAAAGTTATTGTAGTATATTTTTAATAACTGTTTTATTCAATATAGTTGTAATTAAGATGGATTAGCCAACCAAGAGTATGTTTAAAACTATTCTAATGAATATAAAAGTAATACAAATAATTTCATGATCGTAAAGATAAAAATGAGAAGAAAAAAATAAGAGGAGTGGGACTGTTCACAGTTATTAAAACAAAATATTTGATAATTTGGATTTGTACTTTTAAACGGTTATAACTTTTGACCCGTGTGTCGAAACGACAATTAGAATATATCAAAGTGAAGTTAATATTGATACCCATATTTTTAATTGATTTGGGAATGGAACTTCATTATTCGAACCTAATTCCATCATTTATATCACCTATCGACTGTTTAAAGTTTTTTGTCCCATATTTTGCATTTTCGGTTTTAATCAATATGTTCTAATGAAGATGGTTGAGCCAACCAAGAGTATGTTTTAAAATATTTTAATGAATCTCAAAGAAATACAAATATTTTCATGATCCTAAAGATAAAAATTAAAAGAAAAAAATAAAAGTAGTGAGACTGTTCACTGTTATAAAAACAAAATATTTGATAAATCAGATTTGTACCTTTAATTGGTCATAACTTTTGACTCGTGTGTCGAAACGACTATTAAAATATATACAATCGTAGCTCGTACCGATTCCCATTTTCTTATTTCAAAAGGCAATGAAAATTCATTATTCGAACCTAAATTCCATCATTTACTTCACTTATCGAGGGTTTAAAGTTATTGTAGTATATTTTTAATAACGGTTTTATTCAATATAGTAGTAATTAAGATGGATTAGCCAACCAAGAGTATGTTTAAAACTATTCTAATGAATATAAAATTAATACAAATAATTTCATGATCGTAAAGGTAAAAATGAGAAGAAAAAAATAAGAACTGTTGGACTCTTCACAGTTATAAAAAAAATATTTTATAAATCGGATTTGTACCTTCAAACGGTCATAACATTTGACTCGTGTGTCGAAACGACAATTACATTATATCAACCCGAAGTTCATATTGATACCCATTTTTCTAATTTGCTTAGGAATGGAACTTCATTATTCGAACATAATTCCATCATTTATATCACCTATCGAGAATTTAAAGTTTTTGTCCCATATTTGGCATTTTCGATTTTAATCAATATGTTGTCATGAAGATCGATGAGCCAAACAAGAGTATGTTTAAAAATATTCTAATGAATCTCAAAGCAATACAAATAATTTTAGGATCCTAAAGATAAAAATGAGAAGAAAAAAATAAGATGAGTGGGACTGTTCACAATTATAAAACCTAAATATATAATAAATGAGATTTGTACCTTTAAACAGTCATAACTTTTGACTCGTGTGTCGAAACGACTCTTAAAATATATCAAATCAAAGCTCGTAACTATTCCCATTACCTTATTTCACCAGGCAATGGAACTTCATTATTCGAACCTAAATTCCATCATTTACTTCACTTACCGAGGGTTTAAAGTTATTGTAGTATATTTTTAATAACGGTTTTATTCAATATAGTTGTAATGAAGATGGATTAACTAACCAAGAGTATGTTTAAAACTATTCTAATGAATGAAAAAGTAATACAAATAATTTCATGATCGTAAAGACAAAAATGAGAAGAAAAAAATAAGAGGAGATGGACTATTCATAGTTATTAAAACAAAATATTTGATAATTTGGATTTGTACCTTTAAACGGTCATAACTTTTGACTCTTGTGTCGAAACGACAATTAAATATATATCAAACTAAAGTTAATATTGATACCCATATTTTTAATTGAGTTGGGAATGAAATTTCATTATTCGAACCTAATTCCATCATTTATATCACCTATCGAGTGTATAAAGTTTTTGTCCCATATTTTGCATTTTCGGTTTTAATCAATATGTTCTAATGAAGATGGTTGAGCCAACCAAGAATATGTTTTAAAATATTTTAATGAATCTCAAAGACATACAAATATTTTCATGATCCTAAAGATAAGAATGAAAAGAAAAAAAATAAAAGTAATGGGACTGTTCACAGTTATAAAAACAAAATATTTGATAAATCGGATTTGTACCTTTAAACGGTCATAACTCTTGACTCGTGTGTCGAAAAGACTATTAAAATATATCAAATCGAAGCTCGTACCGATTCCCATTTTCTTATTTCACCAGGCATTGGAACTTCATTATTCGAACCTAAATTCCTTCATTTACTTCACTTATCGAGGGTTTAAAGTTATTGTAGTATATTTTTAATAATAGTTTTATTCAATATAGTTGTAATGAAGATGGATTAGCCAACCAAGAGTATGTTTAAAACTATTCTATTGAATATAAAAGTAATAAAATTAATTTCATGATCGTAAAGATAAAAATGGGAAGAAAAAAATAAGAGGAGTGGGACTATTCATAGTTATTAAAACAAAATATTTGATAATATGGATTTGTACCTTTAAACGGTCATAAGTTTTGACCCGTGTGTCGAAACGACAATTAGAATATATCAAACCGAACTTAATATTGATACCCATATTTTTAATTGATTTGGGAATGGAACTTCATTATTCGAACCTAATTCCATCATTTATATCACCTATCGACTGTTTAAAGTTTTTTGTCCCATATTTTGCATTTTCGGTTTTAATCAATTTGTTCTAATGAAGATGGTTGAGCCAACCAAGAGTATGTTTTAAAATATTTTAATGGATCTCAAAGAAATACAAATAATTTCATGATCCTAAAGATAAAAATGAAAAGAAAAAAATAAAAGTAGTGGGACTGTTCACAGTTATAAAAACAAAATATTTGATAAATCGGATTTTTACCTTTAAATGGTCATAACTTTTGACTCGTGTCTCAAAACGACTATTAAAATATATACAATCGAAGCTCGTACCGATTCCCATTTTCTTATTTCACCAGGCAATGGAACTTCATTTTTCGAACCTAAATTCCATCATTTACTTCATTATCGAGGGTTTAAATTTATTGTAGTATATTTTTAATAACTGTTTTATTCAATATAGTTGTAATTAAGATGGATTAGCCAACCAAGAGTATGTTTAAAACTATTCTAATGAATATAAAAGTAATACAAATAATTTCATGATCGTAAAGATAAAAATGAGAAGAAAAAAATAAGAGGAGTGGGACTGTTCACAGTTATTAAAACAAAATATTTGATAATTTGGATTTGTACTTTTAAACGGTTATAACTTTTGACCCGTGTGTCGAAACGACAATTAGAATATATCAAAGTGAAGTTAATATTGATACCCATATTTTTAATTGATTTGGGAATGGAACTTCATTATTCGAACCTAATTCCATCATTTATATCACCTATCGACTGTTTAAAGTTTTTTGTCCCATATTTTGCATTTTCGGTTTTAATCAATATGTTCTAATGAAGATGGTTGAGCCAACCAAGAGTATGTTTTAAAATATTTTAATGAATCTCAAAGAAATACAAATATTTTCATGATCCTAAAGATAAAAATTAAAAGAAAAAAATAAAAGTAGTGAGACTTTTCACTGTTATAAAAACAAAATATTTGATAAATCAGATTTGTACCTTTAATTGGTCATAACTTTTGACTCGTGTGTCGAAACGACTATTAAAATATATACAATCGTAGCTCGTACCGATTCCCATTTTCTTATTTCAAAAGGCAATGAAAATTCATTATTCGAACCTAAATTCCATCATTTACTTCACTTATCGAGGGTTTAAAGTTATTGTAGTATATTTTTAATAACGGTTTTATTCAATATAGTAGTAATTAAGATGGATTAGCCAACCAAGAGTATGTTTAAAACTATTCTAATGAATATAAAATTAATACAAATAATTTCATGATCGTAAAGGTAAAAATGAGAAGAAAAAAATAAGAACTGTTGGACTCTTCACAGTTATAAAAAAAATATTTTATAAATCGGATTTGTACCTTCAAACGGTCATAACATTTGACTCGTGTGTCGAAACGACAATTACATTATATCAACCCGAAGTTCATATTGATACCCATTTTTCTAATTTGCTTAGGAATGGAACTTCATTATTCGAACATAATTCCATCATTTATATCACCTATCGAGAATTTAAAGTTTTTGTCCCATATTTGGCATTTTCGATTTTAATCAATATGTTGTCATGAAGATGGATGAGCCAAACAAGAGTATGTTTAAAAATATTCTAATGAATCTCAAAGCAATACAAATAATTTTAGGATCCTAAAGATAAAAATGAGAAGAAAAAAATAAGATGAGTGGGACTATTCACAATTATAAAACCTAAATACTTCATAAATGAGATTTGTACCTTTAAACAGTCATAACTTTTGACTCGTGTGTCGAAACGACTCTTAAAATATATCAAATCAAAGCTCGTAACTATTCCCATTACCTTATTTCACCAGGCAATGGAACTTCATTATTCGAACCTAAATTCCATCATTTACTTCACTTACCGAGGGTTTAAATTTATTGTAGTATATTTTTAATAACGGTTTTATTCAATATAGTTGTAATGAAGATGGATTAACTAACCAAAAGTATGTTTAAAACTATTCTAATGAATGAAAAAGTAATACAAATAATTTCATGATCGTAAAGACAAAAATGAGAAGAAAAAAATAAGAGGAGATGGACTATTCATAGTTATTAAAACAAAATATTTGATAATTTGGATTTGTACCTTTAAACGGTCATAACTTTTGACTCTTGTGTCGAAACGACAATTAAATATATATCAAACTAAAGTTAATATTGATACCCATATTTTTAATTGAGTTGGGAATGAAATTTCATTATTCGAACCTAATTCCATCATTTATATCACCTATCGAGTGTATAAAGTTTTTGTCCCATATTTTGCATTTTCGGTTTTAATCAATATGTTCTAATGAAGATGGTTGAGCCAACCAAGAATATGTTTTAAAATATTTTAATGAATCTCAAAGACATACAAATATTTTCATGATCCTAAAGATAAGAATGAAAAGAAAAAAAATAAAAGTAATGGGACTGTTCACAGTTATAAAAACAAAATATTTGATAAATCGGATTTGTACCTTTAAACGGTCATAACTCTTGACTCGTGTGTCGAAAAGACTATTAAAATATATCAAATCGAAGCTCGTACCGATTCCCATTTTCTTATTTCACCAGGCATTGGAACTTCATTATTCGAACCTAAATTCCTTCATTTACTTCACTTATCGAGGGTTTAAAGTTATTGTAGTATATTTTTAATAATAGTTTTATTCAATATAGTTGTAATGAAGATGGATTAGCCAACCAAGAGTATGTTTAAAACTATTCTAATGAATATAAAAGTAATAAAATTAATTTCATGATCGTAAAGATAAAAATGGGAAGAAAAAAATAAGAGGAGTGGGACTATTCATAGTTATTAAAACAAAATATTTGATAATTTGGATTTGTACCTTTAAACGGTCATAAGTTTTGACCCGTGTGTCGAAACGACAATTAGAATATATCAAACCGAACTTAATATTGATACCCATATTTTTAATTGATTTGGGAATGGAACTTCATTATTCGAACCTAATTCCATCATTTATATCACCTATCGACTGTTTAAAGTTTTTTGTCCCATATTTTGCATTTTCGGTTTTAATCAATTTGTTCTAATGAAGATGGTTGAGCCAACCAAGAGTATGTTTTAAAATATTTTAATGGATCTCAAAGAAATACAAATAATTTCATGATCCTAAAGATAAAAATGGGAAGAAAAAAATAAAAGTAGTGGGACTGTTCACAGTTATAAAAACAAAATATTTGATAAATCGGATTTTTACCTTTAAATGGTCATAACTTTTGACTCGTGTGTCAAAACGACTATTAAAATATATACAATCGAAGCTCGTACCGATTCCCATTTTCTTATTTCACCAGGCAATGGAACTTCATTTTTCGAACCTAAATTCCATCATTTACTTCATTATCGAGGGTTTAAAGTTATTGTAGTATATTTTTAATAACGGTTTTATTCAATATAGTTGTAATGAAGATGGATTAACCAACCAAGAGTATGTTTAAAACTATTCTAATGAATATAAAAGTAATACAAATAATTTTATGATCGTAAAGATAAAAATGAGAAGAAAAAAATAAGAGGAGATGGACTATTCATAGTTATTAAAACAAAATATTTGATAATTTGCATTTGTACCTTTAAACGGTCATAACTTTTGACTCTTGTGTCGAAACGACAATTAGAATATATCAAACTGAAGTTAATATTGATACCCATATTTTTAATTGATTTGGGAATGAAACTTCATTATTCGAACCTAATTCCATCATTTATATCACCTATCGAGTGTTTAAAGTTTTTGTCCCATATTTTGCATTTTCGGTTTTAATCAATATGTTCTAATGAAGATGGTTGAGCCAACCAAGAGTATGTTTTAAAATATTTTAATGAATCTCAAAGAAATACAAATATTTTCATGATCCTAAAGATAAAAATGAAAAGAAAAAAATAAAAGTAATGGGACTGTTCACAGTTATAAAAACAAAATATTTGATAAATCGGATTTGTACCTTTAAACGGTCATAACTTTTGACTCGTTTGTCGAAACGACTATTAAAATATATCAAATCGTAGCTCGTACCGATTCCCATTTTCTTATTTCAACAGGCAATGAAAATTCATTATTCGAACCTAAATTCCATCATTTACTTCACTTATCGAGGGTTTAAAGTTATTGTAGTATATTTTTAATAACGGTTTTAATCAATATAGTTGTAATTAAGATGGATTAGCCAACCAAGAGTATGTTTAAAAATATTCTAATGAATATAAAATTAATACAAATAATTTCATGATCGTAAAGGTAAAAATGAGAAGAAAAAAATAAGAACTGTTGGACTGTTCACAGTTATAAAAAAAATATTTTATAAATCGGATTTGTACCTTCAAATGGTCATAGCATTTGACTCGTGTGTCGAAACGACAATTACATTATATCAACCCGAAGTTCATATTGATACCCATTTTTCTAATTTGCTTAGGAATGGAACTTCATTATTCGAACATAATTCCATCATTTATATCACCTATCGAGAATTTAAAGTTTTTGTCCCATATTTGGCATTTTCGATTTTAATCAATATGTTGTCATGAAGATGGATGAGCCAAACAAGAGTATGTTTAAAAATATTCTAATGAATCTCAAAGCAATACAAATAATTTTAGGATCCTAAAGATAAAAATGAGAAGAAAAAAATAAGATGAGTGGGACTGTTCACAATTATAAAACCTAAATACTTCATAAATGAGATTTGTACCTTTAAACAGTCATAACTTTTGACTCGTGTGTCGAAACGACTCTTAAAATATATCAAATCAAAGCTCGTAACGATTCCCATTACCTTATTTCACCAGGCAATGGAACTTCATTATTCGAACCTAAATTCCATCATTTACTTCACTTACCGAGGGTTTAAAGTTATTGTAGTATATTTTTAATAACGGTTTTATTCAATATAGTTGTAATGAAGATGGATTAACCAACCAAGAGTATGTTTAAAACTATTCTAATGAATATAAAAGTAATACAAATAATTTCATGATCGTAAAGATAAAAATGAGAAGAAAAAAATAAGAGGAGATGGACTATTCATAGTTATTAAAACAAAATATTTGATAATTTGCATTTGTACCTTTAAACGATCATAACTTTTGACTCTTGTGTCGAAACGACAATTAGAATATATCAAACTGAAGTTAATATTGATACCCATATTTTTAATTGATTTGGGAATGAAACTTCATTATTCGAACCTAATTCCATCATTTATATCACCTATCGAGTGTTTAAAGTTTTTGTCCCATATTTTGCATTTTCGGTTTTAATCAATATGTTCTAATGAAGATGGTTGAGCCAACCAAGAGTATGTTTTAAAATATTTTAATGAATCTCAAAGAAATACAAATATTTTCATGATCCTAAAGATAAAAATGAAAAGAAAAAAATAAAAGTAAAGGGACTGTTCACAGTTATAAAAACAAAATATTTGATAAATCGGATTTGTACCTTTAAACGGTCATAACTTTTGACTCGTGTGTCGAAACGACTATTAAAATATATCAAATCGTAGCTCGTACCGATTCCCATTTTCTTATTTCAACAGGCAATGAAAATTCATTATTCGAACCTAAATTCCATCATTTACTTCACTTATCGAGGGTTTAAAGTTATTGTAGTATATTTTTAATAACGGTTTTATTCAATATAGTTGCAATTAAGATGGATTAGCCAACCACGAGTATGTTTAAAACTATTCTAATGAATATAAAAGTAATACAAATAATTTCATGATCGTAAAGGTAAAAATGAGAAGAAAAAAATAAGAACAGTTGGACTGTTCACAGTTATAAAAAAAATATTTTATAAATCGGATTTGTACCTTCAAACGGTCATAACATTTGACTCGTGTGTCGAAACGACAATTATAATATATCAACCCGAAGTTAATATTGATACCCATTTTTTTAATTTTCTTAGGAATGGAACTTCATTATTCGAACATAATTCCATCATTTATATCACCTATCGAGGGTTTAAAGTTTTTGTCCCATATTTTGCATTTTCGATTTTAATCAATATGTTGTCATGAAGATGGATGAGCCAAACAAGAGTATGTTTAAAAATATTCTAATGAATCTCAAAGCAATACAAATAATTTTAGGATCCTAAAGATAAAAATGAGAAGAAAAAAATAAGATGAGTGGGACTGTTCACAGTTATAAAACCTAAATACTTCATAAATGAGATTTGTACCTTTAAACAGTCATAACTTTTGACTCGTGTGTCGAAACGACTATTAAAATATATCAAATCAAAGCTCGTAATGATTCCCATTACCTTATTTCACCAGGCAATGGAACTTCATTATTCGAACCTAAATTCCATCATTTACTTCACTTACCGAGGGTTTAAAGTTATTGTAGTATAGTTTTAATAACGGTTTTATTCAATATAGTTGTAATGAAGATGGATTAACCAACCAAGAGTATGTTTAAAACTATTCTAATGAATATAAAAGTAATACAAATAATTTCATGATCGTAAAGGTAAAAATGAGAAGAAAAAAATAAGAACTGTTGGACTGTTCACAGTTATAAAAAAAATATTTTATAAATCGGATTTGTACCTTCAAATGGTCATAGCATTTGACTCGTGTGTCGAAACGACAATTACATTATATCAACCCGAAGTTCATATTGATACCCATTTTTCTAATTTGCTTAGGAATGGAACTTCATTATTCGAACATAATTCCATCATTTATATCACCTATCGAGAATTTAAAGTTTTTGTCCCATATTTGGCATTTTCGATTTTAATCAATATGTTGTCATGAAGATGGATGAGCCAAACAAGAGTATGTTTAAAAATATTCTAATGAATCTCAAAGCAATACAAATAATTTTAGGATCCTAAAGATAAAAATGAGAAGAAAAAAATAAGATGAGTGGGACTGTTCACAATTATAAAACCTAAATACTTCATAAATGAGATTTGTACCTTTAAACAGTCATAACTTTTGACTCGTGTGTCGAAACGACTCTTAAAATATATCAAATCAAAGCTCGTAACGATTCCCATTACCTTATTTCACCAGGCAATGGAACTTCATTTTTCGAACCTAAATTCCATCATTTACTTCACTTACCGAGGGTTTAAAGTTATTGTAGTATATTTTTAATAACGGTTTTATTCAATATAGTTGTAATGAAGATGGATTAACCAACCAAGAGTATGTTTAAAACTATTCTAATGAATATAAAAGTAATACAAATAATTTCATGATCGTAAAGATAAAAATGAGAAGAAAAAAATAAGAGGAGATGGACTATTCATAGTTATTAAAACAAAATATTTGATAATTTGCATTTGTACCTTTAAACGATCATAACTTTTGACTCTTGTGTCGAAACGACAATTAGAATATATCAAACTGAAGTTAATATTGATACCCATATTTTTAATTGATTTGGGAATGAAACTTCATTATTCGAACCTAATTCCATCATTTATATCACCTATCGAGTGTTTAAAGTTTTTGTCCCATATTTTGCATTTTCGGTTTTAATCAATATGTTCTAATGAAGATGGTTGAGCCAACCAAGAGTATGTTTTAAAATATTTTAATGAATCTCAAAGAAATACAAATATTTTCATGATCCTAAAGATAAAAATGAAAAGAAAAAAATAAAAGTAAAGGGACTGTTCACAGTTATAAAAACAAAATATTTGATAAATCGGATTTGTACCTTTAAACGGTCATAACTTTTGACTCGTGTGTCGAAACGACTATTAAAATATATCAAATCGTAGCTCGTACCGATTCCCATTTTCTTATTTCAACAGGCAATGAAAATTCATTATTCGAACCTAAATTCCATCATTTACTTCACTTATCGAGGGTTTAAAGTTATTGTAGTATATTTTTAATAACGGTTTTATTCAATATAGTTGCAATTAAGATGGATTAGCCAACCAAGAGTATGTTTAAAACTATTCTAATGAATATAAAAGTAATACAAATAATTTCATAATCGTAAAGGTAAAAATGAGAAGAAAAAAATAATAACAGTTGGACTGTTCACAGTTATAAAAAAAATATTTTATAAATCGGATTTGTACCTTCAAACGGTCATAACATTTGACTCGTGTGTCGAAACGAAAATTATAATATATCAACCCGAAGTTCATATTGATACCCATTTTTTTAATTTTCTTAGGAATGGAACTTCATTATTCGAACATAATTCCATCATTTATATCACCTATCGAGGGTTTAAAGTTTTTGTCCCATATTTGGCATTTTCGATTTTAATCAATATGTTCTCATGAAGATGGATGAGCCAAACAAGAGTATGTTTAAAAATATTCTAATGAATCTCAAAGCAATACAAATAATTTTAGGATCCTAAAGATAAAAATGAGAAGAAAAAAATAAGATGAGTGGGACTGTTCACAATTATAAAACCTAAATACTTCATAAATGAGATTTGTACCTTTAAATAGTCATAACTTTTGAGTCGTGTGTCGAAACGACTCTTAAAATATATCAAATCAAAGCTCGTAACGATTCCCATTACCTTATTTCACCAGGCAGTGGAACTTCATTATTCGAACCTAAATTCCATCATTTACTTCACTTACCGAGGGTTTAAAGTTATTGTAGTATAGTTTTAATAACGGTTTTATTCAATATAGTTGTAATGAAGATGGATTAACCAACCAAGAGTATGTTTAAAACTATTCTAATGAATATAAAAGTAATACAAATAATTTCATGATCCTAAAGATAAAAATGAGAAGAAAAAAATAATAGGAGTGGGACTATTCATAGTTATTAAAACAAAATATTTGATCATTTGCATTTGTACCTTTAAACGGTCATAACTTTTGACTCTTGTGTCGAAACGACAATTAGAATATATCAAACTGAAGTTAATATTGATACCCATATTTTTAATTGATTTGGGAACTAAACTTCATTATTCGAACCTAATTCCATCATTTATATCACCTATCGAGTGTTTAAAGTGTTTGTCCCATATTTTGCATTTTCGGTTTTAATCAATATGTTCTAATGAAGATGGTTGAGCCAACCAAGAGTATGTTTTAAAATATTTTAATGAATCTCAAAGAAATACAAATATTTTCATGATCCTAAAGATAAAAATGAAAAGAAAAAAATAAAAGTAAAGGGACTGTTCACAGTTATAAAAACAAAATATTTGATAAATCGGATTTGTACCTTTAAACGGTCATAACTTTTGACTCGTGTGTCGAAACGACTATTAAAATATATCAAATCGTAGCTCGTACCGATTCCCATTTTCTTATTTCAACAGGCAATGAAAATTCATTATTCGAACCTAAATTCCATCATTTACTTCACTTATCGAGGGTTTAAAGTTATTGTAGTATATTTTTAATAACGGTTTTATTCAATATAGTTGCAATTAAGATGGATTAGCCAACCACGAGTATGTTTAAAACTATTCTAATGAATATAAAAGTAATACAAATAATTTCATGATCGTAAAGGTAAAAATGAGAAGAAAAAAATAAGAACAGTTGGACTGTTCACAGTTATAAAAAAAATATTTTATAAATCGGATTTGTACCTTCAAGCGGTCATAACATTTGACTCGTGTGTCGAAACGACAATTATAATATATCAACCCGAAGTTCATATTGATACCCATTTTTTTAATTTTCTTAGGAATGGAACTTCATTATTCGAACATAATTCCATCATTTATATCACCTATCGAGGGTTTAATGTTTTTGTCCCATATTTTGCATTTTCGATTTTAATCAATATGTTGTCATGAATATGGATGAGCCAAACAAGAGTATGTTTAAAAATATTCTAATGAATCTCAAAGCAATACAAATAATTTTAGGATCCTAAAGATAAAAATGAGAAGAAAAAAATAAGATGAGTGGGACTGTTCATAGTTATAAAACCTAAATACTTCATAAATGAGATTTGTACCTTTAAACAGTCATAACTTTTGACTCGTGTGTCGAAACGACTATCAAAATATATCAAATCGAAGCTCGTAACGATTCCCATTACCTTATTTCACCAGGCAATGGAACTTCATTATTCGAACCTAAATTCCATCATTTACTTCACTTACCGAGGGTTTAATGTTATTGTAGTATATTTTAATAACGGTTTTATTCAATATAGTTGTAATGAAGATGGATTAACCAACCAAGAGTATGTTTAAAACTATTCTAATGAATATAAAAGTAATACAAATAATTTCATGATCGTAAAGATAAAAATGAGAAGAAAAAAATAAGAGGAGATGGACTATTCATAGTTATTAAAACAAAATATTTGATAATTTGCATTTGTACCTTTAAACGGTCATAACTTTTGACTCTTGTGTCGAAACGACAATTAGAATATATCAAACTGAAGTTAATATTGATACCCATATTTTTAATTGATTTGGGAATGAAACTTCATTATTCGAACCTAATTCCATCATTTATATCACCTATCGAGTGTATAAAGTTTTTGTCCCATATTTTGCATTTTCGGTTTTAATCAATATGTTCTAATGAAGATGGTTGAGCCAACCAAGAGTATGTTTTAAAATATTTTAATGAATCTCAAAGAAATACAAATATTTTCATGATCCTAAAGATAAAAATGAAAAGAAAAAAATAAAAGTAATGGGGCTGTTCACAGTTATAAAAACAAAATATTTGATAAATCGGATTTGTACCTTTAAACGGTCATAACTTTTGACTCGTGTGTCGAAACGACTATTAAAATATATCAAATCGTAGCTCGTACCGATTCCCATTTTCTTATTTCAACAGGCAATGAAAATTCATTATTCGAACCTAAATTCCATCATTTACTTCACTTATCGAGGGTTTAAAGTTATTGTAGTATATTTTTAATAACGGTTTTATTCAATATAGTTGCAATTAAGATGGATTAGCCAACCAAGAGTATGTTTAAAACTATTCTAATGAATATAAAAGTAATACAAATAATTTCATGATCGTAAAGGTAAAAATGAGAAGAAAAAAATAAGAACAGTTGGACTGTTCACAGTTATAAAAAAAATATTTTATAAATCGGATTTGTACCTTCAAACGGTCATAACATTTGACTCGTGTGTCGAAACGAAAATTATAATATATCAACCCGAAGTTCATATTGATACCCATTTTTTTAATTTTCTTAGGAATGGAACTTCATTATTCGAACATAATTCCATCATTTATATCACCTATCGAGGGTTTAAAGTTTTTGTCCCATATTTGGCATTTTCGATTTTAATCAATATGTTCTCATGAAGATGGATGAGCCAAACAAGAGTATGTTTAAAAATATTCTAATGAATCTCAAAGCAATACAAATAATTTTAGGATCCTAAAGATAAAAATGAGAAGAAAAAAATAAGATGAGTGGGACTGTTCACAATTATAAAACCTAAATACTTCATAAATGAGATTTGTACCTTTAAACAGTCATAACTTTTGACTCGTGTGTCGAAACGACTCTTAAAATATATCAAATCAAAGCTCGTAACGATTCCCATTACCTTATTTCACCAGGCAGTGGAACTTCATTATTCGAACCTAAATTCCATCATTTACTTCACTTACCGAGGGTTTAAAGTTATTGTAGTATAGTTTTAATAACGGTTTTATTCAATATAGTTGTAATGAAGATGGATTAACCAACCAAGAGTATGTTTAAAACTATTCTAATGAATATAAAAGTAATACAAATAATTTCATGATCGTAAAGATAAAAATGAGAAGAAAAAAATAAGAGGAGATGGACTATTCATAGTTATTAAAACAAAATATTTGATAATTTGCATTTGTACCTTTAAACGGTCATAACTTTTGACTCTTGTGTCGAAACGACAATTAGAATATATCAAACTGAAGTTAATATTGATACCCATATTTTTAATTGATTTGGGAATGAAACTTCATTATTCGAACCTAATTCCATCATTTATATCACCTATCGAGTGTATAAAGTTTTTGTCCCATATTTTGCATTTTCGGTTTTAATCAATATGTTCTAATGAAGATGGTTGAGCCAACCAAGAGTATGTTTTAAAATATTTTAATGAATCTCAAAGAAATACAAATATTTTCATGATCCTAAAGATAAAAATGAAAAGAAAAAAATAAAAGTAATGGGGCTGTTCACAGTTATAAAAACAAAATATTTGATAAATCGGATTTGTACCTTTAAACGGTCATAACTTTTGACTCGTGTGTCGAAACGACTATTAAAATATATCAAATCGTAGCTCGTACCGATTCCCATTTTCTTATTTCAACAGGCAATGAAAATTCATTATTCGAACCTAAATTCCATCATTTACTTCACTTATCGAGGGTTTAAAGTTATTGTAGTATATTTTTAATAACGGTTTTATTCAATATAGTTGCAATTAAGATGGATTAGCCAACCAAGAGTATGTTTAAAACTATTCTAATGAATATAAAAGTAATACAAATAATTTCATGATCGTAAAGGTAAAAATGAGAAGAAAAAAATAATAACAGTTGGACTGTTCACAGTTATAAAAAAAATATTTTATAAATCGGATTTGTACCTTCAAACGGTCATAACATTTGACTCGTGTGTCGAAACGAAAATTATAATATATCAACCCGAAGTTCATATTGATACCCATTTTTTTAATTTTCTTAGGAATGGAACTTCATTATTCGAACATAATTCCATCATTTATATCACCTATCGAGGGTTTAAAGTTTTTGTCCCATATTTGGCATTTTCGATTTTAATCAATATGTTCTCATGAAGATGGATGAGCCAAACAAGAGTATGTTTAAAAATATTCTAATGAATCTCAAAGCAATACAAATAATTTTAGGATCCTAAAGATAAAAATGAGAAGAAAAAAATAAGATGAGTGGGACTGTTCACAATTATAAAACCTAAATACTTCATAAATGAGATTTGTACCTTTAAACAGTCATAACTTTTGACTCGTGTGTCGAAACGACTCTTAAAATATATCAAATCAAAGCTCGTAACGATTCCCATTACCTTATTTCACCAGGCAGTGGAACTTCATTATTCGAACCTAAATTCCATCATTTACTTCACTTACCGAGGGTTTAAAGTTATTGTAGTATAGTTTTAATAACGGTTTTATTCAATATAGTTGTAATGAAGATGGATTAACCAACCAAGAGTATGTTTAAAACTATTCTAATGAATATAAAAGTAATACAAATAATTTCATGATCGTAAAGATAAAAATGAGAAGAAAAAAATAAGAGGAGATGGACTATTCATAGTTATTAAAACAAAATATTTGATAATTTGCATTTGTACCTTTAAACGGTCATAACTTTTGACTCTTGTGTCGAAACGACAATTAGAATATATCAAACTGAAGTTAATATTGATACCCATATTTTTAATTGATTTGGGAATGAAACTTCATTATTCGAACCTAATTCCATCATTTATATCACCTATCGAGTGTATAAAGTTTTTGTCCCATATTTTGCATTTTCGGTTTTAATCAATATGTTCTAATGAAGATGGTTGAGCCAACCAAGAGTATGTTTTAAAATATTTTAATGAATCTCAAAGAAATACAAATATTTTCATGATCCTAAAGATAAAAATGAAAAGAAAAAAATAAAAGTAATGGGGCTGTTCACAGTTATAAAAACAAAATATTTGATAAATCGGATTTGTACCTTTAAACGGTCATAACTTTTGACTCGTGTGTCGAAACGACTATTAAAATATATCAAATCGTAGCTCGTACCGATTCCCATTTTCTTATTTCAACAGGCAATGAAAATTCATTATTCGAACCTAAATTCCATCATTTACTTCACTTATCGAGGGTTTAAAGTTATTGTAGTATATTTTTAATAACGGTTTTATTCAATATAGTTGCAATTAAGATGGATTAGCCAACCAAGAGTATGTTTAAAACTATTCTAATGAATATAAAAGTAATACAAATAATTTCATGATCGTAAAGGTAAAAATGAGAAGAAAAAAATAATAACAGTTGGACTGTTCACAGTTATAAAAAAAATATTTTATAAATCGGATTTGTACCTTCAAACGGTCATAACATTTGACTCGTGTGTCGAAACGAAAATTATAATATATCAACTCGAAGTTCATATTGATACCCATTTTTTTAATTTTCTTAGGAATGGAACTTCATTATTCGAACATAATTCCATCATTTATATCACCTATCGAGGGTTTAAAGTTTTTGTCCCATATTTGGCATTTTCGATTTTAATCAATATGTTCTCATGAAGATGGATGAGCCAAACAAGAGTATGTTTAAAAATATTCTAATGAATCTCAAAGCAATACAAATAATTTTAGGATCCTAAAGATAAAAATGAGAAGAAAAAAATAAGATGAGTGGGACTGTTCACAATTATAAAACCTAAATACTTCATAAATGAGATTTGTACCTTTAAACAGTCATAACTTTTGAGTCGTGTGTCGAAACGACTCTTAAAATATATCAAATCAAAGCTCGTAACGATTCCCATTACCTTATTTCACCAGGCAGTGGAACTTCATTATTCGAACCTAAATTCCATCATTTACTTCACTTACCGAGGGTTTAAAGTTATTGTAGTATAGTTTTAATAACGGTTTTATTCAATATAGTTGTAATGAAGATGGATTAACCAACCAAGAGTATGTTTAAAACTATTCTAATGAATATAAAAGTAATACAAATAATTTCATGATCGTAAAGATAAAAATGAGAAGAAAAAAATAAGAGGAGATGGACTATTCATAGTTATTAAAACCAAATATTTGATAATTTGCATTTGTACCTTTAAACGGTCATAACTTTTGACTCTTGTGTCGAAACGACAATTAGAATATATCAAACTGAAGTTAATATTGATACCCATATTTTTAATTGATTTGGGAATGAAACTTCATTATTCGAACCTAATTCCATCATTTATATCACCTATCAAGTGTTTAAAGTTTTTGTCCCATATTTTGCATTTTCGGTTTTAATCAATATGTTCTAATGAAGATGGTTGAGCCAACCAAGAGTATGTTTTAAAATATTTTAATGAATCTCAAAGAAATACAAATATTTTCATGATCCTAAAGATAAAAATGAAAAGAAAAAAATAAAAGTAATGGGACTGTTCACAGTTATAAAAACAAAATATTTGATAAATCGGATTTGTACCTTTAAACGGTCATAACTTTTGACTCGTGTGTCGAAACGACTATTAAAATATATCAAATCGTAGCTCGTACCGATTCCCATTTTCTTATTTCAACAGGCAATGAAAATTCATTATTTGAACCTAAATTCCATGATTTACTTCACTTATCGAGGGTTTAAAGTTATTGTAGTATATTTTAAATAACGGTTTTATTCAATATAGTTGTAATTAAGATGGATTAGCCAACCAAGAGTATGTTTAAAACTATTCTAATGAATATAAATGTAATACAAATAATTTCATGATCGTAAAGGTAAAAATGAGAAGAAAAAAATAAGAACAGTTGGACTGTTCACAGTTATAAAAAATATATTTTATAAATCGGATTTCTACCTTCAAACGGTCATAACATTTGACTCGTGTGTCGAAACGACAATTACATTATATCAACCCGAAGTTCATATTGATACCCATTTTTCTAATTTTCTTAGGAATGGAACTTCATTATTCGAACATAATTCCATCACTTATATCACCTATCGAGGGTTTAAAGTTTTTGTCCCATATTTGGCATTTTCGATTTTAATCAATATGTTCTCATGAAGATGGATGAGCCAAACAAGAGTATGTTTAAAAATATTCTAATGAATCTCAAAGCAATACAAATAATTTTAGGATCCTAAACATAAAAATGAGAAGAAAAAAATAAGATGAGTGGGACTGTTCACAATTATAAAACCTAAATACTTCATAAATGAGATTTGTACCTTTAAACAGTCATAACTTTTGAGTCGTGTGTCGAAACGACTCTTAAAATATATCAAATCAAAGCTCGTAACGATTCCCATTACCTTATTTCACCAGGCAGTGGAACTTCATTATTCGAACCTAAATTCCATCATTTACTTCACTTACCGAGGGTTTAAAGTTATTGTAGTATAGTTTTAATAACGGTTTTATTCAATATAGTTGTAATGAAGATGGATTAACCAACCAAGAGTATGTTTAAAACTATTCTAATGAATATAAAAGTAATACAAATAATTTCATGATCGTAAAGGTAAAAATGAGAAGAAAAAAATAATAACAGTTGGACTGTTCACAGTTATAAAAAAAATATTTTATAAATCGGATTTGTACCTTCAAACGGTCATAACATTTGACTCGTGTGTCGAAACGACAATTACATTATATCAACCCGAAGTTCATATTGATACCCATTTTTCTAATTTGCTTAGGAATGGAACTTCATTATTCGAACATAATTCCATCATTTATATCACCTATCGAGGGTTTAATGTTTTTGTCCCATATTTTGCATTTTCGATTTTAATCAATATGTTGTCATGAAGATGGATGAGCCAAACAAGAGTATGTTTAAAAATATTCTAATGAATCTCAAAGCAATACAAATAATTTTAGGATCCTAAAGATAAAAATGAGAAGCAAAAAATAAGATGAGTGGGACTGTTCACACTTATAAAACCTACATACTTCATAAATGAGATGTGTACCTTTAAATAGTCGTAACTTTTGACTCGTGTGTCGAAACGACTATTAAAATATATCAAATCAAAGCTCGTAACGATTCCCATTACCTTATTTCACCAGGCAATGGAACTTCATTATTCGAACCTAAATTCCATCATTTACTTCAATTACCGAGGGTTTAAAGTTATTGTAGTATAGTTTTAATAACGATTTTATTCAATATAGTTGTAATGAAGATTGATTAACCAACCAAGAGTATGTTTAAAACTATTCTAACGAATATAAAAGTAATACAAATAATTTCATGATCGTAAAGATAAAAATGAGAAGAAAAAAATAAGAACAGTTGGACTGTTCACAGTTATAAAAAAAATATTTTATAAATCGGATTTGTACCTTCAAACGGTCATAACATTTGACTCGTGTGTCGAAACGAAAATTATAATATATCAACCCGAAGTTCATATTGATACCCATTTTTTTAATTTTCTTAGGAATGGAACTTCATTATTCGAACATAATTCCATCATTTATATCACCTATCGAGGGTTTAAAGTTTTTGTCCCATATTTTGCATTTTCGATTTTAATCAATATGTTGTCATGAAGATGGATGAGCCAAACAAGAGTATGTTTAAAAATATTCTAATGAATCTCAAAGCAATACAAATAATTTTAGGATCCTAAAGATAAAAATGAGAAGCAAAAAATAAGATGAGTGGGACTGTTCACACTTATAAAACCTAAATACTTCATAAATGAGATGTGTACCTTTAAATAGTCATAACTTTTGACTCGTGTGTCGAAACGACTATTAAAAAATATCAAATCAAAGCTCGTAACGATTCCCATTACCTTATTTCACCAGGAAATAGAACTTCATTATTCGAACCTAAATTCCATCATTTACTTCACTTACCGAGGGTTTAAAGTTATTGTAGTATAGTTTTAATAACGATTTTATTCAATATAGTTGTAATGAAGATTGATTAACCAACCAAGAGTATGTTTAAAACTATTCTAACGAATATAAAAGTAATACAAATAATTTCATGATCGTAAAGATAAAAATGAGAAGAAAAAAATAAGAGGAGATGGACTATTCATAGTTATTAAAACAAAATATTTGATAATTTGCATTTGTACCTTTAAACGGTCATAACTTTTGACTCATGTGTAGAAACGACAATTAAAATATATCAACCTGAAGTTAATATTGATACCCATATTTTTAATTGATTTGGGAATGAAACTTCATTATTCGAACCTAATTCCATCATTTATATCACCTATCGAGTGTTTAAAGTTTTTGTCCCATATTTTGCATTTTCGGTTTTAATCAATATGTTCTAATGAAGATGGTTGAGCCAACCAAGAGTATGTTTAAAAATATTTTAATGAATCTCGAAGAAATACAAATATTTTCATGATCCTAAAGATAAAAATGAAAAGAAAAAAATAAAAGTAATGGGACTGTTCACAGTTATAAAAACAAAATTTTTGATAAATCGGATTTGTACCTTTAAACGGTCATAACTTTTGACTCGTGTGTCGAAATGACTATTAAAATATATCAAATCGTAGCTCGTACCGATTCCCATTTGCTTATTTCAACAGGCAATGAAAATTCATTATTCGAATCTAAATTCCATCATTTACTTCACTTACCGAGGGTTTAAAGTTATTGTATTATATTTTTAATAACGGTTTTATTCAATATAGTTGTAATGAAGATGGATTAACCAACCAAGAGTATGTTTAAAACTATTCTAATGAATATAAAAGTAATACAAATAATTTCATGATCGTAAAGATAAAAATGAGAAGAAAAAAATAAGAGGAGATGGACTATTCATAGTTATTAAAACAAAATATTTGATAATTTGCATTTGTACCTTTAAACGGTCAAAACTTTTGACTCTTGTGTCGAAACGACAATTAGAATATATCAAACTGAAGTTAATATTGATACCCATATTTTTAATTGATTTGGGAATGAAACTTCATTATTCGAACCTAATTCCATCATTTATATCACCTATCGAGTGTTTAAAGTTTTTGTCCCATATTTTGCATTTTCGGTTTTAATAAATATGTTCTAATGAAGATGGTTGAGCCAACCAAGAGTATGTTTAAAAATATTTTAATGAATCTCGAAGAAATACAAATATTTTCATGATTCTAAAGATAAAAATGAAAAGAAAAAAATAAAAGTAGTGGGACTGTTCACAGTTATAAAAACAAAATTTTTGATAAATCGGATTTGTACCTTTAAACCGTCATAACTTTTGACTCGTGTGTCGAAACGACTATTAAAATATATCAAATCGTAGCTCGCACCGATTCCCATTTTCTTATTTCAACAGGCAATGAAAATTCATTATTCGAACCTAAATTCCATCATTTACTTCACTTATCGAGGGTTTAAAGTTATTGTAGTATATTTTTAATAACGGTTTTATTCAATATAGTTGTAATTAAGATGGATTAGCCAACCAAGAGTATGTTTAAAACTATTCTAATGAATATAAATGTAATACAAATAATTTCATGATCGTAAAGGAAAAAATGAGAAGAAAAAAATAAGAACAGTTGGACTGTTCACAGTTATAAAAAAAATATTTTATAAATCAGATTTGTACCTTCAAACGGTCATAACATTTGACTCGTGTGTCGAAACGACAATTACATTATATCAACCCGAAGTTCATATTGATACCCATTTTTCTAATTTGCTTAGGAATGGAACTTCATTATTCGAACATAATTCCATCATTTATATCACCTATCGAGGGTTTAATGTTTTTGCCCCATATTTGGCATTTTCGATTTTAATCAATATGTTGTCATGAAGATGGATGAGCCAAACAAGAGTATGTTTAAAAATATTCTAATGAATCTCAAAGCAATACAAATAATTTTAGGATCCTAAAGATAAAAATGAGAAGAAAAAAATAAGATGAGTGGGACTGTTCACACTTATAAAACCTAAATACTTCATAAATGAGATGTGTACCTTTAAACAGTCATAACTTTTGACTCGTGTGTCGAAACGACTATTAAAATATATCAAATCAAAGCTCGTAACGATTCCCATTACCTTATTTCACCAGGCAATGGAACTTCATTATTCGAACCTAAATTCCATCATTTACTTCACTTACCGAGAGTTTAAAGTTATTGTAGTATAGTTTTAATAACGATTTTATTCAATATAGTTGTAATGAAGATTGATTAACCAACCAAGAGTATGTTTAAAACTATTCTAATGAATATAAAAGTAATACAAATAATTTCATGATCGAAAAGATAAAAATGAGAAGAAAAAAATAAGAGGAGATGGACTATTCATAGTTATTAAAACAAAATATTTGATAATTTGCATTTGTACCTTTAAACGGTCATAACTTTTGACTCGTGTGTCGAAACGACAATTAAAATATATCAACCTGAAGTTAATATTGATACCCATATTTTTAATTGATTTGTGAATGAAACTTCATTATTCGAACATAATTCCATCATTTATATCACCTATCGAGGGTTTAAAGTTTTTGTCCCATATTTTGCATTTTCGGTTTTAATCAATATGTTCTAATGAAGATGGTTGAGCCAACCAAGAGTATGTTTTAAAATATTTTAATGAATCTCAAAGAAATACAAATATTTTCATGATCCTAAAGATAAAAATGAAAAGAAAAAAATAAAAGTAATGGGACTGTTCACAGTTATAAAAACAAAATTTTTGATAAATCGGATTTGTACCTTTAAACGGTCATAACTTTTGACTCGTGTGTCGAAACGACTATTAAAATATATCAAATCGTAGCTCGTATCGATTCCCATTTTCTTATTTCAACAGGCAATGAAAATTCATTATTCGAACCTAAATTCCATCATTTACTTCACTTATCGAGGGTTTAAAGTTATTGTAGTATATTTTTAATAACGGTTTTATTCAATATAGTTGTAATTAAGATGGATTAGCCAACCAAGAGTATGTTTAAAACTATTCTAATGAATATAAATGTAATACAAATAATTTCATGATCGTAAAGGAAAAAATGAGAAGAAAAAAATAAGAACAGTTGGACTGTTCACAGTTATAAAAAAAATATTTTATAAATCAGATTTGTACCTTCAAACGGTCATAACATTTGACTCGTGTGTCGAAACGACAATTACATTATATCAACCCGAAGTTCATATTGATACCCATTTTCCTAATTTGCTTAGGAATGGAACTTCATTATTCGAACATAATTCCATCATTTATATCACCTATCGAGGGTTTAATGTTTTTGCCCCATATTTGGCATTTTCGATTTTAATCAATATGTTGTCATGAAGATGGATGAGCCAAACAAGAGTATGTTTAAAAATATTCTAATGAATCTCAAAGCAATACAAATAATTTTAGGATCCTAAAGATAAAAATGAGAAGAAAAAAATAAGATGAGTGGGACTGTTCACACTTATAAAACCTAAATACTTCATAAATGAGATGTGTACCTTTAAACAGTCATAACTTTTGACTCGTGTGTCGAAACGACTATTAAAATATATCAAATCAAAGCTCGTAACGATTCCCATTACCTTATTTCACCAGGCAATGGAACTTCATTATTCGAACCTAAATTCCATCATTTACTTCACTTACCGAGAGTTTAAAGTTATTGTAGTATAGTTTTAATAACGATTTTATTCAATATAGTTGTAATGAAGATGGATTAACCAACCAAGAGTATGTTTAAAACTATTCTAATGAATATAAAAGTAATACAAATAATTTCATGATCGAAAAGATAAAAATGAGAAGAAAAAAATAAGAGGAGATGGACTATTCATAGTTATTAAAACAAAATATTTGATAATTTGCATTTGTACCTTTAAACGGTCATAACTTTTGACTCGTGTGTCGAAACGACAATTAAAATATATCAACCTGAAGTTAATATTGATACCCATATTTTTAATTGATTTGTGAATGAAACTTCATTATTCGAACATAATTCCATCATTTATATCACCTATCGAGGGTTTAAAGTTTTTGTCCCATATTTTGCATTTTCGGTTTTAATCAATATGTTCTAATGAAGATGGTTGAGCCAACCAAGAGTATGTTTTAAAATATTTTAATGAATCTCAAAGAAATACAAATATTTTCATGATCCTAAAGATAAAAATGAAAAGAAAAAAATAAAAGTAATGGGACTGTTCACAGTTATAAAAACAAAATTTTTGATAAATCGGATTTGTACCTTTAAACGGTCATAACTTTTGACTCGTGTGTCGAAACGACTATTAAAATATATCAAATCGTAGCTCGTATCGATTCCCATTTTCTTATTTCAACAGGCAATGAAAATTCATTATTCGAACCAAATTCCATCATTTACTTCACTTACCGAGGGTTTAAAGTTATTGTAGTATAGTTTTAATAACGGTTTTATTCAATATAGTTGTAATTAAGATGGTTTAGCCAACCAAGAGTATGTTTAAAACTATTCTAATGAATATAAATGTAATACAAATAATTTCATGATCGTAAAGGTAAAAATGAGAAGAAAAAAATAAGAACAGTTGGACTGTTCACAGTTATAAAAAAAATATTTTATAAATCGGATTTGTACCTTCAAACGGTCACAACATTTGACTCGTGTGTCGAAACGACAATTACATTATATCAACCCGAAGTTCATATTGATACCCATTTTTCTAATTTGCTTAGGAATGGAACTTCATTATTCGAACATAATTCCATCATTTATATCACCTATCGAGGGTTTAAAGTTTTTGCCACATATTTGGCATTTTCGATTTTAATCAATATGTTGTCATGAAGATGGATGAGCCAAACAAGAGTATGTTTAAAAATATTCTAATGAATCTCAAAGCAATACAAATAATTTTAGGATCCTAAAGATAAAAATGAGAAGAAAAAAATAAGATGAGTGGGACTGTTCACACTTATAAAACCTAAATACTTCATAAATGAGATTTGTACCTTTAAACAGTCATAACTTTTGACTCGTGTGTCGAAACGACTATTAAAATATATCAAATCAAAGCTCGTAACGATTCCCATTACCTTATTTCACCAGGCAATGGAACTTCATTATTCGAACCTAAATTCCATCATTTACTTCAATTACCGAGGGTTTAAAGTTATTGTAGTATAGTTTTAATAACGATTTTATTCAATATAGTTGTAATGAAGATTGATTAACCAACCAAGAGTATGTTTAAAACTATTCTAATGAATATAAAAGTAATACAAATAATTTCATGATCGTAAAGATAAAAATGAGAAGAAAAAAATAAGAGGAGATGGACTATTCATAGTTATTAAAACAAAATATTTGATATTTTGCATTTGTACCTTTAAACGGTCATAACTTTTGACTCGTGTGTCGAAACGACAATTAAAATATATCAACCTAAGGTTCATATTGATACCCATTTTTTTAATTTGCTTAGGAATGGAACTTCATTATTCGAACATAATTCCATCATTTATATCACCTATCGAGGGTTTAAAGTTTTTGTCCCATATTTTGCATTTTCGATTTTAATCAATATGTTGTCATGAAGATGGATGAGACAAACAAAAGTATGTTTAAAAATATTCTAATGAATCTCAAAGCAATACAAATAATTTCATGATCCTAAAGATAAAAATGAGAAGCAAAAAATAAGAGGAGTAGGACTGTTCACAGTTACAAAACCTAAATACTTCATAAATGAGATTTGCACCTTTAAACGGTCATAACGTTTGACTCGTGTGTCGAAACCACTATTAAAATATATCAAATCAAAGCTCGTACCGATTCCCATTACCTTACTTGACCTAGCATTATTCGAACCTAATTCCATCATTTATATCACCTATCGAGTGTTTAAAGTTTTTGTCCCATATTTTGCATTTTCGGTTTTAATCAATATGTTCTAATGAAGATGGTTGAGCCAACCAAGAGTATGTTTAAAAATATTTTAATGAATCTCGAAGCAATACAAATATTTTCATGATGCTAAAGATAAAAATGAGAAGAAAAAAATAAGAGTAGTGTGACTATTCACAGTTATAAAAACAAAATATTTGATAAATCAGATTTGTACCTTTAAACGGTCATAACTTTTGACTCGTGTGTCGAAACGACTATTAAAATATATCAAATTGAAACTCCTACCGATTCCCATTTTCTTATTTCACCAGGCAATGGAACTTTTTTATTCGAACCTAAAATTCATGATTTAATTCACTTATCCAGGGTTTAAAGTTATTGTAGTATATTTTTAATAACAGTTTTATTCAATATAGTTGTAATGAAGATTGATTAGCCAACCAAGAGTATGGTTAAAACTATTCTAATGAATATAAAAGTGAGACAAATAATTTCATGATCGTAAAGATAAAAATGAGAAGAAAAAAATAAGAGGAGTGGGACTATTCATAGTTATAACTTTTGACTCGTGTGTCGAAACGACAATTAGAATATATCAAACCGAAGTTAATATTGATACCCATATTTTTAATTGATTTGGGAATGGAACTTCATTATTCGAACCTAATTCCATCATTTATATCACCTATCGAGTGTTTAAAGTTTTTGTCCCATATTTTGCATTTTCGGTTTAAATCAATATGTTATAATGAAGATGATTGAGCCAACCAAGAGTATGTTTAAAAATATTTTAATGAATCTCGAAGCAATACAAATATTTTCATGATGCTAAAGATAAAAATGAGAAGAAAAAAATAAGAGTAGTGTGACTATTCACAGTTATAAAAACAAAATATTTGATAAATCAGATTTGTACCTTTAAACGGTCATAACTTTTGACTCGTGTGTCGGAACGACTTTTAAAATATATCAAATCGAAACTCCTACCGATTCCCATTTTCTTATTTCACCAGGCAATGGAACTTTTTTATTCGAACCTAAAATTCATGATTTAATTCACTTATCCTGGGTTTAAAGTTATTGTAGTATATTTTTAATAACAGTTTTATTCAATATAGTTGTAATGAAGATGGATTAGCCAACCAAGAGTATGGTTAAAACTATTCTAATGAATATAAAAGTGAGACAAATAATTTCATGATCGTAAAGATAAAAATGAGAAGAAAAAAATAAGAGGAGTGGGACTATTCATAGTTATAATTTTTGACTCGTGTGTCGAAACGACAATTAGAATATATCAAACCGAAGTTAATATTGATACCCATATTTTTAATTGATTTGGGAATGGAACTTCATTATTCGAACCTAATTCCATCATTTATATCACCTATCGAGTGTTTAAAGTTTTTGTCCCATATTTTGCATTTTCGGTTTAAATCAATATGTTATAATGAAGATGATTGAGCCAACCAAGAGTATGTTTAAAAATATTTTAATGAATATCGAAGAAATACAAATAATTTCATGATGCTAAAGATAAAAATGAGAAGAAAAAAATAAGAGTAGTGTGACTGTTCACAGTTATAAAAACAAAATATTTGATAAATCAGATTTGTACCTTTAAACGGTCATAACTTTTGACTCGTGTGTCGAAACGACTATTAAAATATATCAAACCGAAGCTCGTACCGATTCCCATTTTCTTATTTCACCAGGCAATGGAACTTCATTATTCGAACCTGAATTTAATCATTTACTTCACTTATCGAGGGTTTAAAGTTATTGCAGTATATTTTTAATAACGGTTTTATTCAATATAGTTGTAATTAAGATGGATTAGCCAACCAAATGTATGTTTAAAACTATTCTAATGAATATAAAAGTAATACAAATAATTTCATGATCGTAAAGGTAAAAATGAGAAGAAAAAAATAAAAAGAGTTGGACTGTTCACAGTTTTAAAAAAATATTTTATAAATCGGATTTTTACCTTCAAACGGTCATAACATTTGACACGTATGTCGAAACGACAATTACAATATATCAACCCGAAGTTCATATTGACACCCATTTTTTTTAATTTGCTTGGGAATGGAACTTCATTATTCGAACATAATTCCATCATTTATATCACCTATCGAGGGTTTAAAGTTTTTGTCCCATATTTTGCATTTTCGATTTTAATCAATATGTTGTCATGAAGATGGATGAGACAAACAAAAGTATGTTTAAAAATATTTTAATGAATCTCAAAGAAATACAAATAATTTCATGATCCTAAAGATAAAAATGAGAAGAAAAAAATAAGAGTAGTGGGACTGTTCACAGTTATAAAAACAAAATATTTGATAAATCACATTTGGACCTTTAAAAGGTCATAACTTTTGACTCGTGTGTCGAAACGACTATTAAAATATATGAAATCGAAGCTCGTACCGATTCCCATTTTCTTATTTCACCAGGCAATGGAACCTTTTTATTCGAATCTAAATTTCATGATTTAATTCACTTATCCAGGGTTTAAAGTTATTGTAGTATATTTTTAATAACAGTTTTATTCAATATAGTTGTAATGAAGATGGATTAGCCAACCAAGAGTATGGTTAAAACTATTCTAATGAATATAAAAGTGAGACAAATAATTTCATGATCGTAAAGATAAAAATGAGAAGAAAAAAATAAGAGGAGTGGGACTATTCATAGTTATTAAAACAAAATATTTGATAATTTGGATTTGTACCTTTAAACGGTCATAACTTTTGACTCGTGTGTCGAAACGACAATTAAAATATATCAAACCGAAGTTAATATTGATACCCATATTTTTAATTGATTTGGGAATGGTCCTAGCATTATTCGAACCTAATTCCATCATTTATATCACCTATCGAGTGTTTAAAGTTTTTGTCCCATATTTTGCATTTTCGGTTTAAATCAATATGTTATAATGAAGATGATTGAGCCAACCAAGAGTATGTTTAAAAATATTTTAATGAATCTCGAAGAAATACAAATAATTTCATGATGCTAAAGATAAAAATGAGAAGAAAAAAATAAGAGTAGTGTGACTGTTAACAGTTATAAAAACAAAATATTTGATAAATCAGATTAGTACCTTTAAACGGTCATACCTTTTGACTCGTGTGTCGAAACGACTATTAAAATATATCAAATCGATGCTAGTACCGATTCCCATTTTCTTATTTCACCAGGCAATGGAACTTCATTATTCGAACCTAAATTCCATCATTTACTTCACTTATGGAGGGTTTAAAGTTATTGCAGTATATTTTTAATAACGGTTTTATTCAATATAGTTGTAATTAAGATGGATTAGCCAACCAAATGTATGTTTAAAACTATTCTAATGAATATAAAAGTAATACAAATAATTTCATGATCGTAAAGGTAAAAATGAGAAGAAAAAAATAAGAGGAGTGGGACTATTCATAGTTATTAAAACAAAATATTTGATAATTTGGATTTGTACCTTTAAACGGTCATAACTTTTGACTCGTGTGTCGAAAGGACAATTAAAATATATCAACCTAAGGTTCATATTGATACCCATTTTTTTAATTTGCTTAGGAATGGAACTTCATTATTCGAACATAATTCCATCATTTATATCACCTATCGAGGGTTTAAAGTTTTTGTCCCATATTTTGCATTTTCGATTTTAATCAATATGTTGTCATGAAGATGGATGAGACAAACAAAAGTATGTTTAAAAATATTCTAATGAATCTCAAAGCAATACAAATAATTTCATGATCCTAAAGATAAAAATGAGAAGCAAAAAATAAGAGGAGTAGGACTGTTCACAGTTACAAAACCTAAATACTTCATAAATGAGATTTGCACCTTTAAACGGTCATAACGTTTGACTCGTGTGTCGAAACCACTATTAAAATATATCAAATCAAAGCTCGTACCGATTCCCATTACCTTACTTGACCTAGCATTATTCGAACCTAATTCCATCATTTATATCACCTATCGAGTGTTTAAAGTTTTTGTCCCATATTTTGCATTTTCTGTTTTAATCAATATGTTCTAATGAAGATGGTTGAGCCAACCAAGAGTATGTTTAAAAATATTTTAATGAATCTCAAAGAAATACAAATAATTTTAGGATCCTAAAGATAAAAATGAGAAGAAAAAAATAAGATGAGTGGGACTGTTCACACTTATAAAACCTAAATACTTCATAAATGAGATTTGTACCTTTAAACAGTCATAACTTTTGACTCGTGTGTCGAAACGACTATTAAAATATATCAAATCAAAGCTCGTAACGATTCCCATTACCTTATTTCACCAGGCAATGGAACTTCATTATTCGAACCTAAATTCCATCATTTACTTCAATTACCGAGGGTTTAAAGTTATTGTAGTATAGTTTTAATAACGATTTTATTCAATATAGTTGTAATGAAGATTGATTAACCAACCAAGAGTATGTTTAAAACTATTCTAATGAATATAAAAGTAATACAAATAATTTCATGATCGTAAAGATAAAAATGAGAAGAAAAAAATAAGAGGAGATGGACTATTCATAGTTATTAAAACAAAATATTTGATATTTTGCATTTGTACCTTTAAACGGTCATAACTTTTGACTCGTGTGTCGAAACGACAATTAAAATATATCAACCTAAGGTTCATATTGATACCCATTTTTTTTAATTTGCTTAGGAATGGAACTTCATTATTCGAACATAATTCCATCATTTATATCACCTATCGAGGGTTTAAAGTTTTTGTCCCATATTTTGCATTTTCGATTTTAATCAATATGTTGTCATGAAGATGGATGAGACAAACAAAAGTATGTTTAAAAATATTCTAATGAATCTCAAAGCAATACAAATAATTTCATGATCCTAAAGATAAACATGAGAAGCAAAAAATAAGAGGAGTAGGACTGTTCACAGTTACAAAACCTAAATACTTCATAAATGAGATTTGCACCTTTAAACGGTCATAACGTTTGACTCGTGTGTCGAAACCACTATTAAAATATATCAAATCAAAGCTCGTACCGATTCCCATTACCTTACTTGACCTAGCATTATTCGAACCTAATTCCATCATTTATATCACCTATCGAGTGTTTAAAGTTTTTGTCCCATATTTTGCATTTTCGGTTTTAATCAATATATTCTAATGAAGATGGTTGAGCCAACCAAGAGTATGTTTAAAAATATTTTAATGAATCTCAAAGAAATACAAATAATTTCATGATCCTAAAGATAAAACTGAGAAGAAAAAAATAAGAGTAGTGAGACTTTTCACAGTTATAAAAACAAAATATTTGATAAATCACATTTGTACCTTTAAAAGGTCATAACTTTTGACTCGTATGTCGAAACGACAATTAAATTATAATGAATCGAAGCTCGTACCGATTCCCATTTTCTTATTTCACCAGGCAATGGAACTTTTTTATTCGAACCTAAATTTCATGATTTAATTCACTTATCAAGGGTTTAAAGTTATTGTAGTATATTTTTAATAACGGTTTTATTCAATATAGTTGTAATGAAGATGGATTAGCCAACCAAGAGTATGGTTAAAACTATTCTAATGAATATAAAAGTGAGACAAATAATTTCATGATCGTAAAGATAAAAATGAGAAGAAAAAAAAAAAGAGGAGTGGGACTATTCATAGTTATTAAAACAAAATATTTGATAATTTGGATTTGTACCTTTAAACGGTCATAACTTTTGACTCGTGTGTCGAAACGACAATTAAAATATATCAAACCGAAGTTAATATTGATACCCATATTTTTAATTTATTTGGGAATGGACCTAGCATTATTCGAACCTAATTCCATCATTTATATCACCTATCGAGTGTTTAAAGTTTTTGTCCCATATTTTGCATTTTCGGTTTTAATCAATATGTTCTAATGAAGATGGTTGAGCCAACCAAGAGTATGTTTAAAAATATTTTAATGAATCTCGAAGCAATACAAATATTTTCATGATGCTAAAGATAAAAATGAGAAGAAAAAAATAAGAGTAGTGTGACTATTCACAGTTATAAAAACAAAATATTTGATAAATCAGATTTGTACCTTTAAACGGTCATAACTTTTGACTCATGTGTCGAAACGACTATTAAAATATATCAAATCCAAACTCCTACCGATTCCCATTTTCTTATTTCACCAGGCAATGGAACTTTTTTATTCGAACCTAAAATTCATGATTTAATTCACTTATCCAGGGTTTAAAGTTATTGTAGTATATTTTTAATAACAGTTTTATTCAATATAGTTGTAATGAAGATGGATTAGCCAACCAAGAGTATGGTTAAAACTATTCTAATGAATATAAAAGTGAGACAAATAATTTCATGATCATAAAGATAAAAATGAGAAGAAAAAAATAAGAGGAGTGGGACTATTCATAGTTATAACTTTTGACTCGTGTGTCGAAACGACAATTAGAATATATCAAACCGAAGTTAATATTGATACCCATATTTTTAATTGATTTGGGAATGGAACTTTATTATTCAAACCTAATTCCATCATTTATATCACCTATCGAGTGTTTAAAGTTTTTGTCCCATATTTTGCATTTTCGGTTTAAATCAATATGTTATAATGAAGATGATTGAGCCAACCAAGAGTATGTTTAAAAATATTTTAATGAATCTCGAAGAAATACAAATAATTTCATGATGCTAAAGATAAAAATGAGAAGAAAAAAATAAGAGTAGTGTGACTGTTCACAGTTATAAAAACAAAATATTTGATAAATCAGATTTGTACCTTTAAACGGTCATAACTTTTGACTCGTGTGTCGAAACGACTATTAAAATATATCAAACCGAAGCTCGTACCGATTCCCATTTTCTTATTTCACTAGGCAATGGAACTTCATTATTCGAACCTAAATTTAATCATTTACTTCACTTATCGAGGGTTTAAAGTTATTGCAGTATATTTTTAATAACGGTTTTATTCAATATAGTTGTAATTAAGATGGATTAGCCAACCAAATGTATGTTTAAAACTATTCTAATGAATATAAAAGTAATACAAATAATTTCATGATCGTAAAGGTAAAAATGAGAAGAAAAAAATAAAAAGAGTTGGACTGTTCACAGTTTTAAAAAAATATTTTATAAATCGGATTTTTACCTTCAAACGGTCATAACATTTGACACGTATGTCGAAACGACAATTACAATATATCAACCCAAAGTTCATATTGATACCCATTTTTTTTAATTTGCTTGGGAATGGAACTTCATTATTCGAACATAATTCCATCATTTATATCACCTTTCGAGGGTTTAAAGTTTTTGTCCCATATTTTGCATTTTCGATTTTAATCAATATGTTGTCATGAAGATGGATGAGACAAACAAAAGTATGTTTAAAAATATTTTAATGAATCTCAAATAAATAAAAATAATTTCATGATCCTAAAGATAAAAATGAGAAGAAAAAAATAAGAGTAGTGGGACTGTTCACAGTTATAAAAACAAAATATTTGATAAATCACATTTGGACCTTTAAAAGGTCATAACTTTTGACTCGTGTGTCGAAACGACTATTAAAATATATGAAATCGAAGCTCGTACCGATTCCCATTTTCTTATTTCACCAGGCAATGGAACCTTTTTATTCGAATCTAAATTTCATGATTTAATTCACTTATCCAGGGTTTAAAGTTATTGTAGTATATTTTTAATAACAGTTTTATTCAATATAGTTGTAATGAAGATGGATTAGCCAACCAAGAGTATGGTTAAAACTATTCTAATGAATATAAAAGTGAGACAAATAATTTCATGATCGTAAAGATAAAAATGAGAAGAAAAAAAATAAGAGGAGTGGGACTATTCATAGTTATTAAAACAAAATATTTGATAATTTGGATTTGTACCTTTAAACGGTCATAACTTTTGACTCGTGTGTCGAAACGACAATTAAAATATATCAAACCGAAGTTAATATTGATACCCATATTTTTAATTGATTTGGGAATGGTCCTAGCATTATTCGAACCTAATTCCATCATTTATATCACCTATCGAGTGTTTAAAGTTTTTGTCCCATATTTTGCATTTTCGGTTTAAATCAATATGTTATAATGAAGATGATTGAGCCAACCAAGAGTATGTTTAAAAATATTTTAATGAATCTCGAAGAAATACAAATAATTTCATGATGCTAAAGATAAAAATGAGAAGAAAAAAATAAGAGTAGTGTGACTGTTAACAGTTATAAAAACAAAATATTTGATAAATCAGATTAGTACCTTTAAACGGTCATACCTTTTGACTCGTGTGTCGAAACGACTATTAAAATATATCAAATCGATGCTAGTACCGATTCCCATTTTCTTATTTCACCAGGCAATGGAACTTCATTATTCGAACCTAAATTCCATCATTTACTTCACTTATGGAGGGTTTAAAGTTATTGCAGTATATTTTTAATAACGGTTTTATTCAATATAGTTGTAATTAAGATGGATTAGCCAACCAAATGTATGTTTAAAACTATTCTAATGAATATAAAAGTAATACAAATAATTTCATGATCGTAAAGGTAAAAATGAGAAGAAAAAAATAAGAGGAGTGGGACTATTCATAGTTATTAAAACAAAATATTTAATATTTTGGATTTGTACCTTTAAACGGTCATAACTTTTGACTCGTGTGTCGAAACGACAATTAAAATATATCAAACCGAAGTTAATATTGATACCCATATTTTTAATTGATTTGGGAATGGACCTAGCATTATTCGAACCTAATTCCATCATTTATATCACCTATCGTGTGTTTAAAGTTTTTGTCCCATATTTTGCATTTTCGATTTTAATCAATATGTTCTAATGAAGATGGTTGAGCCAACCAAGAGTATGTTTAAAAATATTTTAAGGAATCTCGAAGAAATAAAAATAATTTCATGATGCTAAAGATAAAAATGAGAAGAAAAAAATAAGAGTAGTGTGACTGTTCACAGTTATAAAAACAAAATATTTGATAAATCAGATTTGCACCTTTAAACGGTCATAACTTTTGACTCGTGTGTCGAAACGACTATTAAAATATATCAAATCGAAACTCCTACCGATTCCCATTTTCTTATTTCACCAGGCAATGGAACTTCATTATTCGAACCTAAATTCCATCATTTACTTCACTTATCGAGGATTTAAAGTTATTGTAGTATATTTTTAATAACGGTTTTATTCAATATAGTTGTAATGAAGATGGATTAGCCAACCCCAAGTATGTTTAAAACTATTCTAATGAATATAAAAGTAATACAAATAATTTCATGATCGTAAAGATAAAAATGAGAAGAAAAAAATAAGAGGAGTGGGACTATTCATAGTTATTAAAACAAAATATTTGATAATTTGGATTTGTACCTTTAAACGGTTATAACTTTTGACTCGTGTGTCGAAACGACAATTAGAATATATCAAACCGAAGTTAATATTGATACCCATATTTTTAATTGATTTGGGAATGGAACTTCATTATTCGAACCTAATTCCATCATTTATATCACCTATCGAGTGTTTAAAGTTTTTATCCCATATTTTGCATTTTCGGTTTAAATCAATATGTTATAATGAAGATGATTGAGCCAACCAAGAGTATGTTTAAAAATATTTTAATGAATCTCGAAGAAATACAAATAATTTCATGATGCTAAAGATAAAAATGAGAAGAAAAAAATAAGAGTAGTGTGACTGTTCACAGTTATAAAAACAAAATATTTGATAAATCAGATTTGTACCTTTAAACGGTCATAACTTTTGACTCGTGTGTCGAAACGACTATTAAAATATATCAAATCGAAGCTCGTACCGATTCCCTTTTTTCTTATTTCACCAGGCAATGGAACTTCACTATTCGAACCTAAATTCCATCACTTACTTCACTTATCGAGGGTTTAAAGTTATTGTAGTATATTTTTAATAACGGTTTTATTCAATATAGTTGTAATGAAGATGGATTAGCCAACCAAGTGTATGTTTAAAACTATTCTAATGAATATAAAAGTGAGACAAATAATTTCATGATCGTAAAGATAAAAATGAGAAGAAAAAAAGAACAGGAGTGGGACTATTCATAGTTATTAAAACAAAATATTTGATAATTTGGATTTGTACCTTTAAACGGTCATAACTTTTGACTCGTGTGTAGAAACGACAATTAGAATATATCAAACCGAAGTTAATATTGATACCCATATTTTTAATTGATTTGGGAATGGAACTTCATTATTTGAACCTAATTCCATCATTTATATCACCTATCAAGTGTTTAAAGTTTTTGTCCCATATTTTGCATTTTCGATTCTAATCAATATGTTGTCATGAAGATGGATGAGCCAACCAAGAGTATGTTTAAAAATATTCTAATGAATCTCAAAGCAATACAAATAATTTTAGGATCCTAAATATTAAAATGAGAAGAAAAAAATAAGAGGAGTGGGACTGTTCACAGTTATAAAACCTAAATACTTCATAAATATGATTTGTACCTTTAAGCAGTCATAACTTTTGAGTAGTGTCGAAATGACTATTAAAATATATCAAATCAAAGCTCGTAACGATTCCCATTACCTTATTTCACCACGCAATGGAACTTCATTATTCGAACCTAAATTCCATCACTTACTTCACTTATCGAGGGTTTAAAGTTATTGTAGTATATTTTTAATAACGGTTTTATTCAATATAGTTGTAATGAAGATGGATTAGCCAACCAAGTGTATGTTTAAAACTATTCTAATGAATATAAAAGTGAGACAAATAATTTCATGATCGTAAAGATAAAAATGAGAAGAAAAAAAGAACAGGAGTGGGACTATTCATAGTTATTAAAACAAAATATTTGATAATTTGGATTTGTACCTTTAAACGGTCATAACTTTTGACTCGTGTGTCGAAACGACAATTAGAATATATCAAACCGAAGTTAATATTGATACCCATATTTTTAATTGATTTGGGAATGGAACTTCATTATTCGAACCTAATTCCATCATTTATATCACCTATCGAGTGTTTAAAGTTTTTGTCCCATATTTTGCATTTTCGGTTTAAATCAATATGTTATAATGAAGATGATTGAGCCAACCAAGAGTATGTTTAAAAATATTTTAATGAATCTCGAAGAAATACAAATAATTTCATGATGCTAAAGATAAAAATGAGAAGAAAAAAATAAGAGTAGTGTGACTGTTCACAGTTATAAAAACAAAATATTTGATAAATCAGATTTGTACCTTTAAACGGTCATAACTTTTGACTCGTGTGTCGAAACGACTATTAAAATATATCAAACCGAAGCTCGTACCGATTCCCATTTTCTTATTTCACCAGGCAATGGAACTTCATTATTCGAACCTAAATTTAATCATTTACTTCACTTATCGAGGGTTTAAAGTTATTGTAGTATATTTTTAATAACGGTTTTATTCAATATAGTTGTAATTAAGATGGATTAGCCAACCAAATGTATGTTTAAAACTATTCTAATGAATATAAAAGTAATACAAATAATTTCATGATCGTAAAGGTAAAAATGAGAAGAAAAAAATAAAAAGAGTTGGACTGTTCACAGTTTTAAAAAAATATTTTATAAATCGGATTTTTACCTTCAAACGGTCATAACATTTGACACGTATGTCGAAACGACAATTACAATATATCAACCCGAAGTTCATATTGATACCCATTTTTTTTAATTTGCTTGGGAATGGAACTTCATTATTCGAACATAATTCCATCATTTATATCACCTATCGAGGGTTTAAAGTTTTTGTCCCATATTTTGCATTTTCGATTTTAATCAATATGTTGTCATGAAGATGGATGAGACAAACAAAAGTATGTTTAAAAATATTTTAATGAATCTCAAAGAAATACAAATAATTTCATGATCCTAAAGATAAAAATGAGAAGAAAAAAATAAGAGTAGTGGGACTGTTCACAGTTATAAAAACAAAATATTTGATAAATCACATTTGGACCTTTAAAAGGTCATAACTTTTGACTCGTGTGTCGAAACGACTATTAAAATATATGAAATCGAAGCTCGTACCGATTCCCATTTTCTTATTTCACCAGGCAATGGAACCTTTTTATTCGAATCTAAATTTCATGATTTAATTCACTTATCCAGGGTTTAAAGTTATTGTAGTATATTTTTAATAACAGTTTTATTCAATATAGTTGTAATGAAGATGGATTAGCCAACCAAGAGTATGGTTAAAACTATTCTAATGAATATAAAAGTGAGACAAATAATTTCATGATCGTAAAGATAAAAATGAGAAGAAAAAAATAAGAGGAGTGGGACTATTCATAGTTATTAAAACAAAATATTTGATAATTTGGATTTGTACCTTTAAACGGTCATAACTTTTGACTCGTGTGTCGAAACGACAATTAAAATATATCAAACCGAAGTTAATATTGATACCCATATTTTTAATTGATTTGGGAATGGTCCTAGCATTATTCGAACCTAATTCCATCATTTATATCACCTATCGAGTGTTTAAAGTTTTTGTCCCATATTTTGCATTTTCGGTTTAAATCAATATGTTATAATGAAGATGATTGAGCCAACCAAGAGTATGTTTAAAAATATTTTAATGAATCTCGAAGAAATACAAATAATTTCATGATGCTAAAGATAAAAATGAGAAGAAAAAAATAAGAGTAGTGTGACTGTTAACAGTTATAAAAACAAAATATTTGATAAATCAGATTAGTACCTTTAAACGGTCATACCTTTTGACTCGTGTGTCGAAACGACTATTAAAATATATCAAATCGATGCTAGTACCGATTCCCATTTTCTTATTTCACCAGGCAATGGAACTTCATTATTCGAACCTAAATTCCATCATTTACTTCACTTATGGAGGGTTTAAAGTTATTGCAGTATATTTTTAATAACGGTTTTATTCAATATAGTTGTAATTAAGATGGATTAGCCAACCAAATGTATGTTTAAAACTATTCTAATGAATATAAAAGTAATACAAATAATTTCATGATCGTAAAGGTAAAAATGAGAAGAAAAAAATAAGAGGAGTGGGACTATTCATAGTTATTAAAACAAAATATTTGATAATTTGGATTTGTACCTTTAAACGGTCATAACTTTTGACTCGTGTGTCGAAAGGACAATTAAAATATATCAACCTAAGGTTCATATTGATACCCATTTTTTTAATTTGCTTAGGAATGGAACTTCATTATTCGAACATAATTCCATCATTTATATCACCTATCGAGGGTTTAAAGTTTTTGTCCCATATTTTGCATTTTCGATTTTAATCAATATGTTGTCATGAAGATGGATGAGACAAACAAAAGTATGTTTAAAAATATTCTAATGAATCTCAAAGCAATACAAATAATTTCATGATCCTAAAGAAAAAAATGAGAAGCAAAAAATAAGAGGAGTAGGACTGTTCACAGTTATAAAACCTAAATACTTCATAAATGAGATTTGCACCTTTAAACGGTCATAACGTTTGACTCGTGTGTCGAAACCACTATTAAAATATATCAAATCAAAGCTCGTACCGATTCCCATTACCTTACTTGACCTAGCATTATTCGAACCTAATTCCATCATTTATATCATCTATCGAGTGTTTAAAGTTTTTGTCCCATATTTTGCATTTTCTGTTTTAATCAATATGTTCTAATGAAGATGGTTGAGCCAACCAAGAGTATGTTTAAAAATATTTTAATGAATCTCAAAGAAATACAAATAATTTTAGGATCCTAAAGATAAAAATGAGAAGAAAAAAATAAGATGAGTGGGACTGTTCACACTTATAAAACCTAAATACTTCATAAATGAGATTTGTACCTTTAAACAGTCATAACTTTTGACTCGTGTGTCGAAACGACTATTAAAATATATCAAATCAAAGCTCGTAACGATTCCCATTACCTTATTTCACCAGGCAATGGAACTTCATTATTCGAACCTAAATTCCATCATTTACTTCAATTACCGAGGGTTTAAAGTTATTGTAGTATAGTTTTAATAACGATTTTATTCAATATAGTTGTAATGAAGATTGATTAACCAACCAAGAGTATGTTTAAAACTATTCTAATGAATATAAAAGTAATACAAATAATTTCATGATCGTAAAGATAAAAATGAGAAGAAAAAAATAAGAGGAGATGGACTATTCATAGTTATTAAAACAAAATATTTGATATTTTGCATTTGTACCTTTAAACGGTCATAACTTTTGACTCGTGTGTCGAAACGACAATTAAAATATATCAACCTAAGGTTCATATTGATACCCATTTTTTTAATTTGCTTAGGAATGGAACTTCATTATTCGAACATAATTCCATCATTTATATCACCTATCGAGGGTTTAAAGTTTTTGTCCCATATTTTGCATTTTCGATTTTAATCAATATGTTGTCATGAAGATGGATGAGACAAACAAAAGTATGTTTAAAAATATTCCAATGAATCTCAAAGCAATACAAATAATTTCATGATCCTAAAGATAAAAATGAGAAGCAAAAAATAAGAGGAGTAGGACTGTTCACAGTTACAAAACCTAAATACTTCATAAATGAGATTTGCACCTTTAAACGGTCATAACGTTTGACTCGTGTGTCGAAACCACTATTAAAATATATCAAATCAAAGCTCGTACCGATTCCCATTACCTTACTTGACCTAGCATTATTCGAACCTAATTCCATCATTTATATCACCTATCGAGTGTTTAAAGTTTTTGTCCCATATTTTGCATTTTCGGTTTTAATCAATATGTTCTAATGAAGATGGTTGAGCCAACCAAGAGTATGTTTAAAAATATTTTAATGAATCTCAAAGAAATACAAATAATTTCATGATCCTAAAGATAAAACTGAGAAGAAAAAAATAAGAGTAGTGAGACTTTTCACAGTTATAAAAACAAAATATTTGATAAATCACATTTGTACCTTTAAAAGGTCATAACTTTTGACTCGTATGTCGAAACGACAATTAAAATATAATGAATCGAAGCTCGTACCGATTCCCATTTTCTTATTTCACCAGGCAATGGAACGTTTTTATTCGAACCTAAATTTCATGATTTAATTCACTTATCAAGGGTTTAAAGTTATTGTAGTATATTTTTAATAACGGTTTTATTCAATATAGTTGTAATGAAGATGGATTAGCCAACCAAGAGTATGGTTAAAACTATTCTAATGAATATAAAAGTGAGACAAATAATTTCATGATCGTAAAGATAAAAATGAGAAGAAAAAAATAAGAGTGGGACTATTCATAGTTATTAAAACAAAATATTTGATAATTTGGATTTGTACCTTTAAACGGTCATAACTTTTGACTCGTGTGTCGAAACGACAATTAGAATATATCAAACCGAAGTTAATATTGATACCCATATTTTTAATTGATTTGGGAATGGAACTTCATTATTCGAACCTAATTCCATCATTTATATCACCTATCGAGTGTTTAAAGTTTTTGTCCCATATTTTGCATTTTCGGTTTAAATCAATATGTTATAATGAAGATGATTGAGCCAACCAAGAGTATGTTTAAAAATATTTTAATGAATCTCGAAGAAATACAAATAATTTCATGATGCTAAAGATAAAAATGAGAAGAAAAAAATAAGAGTAGTGTGACTGTTAACAGTTATAAAAACAAAATATTTGATAAATCAGATTAGTACCTTTAAACGGTCATACCTTTTGACTCGTGTGTCGAAACGACTATTAAAATATATCAAATCGATGCTAGTACCGATTCCCATTTTCTTATTTCACCAGGCAATGGAACTTCATTATTCGAACCTAAATTCCATCATTTACTTCACTTATGGAGGGTTTAAAGTTATTGCAGTATATTTTTAATAACGGTTTTATTCAATATAGTTGTAATTAAGATGGATTAGCCAACCAAATGTATGTTTAAAACTATTCTAATGAATATAAAAGTAATACAAATAATTTCATGATCGTAAAGGTAAAAATGAGAAGAAAAAAATAAGAGGAGTGGGACTATTCATAGTTATTAAAACAAAATATTTGATAATTTGGATTTGTACCTTTAAACGGTCATAACTTTTGACTCGTGTGTCGAAAGGACAATTAAAATATATCAACCTAAGGTTCATATTGATACCCATTTTTTTAATTTGCTTAGGAATGGAACTTCATTATTCGAACATAATTCCATCATTTATATCACCTATCGAGGGTTTAAAGTTTTTGTCCCATATTTTGCATTTTCGATTTTAATCAATATGTTGTCATGAAGATGGATGAGACAAACAAAAGTATGTTTAAAAATATTCTAATGAATCTTAAAGAAATACAAATAATTTCATGATCCTAAAGATAAAAATGAGAAGCAAAAAATAAGAGGAGTAGGACTGTTCACAGTTACAAAACCTAAATACTTCATAAATGAGATTTGCACCTTTAAACGGTCATAACGTTTGACTCGTGTGTCGAAACCACTATTAAAATATATCAAATCAAAGCTCGTACCGATTCCCATTACCTTACTTGACCTAGCATTATTCGAACCTAATTCCATCATTTATATCACCTATCGAGTGTTTAAAGTTTTTGTCCCATATTTTGCATTTTCTGTTTTAATCAATATGTTCTAATGAAGATGGTTGAGCCAACCAAGAGTATGTTTAAAAATATTTTAATGAATCTCAAAGAAATACAAATAATTTTAGGATCCTAAAGATAAAAATGAGAAGAAAAAAATAAGATGAGTGGGACTGTTCACACTTATAAAACCTAAATACTTCATAAATGAGATTTGTACCTTTAAACAGTCATAACTTTTGACTCGTGTGTCGAAACGACTATTAAAATATATCAAATCAAAGCTCGTAACGATTCCCATTACCTTATTTCACCAGGCAATGGAACTTCATTATTCGAACCTAAATTCCATCATTTACTTCAATTACCGAGGGTTTAAAGTTATTGTAGTATAGTTTTAATAACGATTTTATTCAATATAGTTGTAATGAAGATTGATTAACCAACCAAGAGTATGTTTAAAACTATTCTAATGAATATAAAAGTAATACAAATAATTTCATGATCGTAAAGATAAAAATGAGAAGAAAAAAATAAGAGGAGATGGACTATTCATAGTTATTAAAACAAAATATTTGATATTTTGCATTTGTACCTTTAAACGGTCATAACTTTTGACTCGTGTGTCGAAACGACAATTAAAATATATCAACCTAAGGTTCATATTGATACCCATTTTTTTAATTTGCTTAGGAATGGAACTTCATTATTCGAACATAATTCCATCATTTATATCACCTATCGAGGGTTTAAAGTTTTTGTCCCATATTTTGCATTTTCGATTTTAATCAATATGTTGTCATGAAGATGGATGAGACAAACAAAAGTATGTTTAAAAATATTCCAATGAATCTCAAAGCAATACAAATAATTTCATGATCCTAAAGATAAAAATGAGAAGCAAAAAATAAGAGGAGTAGGACTGTTCACAGTTACAAAACCTAAATACTTCATAAATGAGATTTGCACCTTTAAACGGTCATAACGTTTGACTCGTGTGTCGAAACCACTATTAAAATATATCAAATCAAAGCTCGTACCGATTCCCATTACCTTACTTGACCTAGCATTATTCGAACCTAATTCCATCATTTATATCACCTATCGAGTGTTTAAAGTTTTTGTCCCATATTTTGCATTTTCGGTTTTAATCAATATGTTCTAATGAAGATGGTTGAGCCAACCAAGAGTATGTTTAAAAATATTTTAATGAATCTCAAAGAAATACAAATAATTTCATGATCCTAAAGATAAAACTGAGAAGAAAAAAATAAGAGTAGTGAGACTTTTCACAGTTATAAAAACAAAATATTTGATAAATCACATTTGTACCTTTAAAAGGTCATAACTTTTGACTCGTGTGTCGAAACGACTATTAAAATATATCAAATCGAAACTCCTACCGATTCCCATTTTCTTATTTCACCAGGCAATGGAACTTCATTATTCGAACCTAAATTCCATCATTTACTTCACTTATCGAGGATTTAAAGTTATTGTAGTATATTTTTAATAACGGTTTTATTCAATATAGTTGTAATGAAGATGGATTAGCCAACCCCAAGTATGTTTAAAACTATTCTAATGAATATAAAAGTAATACAAATAATTTCATGATCGTAAAGATAAAAATGAGAAGAAAAAAATAAGAGGAGTGGGACTATTCATAGTTATTAAAACAAAATATTTGATAATTTGGATTTGTACCTTTAAACGGTTATAACTTTTGACTCGTGTGTCGAAACGACAATTAGAATATATCAAACCGAAGTTAATATTGATACCCATATTTTTAATTGATTTGGGAATGGAACTTCATTATTCGAACCTAATTCCATCATTTATATCACCTATCGAGTGTTTAAAGTTTTTATCCCATATTTTGCATTTTCGGTTTAAATCAATATGTTATAATGAAGATGATTGAGCCAACCAAGAGTATGTTTAAAAATATTTTAATGAATCTCGAAGAAATACAAATAATTTCATGATGCTAAAGATAAAAATGAGAAGAAAAAAATAAGAGTAGTGTGACTGTTCACAGTTATAAAAACAAAATATTTGATAAATCAGATTTGTACCTTTAAACGGTCATAACTTTTGACTCGTGTGTCGAAACGACTATTAAAATATATCAAATCGAAGCTCGTACCGATTCCCTTTTTTCTTATTTCACCAGGCAATGGAACTTCACTATTCGAACCTAAATTCCATCACTTACTTCACTTATCGAGGGTTTAAAGTTATTGTAGTATATTTTTAATAACGGTTTTATTCAATATAGTTGTAATGAAGATGGATTAGCCAACCAAGTGTATGTTTAAAACTATTCTAATGAATATAAAAGTGAGACAAATAATTTCATGATCGTAAAGATAAAAATGAGAAGAAAAAAAGAACAGGAGTGGGACTATTCATAGTTATTAAAACAAAATATTTGATAATTTGGATTTGTACCTTTAAACGGTCATAACTTTTGACTCGTGTGTAGAAACGACAATTAGAATATATCAAACCGAAGTTAATATTGATACCCATATTTTTAATTGATTTGGGAATGGAACTTCATTATTTGAACCTAATTCCATCATTTATATCACCTATCAAGTGTTTAAAGTTTTTGTCCCATATTTTGCATTTTCGATTCTAATCAATATGTTGTCATGAAGATGGATGAGCCAACCAAGAGTATGTTTAAAAATATTCTAATGAATCTCAAAGCAATACAAATAATTTTAGGATCCTAAATATTAAAATGAGAAGAAAAAAATAAGAGGAGTGGGACTGTTCACAGTTATAAAACCTAAATACTTCATAAATATGATTTGTACCTTTAAGCAGTCATAACTTTTGAGTAGTGTCGAAATGACTATTAAAATATATCAAATCAAAGCTCGTAACGATTCCCATTACCTTATTTCACCACGCAATGGAACTTCATTATTCGAACCTAAATTCCATCACTTACTTCACTTATCGAGGGTTTAAAGTTATTGTAGTATATTTTTAATAACGGTTTTATTCAATATAGTTGTAATGAAGATGGATTAGCCAACCAAGTGTATGTTTAAAACTATTCTAATGAATATAAAAGTGAGACAAATAATTTCATGATCGTAAAGATAAAAATGAGAAGAAAAAAAGAACAGGAGTGGGACTATTCATAGTTATTAAAACAAAATATTTGATAATTTGGATTTGTACCTTTAAACGGTCATAACTTTTGACTCGTGTGTCGAAACGACAATTAGAATATATCAAACCGAAGTTAATATTGATACCCATATTTTTAATTGATTTGGGAATGGAACTTCATTATTCGAACCTAATTCCATCATTTATATCACCTATCGAGTGTTTAAAGTTTTTGTCCCATATTTTGCATTTTCGGTTTAAATCAATATGTTATAATGAAGATGATTGAGCCAACCAAGAGTATGTTTAAAAATATTTTAATGAATCTCGAAGAAATACAAATAATTTCATGATGCTAAAGATAAAAATGAGAAGAAAAAAATAAGAGTAGTGTGACTGTTCACAGTTATAAAAACAAAATATTTGATAAATCAGATTTGTACCTTTAAACGGTCATAACTTTTGACTCGTGTGTCGAAACGACTATTAAAATATATCAAACCGAAGCTCGTACCGATTCCCATTTTCTTATTTCACCAGGCAATGGAACTTCATTATTCGAACCTAAATTTAATCATTTACTTCACTTATCGAGGGTTTAAAGTTATTGTAGTATATTTTTAATAACGGTTTTATTCAATATAGTTGTAATTAAGATGGATTAGCCAACCAAATGTATGTTTAAAACTATTCTAATGAATATAAAAGTAATACAAATAATTTCATGATCGTAAAGGTAAAAATGAGAAGAAAAAAATAAAAAGAGTTGGACTGTTCACAGTTTTAAAAAAATATTTTATAAATCGGATTTTTACCTTCAAACGGTCATAACATTTGACACGTATGTCGAAACGACAATTACAATATATCAACCCGAAGTTCATATTGATACCCATTTTTTTTAATTTGCTTGGGAATGGAACTTCATTATTCGAACATAATTCCATCATTTATATCACCTATCGAGGGTTTAAAGTTTTTGTCCCATATTTTGCATTTTCGATTTTAATCAATATGTTGTCATGAAGATGGATGAGACAAACAAAAGTATGTTTAAAAATATTTTAATGAATCTCAAAGAAATACAAATAATTTCATGATCCTAAAGATAAAAATGAGAAGAAAAAAATAAGAGTAGTGGGACTGTTCACAGTTATAAAAACAAAATATTTGATAAATCACATTTGGACCTTTAAAAGGTCATAACTTTTGACTCGTGTGTCGAAACGACTATTAAAATATATGAAATCGAAGCTCGTACCGATTCCCATTTTCTTATTTCACCAGGCAATGGAACCTTTTTATTCGAATCTAAATTTCATGATTTAATTCACTTATCCAGGGTTTAAAGTTATTGTAGTATATTTTTAATAACAGTTTTATTCAATATAGTTGTAATGAAGATGGATTAGCCAACCAAGAGTATGGTTAAAACTATTCTAATGAATATAAAAGTGAGACAAATAATTTCATGATCGTAAAGATAAAAATGAGAAGAAAAAAATAAGAGGAGTGGGACTATTCATAGTTATTAAAACAAAATATTTGATAATTTGGATTTGTACCTTTAAACGGTCATAACTTTTGACTCGTGTGTCGAAACGACAATTAAAATATATCAAACCGAAGTTAATATTGATACCCATATTTTTAATTGATTTGGGAATGGTCCTAGCATTATTCGAACCTAATTCCATCATTTATATCACCTATCGAGTGTTTAAAGTTTTTGTCCCATATTTTGCATTTTCGGTTTAAATCAATATGTTATAATGAAGATGATTGAGCCAACCAAGAGTATGTTTAAAAATATTTTAATGAATCTCGAAGAAATACAAATAATTTCATGATGCTAAAGATAAAAATGAGAAGAAAAAAATAAGAGTAGTGTGACTGTTAACAGTTATAAAAACAAAATATTTGATAAATCAGATTAGTACCTTTAAACGGTCATACCTTTTGACTCGTGTGTCGAAACGACTATTAAAATATATCAAATCGATGCTAGTACCGATTCCCATTTTCTTATTTCACCAGGCAATGGAACTTCATTATTCGAACCTAAATTCCATCATTTACTTCACTTATGGAGGGTTTAAAGTTATTGCAGTATATTTTTAATAACGGTTTTATTCAATATAGTTGTAATTAAGATGGATTAGCCAACCAAATGTATGTTTAAAACTATTCTAATGAATATAAAAGTAATACAAATAATTTCATGATCGTAAAGGTAAAAATGAGAAGAAAAAAATAAGAGGAGTGGGACTATTCATAGTTATTAAAACAAAATATTTGATAATTTGGATTTGTACCTTTAAACGGTCATAACTTTTGACTCGTGTGTCGAAAGGACAATTAAAATATATCAACCTAAGGTTCATATTGATACCCATTTTTTTAATTTGCTTAGGAATGGAACTTCATTATTCGAACATAATTCCATCATTTATATCACCTATCGAGGGTTTAAAGTTTTTGTCCCATATTTTGCATTTTCGATTTTAATCAATATGTTGTCATGAAGATGGATGAGACAAACAAAAGTATGTTTAAAAATATTCTAATGAATCTCAAAGCAATACAAATAATTTCATGATCCTAAAGAAAAAAATGAGAAGCAAAAAATAAGAGGAGTAGGACTGTTCACAGTTATAAAACCTAAATACTTCATAAATGAGATTTGCACCTTTAAACGGTCATAACGTTTGACTCGTGTGTCGAAACCACTATTAAAATATATCAAATCAAAGCTCGTACCGATTCCCATTACCTTACTTGACCTAGCATTATTCGAACCTAATTCCATCATTTATATCATCTATCGAGTGTTTAAAGTTTTTGTCCCATATTTTGCATTTTCTGTTTTAATCAATATGTTCTAATGAAGATGGTTGAGCCAACCAAGAGTATGTTTAAAAATATTTTAATGAATCTCAAAGAAATACAAATAATTTTAGGATCCTAAAGATAAAAATGAGAAGAAAAAAATAAGATGAGTGGGACTGTTCACACTTATAAAACCTAAATACTTCATAAATGAGATTTGTACCTTTAAACAGTCATAACTTTTGACTCGTGTGTCGAAACGACTATTAAAATATATCAAATCAAAGCTCGTAACGATTCCCATTACCTTATTTCACCAGGCAATGGAACTTCATTATTCGAACCTAAATTCCATCATTTACTTCAATTACCGAGGGTTTAAAGTTATTGTAGTATAGTTTTAATAACGATTTTATTCAATATAGTTGTAATGAAGATTGATTAACCAACCAAGAGTATGTTTAAAACTATTCTAATGAATATAAAAGTAATACAAATAATTTCATGATCGTAAAGATAAAAATGAGAAGAAAAAAATAAGAGGAGATGGACTATTCATAGTTATTAAAACAAAATATTTGATATTTTGCATTTGTACCTTTAAACGGTCATAACTTTTGACTCGTGTGTCGAAACGACAATTAAAATATATCAACCTAAGGTTCATATTGATACCCATTTTTTTAATTTGCTTAGGAATGGAACTTCATTATTCGAACATAATTCCATCATTTATATCACCTATCGAGGGTTTAAAGTTTTTGTCCCATATTTTGCATTTTCGATTTTAATCAATATGTTGTCATGAAGATGGATGAGACAAACAAAAGTATGTTTAAAAATATTCCAATGAATCTCAAAGCAATACAAATAATTTCATGATCCTAAAGATAAAAATGAGAAGCAAAAAATAAGAGGAGTAGGACTGTTCACAGTTACAAAACCTAAATACTTCATAAATGAGATTTGCACCTTTAAACGGTCATAACGTTTGACTCGTGTGTCGAAACCACTATTAAAATATATCAAATCAAAGCTCGTACCGATTCCCATTACCTTACTTGACCTAGCATTATTCGAACCTAATTCCATCATTTATATCACCTATCGAGTGTTTAAAGTTTTTGTCCCATATTTTGCATTTTCGGTTTTAATCAATATGTTCTAATGAAGATGGTTGAGCCAACCAAGAGTATGTTTAAAAATATTTTAATGAATCTCAAAGAAATACAAATAATTTCATGATCCTAAAGATAAAACTGAGAAGAAAAAAATAAGAGTAGTGAGACTTTTCACAGTTATAAAAACAAAATATTTGATAAATCACATTTGTACCTTTAAAAGGTCATAACTTTTGACTCGTATGTCGAAACGACAATTAAAATATAATGAATCGAAGCTCGTACCGATTCCCATTTTCTTATTTCACCAGGCAATGGAACGTTTTTATTCGAACCTAAATTTCATGATTTAATTCACTTATCAAGGGTTTAAAGTTATTGTAGTATATTTTTAATAACGGTTTTATTCAATATAGTTGTAATGAAGATGGATTAGCCAACCAAGAGTATGGTTAAAACTATTCTAATGAATATAAAAGTGAGACAAATAATTTCATGATCGTAAAGATAAAAATGAGAAGAAAAAAATAAGAGTGGGACTATTCATAGTTATTAAAACAAAATATTTGATAATTTGGATTTGTACCTTTAAACGGTCATAACTTTTGACTCGTGTGTCGAAACGACAATTAGAATATATCAAACCGAAGTTAATATTGATACCCATATTTTTAATTGATTTGGGAATGGAACTTCATTATTCGAACCTAATTCCATCATTTATATCACCTATCGAGTGTTTAAAGTTTTTGTCCCATATTTTGCATTTTCGGTTTAAATCAATATGTTATAATGAAGATGATTGAGCCAACCAAGAGTATGTTTAAAAATATTTTAATGAATCTCGAAGAAATACAAATAATTTCATGATGCTAAAGATAAAAATGAGAAGAAAAAAATAAGAGTAGTGTGACTGTTAACAGTTATAAAAACAAAATATTTGATAAATCAGATTAGTACCTTTAAACGGTCATACCTTTTGACTCGTGTGTCGAAACGACTATTAAAATATATCAAATCGATGCTAGTACCGATTCCCATTTTCTTATTTCACCAGGCAATGGAACTTCATTATTCGAACCTAAATTCCATCATTTACTTCACTTATGGAGGGTTTAAAGTTATTGCAGTATATTTTTAATAACGGTTTTATTCAATATAGTTGTAATTAAGATGGATTAGCCAACCAAATGTATGTTTAAAACTATTCTAATGAATATAAAAGTAATACAAATAATTTCATGATCGTAAAGGTAAAAATGAGAAGAAAAAAATAAGAGGAGTGGGACTATTCATAGTTATTAAAACAAAATATTTGATAATTTGGATTTGTACCTTTAAACGGTCATAACTTTTGACTCGTGTGTCGAAAGGACAATTAAAATATATCAACCTAAGGTTCATATTGATACCCATTTTTTTAATTTGCTTAGGAATGGAACTTCATTATTCGAACATAATTCCATCATTTATATCACCTATCGAGGGTTTAAAGTTTTTGTCCCATATTTTGCATTTTCGATTTTAATCAATATGTTGTCATGAAGATGGATGAGACAAACAAAAGTATGTTTAAAAATATTCTAATGAATCTTAAAGAAATACAAATAATTTCATGATCCTAAAGATAAAAATGAGAAGCAAAAAATAAGAGGAGTAGGACTGTTCACAGTTACAAAACCTAAATACTTCATAAATGAGATTTGCACCTTTAAACGGTCATAACGTTTGACTCGTGTGTCGAAACCACTATTAAAATATATCAAATCAAAGCTCGTACCGATTCCCATTACCTTACTTGACCTAGCATTATTCGAACCTAATTCCATCATTTATATCACCTATCGAGTGTTTAAAGTTTTTGTCCCATATTTTGCATTTTCTGTTTTAATCAATATGTTCTAATGAAGATGGTTGAGCCAACCAAGAGTATGTTTAAAAATATTTTAATGAATCTCAAAGAAATACAAATAATTTTAGGATCCTAAAGATAAAAATGAGAAGAAAAAAATAAGATGAGTGGGACTGTTCACACTTATAAAACCTAAATACTTCATAAATGAGATTTGTACCTTTAAACAGTCATAACTTTTGACTCGTGTGTCGAAACGACTATTAAAATATATCAAATCAAAGCTCGTAACGATTCCCATTACCTTATTTCACCAGGCAATGGAACTTCATTATTCGAACCTAAATTCCATCATTTACTTCAATTACCGAGGGTTTAAAGTTATTGTAGTATAGTTTTAATAACGATTTTATTCAATATAGTTGTAATGAAGATTGATTAACCAACCAAGAGTATGTTTAAAACTATTCTAATGAATATAAAAGTAATACAAATAATTTCATGATCGTAAAGATAAAAATGAGAAGAAAAAAATAAGAGGAGATGGACTATTCATAGTTATTAAAACAAAATATTTGATATTTTGCATTTGTACCTTTAAACGGTCATAACTTTTGACTCGTGTGTCGAAACGACAATTAAAATATATCAACCTAAGGTTCATATTGATACCCATTTTTTTAATTTGCTTAGGAATGGAACTTCATTATTCGAACATAATTCCATCATTTATATCACCTATCGAGGGTTTAAAGTTTTTGTCCCATATTTTGCATTTTCGATTTTAATCAATATGTTGTCATGAAGATGGATGAGACAAACAAAAGTATGTTTAAAAATATTCCAATGAATCTCAAAGCAATACAAATAATTTCATGATCCTAAAGATAAAAATGAGAAGCAAAAAATAAGAGGAGTAGGACTGTTCACAGTTACAAAACCTAAATACTTCATAAATGAGATTTGCACCTTTAAACGGTCATAACGTTTGACTCGTGTGTCGAAACCACTATTAAAATATATCAAATCAAAGCTCGTACCGATTCCCATTACCTTACTTGACCTAGCATTATTCGAACCTAATTCCATCATTTATATCACCTATCGAGTGTTTAAAGTTTTTGTCCCATATTTTGCATTTTCGGTTTTAATCAATATGTTCTAATGAAGATGGTTGAGCCAACCAAGAGTATGTTTAAAAATATTTTAATGAATCTCAAAGAAATACAAATAATTTCATGATCCTAAAGATAAAACTGAGAAGAAAAAAATAAGAGTAGTGAGACTTTTCACAGTTATAAAAACAAAATATTTGATAAATCACATTTGTACCTTTAAAAGGTCATAACTTTTGACTCGTATGTCGAAACGACAATTAAAATATAATGAATCGAAGCTCGTACCGATTCCCATTTTCTTATTTCACCAGGCAATGGAACGTTTTTATTCGAACCTAAATTTCATGATTTAATTCACTTATCAAGGGTTTAAAGTTATTGTAGTATATTTTTAATAACGGTTTTATTCAATATAGTTGTAATGAAGATGGATTAGCCAACCAAGAGTATGGTTAAAACTATTCTAATGAATATAAAAGTGAGACAAATAATTTCATGATCGTAAAGATAAAAATGAGAAGAAAAAAATAAGAGGAGTGGGACTATTCATAGTTATTAAAACAAAATATTTGATAATTTGGATTTGTACCTTTAAACGGTCATAACTTTTGACTCGTGTGTCGAAACGACAATTAGAATATATCAAACCGAAGTTAATATTGATACCCATATTTTTAATTGATTTGGGAATGGAACTTCATTATTCGAACCTAATTCCATCATTTATATCACCTATCGAGTGTTTAAAGTTTTTGTCCCATATTTTGCATTTTCGGTTTAAATCAATATGTTATAATGAAGATGATTGAGCCAACCAAGAGTATGTTTAAAAATATTTTAATGAATCTCGAAGAAATACAAATAATTTCATGATGCTAAAGATAAAAATGAGAAGAAAAAAATAAGAGTAGTGTGACTGTTAACAGTTATAAAAACAAAATATTTGATAAATCAGATTAGTACCTTTAAACGGTCATACCTTTTGACTCGTGTGTCGAAACGACTATTAAAATATATCAAATCGATGCTAGTACCGATTCCCATTTTCTTATTTCACCAGGCAATGGAACTTCATTATTCGAACCTAAATTCCATCATTTACTTCACTTATGGAGGGTTTAAAGTTATTGCAGTATATTTTTAATAACGGTTTTATTCAATATAGTTGTAATTAAGATGGATTAGCCAACCAAATGTATGTTTAAAACTATTCTAATGAATATAAAAGTAATACAAATAATTTCATGATCGTAAAGGTAAAAATGAGAAGAAAAAAATAAGAGGAGTGGGACTATTCATAGTTATTAAAACAAAATATTTGATAATTTGGATTTGTACCTTTAAACGGTCATAACTTTTGACTCGTGTGTCGAAAGGACAATTAAAATATATCAACCTAAGGTTCATATTGATACCCATTTTTTTAATTTGCTTAGGAATGGAACTTCATTATTCGAACATAATTCCATCATTTATATCACCTATCGAGGGTTTAAAGTTTTTGTCCCATATTTTGCATTTTCGATTTTAATCAATATGTTGTCATGAAGATGGATGAGACAAACAAAAGTATGTTTAAAAATATTCTAATGAATCTTAAAGAAATACAAATAATTTCATGATCCTAAAGATAAAAATGAGAAGCAAAAAATAAGAGGAGTAGGACTGTTCACAGTTACAAAACCTAAATACTTCATAAATGAGATTTGCACCTTTAAACGGTCATAACGTTTGACTCGTGTGTCGAAACCACTATTAAAATATATCAAATCAAAGCTCGTACCGATTCCCATTACCTTACTTGACCTAGCATTATTCGAACCTAATTCCATCATTTATATCACCTATCGAGTGTTTAAAGTTTTTGTCCCATATTTTGCATTTTCTGTTTTAATCAATATGTTCTAATGAAGATGGTTGAGCCAACCAAGAGTATGTTTAAAAATATTTTAACGAATCTCAAAGAAATACAAATAATTTTAGGATCCTAAAGATAAAAATGAGAAGAAAAAAATAAGATGAGTGGGACTGTTCACACTTATAAAACCTAAATACTTCATAAATGAGATTTGTACCTTTAAACAGTCATAACTTTTGACTCGTGTGTCGAAACGACTATTAAAATATATCAAATCAAAGCTCGTAACGATTCCCATTACCTTATTTCACCAGGCAATGGAACTTCATTATTCGAACCTAAATTCCATCATTTACTTCAATTACCGAGGGTTTAAAGTTATTGTAGTATAGTTTTAATAACGATTTTATTCAATATAGTTGTAATGAAGATTGATTAACCAACCAAGAGTATGTTTAAAACTATTCTAATGAATATAAAAGTAATACAAATAATTTCATGATCGTAAAGATAAAAATGAGAAGAAAAAAATAAGAGGAGATGGACTATTCATAGTTATTAAAACAAAATATTTGATATTTTGCATTTGTACCTTTAAACGGTCATAACTTTTGACTCGTGTGTCGAAACGACAATTAAAATATATCAACCTAAGGTTCATATTGATACCCATTTTTTAATTTGCTTAGGAATGGAACTTCATTATTCGAACATAATTCCATCATTTATATCACCTATCGAGGGTTTAAAGTTTTTGTCCCATATTTTGCATTTTCGATTTTAATCAATATGTTGTCATGAAGATGGATGAGACAAACAAAAGTATGTTTAAAAATATTCCAATGAATCTCAAAGCAATACAAATAATTTCATGATCCTAAAGATAAAAATGAGAAGCAAAAAATAAGAGGAGTAGGACTGTTCACAGTTACAAAACCTAAATACTTCATAAATGAGATTTGCACCTTTAAACGGTCATAACGTTTGACTCGTGTGTCGAAACCACTATTAAAATATATCAAATCAAAGCTCGTACCGATTCCCATTACCTTACTTGACCTAGCATTATTCGAACCTAATTCCATCATTTATATCACCTATCGAGTGTTTAAAGTTTTTGTCCCATATTTTGCATTTTCGGTTTTAATCAATATGTTCTAATGAAGATGGTTGAGCCAACCAAGAGTATGTTTAAAAATATTTTAATGAATCTCAAAGAAATACAAATAATTTCATGATCCTAAAGATAAAACTGAGAAGAAAAAAATAAGAGTAGTGAGACTTTTCACAGTTATAAAAAGAAAATATTTGATAAATCACATTTGTACCTTTAAAAGGTCATAACTTTTGACTCGTATGTCGAAACGACAATTAAAATATAATGAATCGAAGCTCGTACTGATTCCCATTTTCTTATTTCACCAGGCAATGGAACTTTTTTATTCGAACCTAAATTTCATGATTTAATTCACTTATCAAGGGTTTAAAGTTATTGTAGTATATTTTTAATAACGGTTTTATTCAATATAGTTGTAATGAAGATGGATTAGCCAACCAAGAGTATGGTTAAAACTATTCTAATGAATATAAAAGTGAGACAAATAATTTCATGATCGTAAAGATAAAAATGAGAAGAAAAAAAAAAGAGGAGTGGGACTATTCATAGTTATTAAAACAAAATATTTGATAATTTGGATTTGTACCTTTAAACGGTCATAACTTTTGACTCGTGTGTCGAAACGACAATTAAAATATATCAAACCGAAGTTAATATTGATACCCATATTTTTAATTTATTTGGGAATGGACCTAGCATTATTCGAACCTAATTCCATCATTTATATTACCTATCGAGTGTTTAAAGTTTTTGTCCCATATTTTGCATTTTCGGTTTTAATCAATATGTTCTAATGAAGATGGTTGAGCCAACCAAGAGTATGTTTAAAAATATTTTAATGAATCTCGAAGCAATACAAATATTTTCATGATGCTAAAGATAAAAATGAGAAGAAAAAAATAAGAGTAGTGTGACTATTCACAGTTATAAAAACAAAATATTTGATAAATCAGATTTGTACCTTTAAACGGTCATAACTTTTGACTCATGTGTCGAAACGACTATTAAAATATATCAAATCGAAACTCCTACCGATTCCCATTTTCTTATTTCACCAGGCAATGGAACTTTTTTATTCGAACCTAAAATTCATGATTTAATTCACTTATCCAGGGTTTAAAGTTATTGTAGTATATTTTTAATAACAGTTTTATTCAATATAGTTGTAATGAAGATGGATTAGCCAACCAAGAGTATGGTTAAAACTATTCTAATGAATATAAAAGTGAGACAAATAATTTCATGATCATAAAGATAAAAATGAGAAGAAAAAAATAAGAGGAGTGGGACTATTCATAGTTATAACTTTTGACTCGTGTGTCGAAACGACAATTAGAATATATCAAACCGAAGTTAATATTGATACCCATATTTTTAATTGATTTGGGAATGGAACTTTATTATTCGAACCTAATTCCATCATTTATATCACCTATCGAGTGTTTAAAGTTCTTGTCCCATATTTTGCATTTTCGGTTTAAATCAATATGTTATAATGAAGATGATTGAGCCAACCAAGAGTATGTTTAAAAATATTTTAATGAATCTCGAAGAAATACAAATAATTTCATGATGCTAAAGATAAAAATGAGAAGAAAAAAATAAGAGTAGTGTGACTGTTCACAGTTATAAAAACAAAATATTTGATAAATCAGATTTGTACCTTTAAACGGTCATAACTTTTGACTCGTGTGTCGAAACGACTATTAAAATATATCAAACCGAAGCTCGTACCGATTCCCATTTTCTTATTTCACCAGGCAATGGAACTTCATTATTCGAACCTAAATTTAATCATTTACTTCACTTATCGAGGGTTTAAAGTTATTGCAGTATATTTTTAATAACGGTTTTATTCAATATAGTTGTAATTAAGATGGATTAGCCAACCAAATGTATGTTTAAAACTATTCTAATGAATATAAAAGTAATACAAATAATTTCATGATCGTAAAGGTAAAAATGAGAAGAAAAAAATAAAAAGAGTTGGACTGTTCACAGTTTTAAAAAAATATTTTATAAATCGGATTTTTACCTTCAAACGGTCATAACATTTGACACGTATGTCGAAACGACAATTACAATATATCAACCCGAAGTTCATATTGATACCCATTTTTTTTAATTTGCTTGGGAATGGAACTTCATTATTCGAACATAATTCCATCATTTATATCACCTTTCGAGGGTTTAAAGTTTTTGTCCCATATTTTGCATTTTCGATTTTAATCAATATGTTGTCATGAAGATGGATGAGACAAACAAAAGTATGTTTAAAAATATTTTAATGAATCTCAAAGAAATAAAAATAATTTCATGATCCTAAAGATAAAAATGAGAAGAAAAAAATAAGAGTAATGGGACTGTTCACAGTTATAAAAACAAAATATTTGATAAATCACATTTGGACCTTTAAAAGGTCATAACTTTTGACTCGTGTGTCGAAACGACTATTAAAATATATGAAATCGAAGCTCGTACCGATTCCCATTTTCTTATTTCACCAGGCAATGGAACCTTTTTATTCGAATCTAATATTTCATGATTTAATTCACTTATCCAGGGTTTAAAGTTATTGTAGTATATTTTTAATAACAGTTTTATTCAATATAGTTGTAATGAAGATGGATTAGCCAACCAAGAGTATGGTTAAAACTATTCTAATGAATATAAAAGTGAGACAAATAATTTCATGATCGTAAAGATAAAAATGAGAAGAAAAAAATAAGAGGAGTGGGACTATTCATAGTTATTAAAACAAAATATTTGATAATTTGGATTTGTACCTTTAAACGGTCATAACTTTTGACTCGTGTGTCGAAACGACAATTAAAATATATCAAACCGAAGTTAATATTGATACCCATATTTTTAATTGATTTGGGAATGGTCCTAGCATTATTCGAACCTAATTCCATCATTTATATCACCTATCGAGTGTTTAAAGTTTTTGTCCCATATTTTGCATTTTCGGTTTAAATCAATATGTTATAATGAAGATGATTGAGCCAACCAAGAGTATGTTTAAAAATATTTTAATGAATCTCGAAGAAATACAAATAATTTCATGATGCTAAAGATAAAAATGAGAAGAAAAAATTAAGAGTAGTGTGACTGTTAACAGTTATAAAAACAAAATATTTGAAAAATCAGATTAGTACCTTTAAACGGTCATACCTTTTGACTCGTGTGTCGAAACGACTATTAAAATATATCAAATCGATGCTAGTACCGATTCCCATTTTCTTATTTCACCAGGCAATGGAACTTCATTATTCGAACCTAAATTCCATCATTTACTTCACTTATGGAGGGGAGGGTTTAAAGTTATTGCAGTATATTTTTAATAACGGTTTTATTCAATATAGTTGTAATTAAGATGGATTAGCCAACCAAATGTATGTTTAAAACTATTCTAATGAATATAAAAGTAATACAAATAATTTCATGATCGTAAAGGTAAAAATGAGAAGAAAAAAATAAGAGGAGTGGGACTATTCATAGTTATTAAAACAAAATATTTGATAATTTGGATTTGTACCTTTAAACGGTCATAACTTTTGACTCGTGTGTCGAAACGACAATTAAAATATATCAAACCGAAGTTAATATTGATACCCATATTTTTAATTGATTTGGGAATGGACCTAGCATTATTCGAACCTAATTCCATCATTTATATCACCTATCGTGTGTTTAAAGTTTTTGTCCCATATTTTGCATTTTCGGTTTTAATCAATATGTTCTAATGAAGATGGTTGAGCCAACCAAGAGTATGTTTAAAAATATTTTAAGGAATCTCGAAGAAATAAAAATAATTTCATGATGCTAAAGATAAAAATGAGAAGAAAAAAATAAGAGTAGTGTGACTGTTCACAGTTATAAAAACAAAATATTTGATAAATCAGATTTGTACCTTTAAACGGTCATAACTTTTGACTCGTGTGTCGAAACGACTATTAAAATATATCAAATCGAAACTCCTACCGATTCCCATTTTCTTATTTCACCAGGCAATGGAACTTCATTATTCGAACCTAAATTCCATCATTTACTTCACTTATCGAGGATTTAAAGTTATTGTAGTATATTTTTAATAACGGTTTTATTCAATATAGTTGTAATGAAGATGGATTAGCCAACCCCAAGTATGTTTAAAACTATTCTAATGAATATAAAAGTAATACAAATAATTTCATGATCGTAAAGATAAAAATGAGAAGAAAAAAATAAGAGGAGTGGGACTATTCATAGTTATTAAAACAAAATATTTGATAATTTGGATTTGTACCTTTAAACGGTTATAACTTTTGACTCGTGTGTCGAAACGACAATTAGAATATATCAAACCGAAGTTAATATTGATACCCATATTTTTAATTGATTTGGGAATGGAACTTCATTATTCGAACCTAATTCCATCATTTATATCACCTATCGAGTGTTTAAAGTTTTTGTCCCATATTTTGCATTTTCGGTTTAAATCAATATGTTATAATGAAGATGATTGAGCCAACCAAGAGTATGTTTAAAAATATTTTAATGAATCTCGAAGAAATACAAATAATTTCATGATGCTAAAGATAAAAATGAGAAGAAAAAAATAAGAGTAGTGTGGCTGTTCACAGTTATAAAAACAAAATATTTGATAAATCAGATTTGTACCTTTAAACGGTCATAACTTTTGACTCGTGTGTCGAAACGACTATTAAAATATATCAAATCGAAGCTCGTACCGATTCCCTTTTTTCTTATTTCACCAGGCAATGGAACTTCACTATTCGAACCTAAATTCCATCACTTACTTCACTTATCGAGGGTTTAAAGTTATTGTAGTATATTTTTAATAACGGTTTTATTCAATATAGTTGTAATGAAGATGGATTAGCCAACCAAGTGTATGTTTAAAACTATTCTAATGAATATAAAAGTGAGACAAATAATTTCATGATCGTAAAGATAAAAATGAGAAGAAAAAAAGAACAGGAGTGGGACTATTCATAGTTATTAAAACAAAATATTTGATAATTTGGATTTGTACCTTTAAACGGTCATAACTTTTGACTCGTGTGTCGAAACGACAATTAGAATATATCAAACCGAAGTTAATATTGATACCCATATTTTTAATTGATTTGGGAATGGAACTTCATTATTTGAACCTAATTCCATCATTTATATCACCTATCAAGTGTTTAAAGTTTTTGTCCCATATTTTGCATTTTCGATTCTAATCAATATGTTGTCATGAAGATGGATGAGCCAACCAAGAGTATGTTTAAAAATATTCTAATGAATCTCAAAGCAATACAAATAATTTTAGGATCCTAAATATTAAAATGAGAAGAAAAAAATAAGATGAGTGGGACTGTTCACAGTTATAAAACCTAAATACTTCATAAATATGATTTGTACCTTTAAGCAGTCATAACTTTTGAGTAGTGTCGAAATGACTATTAAAATATATCAAATCAAAGCTCGTAACGATTCCCATTACCTTATTTCACCAGGCAATGGAACTTCATTATTCGAACCTAAATTCCATCACTTACTTCACTTATCGAGGGTTTAAAGTTATTGTAGTATATTTTTAATAACGGTTTTATTCAATATAGTTGTAATGAAGATGGATTAGCCAACCAAGTGTATGTTTAAAACTATTCTAATGAATATAAAAGTGAGACAAATAATTTCATGATCGTAAAGATAAAAATGAGAAGAAAAAAAGAACAGGAGTGGGACTATTCATAGTTATTAAAACAAAATATTTGATAATTTGGATTTGTACCTTTAAACGGTCATAACTTTTGACTCGTGTGTCGAAACGACAATTAGAATATATCAAACCGAAGTTAATATTGATACCCATATTTTTAATTGATTTGGGAATGGAAATTCATTATTCGAACCTAATTCCATCATTTATATCACCTATCGAGTGTTTAAAGTTTTTGTCCCATATTTTGCATTTTCGGTTTTAATGAATATGTTCTGATGAAGATGGTTGAGCCAACCAAGAGTATGTTTAAAAATATTTTAATTAATCTCAAAGAAATACAAATAATTTCATGATCCTAAAGATAAAAGTGAGAAGAAAAAAATAAGAGTAGTGGGACTGTTCACAGTTATAAAAACAAAATATTTGATAATTTGGATTTGTACCTTTAAACGGTCATAACTTTTGACTCGTGTGTCGAAACGACAATTAGAATATATCAAACCGAAGTTAATATTGATACCCATATTTTTAATTGATTTGGGAATGGAAATTCATTATTCGAACCTAATTCCATCATTTATATCACCTATCGAGTGTTTAAAGTTTTTGTCCCATATTTTCAATTTTCGATTTTAATCAATATGTTGTCATGAAGATGGATGAGCCAAACAAGAGTATGTTTAAAAATATTGTAATGAATCTCAAAGCAATACAAATAATTTTAGGATCCTAAAGATAAAAATGAGAAGAAAAAAATAAGATGAGTGGGACTGTTCACAGTTATAAAACCTAAATACTTGATAAATAAGATTTGTACCTTTAAACAGTCATAACTTTTGACTAGTGTCGAAATGACTATTAAAATATATCAAATCAAAGCTCGTAACGATTCCCATTACCTTATTTCACCAGGCAATGGAACTTCATTATTCGAACCTAAATTCCATCACTTACTTCACTTATCGAGGGTTTAAAGTTATTGTAGTATCTTTTTAATAACGGTTTTATTCAATATAGATGTAATGAAGATGGATTGACCAACCAAGAGTATGTTTAAAACTATTCTAATGAATATAAAAGTAATACAAATAATTTCATGATCGTAAAGATAAAAATGAGAAGAAAAAAAATAAGAGGAGTGGGACTATTCATAGTTATTAAAAAAAATATTTGATAATTTGGATTAGTACCCTTAAACGGTCATAACTTTTGACTCGTGTGTCGAAACGACAATTAGAATATATCAAACCGAAGTTAATATTGATACCCATATTTTTAATTGATTTGGGAATGGAAATTCATTATTCGAACCTAATTCCATCATTTATATCACCTATCGAGTGTTTAAAGTTTTTGTCCCATATTTTGCATTTTCGGTTTTAATGAATATGTTCTGATGAAGATGGTTGAGCCAACCAAGAGTATGTTTAAAAATATTTTAATGAATCTCAAAGAAATACAAATAATTTCATGATCCTAAAAATAAAAATGAGAAGAAAAAAATAAGAGTAGTGAGACTGTTCACAGTTATAAAAACAACTTATTTGATAAATCGGATTTGTACATTTAAATGGTCATAACTTTTGACTCGTCTGTCGAAACGACTATTAAAATATATCAAATCAAACTTCGTACCGATTCCCATTTTCTTATTTCACCAGGCAATGGAACTTCATTATTCGAACCTAAATTCCATGATTTAATTCACTTATCGAGGGTTTAAAGTTATTGTAGTATATTTTTAATAACGGTTTTATTTAATATAGTTGTAATGAAGATGGATAAGCCAACCAAGAGTATGTTTAAAACTATTCTAATGAATATAAAAGTAAGACAAATAATTTCATGATCGTAAAGATAAAAATGAGAAGAAAAAAATAAGAGGAGTGGGACTTTTCATAGTTATTAAAACAAAATATTTGATAATTTGGATTTGTACCTTTAAACGGTCATAACTTTTGACTCGTGTGTCGAAACGACAATTAGAATATATCAAACCGAAGTTAATATTGATACCCATATTTTTAATTGATTTGGGAATTAAAATTCATTATTCGACCCTAATTCCATCATTTATATCACCTATCGAGTGTTTAAAGTTTTTGTCCCATATTTTTTGCATTTTCGATTTTAATCAATATGTTGTCATGAAGATGGATGAGCCAAACAAGAGTATGTTTAAAAATATTCTAATGAATCTCAAAGCAATACAAATAATTTTAGGATCCTAAAGATAAAAATGAGAAGAAAAAAATAAGATGAGTGGGACTGTTCACAGTTATAAAACCTAAATACTTCATAAATAAGATTTGTACCTTTAAACAGTCATAACTTTTGACTAGTGTCGAAATGACTATTAAAATATATCAAATCAAAGCTCGTAACGATTCCCATTACCTTATTTCACCAGGCAATGGAACTTCATTATTCGAACCTAAATTCCATCACTTACTTCACTTATCGAGGGTTTAAAGTTATTGTAGTATCTTTTTAATAACGGTTTTATTCAATATAGATGTAATGAAGATGGATTGACCAACCAAGAGTATGTTTAAAACTATTCTAATGAATATAAAAGTAATACAAATAATTTCATGATCGTAAAGATAAAAATGAGAAGAAAAAAAATAAGAGGAGTGGGACTATTCATAGTTATTAAAAAAAAATATTTGATAATTTGGATTAGTACCCTTAAACGGTCATAACTTTTGACTCGTGTGTCGAAACGACAATTAGAATATATCAAACCGAAGTTAATATTGATACCCATATTTTTAATTGATTTGGGAATGGAAATTCATTATTCGAACCTAATTCCATCATTTATATCACCTATCGAGTGTTTAAAGTTTTTGTCCCATATTTTGCATTTTCGGTTTTAATGAATATGTTCTGATGAAGATGGTTGAGCCAACCAAGAGTATGTTTAAAAATATTTTAATGAATCTCAAAGAAATACAAATAATTTCATGATCCTAAAGATAAAAATGAGAAGAAAAAAATAAGAGTAGTGAGACTGTTCACAGTTATAAAAACAACTTATTTGATAAATCGGATTTGTACATTTAAACGGTCATAACTTTTGACTCGTCTGTCGAAAAGACTATTAAAATATATCAAATCAAACTTCGTACCGATTCCCATTTTCTTATTTCACCAGGCAATGGAACTTCATTATTCGAACCTAAATTCCATGATTTAATTCACTTATCGAGGGTTTAAAGTTATTGTAGTATATTTTTAATAACGGTTTTATTCAATATAGATGTAATGAAGATGGATTGACCAACCAAGAGTATGTTTAAAACTATTCTAATGAATATAAAAGTAATACAAATAATTTCATGATCGTAAAGATAAAAATGAGAAGAAAAAAATAAGAGGAGTGGGACTATTCATAGTTATTAAAACAAAATATTTGATAATTTGGATTAGTACCCTTAAACGGTCATAACTTTTGACTCTTGTGTCGAAACGACAATTAGAATATATCGAACCGAAGTTAATATTGATACCCATATTTTTAATTTATTTGGGAATGGAACTTCATTATTCGAACCTAATTCCATCATTTATATCACCTATCGAGTGTTTAAAGTTTTTGTCCCATATTTTGCATTTTCAGTTTTAATCAATATGTTCTAATGAAGATGGTTGAGCCAACCAAGAGTATGTTTAAAAATATTTTAATGAATCTCGAAGAAATACAAATAATTTCATGATCCTAAAGATAAAAATGAGAAGAAAAAAATAAGAGTAGTGTGACTGTTCACAGTTATAAAAACAAAATATTTGATAAATTAGATTTGTACCTTTAAACGGTCATAACTTTTGACTCGTGTGTCGAAACGACTATTAAAATATATCAAATCGAAGCTCGTAACGATTCCCATTACCTTATTTCACCAGGCAATGGAACTTCATTATTCGAACCTAAATTCCATCACTTACTTCACTTATCGAAGGTTTAAAGTTATTGTAGTATCTTTTTAATAACGGTTTTATTCAATATAGATGTAATGAAGATGGATTGACCAACCAAGAGTATGTTTAAAACTATTCTAATGAATATAAAAGTAATACAAATAATTTCATGATCGTAAAGATAAAAATGAGAAGAAAAAAAATAAGAGGAGTGGGACTATTCATAGTTATTAAAAAAAAATATTTGATAATTTGGATTAGTACCCTTAAACGGTCATAACTTTTGACTCGTGTGTCGAAACGACAATTAGAATATATCAAACCGAAGTTAATATTGATACCCATATTTTTAATTGATTTGGGAATGGAAATTCATTATTCGAACCTAATTCCATCATTTATATCACCTATCGAGTGTTTAAAGTTTTTGTCCCATATTTTGCATTTTCGGTTTTAATGAATATGTTCTGATGAAGATGGTTGAGCCAACCAAGAGTATGTTTAAAAATATTTTAATGAATCTCAAAGAAATACAAATAATTTCATGATCCTAAAGATAAAAATGAGAAGAAAAAAATAAGAGTAGTGAGACTGTTCACAGTTATAAAAACAACTTATTTGATAAATCGGATTTGTACATTTAAACGGTCATAACTTTTGACTCGTCTGTCGAAAAGACTATTAAAATATATCAAATCAAACTTCGTACCGATTCCCATTTTCTTATTTCACCAGGCAATGGAACTTCATTATTCGAACCTAAATTCCATGATTTAATTCACTTATCGAGGGTTTAAAGTTATTGTAGTATATTTTTAATAACGGTTTTATTTAATATAGTTGTAATGAAGATGGATAAGCCAACCAAGAGTATGTTTAAAACTATTCTAATGAATATAAAAGTAAGGCAAATAATTTCATGATCGTAAAGATAAAAATGAGAAGAAAAAAATAAGAGGAGTGGGACTTTTCATAGTTATTAAAACAAAATATTTGATAATTTGGATTTGTACCTTTAAACGGTCATAACTTTTGACTCGTGTGTCGAAACGACAATTAGAATATATCAAACCGAAGTTAATATTGATACCCATATTTTTAATTGATTTGGGAATTAAAATTCATTATTCGACCCTAATTCCATCATTTATATCACCTATCGAGTGTTTAAAGTTTTTGTCCCATATTTTTTGCATTTTCGATTTTAATCAATATGTTGTCATGAAGATGGATGAGCCAAACAAGAGTATGTTTAAAAATATTCTAATGAATCTCAAAGCAATACAAATAATTTTAGGATCCTAAAGATAAAAATGAGAAGAAAAAAATAAGATGAGTGGGACTGTTCACAGTTATAAAACCTAAATACTTCATAAATAAGATTTGTACCTTTAAACAGTCATAACTTTTGACTAGTGTCGAAATGACTATTAAAATATATCAAATCAAAGCTCGTAACGATTCCCATTACCTTATTTCACCAGGCAATGGAACTTCATTATTCGAACCTAAATTCCATCACTTACTTCACTTATCGAGGGTTTAAAGTTATTGTAGTATCTTTTTAATAACGGTTTTATTCAATATAGATGTAATGAAGATGGATTGACCAACCAAGAGTATGTTTAAAACTATTCTAATGAATATAAAAGTAATACAAATAATTTCATGATCGTAAAGATAAAAATGAGAAGAAAAAAAATAAGAGGAGTGGGACTATTCATAGTTATTAAAACAAAATATTTGATAATTTGGATTAGTACCCTTAAACGGTCATAACTTTTGACTCGTGTGTCGAAACGACAATTAGAATATATCAAACCGAAGTTAATATTGATACCCATATTTTTAATTGATTTGGGAATGGAAATTCATTATTCGAACCTAATTCCATCATTTATATCACCTATCGAGTGTTTAAAGTTTTTGTCCCATATTTTGCATTTTCGGTTTTAATGAATATGTTCTGATGAAGATGGTTGAGCCAACCAAGAGTATGTTTAAAAATATTTTAATGAATCTCAAAGAAATACAAATAATTTCATGATCCTAAAGATAAAAATGAGAAGAAAAAAAATAAGAGTAGTGAGACTGTTCACAGTTATAAAAACAACTTATTTGATAAATCGGATTTGTACATTTAAATGGTCATAACTTTTGACTCGTCTGTCGAAAAGACTATTAAAATATATCAAATCAAACTTCGTACCGATTCCCATTTTCTTATTTCACCAGGCAATGGAACTTCATTATTCGAACCTAAATTCCATGATTTAATTCACTTATCGAGGGTTTAAAGTTATTGTAGTATATTTTTAATAACGGTTTTATTCAATATAGATGTAATGAAGATGGATTGACCAACCAAGAGTATGTTTAAAACTATTCTAATGAATATAAAAGTAATACAAATAATTTCATGATCGTAAAGATAAAAATGAGAAGAAAAAAATAAGAGTAGTGGGACTATTCATAGTTATTAAAACAAAATATTTGATAATTTGGATTAGTACCCTTAAACGGTCATAACTTTTGACTCTTGTGTCGAAACGACAATTAGAAAATATCGAACCGAAGTTAATATTGATACCCATATTTTTAATTTATTTGGGAATGGAACTTCATTATTCGAACCTAATTCCATCATTTATATCACCTATCGAGTGTTTAAAGTTTTTGTCCCATATTTTGCATTTTCAGTTTTAATCAATATGTTCTAATGAAGATGGTTGAGCCAACCAAGAGTATGTTTAAAAATATTTTAATGAATCTCGAAGAAATACAAATAATTTCATGATCCTAAAGATAAAAATGAGAAGAAAAAAATAAGAGTAGTGTGACTGTTCACAGTTATAAAAACAAAATATTTGATAAATTAGATTTGTACCTTTAAACGGTCATAACTTTTGACTCGTGTGTCGAAACGACTATTAAAATATATCAAATCGAAGCTCGTACCGATTCCGAGTTTATTATTTCACTAGGCAATAGAACTTCATTATTCGAACCTAAATTCCATCATTTAATTCACTTATCGAGGGTTTAAAATTATTGTAGTATATTTTTAATAACGGTTTTATTCAATATAGTTGTAATGAAGATGGATTAGCCAACCAAGAGTATGTTTAAAAATATTTTAATGAATCTCAAAGAAATACAAATAATTTCATAATCCTAAAGATAAAAATGAGAAGAAAAAAATAAGAGTAGTATGACTGTTCACAGTTATAAAAACAAAATATTTGATAAATCAGATTTGTACCTTTAAACGGTCATAACTTTTGACTCGTGTATCGAAACGACTATTAAAATATATCAAATCGAAGCTCGTATAGATTCCCATTTTCTTATTCCACCAGGCAATGGAACTTCATTATTCGAACCTAAATTCCATCATTTACTTCACTTATCGAGGGTTTAAAGTTAATGTAGTATATTTTTAATAACGGTTTTATTCAATATAGTTGTAACGAAGATCGATTAGCCAACCAAGAGTATTTTTAAAAATATTCTAATGAATCTCAAAGAAATACAAATAATTTCATGATCCTAAAGATAAAAATGAGAAGAAAAAAATAAGAGTAGTATGACTGTTCACAGTTATAAAAACAAAATATTTGATAAATCAGATTTGTACCTTTAAACGGTCATAACTTTTGACTCGTGTATCGAAACGACTATTAAAATATATCAAATCGAAGCTCGTATCGATTCCCATTTTCTTATTCCACCAGGCAATGGAACTTCATTATTCGAACCTAAATTCCATCATTTACTTCACTTATCGAGGGTTTAAAGTTAATGTAGTATATTTTTAATAACAGTTTTATTCAATATAGTTGTAAAGAAGATGGATTAGCCAACCAAGAGTATGTTTAAAAATATTTTAATGAATCTCAAAGAAATACAAATAATTTCATAATCCTAAAGATAAAAATGAGAAGAAAAAAATAAGAGTAGTATGACTGTTCACAGTTATAAAAACAAAATATTTGATAAATAAGATTTGTACCTTTAAACGGTCATAACTTTTGACTCGTGTATCGAAACGACTATTAAAATATATCAAATCGAAGCTCGTATAGATTCCCATTTTCTTATTCCACCAGGCAATGGAACTTCATTATTCGAACCTAAATTCCATCATTTACTTCACTTATCGAGGGTTTAAAGTTAATGTAGTATATTTTTAATAACGGTTTTATTCAATATAGTTTAACGAAGATCGATTAGCCAACCAAGAGTATTTTTAAAAATATTCTAATGAATCTCAAAGAAATACAAATAATTTCATGATCCTAAAGATAAAAATGAGAAGAAAAAAATAAGAGTAGTATGACTGTTCACAGTTATAAAAACAAAATATTTGATAAATCAGATTTGTACCTTTAAACGGTCATAACTTTTGACTCGTGTATCGAAACGACTATTAAAATATATCAAATCGAAGCTCGTATCGATTCCCATTTTCTTATTCCACCAGGCAATGGAACTTCATTATTCGAACCTAAATTCCATCATTTACTTCACTTATCGAGGGTTTAAAGTTAATGTAGTATATTTTTAATAACAGTTTTATTCAATATAGTTGTAAAGAAGATGGATTAGCCAACCAAGAGTATGTTTAAAACTATTCTAATGAATATAAAAGTAATACAAATAATTTCATGATCCTAAAGATAAAAATGAGAAGAAAAAAATAATAGGAGTGGGACTATTCATAGTTATTAAAACAAAATATTTGATAAATCGGATTTGTACCTTTAAACGGTCATCACTTTTGACTCGTGTGTCGAAACGACAATTAGAATATATGAAACCGAAGTTAACATTTATACCCATATTTTTAATTGATTTGGGAATGGAACTTCATTATTCGAACCTAATTCCATCATTTATATCACCTATAGAGTGTTTAATGTTTTTGTCCCATATTTTGCATTTTCGGTTTTAATCAATATGTTCTAATGAAGATGGTTGAGCCAACCAAGAGTATGTTTAAAAATATTTTAATGAATCTCAAAGAAATACAAATAATTTCATGATCCTAAAGATAAAAATGAGAAGAAAAAAATAAGAGTAGTGGGACTATTCCCAGTTATAAAAACAAATTATTTGATAAATCGGATTTGTACCTTTAAACGGTCATAACTTTTGACTCGTATATCGAAACGACTGTTAAAATATATCAAATCGAAGCTCGTACCGATTCCCATTTCCATACTTAACCAGGCAATGGAACTTCATTATTCGAACCTAAATTCCATCATTTACTTCACTAATCGAGGGTTTAAAGTTAATGTAGTATATTTTTAATAATGGTTTTATTCAATATAGTTGTAACGAAGATCGATTAGCCAACCAAGAGTATGTTTAAAACTATTCTAATGAATATGAAAATAATACAAATAATTTCATGATCGTAAAGATAAAAATGAGAATAAAAAAATAAGAGGAGTGGGACTATTCATAGTTATTAAAACAAAATATTTGATAATTTGGATTTGTAACTTTAAACGGTTATAACTTTTGACTCGTGTGTCGAAACTACAATTAGAATATATCAAACCGAAGTTAACATTGATACCCATATTTTTAATTTATTTGGGAATGGAACTTCATCATTCAAACCTAATTCCATCATTTATATCACCTATAGAGTGTTTAAAGTTTTTGTCCCATATTTTGCATTTTCGGTGTTAATCAATATGTTCTAACGAAGATGGTTGAGCCAACCAAGAGTATGTTTAAAAATATTTTAATGAATCTCAAAGAAATACAAATAATTTCATGATCCTAAAGATAAAAATGAGAAGAAAAAAATAAGAGTAGTGGGACTGTTCACAGTTATAAAAACAAAATATTTGATAAATCGGATTTGTACCTTTAAACGGTGATAACTTTTGACTCGTATATCGTAACGACTGTTAAAATATATCAAATCGAAGCTCGTACCGATTCCCATTTTCTTATTTAACCAGGCAATGGAACTTCATTATTCGAACCTAAATTCCATCATTTACTTCATTTATCGAGGGTTTAAAGTTATTGTAGTATATTTTTAATAACGGTTTTATTAAATATAGTTGTAATGAAGATGGATTAGCCAACCAAGAGTATGTTTAAAACTATTCTAATGAATATAAAAGTAATACAAATAATTTCATGATCCTAAAGATAAAAATGAGAAGAAAAAAATAAGAGTAGTATGACTGTTCACAGTTATAAAAACAAAATATTTGATAAATCAGATTTGTACCTTTAAACGGTCATCACTTTTGACTCGTGTATCGAAACGACTATTAAAATATATCAAATCGAAGCTCGTATCGATTCCCATTTTCTTATTCCACCAGGCAATGGAACTTCATTATTCGAACCTAAATTCCATCATTTACTTCACTTATCGAGGGTTTAAAGTTAATGTAGTATATTTTTAATAACAGTTTTATTCAATATAGTTGTAATGAAGATGGATTAGTCAACCAAGAGTATGTTTAAAACTATTCTAATGAATATAAAAGTAATACAAATAATTTCATGATCCTAAAGATAAAAATGAGAAGAAAAAAATAATAGGAGTGGGACTATTCATAGTTATTAAAACAAAATATTTGATAAATCGGATTTGTACCTTTAAACGGTCATCACTTTTGACTCGTGTGTCGAAACGACAATTAGAATATATTAAACCGAAGTTAACATTGATACCCATATTTTTAATTGATTTGGGAATGGAACTTCATTATTCGAACCTAATTCCATCATTTATATCACCTATAGAGTGTTTAATGTTTTTGTCCCATATTTTGCATTTTCGGTTTTAATCAATATGTTCTAATGAAGATGGTTGAGCCAACCAAGAGTATGTTTAAAAATATTTTAATGAATCTCAAAGAAATACAAATAATTTCATGATCCTAAAGATAAAAATGAGAAGAAAAAAATAAGAGTAGTGGGACTATTCCCAGTTATAAAAACAAATTATTTGATAAATCGGATTTGTACCTTTAAACGGTCATAACTTTTGACTCGTATATCGAAACGACTGTTAAAATATATCAAATCGAAGCTCGTACCGATTCCCATTTCCATACTTAACCAGGCAATGGAACTTCATTATTCGAACCTAAATTCCATCATTTACTTCACTTAGCGAGGGTTTAAAGTTAATGTAGTATATTTTTAATAATGGTTTTATTCAATATAGTTGTAACGAAGATCGATTAGCCAACCAAGAGTATGTTTAAAACTATTCTAATGAATATGAAAATAATACAAATAATTTCATGATCGTAAAGATAAAAATGAGAATAAAAAAATAAGAGGAGTGGGACTATTCATAGTTATTAAAACAAAATATTTGATAATTTGGATTTGTACCTTTAAACGGTTATAACTTTTTACTTGTGTGTCGAAACGACAATTAGAATATATCAAACCGAAGTTAACATTGATACCCATATTTTTAATTGATTTGGGAATGTAACTTCATTATTCGAACCTAATTCCATCATTTATATCATCTATAGAGTGTTTAAAGTTTTTGTCCCATATTTTGCATTTTCGGTTTTAATCGATATGTTCTAATGAAGATGGTTGAGCCAACCAAGAGTATGTTTAAAAATATTTTAATGAATCTCAAAGAAATACAAATAATTTCATGATCCTAAAGATAAAAATGAGAAGAAAAAAATAAGAGTAGTGGGACTGTTCCTAGTTATAAAAACAAATTATTTGATAAATCGGATTTGTACCTTTAAACGGTCATAACTTTTGACTCGTATATCGAAACGACTGTTAAAATATATCAAATCGAAGCTCGTACCGATTCCCATTTTCTTATTTAACCAGGCAATTTAACTTCATTATTCGAACCTAAATTCCATCATTTACTTCACTTATCGAGGGTTTAAAGTTAATGTAGTATATTTTTAATAACGATTTTATTCAATATAGTTGTAACGAAGATCGATTAGCCAACCAAGAGTATGTTTAAAACTATTCTAATGAATATGAAAGTAATACAAATAATTTCATGATCGTAAAGATAAAAATGAGAAGAAAAAAATAAGAGGAGTGGGACTATTCATAGTTATTAAAACAAAATATTTGATAATTTGGATTTGTACCTTTAAACGGTTATAACTTTTGACTCGTGTGTCGAAACTACAATTAGAATATATCAAACCGAAGTTAACATTGATACCCATATTTTTAATTTATTTGGGAATGGAACTTCATCATTCAAACCTAATTCCATCATTTATATCACCTATAGAGTGTTTAAAGTTTTTGTCCCATATTTTGCATTTTCGGTTTTAATCAATATGTTCTAACGATGATGGTTGAGCCAACCAAGAGTATGTTTAAAAATATTTTAATGAATCTCAAAGAAATACAAATAATTTCATGATCCTAAAGATAAAAATGAGAAGAAAAAAATAAGAGTAGTGGGACTGTTCACAGTTATAAAAATAAAATATTTGATAAATCGGATTTGTACCTTTAAACGGTGATAACTTTTGACTCGTATATCGTAACGACTGTTAAAATATATCAAATCGAAGCTCGTACCGATTCCCATTTTTCTTATTTAACCAGGCAATGGAACTTTATTATTCGAACCTAAATTCCATCATTTACTTCACTTATCGAGGGTTTAAAGTTATTGTAGTATATTTTTAATAACGGTTTTATTAAATATAGTTGTAATGAAGATGGATTAGCCAACCAAGAGTATGTTTAAAACTATTCTAATGAATATAAAAGTAATACAAATAATTTCATGATCCTAAAGATAAAAATGAGAAGAAAAAAATAATAGGAGTGGGACTATTAATAGTTATTAAAACAAAATATTTGATAAATCGGATTTGTACCTTTAAACGGTCATCACTTTTGACTCGTGTGTCGAAACGACAATTAGAATATATTAAACCGAAGTTAACATTGATACCCATTTTTTAAATTGATTTGGGAATGGAACTTCATTATTCGAACCTAATTCCATCATTTATATCACCTATAGAGTGTTTAAAGTTTTTGTCCCATATTTTACATTTTCGGTTTTAATCAATATCTTCTAATGAAGATGATTGAGCCAACCAAGAGTATGTTTAAAAATATTTTAATGAATCTCAAAGAAATACAAATAATTTCATGATCCTAAAGATAAAAAAGAGAAGAAAAAAATAAGAGTAGTGGGACTATTAATAGTTATAAAAACAAAATATTTGATAAATCGGATTTGTACCTTTAAACGGTCATAACTTTTGACTCGTGTGTCGAAACGACAATTAGAATATATTAAACCGAAGTTAACATTGATACCCATATTTTTAATTGATTTGGGAATGGAACTTCATTATTCGAACCTAATTCCATCATTTATATCACCTATAGATTGTTTAAAGTTTTTGTCCCATATTTTGCATTTTCGGTTTTAATCAATATGTTCTAATGAAGATGGTTGAGCCAACCAAGTGTATATTTAAAAATATTTTAATGAATCTCAAAGAAATACAAATAATTTCATGATCCTAAAGATAAAAATGAGAAGAAAAAAATAAGAGTAGTGGGACTATTAACAGTTATTAAATAAAAATATTTGGTAATTTGGATTTGTACCTTTAAACGGTCATAACTTTTGACTCGTGTGTCGAAACGAAAATTAGAATATATTAAACCAAAGTTAACATTGATACCCATATTTTTAATTGATTTGGGAATGGAACTTCATTATTCGAACCTAATTCCATCATTTATATCACCTATAGAGTGTTTAAAGTTTTTGTCCCATATTTTACATTTTCGGTTTTAATCAATATGTTCTAATGAAGATGATTGAGCCAACCAAGAGTATGTTTAAAAATATTTTAATGAATCTCAAAGAAATACAAATAATTTCATGATCCTAAAGATAAAAAAGAGAAGAAAAAAATAAGAGTAGTGGGACTATTAACAGTTATAAAAACAAAATATTTGATAAATCGGATTTGTACCTTTAAACGGTCATAACTTTTGACTCGTGTGTCGAAACGACAATTAGAATATATTAAACCGAAGTTAACATTGATACCCATATTTTTAATTGATTTGGGAATGGAACTTCATTATTCGAACCTAATTCCATCATTTATATCACCTATAGATTGTTTAAAGTTTTTGTCCCATATTTTGCATTTTCGGTTTTAATCAATATGTTCTAATGAAGATGGTTGAGCCAACCAAGAGTATATTTAAAAATATTTTAATGAATCTCAAAGAAATACAAATAATTTCATGATACTAAAGATAAAAATGAGAAGAAAAAAATAAGAGTAGTGGGACTATTAACAGTTATTAAAACAAAATATTTGGTAATTTGGATTTGTACCTTTAAACGGTCATAACTTTTGACTCGTGTGTCGAAACGAAAATTAGAATATATTAAACCGAAGTTAACATTGATACCCATATTTTTAATTGATTTGGGAATGGAACTTCATTATTCGAACCTAATTCCATCATTTATATCACCTATAGAGTGTTTAAAGTTTTTGTCCCATATTTTGCATTTTCGGTTTTAATCAATATGTTCTAATGAAGATGGTTGAGCCAACCAAGAGTATATTTAAAAATATTTTAATGAATCTCAAAGAAATACAAATAATTTCATGATCCTAAAGATAAAAAAGAGAAGAAAAAAATAAGAGTAGTGGGACTATTAACAGTTATAAAAACAAAATATTTGATAAATCGGATTTGTACCTTTAAACGGTCATAACTTTTGACTCGTGTGTCGAAACGACAATTAGAATATATTAAACCGAAGTTAACATTGATACCCATATTTTTAATTGATTTGGGAATGGAACTTCATTATTCGAACCTAATTCCATCATTTATATCACCTATAGATTGTTTAAAGTTTTTGTCCCATATTTTGCATTTTCGGTTTTAATCAATATGTTCTAATGAAGATGGTTGAGCCAACCAAGAGTATATTTAAAAATATTTTAATGAATCTCAAAGAAATACAAATAATTTCATGATCCTAAAGATAAAAATGAGAAGAAAAAAATAAGAGTAGTGGGACTATTAACAGTTATTAAAACAAAATATTTGGTAATTTGGAATTGTACCTTTAAACGGTCATAACTTTTGACTCGTGTGTCGAAACGAAAATTAGAATATATTAAACCGAAGTTAACATTGATACCCATATTTTTAATTGATTTGGGAATGGAACTTCATTATTCGAACCTAATTCCATCATTTATATCACCTATAGAGTGTTTAAAGTTTTTGTCCCATATTTTGCATTTTCGGTTTTAATCAATATGTTCTAATGAAGATGGTTGAGCCAACCAAGAGTATATTTAAAAATATTTTAATGAATCTCAAAGAAATACAAATAATTTCATGATCCTAAAGATAAAAAAGAGAAGAAAAAAATAAGAGTAGTGGGACTATTAACAGTTATAAAAACAAAATATTTGATAAATCGGATTTGTACCTTTAAACGGTCATAACTTTTGACTCGTGTGTCGAAACGACAATTAGAATATATTAAACCGAAGTTAACATTGATACCCATATTTTTAATTGATTTGGGAATGGAACTTCATTATTCGAACCTAATTCCATCATTTATATCACCTATAGATTGTTTAAAGTTTTTGTCCCATATTTTGCATTTTCGGTTTTAATCAATATGTTCTAATGAAGATGGTTGAGCCAACCAAGAGTATATTTAAAAATATTTTAATGAATCTCAAATAAATACAAATAATTTCATGATCCTAAAGATAAAAATGAGAAGAAAAAAATAAGAGTAGTGGGACTATTAACAGTTATTAAAACAAAATATTTGGTAATTTGGATTTGTACCTTTAAACGGTCATAACTTTTGACTCGTGTGTCGAAACGAAAATTAGAATATATTAAACCGAAGTTAACATTGATACCCATATTTTTAATTGATTTGGGAATGGAACTTCATTATTCGAACCTAATTCCATCATTTATATCACCTATAGAGTGTTTAAAGTTTTTGTCCCATATTTTGCATTTTCGGTTTTAATCAATATGTTCTAATGAAGATGGTTGAGCCAACCAAGAGTATATTTAAAAATATTTTAATGAATCTCAAAGAAATACAAATAATTTCATGATCCTAAAGATAAAAATGAGAAGAAAAAAATAAGAGTAGTGGGACTGTTAACAGTTATTAAAACAAAATATTTGATAATTTGGATTTGTACCTTTAAACGGTCATAACTTTTGACTCGTGTGTCGAAACGAAAATTAGAATATATCAAACCGAAGTTAACATTGATACCCATATTTTTAATTGATTTGGGAATGGAACTTCATTATTCGAACCTAATTCCATCATTTATATCACCTATAGATTGTTTAAAGTTTTTGTCCCATATTTTGCATTTTCGGTTTTAATCAATATGTTCTAATGAAGATGGTTGAGCCAACCAAGAGTATATTTAAAAATATTTTAATGAATCTCAAATAAATACAAATAATTTCATGATCCTAAAGATAAAAATGAGAAGAAAAAAATAAGAGTAGTGGGACTATTAACAGTTATTAAAACAAAATATTTGGTAATTTGGATTTGTACCTTTAAACGGTCATAACTTTTGACTCGTGTGTCGAAACGAAAATTAGAATATATTAAACCGAAGTTAACATTGATACCCATATTTTTAATTGATTTGGGAATGGAACTTCATTATTCGAACCTAATTCCATCATTTATATCACCTATAGAGTGTTTAAAGTTTTTGTCCCATATTTTGCATTTTCGGTTTTAATCAATATGTTCTAATGAAGATGGTTGAGCCAACCAAGAGTATATTTAAAAATATTTTAATGAATCTCAAAGAAATACAAATAATTTCATGATCCTAAAGATAAAAATGAGAAGAAAAAAATAAGAGTAGTGGGACTGTTAACAGTTATTAAAACAAAATATTTGATAATTTGGATTTGTACCTTTAAACGGTCATAACTTTTGACTCGTGTGTCGAAACGAAAATTAGAATATATCAAACCGAAGTTAATATTGATACCCATATTTTTAATTGATTTGGGAATGGAACTTCATTATTCGAACCTAATTCCATCGTTTATATCACCTATCGAGTGTTTAAAGTTTTTGTCCCATATTTTGCATTTTCGGTTTTAATCAATATGTTCTAATGAAGATGGTGGAGCCAACCAAGAGTATGTTTAAAACTATTCTAATGAATATAAAAGTAATACAAATAATTTCATGATCCTAAAGATAAAAATGAGAAGAAAAAAATAATAGGAGTGGGACTATTAATAGTTATTAAAACAAAATATTTGATAAATCGGATTTGTACCTTTAAACGGTCATCACTTTTGACTCGTGTGTCGAAACGACAATTAGAATATATTAAACCGAAGTTAACATTGATACCCATTTTTTTAATTGATTTGGGAATGGAACTTCATTATTCGAACCTAATTCCATCATTTATATCACCTATAGAGTGTTTAAAGTTTTTGTCCCATATTTTACATTTTCGGTTTTAATCAATATGTTCTAATGAAGATGATTGAGCCAACCAAGAGTATGTTTAAAAATATTTTAATGAATCTCAAAGAAATACAAATAATTTCATGATCCTAAAGATAAAAAAGAGAAGAAAAAAATAAGAGTAGTGGGACTATTAACAGTTATAAAAACAAAATATTTGATAAATCGGATTTGTACCTTTAAACGGTCATAACTTTTGACTCGTGTGTCGAAACGACAATTAGAATATATTAAACCGAAGTTAACATTGATACCCATATTTTTAATTGATTTGGGAATGGAACTTCATTATTCGAACCTAATTCCATCATTTATATCACCTATAGATTGTTTAAAGTTTTTGTCCCATATTTTGCATTTTCGGTTTTAATCAATATGTTCTAATGAAGATGGTTGAGCCAACCAAGAGTATATTTAAAAATATTTTAATGAATCTCAAAGAAATACAAATAATTTCATGATCCTAAAGATAAAAATGAGAAGAAAAAAATAAGAGTAGTGGGACTATTAACAGTTATTAAAACAAAATATTTGGTAATTTGGATTTGTACCTTTAAACGGTCATAACTTTTGACTCGTGTGTCGAAACGAAAATTAGAATATATTAAACCGAAGTTAACATTGATACCCATATTTTTAATTGATTTGGGAATGGAACTTCATTATTCGAACCTAATTCCATCATTTATATCACCTATAGAGTGTTTAAAGTTTTTGTCCCATATTTTGCATTTTCGGTTTTAATCAATATGTTCTAATGAAGATGGTTGAGCCAACCAAGAGTATATTTAAAAATATTTTAATGAATCTCAAAGAAATACAAATAATTTCATGATCCTAAAGATAAAAAAGAGAAGAAAAAAATAAGAGTAGTGGGACTATTAACAGTTATAAAAACAAAATATTTGATAAATCGGATTTGTACCTTTAAACGGTCATAACTTTTGACTCGTGTGTCGAAACGACAATTAGAATATATTAAACCGAAGTTAACATTGATACCCATATTTTTAATTGATTTGGGAATGGAACTTCATTATTCGAACCTAATTCCATCATTTATATCACCTATAGATTGTTTAAAGTTTTTGTCCCATATTTTGCATTTTCGGTTTTAATCAATATGTTCTAATGAAGATGGTTGAGCCAACCAAGAGTATATTTAAAAATATTTTAATGAATCTCAAAGAAATACAAATAATTTCATGATCCTAAAGATAAAAATGAGAAGAAAAAAATAAGAGTAGTGGGACTATTAACAGTTATTAAAACAAAATATTTGGTAATTTGGATTTGTACCTTTAAACGGTCATAACTTTTGACTCGTGTGTCGAAACGAAAATTAGAATATATTAAACCGAAGTTGACATTGATACCCATATTTTTAATTGATTTGGGAATGGAACTTCATTATTCGAACCTAATTCCATCATTTATATCACCTATAGAGTGTTTAAAGTTTTTGTCCCATATTTTGCATTTTCGGTTTTAATCAATATGTTCTAATGAAGATGGTTGAGCCAACCAAGAGTATATTTAAAAATATTTTAATGAATCTCAAAGAAATACAAATAATTTCATGATCCTAAAGATAAAAATGAGAAGAAAAAAATAAGAGTAGTGGGACTGTTAACAGTTATTAAAACAAAATATTTGATAATTTGGATTTGTACCTTTAAACGGTCATAACTTTTGACTCGTGTGTCGAAACGAAAATTAGAATATATCAAACCGAAGTTAATATTGATACCCATATTTTTAATTGATTTGGGAATGGAACTTCATTATTCGAACCTAATTCCATCGTTTATATCACCTATCGAGTGTTTAAAGTTTTTGTCCCATATTTTGCATTTTCGGTTTTAATCAATATGTTCTAATGAAGATGGTGGAGCCAACCAAGAGTATGTTTAAAACTATTCTAATGAATATAAAAGTAATACAAATAATTTCATGATCCTAAAGATAAAAATGAGAAGAAAAAAATAATAGGAGTGGGACTATTAATAGTTATTAAAACAAAATATTTGATAAATCGGATTTGTACCTTTAAACGGTCATCACTTTTGACTCGTGTGTCGAAACGACAATTAGAATATATTAAACCGAAGTTAACATTGATACCCATTTTTTTAATTGATTTGGGAATGGAACTTCATTATTCGAACCTAATTCCATCATTTATATCACCTATAGAGTGTTTAAAGTTTTTGTCCCATATTTTACATTTTCGGTTTTAATCAATATGTTCTAATGAAGATGATTGAGCCAACCAAGAGTATGTTTAAAAATATTTTAATGAATCTCAAAGAAATACAAATAATTTCATGATCCTAAAGATAAAAAAGAGAAGAAAAAAATAAGAGTAGTGGGACTATTAACAGTTATAAAAACAAAATATTTGATAAATCGGATTTGTACCTTTAAACGGTCATAACTTTTGACTCGTGTGTCAAACGACAATTAGAATATATTAAACCGAAGTTAACATTGATACCCATATTTTTAATTGATTTGGGAATGGAACTTCATTATTCGAACCTAATTCCATCATTTATATCACCTATAGATTGTTTAAAGTTTTTGTCCCATATTTTGCATTTTCGGTTTTAATCAATATGTTCTAATGAAGATGGTTGAGCCAACCAAGAGTATATTTAAAAATATTTTAATGAATCTCAAAGAAATACAAATAATTTCATGATCCTAAAGATAAAAATGAGAAGAAAAAAATAAGAGTAGTGGGACTATTAACAGTTATTAAAACAAAATATTTGGTAATTTGGATTTGTACCTTTAAACGGTCATAACTTTTGACTCGTGTGTCGAAACGAAAATTAGAATATATTAAACCGAAGTTAACATTGATACCCATATTTTTAATTGATTTGGGAATGGAACTTCATTATTCGAACCTAATTCCATCATTTATATCACCTATAGAGTGTTTAAAGTTTTTGTCCCATATTTTGCATTTTCGGTTTTAATCAATATGTTCTAATCAAGATGGTTGAGCCAACCAAGAGTATATTTAAAAATATTTTAATGAATCTCAAAGAAATACAAATAATTTCATGATCCTAAAGATAAAAATGAGAAGAAAAAAATAAGAGTAGTGGGACTGTTAACAGTTATTAAAACAAAATATTTGATAATTTGGATTTGTACCTTTAAACGGTCATAACTTTTGACTCGTGTGTCGAAACGAAAATTAGAATATATCAAACCGAAGTTAATATTGATACCCATATTTTTAATTGATTTGGGAATGGAACTTCATTATTCGAACCTAATTCCATCGTTTATATCACCTATCGAGTGTTTAAAGTTTGTGTCCCATATTTTGCATTTTCGGTTTTAATCAATATGTTCTAATGAAGATGGTTGAGCCAACCAAGAGTATGTTTAAAAAAATTTTAATGAATCTCAAAGAAATACAAATAATTTCATGATCCTAATGATAAAAGTGAGAAGAAAAAAATAAGAGTAGTGGGACTGTTCACAGTTATAAAAACAAAATATTTGATAAATCGGATTTGTACCTTTAAACTGTCATAACTTTTGACTCGTGTATCGAAACGACTGTTAAAATATATTAAATCAAAGCTCGTACCGATTCCCATTTTCTTATTTCACCAGGCAATGGAACTTCATTATTCGAACCTAAATTCCATCATTTACTTCACTTATCGAGGGTTTAAAGTTATTGTAGTATATTTTTAATAACGGTTTTATTCAATATAGTTGTAATGAAGATGGATTAGCCATCCAAGAGTATGTTTAAAACTATTCTAATGAATATAAAAGTAATACAAATAATTTCATGATCGTAAAGAAAAAAATGAGAAGAAGAAAATAAGAGTAGTGGGACTGTTCACAGTTATAAAAACAAAATATTTGATTAATCAGATTTGTACCTTTAAACGGTCATAACATTTGACTCGTGTATCGAAACGACAATTAAAATATATCAAATCGAAGCTCGTACCAATTCCCATTTTCTTATTTCACCAGGCAATGGAACTTCATTATTCGAACCTAAATTCCATCATTTACTTCACTTATCGAAGGTTTAAAGTTAATGTAGTATATTTTTAATAACGGTTTTATTCATTATAGTTGTAATGAAGATGGATTAGCCAACCAAGAGTATGTTTAAAACTATTCTAATGAATATAAAAGTAATACAAATAATTTCATGATCCTAAAGATAAAAATGAGAAGAAAAAAATAATAGGAGTGGGACTATTCATAGTTATTAAAACAAAATATTTGATAAATCGGATTTGTACCTTTAAACGGTCATAACTTTTGACTTGTGTGTCGAAACGACAATTAGAATATATTAAACCGAAGTTAACATTGATACCCATATTTTTAATTGATTTGGGAATGGAACTTCATTATTCGAACCTAAATCCATCATTTATATCACCTATAGAGTGTTTAAAGTTTTTGTCCCATATTTTGCATTTTCGGTTTTAATCAATACGTTCTAATGAAGATGGTTGAGCCAACCAAGACTATGTTTAAAAATATTTTAATGAATCTCAAAGAAATACAAATAATTTCATGATCCTAAAGATAAAAATGAGAAGAAAAAAATAAGAGTAGTGGGACTCTTAACAGTTATAAAAACAAAATATTTGATAAATCGGATTTGTACCTTTAAACGGTCATAAGTTTTGACTCGTGTCTCGAAACGACAATTAGAATATATTAAACCGAAGTTAACATTGATACCCATATTTTTAATTGATTTGGGAATGGAACTTCATTATTCAAACCTAATTCCATCATTTATATCACCTATAGAGTGTTTAAAGTTTTTGTCCCATATTTTGCATTTTCGGTTTTAATCAATATTTTCTAATGAAGATGGTTGAGCCAACCAAGAGTGTGTTTAAAAATATTTTAATGAATCTCAAAGAAATACAAATAATTTCATGATCCTAAAGATAAAAATGAGAAGAAAAAAATAAGAGTAGTGGGACTCTTAACAGTTATAAAAACAAAATATTTGATAAATCGGATTTGTACCTTTAAACGGTCATAAGTTTTGACTCGTGTCTCGAAACGACAATTAGAATATATTAATCCGAAGTTAACATTGATACCCATATTTTTAATTGATTTGGGAATGGAACTTCATTATTCGAACCTAATTCCATCATTTATATCACCTATAGAGTGTTTAAAGTTTTTGTCCCATATTTTGCATTTTCGGTTTTAATCAATATGTTCTAATGAAGATGGTTGAGCCAACCAAGAGTGTGTTTAAAAATATTTTAATGAATCTCAAAGAAATACAAATAATTTCATGATCCTAAAGATAAAAATGAGAAGAAAAAAATAAGAGTAGTGGGACTGTTAACAGTTATAAAAACAAAATATTTGATAAATCGGATTTGTACCTTTAAACGGTCATAACTTTTGACTCGTATATCGAAACGACTGTTAAAATATATCAAATCGAAGCTCGTACCGATTCCCATTTTCTTACTTAACCAGGCAATGGAACTTCATTATTCGAACCTAAATTCCATCATTTACTTCACTTATCAAGGGTTTAAAGTTATTGTAGTATATTTTTAATAACGGTTTTATTCAATATAGTTGTAATGAAGATGGATTAGCCATCCAAGAATATGTTTAAAACTATTCTAATGAATATAAAAGTAATACAAATAATTTCATGATCGTAAAGAAAAAAATGAGAAGAAAAAAATACGAGGAGTGGGACTATTCATAGTTATTAAAACAAAATATTTGCAATTTGGATTTGTACCTTTAAACGGTTATAACTTTTGACTCGTGTGTCGAAACGAAAATTAGAATATATCAAACCGAAGTTGACATTGTTACCCATATTTTTAATTGATTTGGGAATGGAACTTCATTATTCGAACCTAATTCCATCATTTATATTACCTATCGAGTGTTTAAAGTTTGTGTCCCATATTTTGCATTTTCGGTTTTAGTCAATATGTTCTAATGAAGATGGTTGAGCCAACCAAGAGTATGTTTAAAAATATTTTAATGAATCTCAAAGAAATACAAATAATTTCATGATCCTAAAGATAAAAATGAGAAGAAAAAAATAAGAGTAGTGGGACTGTTCACAGTTATAAAAACAAAATATTTGATTAATCGGATTTGTACCTTGAAACGGTCATAACTTTTGACTCGTGTGTCGAAATGACTATTAAAATATATCAAATCGAAGCTCGTACCTATTCCCATTTTCTTATTTCACCAAGCAATGGAACTTCATTATTCGAACCTAATTCCATCGTTTATATCACCTATCGAGTGTTTAAAGTTTGTGTCCCATATTTTGCATTTTCGGTTTTAATCAATATGTTCTAATGAAGATGGTTGAGCCAACCAAGAGTATGTTTAAAAAAATTTTAATGAATCTCAAAGAAATACAAATAATTTCATGATCCTAATGATAAAAGTGAGAAGAAAAAAATAAGAGTAGTGGGACTGTTCACAGTTATAAAAACAAAATATTTGATAAATCGGATTTGTACCTTTAAACGGTCATAACTTTTGACTCGTGTATCGAAACGACTGTTAAAATATATTAAATCAAAGCTCGTACCGATTCCCATTTTCTTATTTCACCAGGCAATGGAACTTCATTATTCGAACCTAAATTCCATCATTTACTTCACTTATCGAGGGTTTAAAGTTATTGTAGTATATTTTTAATAACGGTTTTATTCAATATAGTTGTAATGAAGATGGATTAGCCATCCAAGAGTATGTTTAAAACTATTCTAATGAATATAAAAGTAATACAAATAATTTCATGATCGTAAAGAAAAAAATGAGAAGAAGAAAATAAGAGTAGTGGGACTGTTCACAGTTATAAAAACAAAATATTTGATTAATCAGATTTGTACCTTTAAACGGTCATAACATTTGACTCGTGTATCGAAACGACAATTAAAATATATCAAATCGAAGCTCGTACCGATTCCCATTTTCTTATTTCACCAGGCAATGGAACTTCATTATTCGAACCTAAATTCCATCATTTACTTCACTTATCGAAGGTTTAAAGTTAATGTAGTATATTTTTAATAACGGTTTTATTCAATATAGTTGTAATGAAGATGGATTAGCCAACCAAGAGTATGTTTAAAACTATTCTAATGAATATAAAAGTAATACAAATAATTTCATGATCCTAAAGATAAAAATGAGAAGAAAAAAATAATAGGAGTGGGACTATTCATAGTTATTAAAACAAAATATTTGATAAATCGGATTTGTACCTTTAAACGGTCATAACTTTTGACTTGTGTGTCGAAACGACAATTAGAATATATTAAACCGAAGTTAACATTGATACCCATATTTTTAATTGATTTGGGAATGGAACTTCATTATTCGAACCTAAATCCATCATTTATATCACCTATAGAGTGTTTAAAGTTTTTGTCCCATATTTTGCATTTTCGGTTTTAATCAATATGTTCTAATGAAGATGGTTGAGCCAACCAAGACTATGTTTAAAAATATTTTAATGAATCTCAAAGAAATACAAATAATTTCATGATCCTAAAGATAAAAATGAGAAGAAAAAAATAAGAGTAGTGGGACTCTTAACAGTTATAAAAACAAAATATTTGATAAATCGGATTTGTACCTTTAAACGGTCATAAGTTTTGACTCGTGTCTCGAAACGACAATTAGAATATATTAAACCGAAGTTAACATTGATACCCATATTTTTAATTGATTTGGGAATGGAACTTCATTATTCGAACCTAATTCCATCATTTATATCACCTATAGAGTGTTTAAAGTTTTTGTCCCATATTTTGCATTTTCGGTTTTAATCAATATTTTCTAATGAAGATGGTTGAGCCAACCAAGAGTGTGTTTAAAAATATTTTAATGAATCTCAAAGAAATACAAATAATTTCATGATCCTAAAGATAAAAATGAGAAGAAAAAAATAAGAGTAGTGGGACTCTTAACAGTTATAAAAACAAAATATTTGATAAATCGGATTTGTACCTTTAAACGGTCATAAGTTTTGACTCGTGTCTCGAAACGACAATTAGAATATATTAAACCGAAGTTAACATTGATACCCATATTTTTAATTGATTTGGGAATGGAACTTCATTATTCGAACCTAATTCCATCATTTATATCACCTATAGAGTGTTTAAAGTTTTTGTCCCATATTTTGCATTTTCGGTTTTAATCAATATGTTCTAATGAAGATGGTTGAGCCAACCAAGAGTGTGTTTAAAAATATTTTAATGAATCTCAAAGAAATACAAATAATTTCATGATCCTAAAGATAAAAATGAGAAGAAAAAAATAAGAGTAGTGGGACTGTTAACAGTTATAAAAACAAAATATTTGATAAATCGGATTTGTACCTTTAAACGGTCATAACTTTTGACTCGTATATCGAAACGACTGTTAAAATATATCAAATCGAAGCTCGTACCGATTCCCATTTTCTTACTTAACCAGGCAATGGAACTTCATTATTCGAACCTAAATTCCATCATTTACTTCACTTATCAAGGGTTTAAAGTTATTGTAGTATATTTTTAATAACGGTTTTATTCAATATAGTTGTAATGAAGATGGATTAGCCATCCAAGAATATGTTTAAAACTATTCTAATGAATATAAAAGTAATACAAATAATTTCATGATCGTAAAGAAAAAAATGAGAAGAAAAAAATACGAGGAGTGGGACTATTCATAGTTATTAAAACAAAATATTTGCAATTTGGATTTGTACCTTTAAACGGTTATAACTTTTGACTCGTGTGTCGAAACGAAAATTAGAATATATCAAACCGAAGTTAACATTGTTACCCATATTTTTAATTGATTTGGGAATGGAACTTCATTATTCGAACCTAATTCCATCATTTATATTACCTATCGAGTGTTTAAAGTTTGTGTCCCATATTTTGCATTTTCGGTTTTAGTCAATATGTTCTAATGAAGATGGTTGAGCCAACCAAGAGTATGTTTAAAAATATTTTAATGAATCTCAAAGAAATACAAATAATTTCATGATCCTAAAGATAAAAATGAGAAGAAAAAAATAAGAGTAGTGGGACTGTTCACAGTTATAAAAACAAAATATTTGATTAATCGGATTTGTACCTTGAAACGGTCATAACTTTTGACTCGTGTGTCGAAATGACTATTAAAATATATCAAATCGAAGCTCGTACCTATTCCCATTTTCTTATTTCACCAAGCAATGGAACTTCATTATTCGAACCTAAATTCCATCATTTACTTCACTTATCGTGGGTTTAAAGTTATTGTAGTATATTTTTAATAACGGTTTTATACAATATAGTTGTAATGAAGATGGATTAGCCAACCAAGAGTATGTTTAAAAATATTTTAATGAATCTAAAAGAATTACAAATAATTTCATGATCCTAAAGATAAAAATGAGAAGAAAAAAATAAGAGTAGTGGGACTGTTGACAGTTATAAAAACAAAATATTTGATAAATGAGATTTGTACCTTTAAACGGTCATAACTTTTGACTCGTGTATCGATACGACTATTAAAATATATCAAATCGAAGCTCGTACCGATTCTCATTTTCTTATTTCACCAGGCAATGGAACTTCATTATTCGAACCTAAATTCCATCATTTACTTCACTTATCGAGGGTTTAAAGTTAATGTAGTATATTTTTAATAACGGTTTTATTCAATATAGTTGTAATGAAGATGGATTAGCCAACCAAGAGTATGTTTAAAACTATTCGAATGAATATAAAAGTAATACAAATAATTTCATGATCCTAAAGATAAAAATGAGAAGAAAAAAATAATAGGAGTGGGACTATTCATAGTTATTAAAACAAAATATTTGATAATTTGGATTTGTACCTTTAAACGGTCATAACTTTTGACTCGTGTGTCGAAACGACAATTAGAATATATCAAACCGAAGTTAACATTGATACCCATATTTTTAATTGATTTGGGAATGGAACTTCATTATTCGAACCTAATTCCATCATTTATATGACCTATAGAGTGTTTAAAGTTTTTGTCCCATATTTTGCATTTTCGGTTTTAATCAATATGTTCTAATGAAGATGGTTGAGCCAACCAAGAGTATGTTTAAAAATATTTTAATGAATCTCAAAGAAATACAAATAATTTCATGATCCTAAAGATAAAAATGAGAAGAAAAAAATAAGAGTAGTGGGACTGTTAACAGTTATAAAAACAAAATATTTGATAAATCGGATTTGTACCTTTAAACGGTCATAACTTTTGACTCGTATATCGAAACGACTGTTAAAATATATCAAATCGAAGCTCGTACCGATTCCCATTTTCTTACTTAACCAGGCAATGGAACTTCATTATTCGAACCTAAATTCCATCATTTACTTCACTTATCAAGGGTTTAAAGTTATTGTAGTATATTTTTAATAACGGTTTTATTCAATATAGTTGTAATGAAGATGGATTAGCCATCCAAGAATATGTTTAAAACTATTCTAATGAATATAAAAGTAATACAAATAATTTCATGATCGTAAAGAAAAAAATGAGAAGAAAAAAATACGAGGAGTGGGACTATTCATAGTTATTAAAACAAAATATTTGCAATTTGGATTTGTACCTTTAAACGGTTATAACTTTTGACTCGTGTGTCGAAACGAAAATTAGAATATATCAAACCGAAGTTGACATTGTTACCCATATTTTTAATTGATTTGGGAATGGAACTTCATTATTCGAACCTAATTCCATCATTTATATTACCTATCGAGTGTTTAAAGTTTGTGTCCCATATTTTGCATTTTCGGTTTTAGTCAATATGTTCTAATGAAGATGGTTGAGCCAACCAAGAGTATGTTTAAAAATATTTTAATGAATCTCAAAGAAATACAAATAATTTCATGATCCTAAAGATAAAAATGAGAAGAAAAAAATAAGAGTAGTGGGACTGTTCACAGTTATAAAAACAAAATATTTGATTAATCGGATTTGTACCTTGAAACGGTCATAACTTTTGACTCGTGTGTCGAAATGACTATTAAAATATATCAAATCGAAGCTCGTACCTATTCCCATTTTCTTATTTCACCAAGCAATGGAACTTCATTATTCGAACCTAATTCCATCGTTTATATCACCTATCGAGTGTTTAAAGTTTGTGTCCCATATTTTGCATTTTCGGTTTTAATCAATATGTTCTAATGAAGATGGTTGAGCCAACCAAGAGTATGTTTAAAAAAATTTTAATGAATCTCAAAGAAATACAAATAATTTCATGATCCTAATGATAAAAGTGAGAAGAAAAAAATAAGAGTAGTGGGACTGTTCACAGTTATAAAAACAAAATATTTGATAAATCGGATTTGTACCTTTAAACGGTCATAACTTTTGACTCGTGTATCGAAACGACTGTTAAAATATATTAAATCAAAGCTCGTACCGATTCCCATTTTCTTATTTCACCAGGCAATGGAACTTCATTATTCGAACCTAAATTCCATCATTTACTTCACTTATCGAGGGTTTAAAGTTATTGTAGTATATTTTTAATAACGGTTTTATTCAATATAGTTGTAATGAAGATGGATTAGCCATCCAAGAGTATGTTTAAAACTATTCTAATGAATATAAAAGTAATACAAATAATTTCATGATCGTAAAGAAAAAAATGAGAAGAAGAAAATAAGAGTAGTGGGACTGTTCACAGTTATAAAAACAAAATATTTGATTAATCAGATTTGTACCTTTAAACGGTCATAACATTTGACTCGTGTATCGAAACGACAATTAAAATATATCAAATCGAAGCTCGTACCGATTCCCATTTTCTTATTTCACCAGGCAATGGAACTTCATTATTCGAACCTAAATTCCATCATTTACTTCACTTATCGAAGGTTTAAAGTTAATGTAGTATATTTTTAATAACGGTTTTATTCAATATAGTTGTAATGAAGATGGATTAGCCAACCAAGAGTATGTTTAAAACTATTCTAATGAATATAAAAGTAATACAAATAATTTCATGATCCTAAAGATAAAAATGAGAAGAAAAAAATAATAGGAGTGGGACTATTCATAGTTATTAAAACAAAATATTTGATAAATCGGATTTGTACCTTTAAACGGTCATAACTTTTGACTTGTGTGTCGAAACGACAATTAGAATATATTAAACCGAAGTTAACATTGATACCCATATTTTTAATTGATTTGGGAATGGAACTTCATTATTCGAACCTAAATCCATCATTTATATCACCTATAGAGTGTTTAAAGTTTTTGTCCCATATTTTGCATTTTCGGTTTTAATCAATATGTTCTAATGAAGATGGTTGAGCCAACCAAGACTATGTTTAAAAATATTTTAATGAATCTCAAAGAAATACAAATAATTTCATGATCCTAAAGATAAAAATGAGAAGAAAAAAATAAGAGTAGTGGGACTCTTAACAGTTATAAAAACAAAATATTTGATAAATCGGATTTGTACCTTTAAACGGTCATAAGTTTTGACTCGTGTCTCGAAACGACAATTAGAATATATTAAACCGAAGTTAACATTGATACCCATATTTTTAATTGATTTGGGAATGGAACTTCATTATTCGAACCTAATTCCATCATTTATATCACCTATAGAGTGTTTAAAGTTTTTGTCCCATATTTTGCATTTTCGGTTTTAATCAATATTTTCTAATGAAGATGGTTGAGCCAACCAAGAGTGTGTTTAAAAATATTTTAATGAATCTCAAAGAAATACAAATAATTTCATGATCCTAAAGATAAAAATGTGAAGAAAAAAATAAGAGTAGTGGGACTCTTAACAGTTATAAAAACAAAATATTTGATAAATCGGATTTGTACCTTTAAACGGTCATAAGTTTTGACTCGTGTCTCGAAACGACAATTAGAATATATTAAACCGAAGTTAACATTGATACCCATATTTTTAATTGATTTGGGAATGGAACTTCATTATTCGAACCTAATTCCATCATTTATATCACCTATAGAGTGTTTAAAGTTTTTGTCCCATATTTTGCATTTTCGGTTTTAATCAATATGTTCTAATGAAGATGGTTGAGCCAACCAAGAGTGTGTTTAAAAATATTTTAATGAATCTCAAAGAAATACAAATAATTTCATGATCCTAAAGATAAAAATGAGAAGAAAAAAATAAGAGTAGTGGGACTGTTAACAGTTATAAAAACAAAATATTTGATAAATCGGATTTGTACCTTTAAACGGTCATAACTTTTGACTCGTATATCGAAACGACTGTTAAAATATATCAAATCGAAGCTCGTACCGATTCCCATTTTCTTACTTAACCAGGCAATGGAACTTCATTATTCGAACCTAAATTCCATCATTTACTTCACTTATCAAGGGTTTAAAGTTATTGTAGTATATTTTTAATAACGGTTTTATTCAATATAGTTGTAATGAAGATGGATTAGCCATCCAAGAATATGTTTAAAACTATTCTAATGAATATAAAAGTAATACAAATAATTTCATGATCGTAAAGAAAAAAATGAGAAGAAAAAAATACGAGGAGTGGGACTATTCATAGTTATTAAAACAAAATATTTGCAATTTGGATTTGTACCTTTAAACGGTTATAACTTTTGACTCGTGTGTCGAAACGAAAATTAGAATATATCAAACCGAAGTTAACATTGTTACCCATATTTTTAATTGATTTGGGAATGGAACTTCATTATTCGAACCTAATTCCATCATTTATATTACCTATCGAGTGTTTAAAGTTTGTGTCCCATATTTTGCATTTTCGGTTTTAGTCAATATGTTCTAATGAAGATGGTTGAGCCAACCAAGAGTATGTTTAAAAATATTTTAATGAATCTCAAAGAAATACAAATAATTTCATGATCCTAAAGATAAAAATGAGAAGAAAAAAATAAGAGTAGTGGGACTGTTCACAGTTATAAAAACAAAATATTTGATTAATCGGATTTGTACCTTGAAACGGTCATAACTTTTGACTCGTGTGTCGAAATGACTATTAAAATATATCAAATCGAAGCTCGTACCTATTCCCATTTTCTTATTTCACCAAGCAATGGAACTTCATTATTCGAACCTAAATTCCATCATTTACTTCACTTATCGTGGGTTTAAAGTTATTGTAGTATATTTTTAATAACGGTTTTATACAATATAGTTGTAATGAAGATGGATTAGCCAACCAAGAGTATGTTTAAAAATATTTTAATGAATCTAAAAGAATTACAAATAATTTCATGATCCTAAAGATAAAAATGAGAAGAAAAAAATAAGAGTAGTGGGACTGTTGACAGTTATAAAAACAAAATATTTGATAAATGAGATTTGTACCTTTAAACGGTCATAACTTTTGACTCGTGTATCGATACGACTATTAAAATATATCAAATCGAAGCTCGTACCGATTCTCATTTTCTTATTTCACCAGGCAATGGAACTTCATTATTCGAACCTAAATTCCATCATTTACTTCACTTATCGAGGGTTTAAAGTTAATGTAGTATATTTTTAATAACGGTTTTATTCAATATAGTTGTAATGAAGATGGATTAGCCAACCAAGAGTATGTTTAAAACTATTCGAATGAATATAAAAGTAATACAAATAATTTCATGATCCTAAAGATAAAAATGAGAAGAAAAAAATAATAGGAGTGGGACTATTCATAGTTATTAAAACAAAATATTTGATAAATCGGATTTGTACCTTTAAACGGTCATAACTTTTGACTCGTGTGTCGAAACGACAATTAGAATATATTAAACCGAAGTTAACATTGATACCCATATTTTTAATTGATTTGGGAATGGAACTTCATTATTCGAACCTAATTCCATCATTTATATGACCTATAGAGTGTTTAAAGTTTTTGTCCCATATTTTGCATTTTCGGTTTTAATCAATATGTTCTAATGAAGATGGTTGAGCCAACCAAGAGTATGTTTAAAAATATTTTAATGAATCTCTAAGAAATACAAATAATTTCATGATCTTAAAGATAAAAATGAGAAGAAAAAAATAAGAGTAGTGGGACTATTAACAGTTATAAAAACAAAATATTTGATAAATCGGATTTGTACCTTTAAACGGTCATAACTTTTGACTCGTGTGTCGAAACGACAATTAGAATATATTAAACCGAAGTTAACATTGATACCCATATTTTTAATTGATTTGGGAATGGAACTTCATTATTCGAACCTAATTCCATCATTTATATCACCTATAGAGTGTTTAAAGTTTTTGTCCCATATTTTGCATTTTCGGTTTTAATCAATATGTTCTAATGAAGATGGTTGAGCCAACCAAGAGTATATTTAAAAATATTTTAATGAATCTCAAAGAAATACAAATAATTTCATGATCCTAAAGATAAAAATGAGAAGAAAAAAATAAGAGTAGTGGGACTGTTAACAGTTATTAAAACAAAATATTTGGTAATTTGGATTTGTACCTTTAAACGGTCATAACTTTTGACTCGTGTGTCGAAACGAAAATTAGAATATATTAAACCGAAGTTAACATTGATACCCATATTTTTAATTGATTTGGGAATGGAACTTCATTATTCGAACCTAATTCCATCATTTATATCACCTATAGAGTGTTTAAAGTTTTTGTCCCATATTTTGCATTTTCGGTTTTAATCAATATGTTCTAATGAAGATGGTTGAGCCAACCAAGAGTATATTTAAAAATATTTTAATGAATCTCAAAGAAATACAAATAATTTCATGATCCTAAAGATAAAAATGAGAAGAAAAAAATAAGAGTAGTGGGACTGTTAACAGTTATTAAAACAAAATATTTGATAATTTGGATTTGTACCTTTAAACGGTCATAACTTTTGACTCGTGTGTCGAAACGACAATTAGAATATATTAATCCGAAGTTAACATTGATACCCATATTTTTAATTGATTTGGGAATGGAACTTCATTATTCGAACCTAATTCCATCATTTATATCACCTATAGAGTGTTTAAAGTTTTTGTCCCATATTTTGCATTTTCGGTTTTAATCAATATGTTCTAATGAAGATGGTTGAGCCAACCAAGAGTGTGTTTAAAAATATTTTAATGAATCTCAAAGAAATACAAATAATTTCATGATCCTAAAGATAAAAATGAGAAGAAAAAAATAAGAGTAGTGGGACTGTTAACAGTTATAAAAACAAAATATTTGATAAATCGGATTTGTACCTTTAAACGGTCATAACTTTTGACTCGTATATCGAAACGACTGTTAAAATATATCAAATCGAAGCTCGTACCGATTCCCATTTTCTTACTTAACCAGGCAATGGAACTTCATTATTCGAACCTAAATTCCATCATTTACTTCACTTATCAAGGGTTTAAAGTTATTGTAGTATATTTTTAATAACGGTTTTATTCAATATAGTTGTAATGAAGATGGATTAGCCATCCAAGAATATGTTTAAAACTATTCTAATGAATATAAAAGTAATACAAATAATTTCATGATCGTAAAGAAAAAAATGAGAAGAAAAAAATACGAGGAGTGGGACTATTCATAGTTATTAAAACAAAATATTTGCAATTTGGATTTGTACCTTTAAACGGTTATAACTTTTGACTCGTGTGTCGAAACGAAAATTAGAATATATCAAACCGAAGTTGACATTGTTACCCATATTTTTAATTGATTTGGGAATGGAACTTCATTATTCGAACCTAATTCCATCATTTATATTACCTATCGAGTGTTTAAAGTTTGTGTCCCATATTTTGCATTTTCGGTTTTAGTCAATATGTTCTAATGAAGATGGTTGAGCCAACCAAGAGTATGTTTAAAAATATTTTAATGAATCTCAAAGAAATACAAATAATTTCATGATCCTAAAGATAAAAATGAGAAGAAAAAAATAAGAGTAGTGGGACTGTTCACAGTTATAAAAACAAAATATTTGATTAATCGGATTTGTACCTTGAAACGGTCATAACTTTTGACTCGTGTGTCGAAATGACTATTAAAATATATCAAATCGAAGCTCGTACCTATTCCCATTTTCTTATTTCACCAAGCAATGGAACTTCATTATTCGAACCTAATTCCATCGTTTATATCACCTATCGAGTGTTTAAAGTTTGTGTCCCATATTTTGCATTTTCGGTTTTAATCAATATGTTCTAATGAAGATGGTTGAGCCAACCAAGAGTATGTTTAAAAAAATTTTAATGAATCTCAAAGAAATACAAATAATTTCATGATCCTAATGATAAAAGTGAGAAGAAAAAAATAAGAGTAGTGGGACTGTTCACAGTTATAAAAACAAAATATTTGATAAATCGGATTTGTACCTTTAAACGGTCATAACTTTTGACTCGTGTATCGAAACGACTGTTAAAATATATTAAATCAAAGCTCGTACCGATTCCCATTTTCTTATTTCACCAGGCAATGGAACTTCATTATTCGAACCTAAATTCCATCATTTACTTCACTTATCGAGGGTTTAAAGTTATTGTAGTATATTTTTAATAACGGTTTTATTCAATATAGTTGTAATGAAGATGGATTAGCCATCCAAGAGTATGTTTAAAACTATTCTAATGAATATAAAAGTAATACAAATAATTTCATGATCGTAAAGAAAAAAATGAGAAGAAGAAAATAAGAGTAGTGGGACTGTTCACAGTTATAAAAACAAAATATTTGATTAATCAGATTTGTACCTTTAAACGGTCATAACATTTGACTCGTGTATCGAAACGACAATTAAAATATATCAAATCGAAGCTCGTACCGATTCCCATTTTCTTATTTCACCAGGCAATGGAACTTCATTATTCGAACCTAAATTCCATCATTTACTTCACTTATCGAAGGTTTAAAGTTAATGTAGTATATTTTTAATAACGGTTTTATTCAATATAGTTGTAATGAAGATGGATTAGCCAACCAAGAGTATGTTTAAAACTATTCTAATGAATATAAAAGTAATACAAATAATTTCATGATCCTAAAGATAAAAATGAGAAGAAAAAAATAATAGGAGTGGGACTATTCATAGTTATTAAAACAAAATATTTGATAAATCGGATTTGTACCTTTAAACGGTCATAACTTTTGACTTGTGTGTCGAAACGACAATTAGAATATATTAAACCGAAGTTAACATTGATACCCATATTTTTAATTGATTTGGGAATGGAACTTCATTATTCGAACCTAAATCCATCATTTATATCACCTATAGAGTGTTTAAAGTTTTTGTCCCATATTTTGCATTTTCGGTTTTAATCAATATGTTCTAATGAAGATGGTTGAGCCAACCAAGACTATGTTTAAAAATATTTTAATGAATCTCAAAGAAATACAAATAATTTCATGATCCTAAAGATAAAAATGAGAAGAAAAAAATAAGAGTAGTGGGACTCTTAACAGTTATAAAAACAAAATATTTGATAAATCGGATTTGTACCTTTAAACGGTCATAAGTTTTGACTCGTGTCTCGAAACGACAATTAGAATATATTAAACCGAAGTTAACATTGATACCCATATTTTTAATTGATTTGGGAATGGAACTTCATTATTCGAACCTAATTCCATCATTTATATCACCTATAGAGTGTTTAAAGTTTTTGTCCCATATTTTGCATTTTCGGTTTTAATCAATATTTTCTAATGAAGATGGTTGAGCCAACCAAGAGTGTGTTTAAAAATATTTTAATGAATCTCAAAGAAATACAAATAATTTCATGATCCTAAAGATAAAAATGAGAAGAAAAAAATAAGAGTAGTGGGACTCTTAACAGTTATAAAAACAAAATATTTGATAAATCGGATTTGTACCTTTAAACGGTCATAAGTTTTGACTCGTGTCTCGAAACGACAATTAGAATATATTAAACCGAAGTTAACATTGATACCCATATTTTTAATTGATTTGGGAATGGAACTTCATTATTCGAACCTAATTCCATCATTTATATCACCTATAGAGTGTTTAAAGTTTTTGTCCCATATTTTGCATTTTCGGTTTTAATCAATATGTTCTAATGAAGATGGTTGAGCCAACCAAGAGTGTGTTTAAAAATATTTTAATGAATCTCAAAGAAATACAAATAATTTCATGATCCTAAAGATAAAAATGAGAAGAAAAAAATAAGAGTAGTGGGACTGTTAACAGTTATAAAAACAAAATATTTGATAAATCGGATTTGTACCTTTAAACGGTCATAACTTTTGACTCGTATATCGAAACGACTGTTAAAATATATCAAATCGAAGCTCGTACCGATTCCCATTTTCTTACTTAACCAGGCAATGGAACTTCATTATTCGAACCTAAATTCCATCATTTACTTCACTTATCAAGGGTTTAAAGTTATTGTAGTATATTTTTAATAACGGTTTTATTCAATATAGTTGTAATGAAGATGGATTAGCCATCCAAGAATATGTTTAAAACTATTCTAATGAATATAAAAGTAATACAAATAATTTCATGATCGTAAAGAAAAAAATGAGAAGAAAAAAATACGAGGAGTGGGACTATTCATAGTTATTAAAACAAAATATTTGCAATTTGGATTTGTACCTTTAAACGGTTATAACTTTTGACTCGTGTGTCGAAACGAAAATTAGAATATATCAAACCGAAGTTAACATTGTTACCCATATTTTTAATTGATTTGGGAATGGAACTTCATTATTCGAACCTAATTCCATCATTTATATTACCTATCGAGTGTTTAAAGTTTGTGTCCCATATTTTGCATTTTCGGTTTTAGTCAATATGTTCTAATGAAGATGGTTGAGCCAACCAAGAGTATGTTTAAAAATATTTTAATGAATCTCAAAGAAATACAAATAATTTCATGATCCTAAAGATAAAAATGAGAAGAAAAAAATAAGAGTAGTGGGACTGTTCACAGTTATAAAAACAAAATATTTGATTAATCGGATTTGTACCTTGAAACGGTCATAACTTTTGACTCGTGTGTCGAAATGACTATTAAAATATATCAAATCGAAGCTCGTACCTATTCCCATTTTCTTATTTCACCAAGCAATGGAACTTCATTATTCGAACCTAAATTCCATCATTTACTTCACTTATCGTGGGTTTAAAGTTATTGTAGTATATTTTTAATAACGGTTTTATACAATATAGTTGTAATGAAGATGGATTAGCCAACCAAGAGTATGTTTAAAAATATTTTAATGAATCTAAAAGAATTACAAATAATTTCATGATCCTAAAGATAAAAATGAGAAGAAAAAAATAAGAGTAGTGGGACTGTTGACAGTTATAAAAACAAAATATTTGATAAATGAGATTTGTACCTTTAAACGGTCATAACTTTTGACTCGTGTATCGATACGACTATTAAAATATATCAAATCGAAGCTCGTACCGATTCTCATTTTCTTATTTCACCAGGCAATGGAACTTCATTATTCGAACCTAAATTCCATCATTTACTTCACTTATCGAGGGTTTAAAGTTAATGTAGTATATTTTTAATAACGGTTTTATTCAATATAGTTGTAATGAAGATGGATTAGCCAACCAAGAGTATGTTTAAAACTATTCGAATGAATATAAAAGTAATACAAATAATTTCATGATCCTAAAGATAAAAATGAGAAGAAAAAAATAATAGGAGTGGGACTATTCATAGTTATTAAAACAAAATATTTGATAAATCGGATTTGTACCTTTAAACGGTCATAACTTTTGACTCGTGTGTCGAAACGACAATTAGAATATATTAAACCGAAGTTAACATTGATACCCATATTTTTAATTGATTTGGGAATGGAACTTCATTATTCGAACCTAATTCCATCATTTATATGACCTATAGAGTGTTTAAAGTTTTTGTCCCATATTTTGCATTTTCGGTTTTAATCAATATGTTCTAATGAAGATGGTTGAGCCAACCAAGAGTATGTTTAAAAATATTTTAATGAATCTCTAAGAAATACAAATAATTTCATGATCTTAAAGATAAAAATGAGAAGAAAAAAATAAGAGTAGTGGGACTATTAACAGTTATAAAAACAAAATATTTGATAAATCGGATTTGTACCTTTAAACGGTCATAACTTTTGACTCGTGTGTCGAAACGACAATTAGAATATATTAAACCGAAGTTAACATTGATACCCATATTTTTAATTGATTTGGGAATGGAACTTCATTATTCGAACCTAATTCCATCATTTATATCACCTATAGAGTGTTTAAAGTTTTTGTCCCATATTTTGCATTTTCGGTTTTAATCAATATGTTCTAATGAAGATGGTTGAGCCAACCAAGAGTATATTTAAAAATATTTTAATGAATCTCAAAGAAATACAAATAATTTCATGATCCTAAAGATAAAAATGAGAAGAAAAAAATAAGAGTAGTGGGACTGTTAACAGTTATTAAAACAAAATATTTGGTAATTTGGATTTGTACCTTTAAACGGTCATAACTTTTGACTCGTGTGTCGAAACGAAAATTAGAATATATTAAACCGAAGTTAACATTGATACCCATATTTTTAATTGATTTGGGAATGGAACTTCATTATTCGAACCTAATTCCATCATTTATATCACCTATAGAGTGTTTAAAGTTTTTGTCCCATATTTTGCATTTTCGGTTTTAATCAATATGTTCTAATGAAGATGGTTGAGCCAACCAAGAGTATATTTAAAAATATTTTAATGAATCTCAAAGAAATACAAATAATTTCATGATCCTAAAGATAAAAATGAGAAGAAAAAAATAAGAGTAGTGGGACTGTTAACAGTTATTAAAACAAAATATTTGATAATTTGGATTTGTACCTTTAAACGGTCATAACTTTTGACTCGTGTGTCGAAACGAAAATTAGAATATATCAAACCGAAGTTAACATTGATACCCATATTTTTAATTGATTTGGGAATGGAACTTCATTATTCGAACCTAATTCCATCGTTTATATCACCTATCGAGTGTTTAAAGTTTGTGTCCCATATTTTGCATTTTCGGTTTTAATCAATATGTTCTAATGAAGATGGTTGAGCCAACCAAGAGTATGTTTAAAAATATTTTAATGAATCTCAAAGAAATACAAATAATTTCATGATCCTAAAGATAAAAGTGAGAAGAAAAAAATAAGAGTAGTGGGACTGTTCACAGTTATAAAAACAAAATATTTGATAAATCGGATTTGTACCTTTAAACGGTCATAACTTTTGACTCGTGTATCGAAACGACTGTTAAAATATATTAAATCAAAGCTCGTACCGATTCCCATTTTCTTATTTCACCAGGCAATGGAACTTCATTATTCGAACCTAAATTCCATCATTTACTTCACTTATCGAGGGTTTAAAGTTATTGTAGTATATTTTTAATAACGGTTTTATACAATATAGTTGTAATGAAGATGGATTAGCCAACCAAGAGTATGTTTAAAAATATTTTAATGAATCTAAAAGAATTACAAATAATTTCATGATCCTAAAGATAAAAATGAGAAGAAAAAAATAAGAGTAGTGGGACTGTTGACAGTTATAAAAACAAAATATTTGATAAATGAGATTTGTACCTTTAAACGGTCATAACTTTTGACTCGTGTATCGAAACGACTATTAAAATATATTAAATTGAAGCTCGTACCGATTCTCATTTTCTTATTTCACCAGGCAATGGAACTTCATTATTCGAACCTAAATTCCATCATTTACTTCACTTATCGAGGGTTTAAAGTTAATGTAGTATATTTTTAATAACGGTTTTATTCAATATAGTTGTAATGAAGATGGATTAGCCAACCAAGAGTATGTTTAAAACTATTCGAATGAATATAAAAGTAATACAAATAATTTCATGATCCTAAAGATAAAAATGAGAAGAAAAAAATAATAGGAGTGGGACTATTCATAGTTATTAAAACAAAATATTTGATAAATCGGATTTGTACCTTTAAACGGTCATCACTTTTGACTCGTGTGTCGAAACGACAATTAGAATATATTAAACCGAAGTTAACATTGATACCCATATTTTTAATTGATTTGGGAATGGAACTTCATTATTCGAACCTAATTCCATCATTTATATCACCTATAGAGTGTTTAAAGTTTTTGTCCCATATTTTGCATTTTCGGTTTTAATCAATATGTTCTAATGAAGATGGTTGAGCCAACCAAGAGTATATTTAAAAATATTTTAATGAATCTCAAAGAAATACAAATAATTTCATGATCCTAAAGATAAAAATGAGAAGAAAAAAATAAGAGTAGTGGGACTGTTAACAGTTATTAAAACAAAATATTTGGTAATTTGGATTTGTACCTTTAAACGGTCATAACTTTTGACTCGTGTGTCGAAACGAAAATTAGAATATATTAAACCAAAGTTAACATTGATACCCATATTTTTAATTGATTTGGGAATGGAACTTCATTATTCGAAACTAATTCCATCATTTATATCACCTATAGAGTGTTTAAAGTTTTTGTCCCATATTTTGCATTTTCGGTTTTAATCAATATGTTCTAATGAAGATGGTTGAGCCAACCAAGAGTATATTTAAAAATATTTTAATGAATCTCAAAGAAATACAAATAATTTCATGATCCTAAAGATAAAAATGAGAAGAAAAAAATAAGAGTAGTGGGACTGTTAACAGTTATTAAAACAAAATATTTGATAATTTGGATTTGTACCTTTAAACGGTCATAACTTTTGACTCGTGTGTCGAAACGAAAATTAGAATATATCAAACCGAAGTTAACATTGATACCCATATTTTTAATTGATTTGGGAATGGAACTTCATTATTCGAACCTAATTCCATCGTTTATATCACCTATCGAGTGTTTAAAGTTTGTGTCCCATATTTTGCATTTTCGGTTTTAATCAATATGTTCTAATGAAGATGGTTGAGCCAACCAAGAGTATGTTTAAAAATATTTTAATGAATCTCAAAGAAATACAAATAATTTCATGATCCTAAAGATAAAAGTGAGAAGAAAAAAATAAGAGTAGTGGGACTGTTCACAGTTATAAAAACAAAATATTTGATAAATCGGATTTGTACCTTTAAACGGTCATAACTTTTGACTCGTGTATCGAAACGACTGTTAAAATATATTAAATCAAAGCTCGTACCGATTCCCATTTTCTTATTTCACCAGGCAATGGAACTTCATTATTCGAACCTAAATTCCATCATTTACTTCACTTATCGAGGGTTTAAAGTTATTGTAGTATATTTTTAATAACGGTTTTATACAATATAGTTGTAATGAAGATGGATTAGCCAACCAAGAGTATGTTTAAAAATATTTTAATGAATCTAAAAGAATTACAAATAATTTCATGATCCTAAAGATAAAAATGAGAAGAAAAAAATAAGAGTAGTGGGACTGTTGACAGTTATAAAAACAAAATATTTGATAAATGAGATTTGTACCTTTAAACGGTCATAACTTTTGACTCGTGTATCGAAACGACTATTAAAATATATCAAATCGAAGCTCGTACCGATTCTCATTTTCTTATTTCACCAGGCAATGGAACTTCATTATTCGAACCTAAATTCCATCATTTACTTCACTTATCGAGGGTTTAAAGTTAATGTAGTATATTTTTAATAACGGTTTTATTCAATATAGTTGTAATGAAGATGGATTAGCCAACCAAGAGTATGTTTAAAACTATTCGAATGAATATAAAAGTAATACAAATAATTTCATGATCCTAAAGATAAAAATGAGAAGAAAAAAATAATAGGAGTGGGACTATTCATAGTTATTAAAACAAAATATTTGATAAATCGGATTTGTACCTTTAAACGGTCATCACTTTTGACTCGTGTGTCGAAACGACAATTAGAATATATTAAACCGAAGTTAACATTGATACCCATATTTTTAATTGATTTGGGAATGGAACTTCATTATTCGAACCTAATTCCATCATTTATATCACCTATAGAGTGTTTAAAGTTTTTGTCCCATATTTTGCATTTTCGGTTTTAATCAATATGTTCTAATGAAGATGGTTGAGCCAACCAAGAGTATATTTAAAAATATTTTAATGAATCTCAAAGAAATACAAATAATTTCATGATCCTAAAGATAAAAATGAGAAGAAAAAAATAAGAGTAGTGGGACTGTTAACAGTTATTAAAACAAAATATTTGGTAATTTGGATTTGTACCTTTAAACGGTCATAACTTTTGACTCGTGTGTCGAAACGAAAATTAGAATATATTAAACCAAAGTTAACATTGATACCCATATTTTTAATTGATTTGGGAATGGAACTTCATTATTCGAACCTAATTCCATCATTTATATCACCTATAGAGTGTTTAAAGTTTTTGTCCCATATTTTGCATTTTCGGTTTTAATCAATATGTTCTAATGAAGATGGTTGAGCCAACCAAGAGTATATTTAAAAATATTTTAATGAATCTCAAAGAAATACAAATAATTTCATGATCCTAAAGATAAAAATGAGAAGAAAAAAATAAGAGTAGTGGGACTGTTAACAGTTATTAAAACAAAATATTTGATAATTTGGATTTGTACCTTTAAACGGTCATAACTTTTGACTCGTGTGTCGAAACGAAAATTAGAATATATCAAACCGAAGTTAACATTGATACCCATATTTTTAATTGATTTGGGAATGGAACTTCATTATTCGAACCTAATTCCATCGTTTATATCACCTATCGAGTGTTTAAAGTTTGTGTCCCATATTTTGCATTTTCGGTTTTAATCAATATGTTCTAATGAAGATGGTTGAGCCAACCAAGAGTATGTTTAAAAATATTTTAATGAATCTCAAAGAAATACAAATAATTTCATGATCCTAAAGATAAAAGTGAGAAGAAAAAAATAAGAGTAGTGGGACTGTTCACAGTTATAAAAACAAAATATTTGATAAATCGGATTTGTACCTTTAAACGGTCATAACTTTTGACTCGTGTATCGAAACGACTGTTAAAATATATTAAATCAAAGCTCGTACCGATTCCCATTTTCTTATTTCACCAGGCAATGGAACTTCATTATTCGAACCTAAATTCCATCATTTACTTCACTTATCGAGGGTTTAAAGTTATTGTAGTATATTTTTAATAACGGTTTTATACAATATAGTTGTAATGAAGATGGATTAGCCAACCAAGAGTATGTTTAAAAATATTTTAATGAATCTAAAAGAGTTACAAATAATTTCATGATCCTAAAGATAAAAATGAGAAGAAAAAAATTAGAGTAGTGGGACTGTTGACAGTTATAAAAACAAAATATTTGATAAATGAGATTTGTACCTTTAAACGGTCATAACTTTTGACTCGTGTATCGAAACGACTATTAAAATATATCAAATCGAAGCTCGTACCGATTCTCATTTTCTTATTTCACCAGGCAATGGAACTTCATTATTCGAACCTAAATTCCATCATTTACTTCACTTATCGAGGGTTTAAAGTTAATGTAGTATATTTTTAATAACGGTTTTATTCAATATAGTTGTAATGAAGATGGATTAGCCAACCAAGAGTATGTTTAAAACTATTCGAATGAATATAAAAGTAATACAAATAATTTCATGATCCTAAAGATAAAAATGAGAAGAAAAAAATAATAGGAGTGGGACTATTCATAGTTATTAAAACAAAATATTTGATAAATCGGATTTGTACCTTTAAACGGTCATCACTTTTGACTCGTGTGTCGAAACGACAATTAGAATATATTAAACCGAAGTTAACATTGATACCCATATTTTTAATTGATTTGGGAATGGAACTTCATTATTCGAACCTAATTCCATCATTTATATCACCTATAGAGTGTTTAAAGTTTTTGTCCCATATTTTGCATTTTCGGTTTTAATCAATATGTTCTAATGAAGATGGTTGAGCCAACCAAGAGTATATTTAAAAATATTTTAATGAATCTCAAAGAAATACAAATAATTTCATGATCCTAAAGATAAAAATGAGAAGAAAAAAATAAGAGTAGTGGGACTGTTAACAGTTATTAAAACAAAATATTTGGTAATTTGGATTTGTACCTTTAAACGGTCATAACTTTTGACTCGTGTGTCGAAACGAAAATTAGAATATATTAAACCAAAGTTAACATTGATACCCATATTTTTAATTGATTTGGGAATGGAACTTCATTATTCGAACCTAATTCCATCATTTATATCACCTATAGAGTGTTTAAAGTTTTTGTCCCATATTTTGCATTTTCGGTTTTAATCAATATGTTCTAATGAAGATGGTTGAGCCAACCAAGAGTATATTTAAAAATATTTTAATGAATCTCAAAGAAATACAAATAATTTCATGATCCTAAAGATAAAAATGAGAAGAAAAAAATAAGAGTAGTGGGACTGTTAACAGTTATTAAAACAAAATATTTGATAATTTGGATTTGTACCTTTAAACGGTCATAACTTTTGACTCGTGTGTCGAAACGAAAATTAGAATATATCAAACCGAAGTTAACATTGATACCCATATTTTTAATTGATTTGGGAATGGAACTTCATTATTCAAACCTAATTCCATCGTTTATATCACCTATCGAGTGTTTAAAGTTTGTGTCCCATATTTTGCATTTTCGGTTTTAATCAATATGTTCTAATGAAGATGGTTGAGCCAACCAAGAGTATGTTTAAAAATATTTTAATGAATCTCAAAGAAATACAAATAATTTCATGATCCTAAAGATAAAAGTGAGAAGAAAAAAATAAGAGTAGTGGGACTGTTCACAGTTATAAAAACAAAATATTTGATAAATCGGATTTGTACCTTTAAACGGTCATAACTTTTGACTCGTGTATCGAAACAACTGTTAAAATATATTAAATCAAAGCTCGTACCGATTCCCATTTTCTTATTTCACCAGGCAATGGAACTTCATTATTCGAACCTAAATTCCATCATTTACTTCACTTATCGAGGGTTTAAAGTTATTGTAGTATATTTTTAATAACGGTTTTATACAATATAGTTGTAATGAAGATGGATTAGCCAACCAAGAGTATGTTTAAAAATATTTTAATGAATCTAAAAGAATTACAAATAATTTCATGATCCTAAAGATAAAAATGAGAAGAAAAAAATTAGATTAGTGGGACTGTTGACAGTTATAAAAACAAAATATTTGATAAATGAGATTTGTACCTTTAAACGGTCATAACTTTTGACTCGTGTATCGAAACGACTATTAAAATATATCAAATCGAAGCTCGTACCGATTCTCATTTTCTTATTTCACCAGGCAATGGAACTTCATTATTCGAACCTAAATTCCATCATTTACTTCACTTATCGAGGGTTTAAAGTTAATGTAGTATATTTTTAATAACGGTTTTATTCAATATAGTTGTAATGAAGATGGATTAGCCAACCAAGAGTATGTTTAAAACTATTCGAATGAATATAAAAGTAATACAAATAATTTCATGATCCTAAAGATAAAAATGAGAAGAAAAAAATAATAGGAGTGGGACTATTCATAGTTATTAAAACAAAATATTTGATAAATCGGATTTGTACCTTTAAACGGTCATAACTTTTGACTCGTGTGTCGAAACGACAATTAGAATATATTAAACCGAAGTTAACATTGATACCCATATTTTTAATTGATTTGGGAATGGAACTTCATTATTCGAACCTAATTCCATCATTTATATCACCTATAGAGTGTTTAAAGTTTTTGTCCCATATTTTGCATTTTCGGTTTTAATCAATATGTTCTAATGAAGATGGTTGAGCCAACCAAGAGTATATTTAAAAATATTTTAATGAATCTCAAAGAAATACAAATAATTTCATGATCCTAAAGATAAAAATGAGAAGAAAAAAATAAGAGTAGTGGGACTGTTAACAGTTATTAAAACAAAATATTTGGTAATTTGGATTTGTACCTTTAAACGGTCATAACTTTTGACTCGTGTGTCGAAACGAAAATTAGAATATATTAAACCAAAGTTAACATTGATACCCATATTTTTAATTGATTTGGGAATGGAACTTCATTATTCGAACCTAATTCCATCATTTATATCACCTATAGAGTGTTTAAAGTTTTTGTCCCATATTTTGCATTTTCGGTTTTAATCAATATGTTCTAATGAAGATGGTTGAGCCAACCAAGAGTATATTTAAAAATATTTTAATGAATCTCAAAGAAATACAAATAATTTCATGATCCTAAAGATAAAAATGAGAAGAAAAAAATAAGAGTAGTGGGACTGTTAACAGTTATTAAAACAAAATATTTGATAATTTGGATTTGTACCTTTAAACGGTCATAACTTTTGACTCGTGTGTCGAAACGAAAATTAGAATATATCAAACCGAAGTTAACATTGATACCCATATTTTTAATTGATTTGGGAATGGAACTTCATTATTCGAACCTAATTCCATCGTTTATATCACCTATCGAGTGTTTAAAGTTTGTGTCCCATATTTTGCATTTTCGGTTTTAATCAATATGTTCTAATGAAGATGGTTGAGCCAACCAAGAGTATGTTTAAAAATATTTTAATGAATCTCAAAGAAATACAAATAATTTCATGATCCTAAAGATAAAAGTGAGAAGAAAAAAATAAGAGTAGTGGGACTGTTCACAGTTATAAAAACAAAATATTTGATAAATCGGATTTGTACCTTTAAACGGTCATAACTTTTGACTCGTGTATCGAAACGACTGTTAAAATATATTAAATCAAAGCTCGTACCGATTCCCATTTTCTTATTTCACCAGGCAATGGAACTTCATTATTCGAACCTAAATTCCATCATTTACTTCACTTATCGAGGGTTTAAAGTTATTGTAGTATATTTTTAATAACGGTTTTATACAATATAGTTGTAATGAAGATGGATTAGCCAACCAAGAGTATGTTTAAAAATATTTTAATGAATCTAAAAGAATTACAAATAATTTCATGATCCTAAAGATAAAAATGAGAAGAAAAAAATTAGATTAGTGGGACTGTTGACAGTTATAAAAACAAAATATTTGATAAATGAGATTTGTACCTTTAAACGGTCATAACTTTTGACTCGTGTATCGAAACGACTATTAAAATATATCAAATCGAAGCTCGTACCGATTCTCATTTTCTTATTTCACCAGGCAATGGAACTTCATTATTCGAACCTAAATTCCATCATTTACTTCACTTATCGAGGGTTTAAAGTTAATGTAGTATATTTTTAATAACGGTTTTATTCAATATAGTTGTAATGAAGATGGATTAGCCAACCAAGAGTATGTTTAAAACTATTCGAATGAATATAAAAGTAATACAAATAATTTCATGATCCTAAAGATAAAAATGAGAAGAAAAAAATAATAGGAGTGGGACTATTCATAGTTATTAAAACAAAATATTTGATAAATCGGATTTGTACCTTTAAACGGTCATCACTTTTGACTCGTGTGTCGAAACGACAATTAGAATATATTAAACCGAAGTTAACATTGATACCCATATTTTTAATTGATTTGGGAATGGAACTTCATTATTCGAACCTAATTCCATCATTTATATCACCTATAGAGTGTTTAAAGTTTTTGTCCCATATTTTGCATTTTCGGTTTTAATCAATATGTTCTAATGAAGATGGTTGAGCCAACCAAGAGTATATTTAAAAATATTTTAATGAATCTCAAAGAAATACAAATAATTTCATGATCCTAAAGATAAAAATGAGAAGAAAAAAATAAGAGTAGTGGGACTGTTAACAGTTATTAAAACAAAATATTTGGTAATTTGGATTTGTACCTTTAAACGGTCATAACTTTTGACTCGTGTGTCGAAACGAAAATTAGAATATATTAAACCAAAGTTAACATTGATACCCATATTTTTAATTGATTTGGGAATGGAACTTCATTATTCGAACCTAATTCCATCATTTATATCACCTATAGAGTGTTTAAAGTTTTTGTCCCATATTTTGCATTTTCGGTTTTAATCAATATGTTCTAATGAAGATGGTTGAGCCAACCAAGAGTATATTTAAAAATATTTTAATGAATCTCAAAGAAATACAAATAATTTCATGATCCTAAAGATAAAAATGAGAAGAAAAAAATAAGAGTAGTGGGACTGTTAACAGTTATTAAAACAAAATATTTGATAATTTGGATTTGTACCTTTAAACGGTCATAACTTTTGACTCGTGTGTCGAAACGAAAATTAGAATATATCAAACCGAAGTTAACATTGATACCCATATTTTTAATTGATTTGGGAATGGAACTTCATTATTCGAACCTAATTCCATCGTTTATATCACCTATCGAGTGTTTAAAGTTTGTGTCCCATATTTTGCATTTTCGGTTTTAATCAATATGTTCTAATGAAGATGGTTGAGCCAACCAAGAGTATGTTTAAAAATATTTTAATGAATCTCAAAGAAATACAAATAATTTCATGATCCTAAAGATAAAAGTGAGGAGAAAAAAATAAGAGTAGTGGGACTGTTCACAGTTATAAAAACAAAATATTTGATAAATTGGATTTGTACCTTTAAACGGTCATAACTTTTGACTCGTGTATCGAAACGACTGTTAAAATATATTAAATCAAAGCTCGTACCGATTCCCATTTTCTTATTTCACCAGGCAATGGAACTTCATTATTCGAACCTAAATTCCATCATTTACTTCACTTATCGAGGGTTTAAAGTTATTGTAGTATATTTTTAATAACGGTTTTATACAATATAGTTGTAATGAAGATGGATTAGCCAACCAAGAGTATGTTTAAAAATATTTTAATGAATCTAAAAGAATTACAAATAATTTCATGATCCTAAAGATAAAAATGAGAAGAAAAAAATTAGATTAGTGGGACTGTTGACAGTTATAAAAACAAAATATTTGATAAATGAGATTTGTACCTTTAAACGGTCATAACTTTTGACTCGTGTATCGAAACGACTATTAAAATATATCAAATCGAAGCTCGTACCGATTCTCATTTTCTTATTTCACCAGGCAATGGAACTTCATTATTCGAACCTAAATTCCATCATTTACTTCACTTATCGAGGGTTTAAAGTTAATGTAGTATATTTTTAATAACGGTTTTATTCAATATAGTTGTAATGAAGATGGATTAGCCAACCAAGAGTATGTTTAAAACTATTCGAATGAATATAAAAGTAATACAAATAATTTCATGATCCTAAAGATAAAAATGAGAAGAAAAAAATAATAGGAGTGGGACTATTCATAGTTATTAAAACAAAATATTTGATAAATCGGATTTGTACCTTTAAACGGTCATAACTTTTGACTCGTGTGTCGAAACGACAATTAGAATATATTAAACCGAAGTTAACATTGATACCCATATTTTTAATTGATTTGGGAATGGAACTTCATTATTCGAACCTAATTCCATCATTTATATCACCTATAGAGTGTTTAAAGTTTTTGTCCCATATTTTGCATTTTCGGTTTTAATCAATATGTTCTAATGAAGATGGTTGAGCCAACCAAGAGTATATTTAAAAATATTTTAATGAATCTCAAAGAAATACAAATAATTTCATGATCCTAAAGATAAAAATGAGAAGAAAAAAATAAGAGTAGTGGGACTGTTAACAGTTATTAAAACAAAATATTTGGTAATTTGGATTTGTACCTTTAAACGGTCATAACTTTTGACTCGTGTGTCGAAACGAAAATTAGAATATATTAAACCAAAGTTAACATTGATACCCATATTTTTAATTGATTTGGGAATGGAACTTCATTATTCGAACCTAATTCCATCATTTATATCACCTATAGAGTGTTTAAAGTTTTTGTCCCATATTTTGCATTTTCGGTTTTAATCAATATGTTCTAATGAAGATGGTTGAGCCAACCAAGAGTATATTTAAAAATATTTTAATGAATCTCAAAGAAATACAAATAATTTCATGATCCTAAAGATAAAAATGAGAAGAAAAAAATAAGAGTAGTGGGACTGTTAACAGTTATTAAAACAAAATATTTGATAATTTGGATTTGTACCTTTAAACGGTCATAACTTTTGACTCGTGTGTCGAAACGAAAATTAGAATATATCAAACCGAAGTTAACATTGATACCCATATTTTTAATTGATTTGGGAATGGAACTTCATTATTCGAACCTAATTCCATCGTTTATATCACCTATCGAGTGTTTAAAGTTTGTGTCCCATATTTTGCATTTTCGGTTTTAATCAATATGTTCTAATGAAGATGGTTGAGCCAACCAAGAGTATGTTTAAAAATATTTTAATGAATCTCAAAGAAATACAAATAATTTCATGATCCTAAAGATAAAAGTGAGAAGAAAAAAATAAGAGTAGTGGGACTGTTCACAGTTATAAAAACAAAATATTTGATAAATCGGATTTGTACCTTTAAACGGTCATAACTTTTGACTCGTGTATCGAAACGACTGTTAAAATATATTAAATCAAAGCTCGTACCGATTCCCATTTTCTTATTTCACCAGGCAATGGAACTTCATTATTCGAACCTAAATTCCATCATTTACTTCACTTATCGAGGGTTTAAAGTTATTGTAGTATATTTTTAATAACGGTTTTATACAATATAGTTGTAATGAAGATGGATTAGCCAACCAAGAGTATGTTTAAAAATATTTTAATGAATCTAAAAGAATTACAAATAATTTCATGATCCTAAAGATAAAAATGAGAAGAAAAAAAATTAGATTAGTGGGACTGTTGACAGTTATAAAAACAAAATATTTGATAAATGAGATTTGTACCTTTAAACGGTCATAACTTTTGACTCGTGTATCGAAACGACTATTAAAATATATCAAATCGAAGCTCGTACCGATTCTCATTTTCTTATTTCACCAGGCAATGGAACTTCATTATTCGAACCTAAATTCCATCATTTACTTCACTTATCGAGGGTTTAAAGTTAATGTAGTATATTTTTAATAACGGTTTTATTCAATATAGTTGTAATGAAGATGGATTAGCCAACCAAGAGTATGTTTAAAACTATTCGAATGAATATAAAAGTAATACAAATAATTTCATGATCCTAAAGATAAAAATGAGAAGAAAAAAATAATAGGAGTGGGACTATTCATAGTTATTAAAACAAAATATTTGATAAATCGGATTTGTACCTTTAAACGGTCATAACTTTTGACTCGTGTGTCGAAACGACAATTAGAATATATTAAACCGAAGTTAACATTGATACCCATATTTTTAATTGATTTGGGAATGGAACTTCATTATTCGAACCTAATTCCATCATTTATATGACCTATAGAGTGTTTAAAGTTTTTGTCCCATATTTTGCATTTTCGGTTTTAATCAATATGTTCTAATGAAGATGGTTGAGCCAACCAAGAGTATGTTTAAAAATATTTTAATGAATCTCTAAGAAATACAAATAATTTCATGATCCTAAAGATAAAAATGAGAAGAAAAAAATAAGAGTAGTGGGACTATTAACAGTTATAAAAACAAAATATTTGATAAATCGGATTTGTACCTTTAAACGGTCATAACTTTTGACTCGTGTGTCGAAACGAAAATTAGAATATATTAAACCGAAGTTAACATTGATACCCATATTTTTAATTGATTTGGGAATGGAACTTCATTATTCGAACCTAATTCCATCATTTATATCACCTATAGAGTGTTTAAAGTTTTTGTCCCATATTTTGCATTTTCGGTTTTAATCAATATGTTCTAATGAAGATGGTTGAGCCAACCAAGAGTATATTTAAAAATATTTTAATGAATCTCAAAGAAATACAAATAATTTCATGATCCTAAAGATAAAAATGAGAAGAAAAAAATAAGAGTAGTGGGACTGTTAACAGTTATTAAAACAAAATATTTGGTAATTTGGATTTGTACCTTTAAACGGTCATAACTTTTGACTCGTGTGTCGAAACGAAAATTAGAATATATCAAACCGAAGTTAACATTGATACCCATATTTTTAATTGATTTGGGAATGGAACTTCATTATTCGAACCTAATTCCATCATTTATATCACCTATAGAGTGTTTAAAGTTTTTGTCCCATATTTTGCATTTTCGGTTTTAATCAATATGTTCTAATGAAGATGGTTGAGCCAACCAAGAGTATATTTAAAAATATTTTAATGAATCTCAAAGAAATACAAATAATTTCATGATCCTAAAGATAAAAATGAGAAGAAAAAAATAAGAGTAGTGGGACTGTTAACAGTTATTAAAACAAAATATTTGGTAATTTGGATTTGTACCTTTAAACGGTCATAACTTTTGACTCGTGTGTCGAAACGAAAATTAGAATATATTAAACCGAAGTTAACATTGATACCCATATTTTTAATTGATTTGGGAATGGAACTTCATTATTCGAACCTAATTCCATCATTTATATCACCTATAGAGTGTTTAAAGTTTTTGTCCCATATTTTGCATTTTCGGTTTTAATCAATATGTTCTAATGAAGATGGTTGAGCCAACCAAGAGTATATATTAAAAATATTTTAATGAATCTCAAAGAAATACAAATAATTTCATGATCCTAAAGATAAAAATGAGAAGAAAAAAATAAGAGTAGTGGGACTGTTAACAGTTATTAAAACAAAATATTTGATAATTTGGATTTGTACCTTTAAACGGTCATAACTTTTGACTCGTGTGTCGAAACGAAAATTAGAATATATCAAACCGAAGTTAACATTGATACCCATATTTTTAATTGATTTGGGAATGGAACTTCATTATTCGAACCTAATTCCATCGTTTATATCACCTATCGAGTGTTTAAAGTTTGTGTCCCATATTTTGCATTTTCGGTTTTAATCAATATGTTCTAATGAAGATGGTTGAGCCAACCAAGAGTATGTTTAAAAAAATTTTAATGAATCTCAAAGAAATACAAATAATTTCATGATCCTAAAGATAAAAGTGAGAAGAAAAAAATAAGAGTAGTGGGACTGTTCACAGTTATAAAAACAAAATATTTGATAAATCGGATTTGTACCTTTAAACGGTCATAACTTTTGACTCGTGTATCGAAACGACTGTTAAAGTATATTAAATCAAAGCTCGTACCGATTCCCATTTTCTTATTTCACCAGGCAATGGAACTTCATTATTCGAACCTAAATTCCATCATTTACTTCACTTATCGAGGGTTTAAAGTTATTGTAGTATATTTTTAATAACGGTTTTATTCAATATAGTTGTAATGAAGATGGATTAGCCAACCAAGAGTATGTTTAAAACTATTCGAATGAATATAAAAGTAATACAAATAATTTCATGATCCTAAAGATAAAAATGAGAAGAAAAAAAATAAGAGTAGTGGGACTATTAACAGTTATAAAAACAAAATATTTGATAAATCGGATTTGTACCTTTAAACGGTCATAACTTTTGACTCGTGTGTCGAAACGAAAATTAGAATATATCAAACCGAAGTTAACATTGATACCCATATTTTTAATTGATTTGGGAATGGAACTTCATTATTCGAACCTAATTCCATCGTTTATATCACCTATCGAGTGTTTAAAGTTTGTGTCCCATATTTTGCATTTTCGGTTTTAATCAATATGTTCTAATGAAGATGGTTGAGCCAACCAAGAGTATGTTTAAAAATATTTTAATGAATCTCAAAGAAATACAAATAATTTCATGATCCTAAAGATAAAAGTGAGAAGAAAAAAATAAGAGTAGTGGGACTGTTCACAGTTATAAAAACAAAATATTTGATAAATCGGATTTGTACCTTTAAACGGTCATAACTTTTGACTCGTGTATCGAAACGACTGTTAAAATATATTAAATCAAAGCTCGTACCGATTCCCATTTTCTTATTTCACCAGGCAATGGAACTTCATTATTCGAACCTAAATTCCATCATTTACTTCACTTATCGAGGGTTTAAAGTTATTGTAGTATATTTTTAATAACGGTTTTATACAATATAGTTGTAATGAAGATGGATTAGCCAACCAAGAGTATGTTTAAAAATATTTTAATGAATCTAAAAGAATTACAAATAATTTCATGATCCTAAAGATAAAAATGAGAAGAAAAAAATAAGAGTAGTGGGACTGTTGACAGTTATAAAAACAAAATATTTGATAAATGAGATTTGTACCTTTAAACGGTCATAACTTTTGACTCGTGTATCGAAACGACTATTAAAATATATCAAATCGAAGCTCGTACCGATTCTCATTTTCTTATTTCACCAGGCAATGGAACTTCATTATTCGAACCTAAATTCCATCATTTACTTCACTTATCGAGGGTTTAAAGTTAATGTAGTATATTTTTAATAACGGTTTTATTCAATATAGTTGTAATGAAGATGGATTAGCCAACCAAGAGTATGTTTAAAACTATTCGAATGAATATAAAAGTAATACAAATAATTTCATGATCCTAAAGATAAAAATGAGAAGAAAAAAATAATAGGAGTGGGACTATTCATAGTTATTAAAACAAAATATTTGATAAATCGGATTTGTACCTTTAAACGGTCATAACTTTTGACTCGTGTGTCGAAACGACAATTAGAATATATTAAACCGAAGTTAACATTGATACCCATATTTTTAATTGATTTGGGAATGGAACTTCATTATTCGAACCTAATTCCATCATTTATATGACCTATAGAGTGTTTAAAGTTTTTGTCCCATATTTTGCATTTTCGGTTTTAATCAATATGTTCTAATGAAGATGGTTGAGCCAACCAAGAGTATGTTTAAAAATATTTTAATGAATCTCTAAGAAATACAAATAATTTCATGATCCTAAAGATAAAAATGAGAAGAAAAAAATAAGAGTAGTGGGACTATTAACAGTTATAAAAACAAAATATTTGATGAATCGGATTTGTACCTTTAAACGGTCATAACTTTTGACTCGTGTGTCGAAACGACAATTAGAATATATTAAACCGAAGTTAACATTGATACCCATATTTTTAATTGATTTGGGAATGGAACTTCATTATTCGAACCTAATTCCATCATTTATATCACCTATAGAGTGTTTAAAGTTTTTGTCCCATATTTTGCATTTTCGGTTTTAATCAATATGTTCTAATGAAGATGGTTGAGCCAACCAAGAGTATATTTAAAAATATTTTAATGAATCTCAAAGAAATACAAATAATTTCATGATCCTAAAGATAAAAATGAGAAGAAAAAAATAAGAGTAGTGGGACTGTTAACAGTTATTAAAACAAAATATTTGGTAATTTGGATTTGTACCTTTAAACGGTCATAACTTTTGACTCGTGTGTCGAAACGAAAATTAGAATATATTAAACCGAAGTTAACATTGATACCCATATTTTTAATTGATTTGGGAATGGAACTTCATTATTCGAACCTAATTCCATCATTTATATCACCTATAGAGTGTTTAAAGTTTTTGTCCCATATTTTGCATTTTCGGTTTTAATCAATATGTTCTAATGAAGATGGTTGAGCCAACCAAGAGTATATATTAAAAATATTTTAATGAATCTCAAAGAAATACAAATAATTTCATGATCCTAAAGATAAAAATGAGAAGAAAAAAATAAGAGTAGTGGGACTGTTAACAGTTATTAAAACAAAATATTTGATAATTTGGATTTGTACCTTTAAACGGTCATAACTTTTGACTCGTGTGTCGAAACGAAAATTAGAATATATCAAACCGAAGTTAACATTGATACCCATATTTTTAATTGATTTGGGAATGGAACTTCATTATTCGAACCTAATTCCATCGTTTATATCACCTATCGAGTGTTTAAAGTTTGTGTCCCATATTTTGCATTTTCGGTTTTAATCAATATGTTCTAATGAAGATGGTTGAGCCAACCAAGAGTATGTTTAAAAAAATTTTAATGAATCTCAAAGAAATACAAATAATTTCATGATCATAAAGATAAAAGTGAGAAGAAAAAAATAAGAGTAGTGGGACTGTTCACAGTTATAAAAACAAAATATTTGATAAATCGGATTTGTACCTTTAAACGGTCATAACTTTTGACTCGTGTATCGAAACGACTGTTAAAGTATATTAAATCAAAGCTCGTACCGATTCCCATTTTCTTATTTCACCAGGCAATGGAACTTCATTATTCGAACCTAAATTCCATCATTTACTTCACTTATCGAGGGTTTAAAGTTATTGTAGTATATTTTTAATAACGGTTTTATTCAATATAGTTGTAATGAAGATGGATTAGCCATCCAAGAGTATGTTTAAAAATATTTTAATGAATCTAAAAGAATTACAAATAATTTCATGATCCTAAAGATAAAAATGAGAAGAAAAAAATTAGAGTAGTGGGACTGTTGACAGTTATAAAAACAAAATATTTGATAAATGAGATTTGTACCTTTAAACGGTCATAACTTTTGACTCGTGTATCGAAACGACTATTAAAATATATCAAATCGAAGCTCGTACCGATTCTCATTTTCTTATTTCACCAGGCAATGGAACTTCATTATTCGAACCTAAATTCCATCATTTACTTCACTTATCGAGGGTTTAAAGTTAATGTAGTATATTTTTAATAACGGTTTTATTCAATATAGTTGTAATGAAGATGGATTAGCCAACCAAGAGTATGTTTAAAACTATTCGAATGAATATAAAAGTAATACAAATAATTTCATGATCCTAAAGATAAAAATGAGAAGAAAAAAATAATAGGAGTGGGACTATTCATAGTTATTAAAACAAAATATTTGATAAATCGGATTTGTACCTTTAAACGGTCATGACTTTTGACTCGTGTGTCGAAACGACAATTAGAATATATTAAACCGAAGTTAACATTGATACCCATATTTTTAATTGATTTGGGAATGGAACTTCATTATTCGAACCTAATTCCATCATTTATATGACCTATAGAGTGTTTAAAGTTTTTGTCCCATATTTTGCATTTTCGGTTTTAATCAATATGTTCTAATGAAGATGGTTGAGCCAACCAAGAGTATGTTTAAAAATATTTTAATGAATCTCTAAGAAATACAAATAATTTCATGATCCTAAAGATAAAAATGAGAAGAAAAAAATAAGAGTAGTGGGACTATTAACAGTTATAAAAACAAAATATTTGATAAATCGGATTTGTACCTTTAAACGGTCATAACTTTTGACTCGTGTGTCGAAACGAAAATTAGAATATATTAAACCGAAGTTAACATTGATACCCATATTTTTAATTGATTTGGGAATGGAACTTCATTATTCGAACCTAATTCCATCATTTATATCACCTATAGAGTGTTTAAAGTTTTTGTCCCATATTTTGCATTTTCGGTTTTAATCAATATGTTCTAATGAAGATGGTTGAGCCAACCAAGAGTATATTTAAAAATATTTTAATGAATCTCAAAGAAATACAAATAATTTCATGATCCTAAAGATAAAAATGAGAAGAAAAAAATAAGAGTAGTGGGACTGTTAACAGTTATTAAAACAAAATATTTGGTAATTTGGATTTGTACCTTTAAACGGTCATAACTTTTGACTCGTGTGTCGAAACGAAAATTAGAATATATCAAACCGAAGTTAACATTGATACCCATATTTTTAATTGATTTGGGAATGGAACTTCATTATTCGAACCTAATTCCATCATTTATATCACCTATAGAGTGTTTAAAGTTTTTGTCCCATATTTTGCATTTTCGGTTTTAATCAATATGTTCTAATGAAGATGGTTGAGCCAACCAAGAGTATATTTAAAAATATTTTAATGAATCTCAAAGAAATACAAATAATTTTATGATCCTAAAGATAAAAATGAGAAGAAAAAAATAAGAGTAGTGGGACTGTTAACAGTTATTAAAACAAAATATTTGGTAATTTGGATTTGTACCTTTAAACGGTCATAACTTTTGACTCGTGTGTCGAAACGAAAATTAGAATATATTAAACCGAAGGTAACATTGATACCCATATTTTTAATTGATTTGGGAATGGAACTTCATTATTCGAACCTAATTCCATCATTTATATCACCTATAGAGTGTTTAAAGTTTTTGTCCCATATTTTGCATTTTCGGTTTTAATCAATATGTTCTAATGAAGATGGTTGAGCCAACCAAGAGTATATATTAAAAATATTTTAATGAATCTCAAAGAAATACAAATAATTTCATGATCCTAAAGATAAAAATGAGAAGAAAAAAATAAGAGTAGTGGGACTGTTAACAGTTATTAAAACAAAATATTTGATAATTTGGATTTGTACCTTTAAACGGTCATAACTTTTGACTCGTGTGTCGAAACGAAAATTAGAATATATCAAACCGAAGTTAACATTGATACCCATATTTTTAATTGATTTGGGAATGGAACTTCATTATTTGAACCTAATTCCATCGTTTATATCACCTATCGAGTGTTTAAAGTTTGTGTCCCATATTTTGAATTTTCGGTTTTAATCAATATGTTCTAATGAAGATGGTTGAGCCAACCAAGAGTATGTTTAAAATTTTTTTAATGAATCTCAAAGAAATACAAATAATTTCATGATCCTAAAGATAAAAGTGAGAAGAAAAAAATAAGAGTAGTGGGACTGTTCACAGTTATAAAAACAAAATATTTGATAAATCGGATTTGTACCTTTAAACGGTCATAACTTTTGACTCGTGTATCGAAACGACTGTTAAAGTATATTAAATCAAAGCTCGTACCGATTCCCATTTTCTTATTTCACCAGGAAATGGAACTTCATTATTCGAACCTAAATTCCATCATTTACTTCACTTATCGAGGGTTTAAAGTTATTGTAGTATATTTTTAATAACGGTTTTATTCAATATAGTTGTAATGAAGATGGATTAGCCAACCAAGAGTATGTTTAAAACTATTCGAATGAATATAAAAGTAATACAAATAATTTCATGATCCTAAAGATAAAAATGAGAAGAAAAAAATAATAGGAGTGGGACTATTCATAGTTATTAAAACAAAATATTTGATAAATCGGATTTGTACCTTTAAACGGTCATAACTTTTGACTCGTGTGTCGAAACGACAATTAGAATATATTAAACCGAAGTTAACATTGATACCCATATTTTTAATTGATTTGGGAATGGAACTTCATTATTCGAACCTAATTCCATCATTTATATGACCTATAGAGTGTTTAAAGTTTTTGTCCCATATTTTGCATTTTCGGTTTTAATCAATATGTTCTAATGAAGATGGTTGAGCCAACCAAGAGTATGTTTAAAAATATTTTAATGAATCTCTAAGAAATACAAATAATTTCATGATCCTAAAGATAAAAATGAGAAGAAAAAAATAAGAGTAGTGGGACTATTAACAGTTATAAAAACAAAATATTTGATAAATCGGATTTGTACCTTTAAACGGTCATAACTTTTGACTCGTGTGTCGAAACGACAATTAGAATATATTAAACCGAAGTTAACATTGATACCCATATTTTTAATTGATTTGGGAATGGAACTTCATTATTCGAACCTAATTCCATCATTTATATCACCTATAGAGTGTTTAAAGTTTTTGTCCCATATTTTGCATTTTCGGTTTTAATCAATATGTTCTAATGAAGATGGTTGAGCCAACCAAGAGTATATTTAAAAATATTTTAATGAATCTCAAAGAAATACAAATAATTTCATGATCCTAAAGATAAAAATGAGAAGAAAAAAATAAGAGTAGTGGGACTGTTAACAGTTATTAAAACAAAATATTTGATAATTTGGATTTGTACCTTTAAACGGTCATAACTTTTGACTCGTGTGTCGAAACGAAAATTAGAATATATCAAACCGAAGTTAACATTGATACCCATATTTTTAATTGATTTGGGAATGGAACTTCATTATTCGAACCTAATTCCATCGTTTATATCACCTATCGAGTGTTTAAAGTTTGTGTCCCATATTTTGCATTTTCGGTTTTAATCAATATGTTCTAATGAAGATGGTTGAGCCAACCAAGAGTATGTTTAAAAATATTTTAATGAATCTCAAAGAAATACAAATAATTTCATGATCCTAAAGATAAAAGTGAGAAGAAAAAAATAAGAGTAGTGGGACTGTTCACAGTTATAAAAACAAAATATTTGATAAATCGGATTTGTACCTTTAAACGGTCATAACTTTTGACTCGTGTATCGAAACGACTGTTAAAGTATATTAAATCAAAGCTCGTACCGATTCCCATTTTCTTATTTCACCAGGCAATGGAACTTCATTATTCGAACCTAAATTCCATCATTTACTTCACTTATCGAGGGTTTAAAGTTATTGTAGTATATTTTTAATAACGGTTTTATTCAATATAGTTGTAATGAAGATGGATTAGCCAACCAAGAGTATGTTTAAAACTATTCGAATGAATATAAAAGTAATACAAATAATTTCATGATCCTAAAGATAAAAATGAGAAGAAAAAAATAATAGGAGTGGGACTATTCATAGTTATTAAAACAAAATATTTGATAAATCGGATTTGTACCTTTAAACGGTCATAACTTTTGACTCGTGTGTCGAAACGACAATTAGAATATATTAAACCGAAGTTAACATTGATACCCATATTTTTAATTGATTTGGGAATGGAACTTCATTATTCGAACCTAATTCCATCATTTATATGACCTATAGAGTGTTTAAAGTTTTTGTCCCATATTTTGCATTTTCGGTTTTAATCAATATGTTCTAATGAAGATGGTTGAGCCAACCAAGAGTATGTTTAAAAATATTTTAATGAATCTCTAAGAAATACAAATAATTTCATGATCCTAAAGATAAAAATGAGAAGAAAAAAATAAGAGTAGTGGGACTATTAACAGTTATAAAAACAAAATATTTGATAAATCGGATTTGTACCTTTAAACGGTCATAACTTTTGACTCGTGTGTCGAAACGACAATTAGAATATATTAAACCGAAGTTAACATTGATACCCATATTTTTAATTGATTTGGGAATGGAACTTCATTATTCGAACCTAATTCCATCATTTATATCACCTATAGAGTGTTTAAAGTTTTTGTCCCATATTTTGCATTTTCGGTTTTAATCAATATGTTCTAATGAAGATGGTTGAGCCAACCAAGAGTATATTTAAAAATATTTTAATGAATCTCAAAGAAATACAAATAATTTCATGATCCTAAAGATAAAAATGAGAAGAAAAAAATAAGAGTAGTGGGACTGTTAACAGTTATTAAAACAAAATATTTGATAATTTGGATTTGTACCTTTAAACGGTCATAACTTTTGACTCGTGTGTCGAAACGAAAATTAGAATATATCAAACCGAAGTTAACATTGATACCCATATTTTTAATTGATTTGGGAATGGAACTTCATTATTCGAACCTAATTCCATCGTTTATATCACCTATCGAGTGTTTAAAGTTTGTGTCCCATATTTTGCATTTTCGGTTTTAATCAATATGTTCTAATGAAGATGGTTGAGCCAACCAAGAGTATGTTTAAAAATATTTTAATGAATCTCAAAGAAATACAAATAATTTCATGATCCTAAAGATAAAAGTGAGAAGAAAAAAATAAGAGTAGTGGGACTGTTCACAGTTATAAAAACAAAATATTTGATAAATCGGATTTGTACCTTTAAACGGTCATAACTTTTGACTCGTGTATCGAAACGACTGTTAAAATATATTAAATCAAAGCTCGTACCGATTCCCATTTTCTTATTTCACCAGGCAATGGAACTTCATTATTCGAACCTAAATTCCATCATTTACTTCACTTATCGAGGGTTTAAAGTTATTGTAGTATATTTTTAATAACGGTTTTATACAATATAGTTGTAATGAAGATGGATTAGCCAACCAAGAGTATGTTTAAAAATATTTTAATGAATCTAAAAGAATTACAAATAATTTCATGATCCTAAAGGTAAAAATGAGAAGAAAAAAATAAGAGTAGTGGGACTGTTGACAGTTATAAAAACAAAATATTTGATAAATGAGATTTGTACCTTTAAACGGTCATAACTTTTGACTCGTGTATCGAAACGACTATTAAAATATATCAAATCGAAGCTCGTACCGATTCTCATTTTCTTATTTCACCAGGCAATGGAACTTCATTATTCGAACCTAAATTCCATCATTTACTTCACTTATCGAGGGTTTAAAGTTAATGTAGTATATTTTTAATAACGGTTTTATTCAATATAGTTGTAATGAAGATGGATTAGCCAACCAAGAGTATGTTTAAAACTATTCGAATGAATATAAAAGTAATACAAATAATTTCATGATCCTAAAGATAAAAATGAGAAGAAAAAAATAAGAGGAGTGGGACTATTCATAGTTATTAAAACAAAATATTTGATAAATCGGATTTGTACCTTTAAACGGTCATAACTTTTGACTCGTGTGTCGAAACGACAATTAGAATATATTAAACCGAAGTTAACATTGATACCCATATTTTTAATTGATTTGGGAATGGAACTTCATTATTCGAACCTAATTCCATCATTTATATGACCTATAGAGTGTTTAAAGTTTTTGTCCCATATTTTGCATTTTCGGTTTTAATCAATATGTTCTAATGAAGATGGTTGAGCCAACCAAGAGTATGTTTAAAAATATTTTAATGAATCTCTAAGAAATACAAATAATTTCATGATCCTAAAGATAAAAATGAGAAGAAAAAAATAAGAGTAGTGGGACTATTAACAGTTATAAAAACAAAATATTTGATAAATCGGATTTGTACCTTTAAACGGTCATAACTTTTGACTCGTGTGTCGAAACGACAATTAGAATATATTAAACCGAAGTTAACATTGATACCCATATTTTTAATTGATTTGGGAATGGAACTTCATTATTCGAACCTAATTCCATCATTTATATCACCTATAGAGTGTTTAAAGTTTTTGTCCCATATTTTGCATTTTCGGTTTTAATCAATATGTTCTAATGAAGATGGTTGAGCCAACCAAGATTATATTTAAAAATATTTTAATGAATCTCAAAGAAATACAAATAATTTCATGATCCTAAAGATAAAAATGAGAAGAAAAAAATAAGAGTAGTGGGACTGTTAACAGTTATTAAAACAAAATATTTGGTAATTTGGATTTGTACCTTTAAACGGTCATAACTTTTGACTCGTGTGTCGAAACGAAAATTAGAATATATTAAACCGAAGTTAACATTGATACCCATATTTTTAATTGATTTGGGAATGGAACTTCATTATTCGAACCTAATTCCATCATTTATATCACCTATAGAGTGTTTAAAGTTTTTGTCCCATATTTTGCATTTTCGGTTTTAATCAACATGTTCTAATGAAGATGGTTGAGCCAACCAAGAGTATATATTAAAAATATTTTAATGAATCTCAAAGAAATACAAATAATTTCATGATCCTAAAGATAAAAATGAGAAGAAAAAAATAAGAGTAGTGGGACTGTTAACAGTTATTAAAACAAAATATTTGATAATTTGGATTTGTACCTTTAAACGGTCATAACTTTTGACTCGTGTGTCGAAACGAAAATTAGAATATATCAAACCGAAGTTAACATTGATACCCATATTTTTAATTGATTTGGGAATGGAACTTCATTATTCGAACCTAATTCCATCGTTTATATCACCTATCGAGTGTTTAAAGTTTGTGTCCCATATTTTGCATTTTCGGTTTTAATCAATATGTTCTAATGAAGATGGTTGAGCCAACCAAGAGTATGTTTAAAAATATTTTAATGAATCTCTAAGAAATACAAATAATTTCATGATCCTAAAGATAAAAATGAGAAGAAAAAAATAAGAGTAGTGGGACTATTAACAGTTATAAAAACAAAATATTTGATAAATCGGATTTGTACCTTTAAACGGTCATAACTTTTGACTCGTGTGTCGAAACGACAATTAGAATATATTAAACCGAAGTTAACATTGATACCCATATTTTTAATTGATTTGGGAATGGAACTTCATTATTCGAACCTAATTCCATCATTTATATCACCTATAGAGTGTTTAAAGTTTTTGTCCCATATTTTGCATTTTCGGTTTTAATCAATATGTTCTAATGAAGATGGTTGAGCCAACCAAGATTATATTTAAAAATATTTTAATGAATCTCAAAGAAATACAAATAATTTCATGATCCTAAAGATAAAAATGAGAAGAAAAAAATAAGAGTAGTGGGACTGTTAACAGTTATTAAAACAAAATATTTGGTAATTTGGATTTGTACCTTTAAACGGTCATAACTTTTGACTCGTGTGTCGAAACGAAAATTAGAATATATTAAACCGAAGTTAACATTGATACCCATATTTTTAATTGATTTGGGAATGGAACTTCATTATTCGAACCTAATTCCATCATTTATATCACCTATAGAGTGTTTAAAGTTTTTGTCCCATATTTTGCATTTTCGGTTTTAATCAACATGTTCTAATGAAGATGGTTGAGCCAACCAAGAGTATATATTAAAAATATTTTAATGAATCTCAAAGAAATACAAATAATTTCATGATCCTAAAGATAAAAATGAGAAGAAAAAAATAAGAGTAGTGGGACTGTTAACAGTTATTAAAACAAAATATTTGATAATTTGGATTTGTACCTTTAAACGGTCATAACTTTTGACTCGTGTGTCGAAACGAAAATTAGAATATATCAAACCGAAGTTAACATTGATACCCATATTTTTAATTGATTTGGGAATGGAACTTCATTATTCGAACCTAATTCCATCGTTTATATCACCTATCGAGTGTTTAAAGTTTGTGTCCCATATTTTGCATTTTCGGTTTTAATCAATATGTTCTAATGAAGATGGTTGAGCCAACCAAGAGTATGTTTAAAAAAATTTTAATGAATCTCAAAGAAATACAAATAATTTCATGATCCTAAAGATAAAAGTGAGAAGAAAAAAATAAGAGTAGTGGGACTGTTCACAGTTATAAAAACAAAATATTTGATAAATCGGATTTGTACCTTTAAACGGTCATAACTTTTGACTCGTGTATCGAAACGACTGTTAAAGTATATTAAATCAAAGCTCGTACCGATTCCCATTTTCTTATTTCACCAGGCAATGGAACTTCATTATTCGAACCTAAATTCCATCATTTACTTCACTTATCGAGGGTTTAAAGTTATTGTAGTATATTTTTAATAACGGTTTTATTCAATATAGTTGTAATGAAGATGGATTAGCCATCCAAGAGTATGTTTAAAACTATTCTAATGAATATAAAAGTAATACAAATAATTTCATGATCGTAAAGAAAAAAATGAGAAGAAGAAAATAAGAGTAGTGGGACTGTTCACAGTTATAAAAACAAAATATTTGATTAATCAGATTTGTACCTTTAAACGGTCATAACATTTGACTCGTGTATCGAAACGACAATTAAAATATATTAAATCAAAGCTCGTACCGATTCCCATTTTCATATTTCACCAGGCAATGGAACTTCATTATTCGAACCTAAATTCCATCATTTACTTCACTTATCGAGGGTTTAAAGTTATTGTAGTATATTTTTAATAACGGTTTTATTCAATATAGTTGTAATGAAGATGGATTAGCCATCCAAGAGTATGTTTAAAACTATTCTAATGAATATAAAAGTAATACAAATAATTTCATGATCGTAAAGAAAAAAATGAGAAGAAGAAAATAAGAGTAGTGGGACTGTTCACAGTTATAAAAACAAAATATTTGATTAATCAGATTTGTACCTTTAAACGGTCATAACATTTGACTCGTGTATCGAAACGACAATTAAAATATATCAAATCGAAGCTCGTACCGATTCCCATTTTCTTATTTCACCAGGCAATGGAACTTCATTATTCGAACCTAAATTCCATCATTTACTTCACTTATCGAAGGTTTAAAGTTAATGTAGTATATTTTTAATAACGGTTTTATTCAATATAGTTGTAATGAAGATGGATTAGCCAACCAAGAGTATGTTTAAAACTATTCTAATGAATATAAAAGTAATACAAATAATTTCATGATCCTAAAGATAAAAATGAGAAGAAAAAAATAATAGGAGTGGGACTATTCATAGTTATTAAAACAAAATATTTGATAAATCGGATTTGTACCTTTAAACGGTCATAACTTTTGACTTGTGTGTCGAAACGACAATTAGAATATATTAAACCGAAGTTAACATTCATACCCATATTTTTAATTGATTTGGGAATGGAACTTCATTATTCGAACCTAAATCCATCATTTATATCACCTATAGAGTGTTTAAAGTTTTTGTCCCATATTTTGCATTTTCGGTTTTAATCAATATGTTCTAATGAAGATGGTTGAGCCAACCAAGACTATGTTTAAAAATATTTTAATGAATCTCAAAGAAATACAAATAATTTCATGATCCTAAAGATAAAAATGAGAAGAAAAAAATAAGAGTAGTGGGACTCTTAACAGTTATAAAAACAAAATATTTGATAAATCGGATTTGTACCTTTAAACGGTCATAAGTTTTGACTCGTGTCTCGAGACGACAATTAGAATATATTAAACCGAAGTTAACATTGATACCCATATTTTTAATTGATTTGGGAATGGAACTTCATTATTCGAACCTAATTCCATCATTTATATCACCTATAGAGTGTTTAATGTTTTTGTCCCATATTTTGCATTTTCGGTTTTAATCAATATGTTCTAATGAAGATGGTTGAGCCAACCAAGAGTATATTTAAAAATATTTTAATGAATCTCAAAGAAATACAAATAATTTCATGATCCTAAAGATAAAAATGAGAAGAAAAAAATAAGAGTAGTGGGACTGTTAACAGTTATTAAAACAAAATATTTGGTAATTTGGATTTGTACCTTTAAACGGTCATAACTTTTGACTCGTGTGTCGAAACGAAAATTAGAATATATTAAACCGAAGTTAACATTGATACCCATATTTTTAATTGATTTGGGAATGGAACTTCATTATTCGAACCTAATTCCATCATTTATATCACCTATAGAGTGTTTAAAGTTTTTGTCCCATATTTTGCATTTTCTGTTTTAATCAATATGTTCTAATGAAGATGGTTGAGCCAACCAAGAGTATATTTAAAAATATTTTAATGAATCTCAAAGAAATACAAATAATTTCATGATCCTAAAGATAAAAATGAGAAGAAAAAAATAAGAGTAGTGGGACTGTTAACAGTTATTAAAACAAAATATTTGATAATTTGGATTTGTACCTTTAAACGGTCATAACTTTTGACTCGTGTGTCGAAACGAAAATTAGAATATATCAAACCGAAGTTAACATTGATACCCATATTTTTAATTGATTTGGGAATGGAACTTCATTATTCGAACCTAATTCCATCGTTTATATCACCTATCGAGTGTTTAAAGTTTGTGTCCCATATTTTGCATTTTCGGTTTTAATCAATATGTTCTAATGAAGATGGTTGAGCCAACCAAGAGTATGTTTAAAAATATTTTAATGAATCTCAAAGAAATACAAATAATTTCATGATCCTAAAGATAAAAGTGAGAAGAAAAAAATAAGAGTAGTGGGACTGTTCACAGTTATAAAAACAAAATATTTGATAAATCGGATTTGTACCTTTAAACGGTCATAACTTTTGACTCGTGTATAGAAACGACTGTTAAAATATATTAAATCAAAGCTCGTACCGATTCCCATTTTCTTATTTCACCAGGCAATGGAACTTCATTATTCGAACCTAAATTCCATCATTTACTTCACTTATCGAGGGTTTAAAGTTATTGTAGTATATTTTTAATAACGGTTTTATACAATATAGTTGTAATGAAGATGGATTAGCCAACCAAGAGTATGTTTAAAAATATTTTAATGAATCTAAAAGAATTACAAATAATTTCATGATCCTAAAGATAAAAATGAGAAGAAAAAAATAAGAGTAGTGGGACTGTTGACAGTTATAAAAACAAAATATTTGATAAATGAGATTTGTACCTTTAAACGGTCATAACTTTTGACTCGTGTATCGAAACGACTATTAAAATATATCAAATCGAAGCTCGTACCGATTCTCATTTTCTTATTTCACCAGGCAATGGAACTTCATTATTCGAACCTAAATTCCATCATTTACTTCACTTATCGAGGGTTTAAAGTTAATGTAGTATATTTTTAATAACGGTTTTATTCAATATAGTTGTAATGAAGATGGATTAGCCAACCAAGAGTATGTTTAAAACTATTCGAATGAATATAAAAGTAATACAAATAATTTCATGATCCTAAAGATAAAAATGAGAAGAAAAAAATAATAGGAGTGGGACTATTCATAGTTATTAAAACAAAATATTTGATAAATCGGATTTGTACCTTTAAACGGTCATAACTTTTGACTCGTGTGTCGAAACGACAATTAGAATATATTAAACCGAAGTTAACATTGATACCCATATTTTTAATTGATTTGGGAATGGAACTTCATTATTCGAACCTAATTCCATCGTTTATATCACCTATCGAGTGTTTAAAGTTTGTGTCCCATATTTTGCATTTTTGGTTTTAATCAATATGTTCTAATGAAGATGGTTGAGCCAACCAAGAGTATGTTTAAAAATATTTTAATGAATCTCAAAGAAATACAAATAATTTCATGATCCTAAAGATAAAAGTGAGAAGAAAAAAATAAGAGTAGTGGGACTGTTCACAGTTATAAAAACAAAATATTTGATAAATCGGATTTGTACCTTTAAACGGTCATAACTTTTGACTCGTGTATCGAAACGACTGTTAAAATATATTAAATCAAAGCTCGTACCGATTCCCATTTTCTTATTTCACCAGGCAATGGAACTTCATTATTCGAACCTAAATTCCATCATTTACTTCACTTATCGAGGGTTTAAAGTTATTGTAGTATATTTTTAATAACGGTTTTATACAATATAGTTGTAATGAAGATGGATTAGCCAACCAAGAGTATGTTTAAAAATATTTTAATGAATCTAAAAGAATTACAAATAATTTCATGATCCTAAAGATAAAAATGAGAAGAAAAAAATAAGAGTAGTGGGACTGTTGACAGTTATAAAAACAAAATATTTGATAAATGAGATTTGTACCTTTAAACGGTCATAACTTTTGACTCGTGTATCGAAACGACTATTAAAATATATCAAATCGAAGCTCGTACCGATTCTCATTTTCTTATTTCACCAGGCAATGGAACTTCATTATTCGAACCTAAATTCCATCATTTACTTCACTTATCGAGGGTTTAAAGTTAATGTAGTATATTTTTAATAACGGTTTTATTCAATATAGTTGTAATGAAGATGGATTAGCCAACCAAGAGTATGTTTAAAACTATTCGAATGAATATAAAAGTAATACAAATAATTTCATGATCCTAAAGATAAAAATGAGAAGAAAAAAATAATAGGAGTGGGACTATTCATAGTTATTAAAACAAAATATTTGATAAATCGGATTTGTACCTTTAAACGGTCATAACTTTTGACTCGTGTGTCGAAACGACAATTAGAATATATTAAACCGAAGTTAACATTGATACCCATATTTTTAATTGATTTGGGAATGGAACTTCATTATTCGAACCTAATTCCATCATTTATATGACCTATAGAGTGTTTAAAGTTTTTGTCCCATATTTTGCATTTTCGGTTTTAATCAATATGTTCTAATGAAGATGGTTGAGCCAACCAAGAGTATGTTTAAAAATATTTTAATGAATCTCTAAGAAATACAAATAATTTCATGATCCTAAAGATAAAAATGAGAAGAAAAAAATAAGAGTAGTGGGATTATTAACAGTTATAAAAACAAAATATTTGATAAATCGGATTTGTACCTTTAAACGGTCATAACTTTTGACTCGTGTGTCGAAACGACAATTAGAATATATTAAACCGAAGTTAACATTGATACCCATATTTTTAATTGATTTGGGAATGGAACTTCATTATTCGAACCTAATTCCATCATTTATATCACCTATAGAGTGTTTAAAGTTTTTGTCCCATATTTTGCATTTTCGGTTTTAATCAATATGTTCTAATGAAGATGGTTGAGCCAACCAAGAGTATATTTAAAAATATTTTAATGAATCTCAAAGAAATACAAATAATTTCATGATCCTAAAGATAAAAATGAGAAGAAAAAAATAAGAGTAGTGGGACTGTTAACAGTTATTAAAACAAAATATTTGGTAATTTGGATTTGTACCTTTAAACGGTCATAACTTTTGACTCGTGTGTCGAAACGAAAATTAGAATATATTAAACCGAAGTTAACATTGATACCCATATTTTTAATTGATTTGGGAATGGAACTTCATTATTCGAACCTAATTCCATCATTTATATGACCTATAGAGTGTTTAAAGTTTTTGTCCCATATTTTGCATTTTCGGTTTTAATCAATATGTTCTAATGAAGATGGTTGAGCCAACCAAGAGTATATTTAAAAATATTTTAATGAATCTCAAAGAAATACAAATAATTTCATGATCCTAAAGATAAAAATGAGAAGAAAAAAATAAGAGTAGTGGGACTGTTAACAGTTATTAAAACAAAATATTTGGTAATTTGGATTTGTACCTTTAAACGGTCATAACTTTTGACTCGTGTGTCGAAACGAAAATTAGAATATATTAAACCGAAGTTAACATTGATACCCATATTTTTAATTGATTTGGGAATGGAACTTCATTATTCGAACCTAATTCCATCATTTATATCACCTATAGAGTGTTTAAAGTTTTTGTCCCATATTTTGCATTTTCGGTTTTAATCAATATGTTCTAATGAAGATGGTTGAGCCAACCAAGAGTATATATTAAAAATATTTTAATGAATCTCAAAGAAATACAAATAATTTCATGATCCTAAAGATAAAAATGAGAAGAAAAAAATAAGAGTAGTGGGACTGTTAACACTTATTAAAACAAAATATTTGATAATTTGGATTTGTACCTTTAAACGGTCATAACTTTTGACTCGTGTGTCGAAACGAAAATTAGAATATATCAAACCGAAGTTAACATTGATACCCATATTTTTAATTCATTTGGGAATGGAACTTGATTATTCGAACCTAATTCCATCGTTTATATCACCTATCGAGTGTTTAAAGTTTGTGTCCCATATTTTGCATTTTCGGTTTTAATCAATATGTTCTAATGAAGATGGTTGAGCCAACCAAGAGTATGTTTAAAAAATTTTTAATGAATCTCAAAGAAATACAAATAATTTCATGATCCTAAAGATAAAAGTGAGAAGAAAAAAATAAGAGTAGTGGGACTGTTCACAGTTATAAAAACAAAATATTTGATAAATCGGATTTGTACCTTTAAATGGTCATAACTTTTGACTCGTGTATCGAAACGACTGTTAAAGTATATTAAATCAAAGCTCGTACCGATTCCCATTTTCTTATTTCACCAGGCAATGGAACTTCATTATTCGAACCTAAATTCCATCATTTACTTCACTTATCGAGGGTTTAAAGTTATTGTAGTATATTTTTAATAACGTTTTTATTCAATATAGTTGTAATGAAGATGGATTAGCCATCCAAGAGTATGTTTAAAACTATTCTAATGAATATAAAAGTAATACAAATAATTTCATGATCGTAAAGAAAAAAATGAGAAGAAGAAAATAAGAGTAGTGGGACTGTTCACAGTTATAAATACAAAATATTTGATTAATCAGATTTGTACCTTTAAACGGTCATAACATTTGACTCGTGTATCGAAACGACAATTAAAATATATCAAATCGAAGCTCGTACCGATTCCCATTTTCTTATTTCACCAGGCAATGGAACTTCATTATTCGAACCTAAATTCCATCATTTACTTCACTTATCGAAGGTTTAAAGTTAATGTAGTATATTTTTAATAACGGTTTTATTCAATATAGTTGTAATGAAGATGGATTAGCCAACCAAGAGTATGTTTAAAACTATTCTAATGAATATAAAAGTAATACAAATAATTTCATGATCCTAAAGATAAAAATGAGAAGAAAAAAATAATAGGAGTGGGACTATTCATAGTTATTAAAACAAAATATTTGATAAATCGGATTTGTACCTTTAAACGGTCATAACTTTTGACTTGTGTGTCGAAACGACAATTAGAATATATTAAACCGAAGTTAACATTCATACCCATATTTTTAATTGATTTGGGAATGGAACTTCATTATTCGAACCTAAATCCATCATTTATATCACCTATAGAGTGTTTAAAGTTTTTGTCCCATATTTTGCATTTTCGGTTTTAATCAATATGTTCTAATGAAGATGGTTGAGCCAACCAAGACTATGTTTAAAAATATTTTAATGAATCTCAAAGAAATACAAATAATTTCATGATCCTAAAGATAAAAATGAGAAGAAAAAAATAAGAGTAGTGGGACTCTTAACAGTTATAAAAACAAAATATTTGATAAATCGGATTTGTACCTTTAAACGGTCATAAGTTTTGACTCGTGTCTCGAGACGACAATTAGAATATATTAAACCGAAGTTAACATTGATACGCATATTTTTAATTGATTTGGGAATGGAACTTCATTATTCGAACCTAATTCCATCATTTATATCACCTATAGAGTGTTTAAAGTTTTTGTCCCATATTTTGCATTTTCGGTTTTAATCAATATGTTCTAATGAAGATGGTTGAGCCAACCAAGAGTGTGTTTAAAAATATTTTAATGAATCTCAAAGAAATACAAATAATTTCATGATCCTAAAGATAAAAATGAGAAGAAAAAAATAAGAGTAGTGGGACTGTTAACAGTTATAAAAACAAAATATTTGATAAATCGGATTTGTACCTTTAAACGGTCATAACTTTTGACTCGTATATCGAAACGACTGTTAAAATATATCAAATCGAAGCTCGTACCGATTCCCATTTTCTTACTTAACCAGGCAATGGAACTTCATTATTCGAACCTAAATTCCATCATTTACTTCATTTATCGAGGGTTTAAAGTTATTGTAGTATATTTTTAATAACAGTTTTATTCAATATAGATGTAATGAAGATGGATTAGCCAACCAAGAGTATGTTTAAAACTATTCTAATGAATATAAAAGTAATACAAATAATTTCATGATCGAAAAGATAAAAATGAGAAGAAAAAAATAAGAGGAGTGGTACTATTCATAGTTATTAAAACAAAATATTTGATAAATCGGATTTGTACCTTTAAACGGTCATAACTTTTGACTTGTGTGTCGAAACGACAATTAGAATATATTAAACCGAAGTTAACATTGATACCCATATTTTTAATTGATTTGGGAATGGAACTTCATTATTCGAACCTAAATCCATCATTTATATCACCTATAGAGTGTTTAAAGTTTTTGTCCCATATTTTGCATTTTCGGTTTTAATCAATATGTTCTAATGAAGATGGCTGAGCCAACCAAGACTATGTTTAAAAATATTTTAATGAATCTCAAAGAAATACAAATAATTTCATGATCCTAAAGATAAAAATGAAAAGAAAAAAATAAGAGTAGTGGGACTGTTAACAGTTATAAAAACAAAATATTTGATAAATCGGATTTGTACCTTTAAACGGTCATAAGTTTTGACTCGTGTGTCGAAACGACAATTAGAATATATTAAACCGAAGTTAACATTGATACCCATATTTTTAATTGATTTGGGAATGGAACTTCATTATTCGAACCTAATTCCATCATTTATATCACCTATAGAGTGTTTAAAGTTTTTGTCCCATATTTTGCATTTTCGGTTTTAATCAATATGTTCTAATGAAGATGGTTGAGCCAACCAAGAGTGTGTTTAAAAATATTTTAATGAATCTCAAAGAAATACAAATAATTTCATGATCCTAAAGATAAAAATGAGAAGAAAAAAATAAGAGTAGTGGGACTGTTAACAGTTATAAAAACAAAATATTTGATAAATCGGATTTGTACCTTTAAACGGTCATAACTTTTGACTCGTATATCGAAACGACTGTTAAAATATATCAAATCGAAGCTCGTACCGATTCCCATTTTCTTACTTAACCAGGCAATGGAACTTCATTATTCGAACCTAAATTCCATCATTTACTTCATTTATCGAGGGTTTAAAGTTATTGTAGTATATTTTTAATAACAGTTTTATTCAATATAGATGTAATGAAGATGGATTAGCCAACCAAGAGTATGTTTAAAACTATTCTAATGAATATAAAAGTAATACAAATAATTTCATGATCGAAAAGATAAAAATGAGAAGAAAAAAATAAGAGGAGTGGTACTATTCATAGTTATTAAAACAAAATATTTGATAAATCGGATTTGTACCTTTAAACGGTCATAACTTTTGACTTGTGTGTCGAAACGACAATTAGAATATATTAAACCGAAGTTAACATTGATACCCATATTTTTAATTGATTTGGGAATGGAACTTCATTATTCGAACCTAAATCCATCATTTATATCACCTATAGAGTGTTTAAAGTTTTTGTCCCATATTTTGCATTTTCGGTTTTAATCAATATGTTCTAATGAAGATGGCTGAGCCAACCAAGACTATGTTTAAAAATATTTTAATGAATCTCAAAGAAATACAAATAATTTCATGATCCTAAAGATAAAAATGAAAAGAAAAAAATAAGAGTAGTGGGACTGTTAACAGTTATAAAAACAAAATATTTGATAAATCGGATTTGTACCTTTAAACGGTCATAAGTTTTGACTCGTGTGTCGAAACGACAATTAGAATATATTAAACCGAAGTTAACATTGATACCCATATTTTTAATTGATTTGGGAATGGAACTTCATTATTCGAACCTAATTCCATCATTTATATCACCTATAGAGTGTTTAAAGTTTTTGTCCCATATTTTGCATTTTCGGTTTTAATCAATATTTTCTAATGAAGATGGTTGAGCCAACCAAGACTATGTTTAAAAATATTTTAATGAATCTCAAAGAAATACAAATAATTTCATGATCCTAAAGATAAAAGTGAGAAGAAAAAAATAAGAGTAGTGGGACACTTAACAGTTATAAAAACAAAATATGGGATAAATCGGATTTGTACCTTTAAACGGTCATAAGTTTTGACTCGTGTCTCGAAACGACAATTAGAATATATTAAACCGAAGTTGACATTGATACCCATATTTTTAATTGATTTGGGAATGGAACTTCATTATTCGAACCTAATTCCATCATTTATATCACCTATAGAGTGTTTAAAGTTTTTGTCCCATATTTTGCATTTTCGGTTTTAATCAATATGTTCTAATGAAGATGGTTGAGCCAACCAAGACTATGTTTAAAAATATTTTAATGAATCTCAAAGAAATACAAATAATTTCATGATCCTAAAGATAAAAGTGAGAAGAAAAAAATAAGAGTAGTGGGACTCTTAACAGTTATAAAAACAAAATATTTGATAAATCGGATTTGTACCTTTAAACGGTCATAAGTTTTGACTCGTGTCTCGAAACGACAATTAGAATATATTAAACCGAAGTTGACATTGATACCCATATTTTTAATTGATTTGGGAATGGAACTTCATTATTCGAACCTAATTCCATCATTTATATCACCTATAGAGTGTTTAAAGTTTTTGTCCCATATTTTGCATTTTCGGTTTTAATCAATATGTTCTAATGAAGATGGTTGAGCCAACCAAGAGTGTGTTTAAAAATATTTTAATGAATCTCAAAGAAATACAAATAATTTCATGATCCTAAAGATAAAAATGAGAAGAAAAAAATAAGAGTAGTGGGACTGTTAACAGTTATAAAAACAAAATATTTGATAAATCGGATTTGTACCTTTAAACGGTCATAACTTTTGACTCGTATATCGAAACGACTGTTAAAATATATCAAATCGAAGCTCGTACCGATTCCCATTTTCTTACTTAACCAGGCAATGGAACTTCATTATTCGAACCTAAATTCCATCATTTACTTCATTTATCGAGGGTTTAAAGTTATTGTAGTATATTTTTAATAACAGTTTTATTCAATATAGATGTAATGAAGATGGATTAGCCAACCAAGAGTATGTTTAAAACTATTCTAATGAATATAAAAGTAATACAAATAATTTCATGATCGAAAAGATAAAAATGAGAAGAAAAAAATAAGAGGAGTGGTACTATTCATAGTTATTAAAACAAAATATTTGATAAATCGGATTTGTACCTTTAAACGGTCATAACTTTTGACTTGTGTGTCGAAACGACAATTAGAATATATTAAACCGAAGTTAACATTGATACCCATATTTTTAATTGATTTGGGAATGGAACTTCATTATTCGAACCTAAATCCATCATTTATATCACCTATAGAGTGTTTAAAGTTTTTGTCCCATATTTTGCATTTTCGGTTTTAATCAATATGTTCTAATGAAGATGGCTGAGCCAACCAAGACTATGTTTAAAAATATTTTAATGAATCTCAAAGAAATACAAATAATTTCATGATCCTAAAGATAAAAATGAAAAGAAAAAAATAAGAGTAGTGGGACTGTTAACAGTTATAAAAACAAAATATTTGATAAATCGGATTTGTACCTTTAAACGGTCATAAGTTTTGACTCGTGTGTCGAAACGACAATTAGAATATATTAAACCGAAGTTAACATTGATACCCATATTTTTAATTGATTTGGGAATGGAACTTCATTATTCGAACCTAATTCCATCATTTATATCACCTATAGAGTGTTTAAAGTTTTTGTCCCATATTTTGCATTTTCGGTTTTAATCAATATTTTCTAATGAAGATGGTTGAGCCAACCAAGACTATGTTTAAAAATATTTTAATGAATCTCAAAGAAATACAAATAATTTCATGATCCTAAAGATAAAAGTGAGAAGAAAAAAATAAGAGTAGTGGGACACTTAACAGTTATAAAAACAAAATATTTGATAAATCGGATTTGTACCTTTAAACGGTCATAAGTTTTGACTCGTGTCTCGAAACGACAATTAGAATATATTAAACCGAAGTTGACATTGATACCCATATTTTTAATTGATTTGGGAATGGAACTTCATTATTCGAACCTAATTCCATCATTTATATCACCTATAGAGTGTTTAAAGTTTTTGTCCCATATTTTGCATTTTCGGTTTTAATCAATATGTTCTAATGAAGATGGTTGAGCCAACCAAGACTATGTTTAAAAATATTTTAATGAATCTCAAAGAAATACAAATAATTTCATGATCCTAAAGATAAAAGTGAGAAGAAAAAAATAAGAGTAGTGGGACTCTTAACAGTTATAAAAACAAAATATTTGATAAATCGGATTTGTACCTTTAAACGGTCATAAGTTTTGACTCGTGTCTCGAAACGACAATTAGAATATATTAAACCGAAGTTGACATTGATACCCATATTTTTAATTGATTTGGGAATGGAACTTCATTATTCGAACCTAATTCCATCATTTATATCACCTATAGAGTGTTTAAAGTTTTTGTCCCATATTTTGCATTTTCGGTTTTAATCAATATGTTCTAATGAAGATGGTTGAGCCAACCAAGAGTGTGTTTAAAAATATTTTAATGAATCTCAAAGAAATACAAATAATTTCATGATCCTAAAGATAAAAATGAGAAGAAAAAAATAAGAGTAGTGGGACTGTTAACAGTTATAAAAACAAAATATTTGATAAATCGGATTTGTACCTTTAAACGGTCATAACTTTTGACTCGTATATCGAAACGACTGTTAAAATATATCAAATCGAAGCTCGTACCGATTCCCATTTTCTTACTTAACCAGGCAATGGAACTTCATTATTCGAACCTAAATTCCATCATTTACTTCATTTATCGAGGGTTTAAAGTTATTGTAGTATATTTTTAATAACGGTTTTATTCAATATAGATGTAATGAAGATGGATTAGCCAACCAAGAGTATGTTTAAAACTATTCTAATGAATATAAAAGTAATACAAATAATTTCATGATCGAAAAGATAAAAATGAGAAGAAAAAAATAAGAGGAGTGGTACTATTCATAGTTATTAAAACAAAATATTTGATAAATCGGATTTGTACCTTTAAACGGTCATAACTTTTGACTTGTGTGTCGAAACGACAATTAGAATATATTAAACCGAAGTTAACATTGATACCCATATTTTTAATTGATTTGGGAATGGAACTTCATTATTCGAACCTAAATCCATCATTTATATCACCTATAGAGTGTTTAAAGTTTTTGTCCCATATTTTGCATTTTCGGTTTTAATCAATATGTTCTAATGAAGATGGTTGAGCCAACCAAGACTATGTTTAAAAATATTTTAAAGAATCTCAAAGAAATACAAATAATTTCATGATCCTAAAGATAAAAATGAGAAGAAAAAAATAAGAGTAGTGGGACTCTTAACAGTTATAAAAACAAAATATTTGATAAATCGGATTTGTACCTTTAAACGGTTATAACTTTTGACTTGTGTCTCGAAACGACAATTAGAATATATTAAACCGAAGTTAACATTGATACCCATATTTTTAATTGATTTGGGAATGGAACTTCATTATTCGAACCTAATTCCATCATTTATATCACCTATAGAGTGTTTAAAGTTTTTGTCCCATATTTTGCATTTTCGATTTTAATCAATATGTTCTAATGAAGATGGTTGAGCCAACCAAGAGTATGTTTAAAAATATTTTAATGAATCTCTAAGAAATACAAATAATTTCATGATCCTAAAGATAAAAATGAGAAGAAAAAAATAAGAGTAGTGGGACTGTTAACAGTTATAAAAACAAAATATTTGATAAATCGGATTTGTACCTTTAAACGGTCATAACTTTTGACTCGTATATCGAAACGACTGTTAAAATATATCAAATCGAAGCTCGTACCGATTCCCATTTTCTTACTTAACCAGGCAATGGAACTTCATTATTCGAACCTAAATTCCATCATTTACTTCACTTATCGAGGGTTTAAAGTTATTGTAGTATATTTTCAATAACGGTTTTATTCAATATAGTTGTAATGAAGATGGATTAGCCAACCAAGAGTATGTTTAAAACTATTCTAATGAATATAAAAGTAATACAAATAATTTCATGATCCTAAAGATAAAAATGAGAAGAAAAAAATAATAGGAGTGGGACTATTCATAGTTATTAAAACAAAATATTTGATAATTTGGATTTGTACCTTTAAACGGTTATAACTTTTGACTCGTGTATCGAAACGACTGTTAAAATATATTAAATCAAAGCTCGTACCGATTCCCATTTTCTTATTTCACCAGGCAATGGAACTTCATTATTCGAACCTAAATTCCATCATTTACTTCACTTATCGAGGGTTTAAAGTTATTGTAGTATATTTTTAATAACGGTTTTATTCAATATAGTTGTAATGAAGATGGATTAGCCATCCAAGAGTATGTTTAAAACTATTCTAATGAATATAAAAGTAATACAAATAATTTCATGATAGTAAAGAAAAAAATGAGAAGAAAAAAATACGAGGAGTGGGACTATTCATAGTTATTAAAACAAAATATTTGCAATTTGGATTTGTACCTTTAAACGGTTATAACTTTTGACTCGTGTGTCGAAGCGAAAATTAGAATATATCAAACTGAAGTTAACATTGTTACCCATATTTTTAATTGATTTGGGAATGGAACTTCATTATTCGAACCTAATTCCATCATTTATATTACCTATCGAGTGTTTAAAGTTTGTGTCCCATATTTTGCATTTTCGGTTTTAGTCAATATGTTCTAATGAAGATGGTTGAGCCAACCAAGAGTATGTTTAAAAATATTTTAATGAATCTCAAAGAAATACAAATAATTTCATGATCCTAAAGATAAAAATGAGAAGAAAAAAATAAGAGTAGTGGGACTGTTCACAGTTATAAAAACAAAATATTTGATTAATCGGATTTGTACCTTGAAACGGTCATAACTTTTGACTCGTGTATCGAAACGACTGTTAAAATATATCAAATCGAAGGTCGTACCGATTCCCATTTTCTTATTTCACCAGGCAATGGAACTTCATTATTCGAACCTAAATTCCATCATTTACTTCACTTATCGAGGGTTTAAAGTTATTGTAGTATATTTTTAATAACGGTTTAATTCAATATAGTTGTAATGAAGATGGATTAGCCATCCAAGAGTATGTTTAAAACTATTCTAATGAATATAAAAGTAATACAAATAATTTCATGATCCTAAAGATAAAAATGAGAAGAAAAAAATAAGAGGAGTGGGACTATTCATAGTTATTAAAACAAAATATTTGCAATTTGGATTTGTACCTTTAAACGGTTATAACTTTTGACTCGTGTATCGAAACGACTGTTAAAATATATTAAATCGAAGCTCGTACCGATTCCCATTTTCTTATTTCTCCAGGCAATGGAACTTCATTATTCGAACCTAAATTCCATCATTTACTTCACTTATCAAGGGTTTAAAGTTATTGTAGTATATTTTTAATAACGGTTTTATTCAATATAGTTGTAATGAAGATGGATTAGCCATCCAAGAATATGTTTAAAACTATTCTAATGAATATAAAAGTAATACAAATAATTTCATGATCGTAAAGAAAAAAATGAGAAGAAAAAAATACGAGGAGTGGGACTATTCATAGTTATTAAAACAAAATATTTGCGATTTGGATTTGTACCTTTAAACGGTTATAACTTTTGACTCGTGTGTCGAAACGAAAATTAGAATATATCAAACCGAAGTTAACATTGTTACCCATATTTTTAATTGATTTGGGAATGGAACTTCATTATTCGAACCTAATTCCATCATTTATATTACCTATCGAGTGTTTAAAGTTTGTGTCCCATATTTTGCATTTTCGGTTTTAGTCAATATGTTCTAATGAAGATGGTTGAGCCAACCAAGAGTATGTTTAAAAATATTTTAATGAATCTCAAAGAAATACAAATAATTTCATGATCCTAAAGATAAAAATGAGAAGAAAAAAATAAGAGTAGTGGGACTGTTCACAGTTATAAAAACAAAATATTTGATTAATCGGATTTGTACCTTGAAACGGTCATAACTTTTGACTCGTGTATCGAAACGACTGTTAAAATATATTAAATCGAAGCTCGTACCGATTCCCATTTTCTTATTTCACCAGCCAATGGAACTTCATTATTCGAACCTAAATTCCATCATTTACTTCACTTATCGAGGGTTTAAAGTTATTGTAGTATATTTTTAATAACGGTTTAATTCAATATAGTTGTAATGAAGATGGATTAGCCATCCAAGAGTATGTTTAAAACTATTCTAATGAATATAAAAGTAATACAAATAATTTCATGATCGTAAAGATAAAAATGAGAAGAAAAAAATAAGAGGAGTGTGACTATTCATAGTTATTAAAACAAAATATTTGCAATTTGGATTTGTACCTTTAAACGGTTATAACTTTTGACTCGTGTGTCGAAACGAAAATTAGAATATATCAAACAGAAGTTAACATTGTTACCCATATTTTTAATTGATTTGGGAATGGAACTTCATTATTCGAACCTAATTCCATCATTTATATCACCTATCGAGTGTTTAAAGTTTGTGTCCCATATTTTGCATTTTCGGTTTTAATCAATATGTTCTAATGAAGATGGTTGAGCCAACCAAGAGTATGTTTAAAAATATTTTAATGAATCTCAAAGAAATACAAATAATTTCATGATCCTAAATATAAAAATGAGAAGAAAAAAATAAGAGTAGTGGGATTGTTCACAGTTATAAAACAAAATATTTGATAAATCGGATTTTTACCTTTAAACGGTCATAACTTTTGACTCGTGTGTCGAAATGACTATTAAAATATATCAAATCGAAGCTCGTACCTATTCCCATTTTCTTATTTCACCAAGCAATGGAACTTCATTATTCGAACCTAAATTCCATCATTTACTTCACTTATCGTGGGTTTAAAGTTATTGTAGTATATTTTTAATAACGGTTTTATTCAATATAGTTGTAATGAAGATGGATTAGCCAACCAAGAGTATGTTTAAAAATATTTTAATGAATCTAAAAGAATTACAAATAATTTCATGATCCTAAAGATAAAAATGAGAAGAAAAAAATAAGAGTAGTGGGACTGTTAACAGTTATAAAAACAAAATATTTGATAAATGAGATTTGTACCTTTAAACGGTCATAACTTTTGACTCGTGTATCGAAACGACTATTAAAATATATCAAATCGAAGCTCGTACCGATTCTCATTTTCTTATTTCACCAGGAAATGGAACTTCATTATTCGAACCTAAATTCCATCATTTACTTCACTTATCGAGGGTTTAAAGTTAATGTAGTATATTTTTAATAACGGTTTTATTCAATATAGTTGTAATGAAGATGGATTAGCCAACCAAGAGTATGTTTAAAACTATTCGAATGAATATAAAAGTAATACAAATAATTTCATGATCCTAAAGATAAAAATGAGAAGAAAAAAATAATAGGAGTGGGACTATTCATAGTTATTAAAACAAAATATTTGATAAATCGGATTTGTACCTTTAAACGGTCATAACTTTTGACTCGTGTGTCGAAACGACAATTAGAATATATTAAACCGAAGTTAACATTGATACCCATATTTTTAATTGATTTGGGAATGGAACTACATTATTCGAACCTAATTCCATCATTTATATGACCTATAGAGTGTTTAAAGTTTTTGTCCCATATTTTGCATTTTCGGTTTTAATCAATATGTTCTAATGAAGATGGTTGAGCCAACCAAGAGTATGTTTAAAAATATTTTAATGAATCTCTAAGAAATACAAATAATTTCATGATCCTAAAGATAAAAATGAGAAGAAAAAAATAAGAGTAGTGGGACTATTAACAGTTATAAAAACAAAATATTTGATAAATCGGATTTGTACCTTTAAATGGTCATAACTATTGACTAGTGTGTCGAAACGACAATTAGAATATATTAAACCGAAGTTAACATTGATACCCATATTTTTAATTGATTTGGGAATGGAACTTCATTATTCGAACCTAATTCCATCATTTATATCACCTATAGAGTGTTTAAAGTTTTTGTCCCATATTTTGCATTTTCGGTTTTAATCAATATGTTCTAATGAAGATGGTTGAGCCAACCAAGAGTATATTTAAAAATATTTTAATGAATCTCAAAGAAATACAAATAATTTCATGATCCTAAAGATAAAAATGAGAAGAAAAAAATAAGAGTAGTGGGACTGTTAACAGTTATTAAAACAAAATATTTGATAATTTGGATTTGTACCTTTAAACGGTCATAACTTTTGACTCGTGTGTCGAAACGAAAATTAGAATATATCAAACCGAAGTTAACATTGATACCCATATTTTTAATTGATTTGGGAATGGAACTTCATTATTCGAACCTAATTCCATCGTTTATATCACCTATCGAGTGTTTAAAGTTTGTGTCCCATATTTTGCATTTTCAGTTTTAATCAATATGTTCTAATGAAGATGGTTGAGCCAACCAAGAGTATGTTTAAAAATATTTTAATGAATCTCAAAGAAATACAAATAATTTCATGATCCTAAAGATAAAAGTGAGAAGAAAAAAATAAGAGTAGTGGGACTCTTCACAGTTATAAAAACAAAATATTTGATAAATCGGATTTGTACCTTTAAACGGTCATAACTTTTGACTCGTGTATCGAAACGACTGTTAAAATATATTAAATCGAAGCTCGTACCGATTCCCATTTTCTTATTTCACCAGCCAATGGAACTTCATTATTCGAACCTAAATTCCATCATTTACTTCACTTATCGAGGGTTTAAAGTTATTGTAGTATATTTTTAATAACGGTTTAATTCAATATAGTTGTAATGAAGATGGATTAGCCATCCAAGAGTATGTTTAAAACTATTCTAATGAATATAAAAGTAATACAAATAATTTCATGATCGTAAAGATAAAAATGAGAAGAAAAAAATAAGAGGAGTGGGACTATTCATAGTTATTAAAACAAAATATTTGCAATTTGGATTTGTACCTTTAAACGGTTATAACTTTTGACTCGTGTGTCGAAACGAAAATTAGAATATATCAAACAGAAGTTAACATTGTTACCCATATTTTTAATTGATTTGGGAATGGAACTTCATTATTCGAACCTAATTCCATCATTTATATCACCTATCGAGTGTTTAAAGTTTGTGTCCCATATTTTGCATTTTCGGTTTTAATCAATATGTTCTAATGAAGATGGTTGAGCCAACCAAGAGTATGTTTAAAAATATTTTAATGAATCTCAAAGAAATACAAATAATTTCATGATCCTAAATATAAAAATGAGAAGAAAAAAATAAGAGTAGTGGGATTGTTCACAGTTATAAAACAAAATATTTGATAAATCGGATTTTTACCTTTAAACGGTCATAACTTTTGACTCGTGTGTCGAAATGACTATTAAAATATATCAAATCGAAGCTCGTACCTATTCCCATTTTCTTATTTCACCAAGCAATGGAACTTCATTATTCGAACCTAAATTCCATCATTTACTTCACTTATCGTGGGTTTAAAGTTATTGTAGTATATTTTTAATAACGGTTTTATTCAATATAGTTGTAATGAAGATGGATTAGCCAACCAAGAGTATGTTTAAAAATATTTTAATGAAGCTAAAAGAATTACAAATAATTTCATGATCCTAAAGATAAAAATGAGAAGAAAAAAATAAGAGTAGTGGGACTGTTGACAGTTATAAGAACAAAATATTTGATAAATGAGATTTGTACCTTTAAACGGTCATAACTTTTGACTCGTGTATCGAAACGACTATTAAAATATATCAAATCGAAGCTCGTACCGATTCTCATTTTCTTATTTCACCAGGAAATGGAACTTCATTATTCGAACCTAAATTCCATCATTTACTTCACTTATCGAGGGTTTAAAGTTAATGTAGTATATTTTTAATAACGGTTTTATTCAATATAGTTGTAATGAAGATGGATTAGCCAACCAAGAGTATGTTTAAAACTATTCGAATGAATATAAAAGTAATACAAATAATTTCATGATCCTAAAGATAAAAATGAGAAGAAAAAAATAATAGGAGTGGGACTATTCATAGTTATTAAAACAAAATATTTGATAAATCGGATTTGTACCTTTAAACGGTCATAACTTTTGACTCGTGTGTCGAAACGACAATTAGAATATATTAAACCGAAGTTAACATTGATACCCATATTTTTAATTGATTTGGGAATGGAACTACATTATTCGAACCTAATTCCATCATTTATATGACCTATAGAGTGTTTAAAGTTTTTGTCCCATATTTTGCATTTTCGGTTTTAATCAATATGTTCTAATGAAGATGGTTGAGCCAACCAAGAGTATGTTTAAAAATATTTTAATGAATCTCTAAGAAATACAAATAATTTCATGATCCTAAAGATAAAAATGAGAAGAAAAAAATAAGAGTAGTGGGACTCTTCACAGTTATAAAAACAAAATATTTGATAAATCGGATTTGTACCTTTAAACGGTCATAACTTTTGACTCGTGTATCGAAACGACTGTTAAAATATATTAAATCGAAGCTCGTACCGATTCCCATTTTCTTATTTCACCAGCCAATGGAACTTCATTATTCGAACCTAAATTCCATCATTTACTTCACTTATCGAGGGTTTAAAGTTATTGTAGTATATTTTTAATAACGGTTTAATTCAATATAGTTGTAATGAAGATGGATTAGCCATCCAAGAGTATGTTTAAAACTATTCTAATGAATATAAAAGTAATACAAATAATTTCATGATCGTAAAGATAAAAATGAGAAGAAAAAAATAAGAGGAGTGGGACTATTCATAGTTATTAAAACAAAATATTTGCAATTTGGATTTGTACCTTTAAACGGTTATAACTTTTGACTCGTGTGTCGAAACGAAAATTAGAATATATCAAACAGAAGTTAACATTGTTACCCATATTTTTAATTGATTTGGGAATGGAACTTCATTATTCGAACCTAATTCCATCATTTATATCACCTATCGAGTGTTTAAAGTTTGTGTCCCATATTTTGCATTTTCGGTTTTAATCAATATGTTCTAATGAAGATGGTTGAGCCAACCAAGAGTATGTTTAAAAATATTTTAATGAATCTCAAAGAAATACAAATAATTTCATGATCCTAAATATAAAAATGAGAAGAAAAAAATAAGAGTAGTGGGATTGTTCACAGTTATAAAACAAAATATTTGATAAATCGGATTTTTACCTTTAAACGGTCATAACTTTTGACTCGTGTGTCGAAATGACTATTAAAATATATCAAATCGAAGCTCGTACCTATTCCCATTTTCTTATTTCACCAAGCAATGGAACTTCATTATTCGAACCTAAATTCCATCATTTACTTCACTTATCGTGGGTTTAAAGTTATTGTAGTATATTTTTAATAACGGTTTTATTCAATATAGTTGTAATGAAGATGGATTAGCCAACCAAGAGTATGTTTAAAAATATTTTAATGAATCTAAAAGAATTACAAATAATTTCATGATCCTAAAGATAAAAATGAGAAGAAAAAAATAAGAGTAGTGGGACTGTTGACAGTTATAAAAACAAAATATTTGATAAATGAGATTTGTACCTTTAAACGGTCATAACTTTTGACTCGTGTATCGAAACGACTATTAAAATATATCAAATCGAAGCTCGTACCGATTCTCATTTTCTTATTTCACCAGGAAATGGAACTTCATTATTCGAACCTAAATTCCATCATTTACTTCACTTATCGAGGGTTTAAAGTTAATGTAGTATATTTTTAATAACGGTTTTATTCAATATAGTTGTAATGAAGATGGATTAGCCAACCAAGAGTATGTTTAAAACTATTCGAATGAATATAAAAGTAATACAAATAATTTCATGATCCTAAAGATAAAAATGAGAAGAAAAAAATAATAGGAGTGGGACTATTCATAGTTATTAAAACAAAATATTTGATAAATCGGATTTGTACCTTTAAACGGTCATAACTTTTGACTCGTGTGTCGAAACGACAATTAGAATATATTAAACCGAAGTTAACATTGATACCCATATTTTTAATTGATTTGGGAATGGAACTACATTATTCGAACCTAATTCCATCATTTATATGACCTATAGAGTGTTTAAAGTTTTTGTCCCATATTTTGCATTTTCGGTTTTAATCAATATGTTCTAATGAAGATGGTTGAGCCAACCAAGAGTATGTTTAAAAATATTTTAATGAATCTCTAAGAAATACAAATAATTTCATGATCCTAAAGATAAAAATGAGAAGAAAAAAATAAGAGTAGTGGGACTATTAACAGTTATAAAAACAAAATATTTGATAAATCGGATTTGTACCTTTAAATGGTCATAACTATTGACTAGTGTGTCGAAACGACAATTAGAATATATTAAACCGAAGTTAACATTGATAACCATATTTTTAATTGATTTGGGAATGGAACTTCATTATTCGAACCTAATTCCATCATTTATATCACCTATAGAGTGTTTAAAGTTTTTGTCCCATATTTTGCATTTTCGGTTTTAATCAATATGTTCTAATGAAGATGGTTGAGCCAACCAAGAGTATATTTAAAAATATTTTAATGAATCTCAAAGAAATACAAATAATTTCATGATCCTAAAGATAAAAATGAGAAGAAAAAAATAAGACTAGTGGGACTGTTAACAGTTATTAAAACAAAATATTTGATAATTTGGATTTGTACCTTTAAACGGTCATAACTTTTGACTCGTGTGTCGAAACGAAAATTAGAATATATCAAACCGAAGTTAACATTGATACCCATATTTTTAATTGATTTGGGAATGGAACTTCATTATTCGAACCTAATTCCATCGTTTATATCACCTATCGAGTGTTTAAAGTTTGTGTCCCATATTTTGCATTTTCAGTTTTAATCAATATGTTCTAATGAAGATGGTTGAGCCAACCAAGAGTATGTTTAAAAATATTTTAATGAATCTCAAAGAAATACAAATAATTTCATGATCCTAAAGATAAAAGTGAGAAGAAAAAAATAAGAGTAGTGGGACTCTTCACAGTTATAAAAACAAAATATTTGATAAATCGGATTTGTACCTTTAAACGGTCATAACTTTTGACTCGTGTATCGAAACGACTGTTAAAATATATTAAATCGAAGCTCGTACCGATTCCCATTTTCTTATTTCACCAGCCAATGGAACTTCATTATTCGAACCTAAATTCCATCATTTACTTCACTTATCGAGGGTTTAAAGTTATTGTAGTATATTTTTAATAACGGTTTTATTCAATATAGTTGTAATGAAGATGGATTAGCCATCCAAGAGTATGTTTAAAACTATTCTAATGAATATAAAAGTAATACAAATAATTTCATGATCGTAAAGAAAAAAATGAGAAGAAAAAAATACGAGGAGTGGGACTATTCATAGTTATTAAAACAAAATATTTGCAATTTGGATTTGTACCTTTAAACGGTTATAACTTTTGACTCGTGTGTCGAAACGAAAATTAGAATATATCAAACCGAAGTTAACATTGTTACCCATATTTTTAATTGATTTGGGAATGGAAGTTCATTATTCGAACCTAATTCCATCATTTATATCACCTATAGAGTGTTTAAAGTTTTTGTCCCATATTTTGCATTTTCGGTTTTAATCAATATGTTCTAATGAAGATAGTTGAGCCAACCAAGACTATGTTTAAAAATATTTTAATGAATCTCAAAGAAATACAAATAATTTCATGATCCTAAAGATAAAAATGAGAAGAAAAAAATAAGAGTAGTGGGACTGTTAACAGTTATAAAAACAAAATATTTGATAAATCGGATTTGTACCTTTAAACGGTCATAAGTTTTGACTCGTGTGTCGAAACGACAATTAGAATATATTAAACCGAAGTTAACATTGATACCCATATTTTTAATTGATTTGGGAATGGAACTTCATTATTCGAACCTAATTCCATCATTTATATCACCTATAGAGTGTTTAAAGTTTTTGTCCCATATTTTGCATTTTCGGTTTTAATCAATATGTTCTAATGAAGATGGTTGAGCCAACCAAGAGTATGTTTAAAAATATTTTAATGAATCTCAAAGAAATACAAATAATTTCATGATCCTAAAGATAAAAATGAGAAGAAAAAAATAAGAGTAGTGGGACTGTTAACAGTTATAAAAACAAAATATTTGATAAATCGGATTTGTACCTTTAAACGGTCATAACTTTTGACTCGTATATCGAAACGACTGTTAAAATATATCAAATCGAAGCTCGTACCGATTCCCATTTTCTTACTTAACCAGGCAATGGAACTTCATTATTCGAACCTAAATTCCATCATTTACTTCACTTATCAAGGGTTTAAAGTTATTGTAGTATATTTTCAATAACGGTTTTATTCAATATAGTTGTAATGAAGAAGGATTAGCCAACCAAGAGTATGTTTAAAACTATTCTAATGAATATAAAAGTAATACAAATAATTTCATGATCGAAAAGATAAAAATGAGAAGAAAAAAATAAGAGTAGTGGGACTGTTAACAGTTATAAAAACAAAATATTTGATAAATCGGATTTGTACCTTTAAACGGTCATAACTTTTGACTCGTATATCGAAACGACTGTTAAAATATATCAAATCGAAGCTCGTACCGATTCCCATTTTCTTACTTTACCAGGCAATGGAACTTCATTATTCGAACCTAAATTCCATCATTTACTTCACTTATCGAGGGTTTAAAGTTATTGTAGTATATTTTCAATAACGGTTTTATTCAATATAGTTGTAATGAAGATGGATTAGCCAACCAAGAGTATGTTTAAAACTATTCTAATGAATATAAAAGTAATACAAATAATTTCATGATCCTAAAGATAAAAATGAGAAGAAAGAAATAATAGGAGTGGGACTATTCATAGTTATTAAAACAAAATATTTGATAATTTGGATTTGTACCTTTAAACGGTTATAACTTTTGACTCGTGTATCGAAACGACTGTTAAAATATATTAAATCGAAGCTCGTACCGATTCCCATTTTCTTATTTCACCAGGCAATGGAAATTCATTATTCGAACCTAAATTCCATCATTTACTTCACTTATCGAGGGTTTAAAGTTATTGTAGTATATTTTTAATAACGGTTTTATTCAATATAGTTGTAATGAAGATGGATTAGCCATCCAAGAGTATGTTTAAAACTATTCTAATGAATATAAAAGTAATACAAATAATTTCATGATCGTAAAGAAAAAAATGAGAAGAAAAAAATAAGAGGAGTGGGACTATTCATAGTTATTAAAACAAAATATTTGCAATTTGGATTTGTACCTTTAAACGGTTATAACTTTTGACTCGTGTGTCGAAACGAAAATTAGAATATATCAAACTGAAGTTAACATTGTTACCCATATTTTTAATTGATTTGGGAATGGAACTTCATTATTCGAACCTAATTCCATCATTTATATTACCTATCGAGTGTTTAAAGTTTGTGTCCCATATTTTGCATTTTCGGTTTTAGTCAATATGTTCTAATGAAGATGGTTGAGCCAACCAAGAGTATGTTTAAAAATATTTTAATGAATCTCAAAGAAATACAAATAATTTCATGATCCTAAAGATAAAAATGAGAAGAAAAAAATAAGAGTAGTGGGACTGTTCACAGTTATAAAAACAAAATATTTGATTAATCGGATTTGTACCTTGAAACGGTCATAACTTTTGACTCGTGTATCGAAACGACTGTTAAAATATATCAAATCGAAGGTCGTACCGATTCCCATTTTCTTATTTCACCAGGCAATGGAACTTCATTATTCGAACCTAAATTCCATCATTTACTTCATTTATCGAGGGTTTAAAGTTATTGTAGTATATTTTTAATAACGGTTTTATTCAATATAGTTGTAATGAAGATGGATTAGCCATCCAAGAGTATGTTTAAAACTATTCTAATGAATATAAAAGTAATACAAATAATTTCATGATCGTAAAGATAAAAATGAGAAGAAAAAAATAAGAGGAGTGGGACTATTCATAGTTATTAAAACAAAATATTTGCAATTTGGATTTGTACGTTTAAACGGTTATAACTTTTGACTCGTGTGTCGAAACGAAAATTAGAATATATCAAACCGAAGTTAACATTGTTACCCATATTTTTAATTGATTTGGGAATGGAACTTCATTATTCGAACCTAATTCCATCATTTATATCACCTATCGAGTGTTTAAAGTTTGTGTCCCATATTTTGCATTTTCGGTTTTAATCAATATGTTCTAATGAAGATGGTTGAGCCAACCAAGAGTATGTTTAAAAATATTTTAATGAATCTCAAAGAAATACAAATAATTTCATGATATTAAATATAAAAATGAGAAGAAAAAAATAAGAGTAGTGGGATTGTTCACAGTTATAAAACAAAATATTTGATAAATCGGATTTTTACCTTTAAACGGTCATAACTTTTGACTCGTATATCGAAACGACTGTTAAAATATATCAAATCGAAGGTCATACCGATTCAAATTTTCTTACTTAACCAGGCAATGGAACTTCATTATTCGAACCTAAATTCCATCATTTACTTCACTTATCGAGGGTTTAAAGTTATTGTAGTATATTTTTAATAACGGTTTTATTCAATATAGTTGTAATGAAGATGGATTAGCCAACAAAGAGTATGTTTAAAAATATTTTAATGAATCTAAAAGAATTACAAATAATTTCATGATCCTAAAGATAAAATTAAGAAGAAAAAAGTAAGAGTAGTGGTACTGTTCACAGTTATAAAAACAAAATATTTGATAAATAAGATTTGTACCTTTAAACGGTCATAACTTTTGACTCGTGTATCGAAACGACTATTAAAATATATCAAATCGAAGCTCGTACCGATTCCCATTTTCTTATTTCACCAGGCAATGGAACTTCATTATTCGAACCTAAATTCCATCATTTACTTCACTTATCGAGGGTTTAAAGTTAATGTAGTATATTTTTAATAACGGTTTTATTCAATATAGTTGTAATGAAGATGGATTAGCCAACCAAGAGTATGTTTAAAACTATTCTAATGAATATAAAATAATACAAATAATTTCATGATCCTAAAGATAAAAATGAGAAGAAAAAAATAATAGGAGTGGGACTATTCATAGTTATTAAAACAAAATATTTGATAAATCAGATTTGTACCTTTAAACGGTCATAACTTTTGACTCGTGTGTCGAAACGACAATTAGAATATATTAAACCGAAGTTAACATTGATACCCATATTTTTAATTGATTTGGGAATGGAACTTCATTATTCGAACCTAATTCCATCATTTATATGACCTATAGAGTGTTTAAAGTTTTTGTCCCATATTTTGCATTTTCGGTTTTAATCAATATGTTCTAATGAAGATGGTTGAGCCAACCAAGAGTATGTTTAAAAATATTTTAATGAATCTCTAAGAAATACAAATAATTTCATGATCCTAAAGATAAAAATGAGAAGAAAAAAATAAGAGTAGTGGGACTATTAACAGTTATAAAAACAAAATATTTGATAAATCGGATTTGTACCTTTAAATGGTCATAACTTTTGACTCGTGTGTCGAAACGACAATTAGAATATATTAAACCGAAGTTAACATTGATACCCATATTTTTAAATGATTTGGGAATGGAACTTCTTTATTCGAACCTAATTCCATCATTTATATCACCTATAGAGTGTTTAAAGTTTTTGTCCCATATTTTGCATTTTCGGTTTTAATCAATATGTTCTAATGAAGATGGTTGAGCCAACCAAGAGTATGTTTAAAAATATTTTAATGAATCTCTAAGAAATACAAATAATTTCATGATCCTAAAGATAAAAATGAGAAGAAAAAAATAAGAGTAGTGGGACTATTAACAGTTATAAAAACAAAATATTTGATAAATCGGATTTGTACCTTTAAATGGTCATAACTATTGACTAGTGTGTCGAAACGACAATTAGAATATATTAAACCGAAGTTAACATTGATACCCATATTTTTAATTGATTTGGGAATGGAACTTCATTATTCGAACCTAATTCCATCATTTATATCACCTATAGAGTGTTTAAAGTTTTTGTCCCATATTTTGCATTTTCGGTTTTAATCAATATGTTCTAATGAAGATGGTTGAGCCAACCAAGAGTATATTTAAAAATATTTTAATGAATCTCAAAGAAATACAAATAATTTCATGATCCTAAAGATAAAAATGAGAAGAAAAAAATAAGAGTAGTGGGACTGTTAACAGTTATTAAAACAAAATATTTGATAATTTGGATTTGTACCTTTAAACGGTCATAACTTTTGACTCGTGTGTCGAAACGAAAATTAGAATATATCAAACCGAAGTTAACATTGATACCCATATTTTTAATTGATTTGGGAATGGAACTTCATTATTCGAACTAATTCCATCGTTTATATCACCTATCGAGTGTTTAAAGTTTGTGTCCCATATTTTGCATTTTCAGTTTTAATCAATATGTTCTAATGAAGATGGTTGAGCCAACCAAGAGTATGTTTAAAAATATTTTAATGAATCTCAAAGAAATACAAATAATTTCATGATCCTAAAGATAAAAGTGAGAAGAAAAAAATAAGAGTAGTGGGACTCTTCACAGTTATAAAAACAAAATATTTGATAAATCGGATTTGTACCTTTAAACGGTCATAACTTTTGACTCGTGTATCGAAACGACTGTTAAAATATATTAAATCGAAGCTCGTACCGATTCCCATTTTCTTATTTCACCAGCCAATGGAAATTCATTATTCGAACCTAAATTCCATCATTTACTTCACTTATCGAGGGTTTAAAGTTATTGTAGTATATTTTTAATAACGGTTTTATTCAATATAGTTGTAATGAAGATGGATTAGCCAACCAAGAGTATGTTTAAAAATATTTTAATGAATCTAAAAGAATTACAAATAATTTCATGATCCTAAAGATAAAAATGAGAAGAAAAAAATAAGAGTAGTGGGACTGTTGACAGTTATAAAAACAAAATATTTGATAAATGAGATTTGTACCTTTAAACGGTCATAACTTTTGACTCGTGTATCGAAACGACTATTAAAATATATCAAATCGAAGCTCGTACCGATTCTCATTTTCTTATTTCACCAGGAAATGGAACTTCATTATTCGAACCTAAATTCCATCATTTACTTCACTTATCGAGGGTTTAAAGTTAATGTAGTATATTTTTAATAACGGTTTTATTCAATATAGTTGTAATGAAGATGGATTAGCCAACCAAGAGTATGTTTAAAACTATTCGAATGAATATAAAAGTAATACAAATAATTTCATGATCCTAAAGATAAAAATGAGAAGAAAAAAATAATAGGAGTGGGACTATTCATAGTTATTAAAACAAAATATTTGATAAATCGGATTTGTACCTTTAAACGGTCATAACTTTTGACTCGTGTGTCGAAACGACAATTAGAATATATTAAACCGAAGTTAACATTGATACCCATATTTTTAATTGATTTGGGAATGGAACTACATTATTCGAACCTAATTCCATCATTTATATGACCTATAGAGTGTTTAAAGTTTTTGTCCCATATTTTGCATTTTCGGTTTTAATCAATATGTTCTAATGAAGATGGTTGAGCCAACCAAGAGTATGTTTAAAAATATTTTAATGAATCTCTAAGAAATACAAATAATTTCATGATCCTAAAGATAAAAATGAGAAGAAAAAAATAAGAGTAGTGGGACTATTAACAGTTATAAAAACAAAATATTTGATAAATCGGATTTGTACCTTTAAATGGTCATAACTATTGACTAGTGTGTCGAAACGACAATTAGAATATATTAAACCGAAGTTAACATTGATACCCATATTTTTAATTGATTTGGGAATGGAACTTCATTATTCGAACCTAATTCCATCATTTATATCACCTATAGAGTGTTTAAAGTTTTTGTCCCATATTTTGCATTTTCGGTTTTAATCAATATGTTCTAATGAAGATGGTTGAGCCAACCAAGAGTATGTTTAAAAATATTTTAATGAATCTCAAAGAAATACAAATAATTTCATGATCCTAAAGATAAAAATGAGAAGAAAAAAATAAGAGTAGTGGGACTGTTAACAGTTATAAAAACAAAATATTTGATAAATCGGATTTGTACCTTTAAACGGTCATAACTTTTGACTCGTATATCGAAACGACTGTTAAAATATATCAAATCGAAGCTCGTACCGATTCCCATTTTCTTACTTAACCAGGCAATGGAACTTCATTATTCGAACCTAAATTCCATCATTTACTTCACTTATCAAGGGTTTAAAGTTATTGTAGTATATTTTCAATAACGGTTTTATTCAATATAGTTGTAATGAAGAAGGATTAGCCAACCAAGAGTATGTTTAAAACTATTCTAATGAATATAAAAGTAATACAAATAATTTCATGATCGAAAAGATAAAAATGAGAAGAAAAAAATAAGAGTAGTGGGACTGTTAACAGTTATAAAAACAAAATATTTGATAAATCGGATTTGTACCTTTAAACGGTCATAACTTTTGACTCGTATATCGAAACGACTGTTAAAATATATCAAATCGAAGCTCGTACCGATTCCCATTTTCTTACTTTACCAGGCAATGGAACTTCATTATTCGAACCTAAATTCCATCATTTACTTCACTTATCGAGGGTTTAAAGTTATTGTAGTATATTTTCAATAACGGTTTTATTCAATATAGTTGTAATGAAGATGGATTAGCCAACCAAGAGTATGTTTAAAACTATTCTAATGAATATAAAAGTAATACAAATAATTTCATGATCCTAAAGATAAAAATGAGAAGAAAGAAATAATAGGAGTGGGACTATTCATAGTTATTAAAACAAAATATTTGATAATTTGGATTTGTACCTTTAAACGGTTATAACTTTTGACTCGTGTATCGAAACGACTGTTAAAATATATTAAATCGAAGCTCGTACCGATTCCCATTTTCTTATTTCACCAGGCAATGGAAATTCATTATTCGAACCTAAATTCCATCATTTACTTCACTTATCGAGGGTTTAAAGTTATTGTAGTATATTTTTAATAACGGTTTTATTCAATATAGTTGTAATGAAGATGGATTAGCCATCCAAGAGTATGTTTAAAACTATTCTAATGAATATAAAAGTAATACAAATAATTTCATGATCGTAAAGAAAAAAATGAGAAGAAAAAAATAAGAGGAGTGGGACTATTCATAGTTATTAAAACAAAATATTTGCAATTTGGATTTGTACCTTTAAACGGTTATAACTTTTGACTCGTGTGTCGAAACGAAAATTAGAATATATCAAACTGAAGTTAACATTGTTACCCATATTTTTAATTGATTTGGGAATGGAACTTCATTATTCGAACCTAATTCCATCATTTATATTACCTATCGAGTGTTTAAAGTTTGTGTCCCATATTTTGCATTTTCGGTTTTAGTCAATATGTTCTAATGAAGATGGTTGAGCCAACCAAGAGTATGTTTAAAAATATTTTAATGAATCTCAAAGAAATACAAATAATTTCATGATCCTAAAGATAAAAATGAGAAGAAAAAAATAAGAGTAGTGGGACTGTTCACAGTTATAAAAACAAAATATTTGATTAATCGGATTTGTACCTTGAAACGGTCATAACTTTTGACTCGTGTATCGAAACGACTGTTAAAATATATCAAATCGAAGGTCGTACCGATTCCCATTTTCTTATTTCACCAGGCAATGGAACTTCATTATTCGAACCTAAATTCCATCATTTACTTCATTTATCGAGGGTTTAAAGTTATTGTAGTATATTTTTAATAACGGTTTTATTCAATATAGTTGTAATGAAGATGGATTAGCCATCCAAGAGTATGTTTAAAACTATTCTAATGAATATAAAAGTAATACAAATAATTTCATGATCGTAAAGATAAAAATGAGAAGAAAAAAATAAGAGGAGTGGGACTATTCATAGTTATTAAAACAAAATATTTGCAATTTGGATTTGTACGTTTAAACGGTTATAACTTTTGACTCGTGTGTCGAAACGAAAATTAGAATATATCAAACCGAAGTTAACATTGTTACCCATATTTTTAATTGATTTGGGAATGGAACTTCATTATTCGAACCTAATTCCATCATTTATATCACCTATCGAGTGTTTAAAGTTTGTGTCCCATATTTTGCATTTTCGGTTTTAATCAATATGTTCTAATGAAGATGGTTGAGCCAACCAAGAGTATGTTTAAAAATATTTTAATGAATCTCAAAGAAATACAAATAATTTCATGATATTAAATATAAAAATGAGAAGAAAAAAATAAGAGTAGTGGGATTGTTCACAGTTATAAAACAAAATATTTGATAAATCGGATTTTTACCTTTAAACGGTCATAACTTTTGACTCGTATATCGAAACGACTGTTAAAATATATCAAATCGAAGGTCATACCGATTCAAATTTTCTTACTTAACCAGGCAATGGAACTTCATTATTCGAACCTAAATTCCATCATTTACTTCACTTATCGAGGGTTTAAAGTTATTGTAGTATATTTTTAATAACGGTTTTATTCAATATAGTTGTAATGAAGATGGATTAGCCAACAAAGAGTATGTTTAAAAATATTTTAATGAATCTAAAAGAATTACAAATAATTTCATGATCCTAAAGATAAAATTAAGAAGAAAAAAGTAAGAGTAGTGGTACTGTTCACAGTTATAAAAACAAAATATTTGATAAATAAGATTTGTACCTTTAAACGGTCATAACTTTTGACTCGTGTATCGAAACGACTATTAAAATATATCAAATCGAAGCTCGTACCGATTCCCATTTTCTTATTTCACCAGGCAATGGAACTTCATTATTCGAACCTAAATTCCATCATTTACTTCACTTATCGAGGGTTTAAAGTTAATGTAGTATATTTTTAATAACGGTTTTATTCAATATAGTTGTAATGAAGATGGATTAGCCAACCAAGAGTATGTTTAAAACTATTCTAATGAATATAAAATAATACAAATAATTTCATGATCCTAAAGATAAAAATGAGAAGAAAAAAATAATAGGAGTGGGACTATTCATAGTTATTAAAACAAAATATTTGATAAATCAGATTTGTACCTTTAAACGGTCATAACTTTTGACTCGTGTGTCGAAACGACAATTAGAATATATTAAACCGAAGTTAACATTGATACCCATATTTTTAATTGATTTGGGAATGGAACTTCATTATTCGAACCTAATTCCATCATTTATATGACCTATAGAGTGTTTAAAGTTTTTGTCCCATATTTTGCATTTTCGGTTTTAATCAATATGTTCTAATGAAGATGGTTGAGCCAACCAAGAGTATGTTTAAAAATATTTTAATGAATCTCTAAGAAATACAAATAATTTCATGATCCTAAAGATAAAAATGAGAAGAAAAAAATAAGAGTAGTGGGACTATTAACAGTTATAAAAACAAAATATTTGATAAATCGGATTTGTACCTTTAAATGGTCATAACTTTTGACTCGTGTGTCGAAACGACAATTAGAATATATTAAACCGAAGTTAACATTGATACCCATATTTTTAAATGATTTGGGAATGGAACTTCTTTATTCGAACCTAATTCCATCATTTATATCACCTATAGAGTGTTTAAAGTTTTTGTCCCATATTTTGCATTTTCGGTTTTAATCAATATGTTCTAATGAAGATGGTTGAGCCAACCAAGAGTATGTTTAAAAATATTTTAATGAATCTCTAAGAAATACAAATAATTTCATGATCCTAAAGATAAAAATGAGAAGAAAAAAATAAGAGTAGTGGGACTATTAACAGTTATAAAAACAAAATATTTGATAAATCGGATTTGTACCTTTAAATGGTCATAACTATTGACTAGTGTGTCGAAACGACAATTAGAATATATTAAACCGAAGTTAACATTGATACCCATATTTTTAATTGATTTGGGAATGGAACTTCATTATTCGAACCTAATTCCATCATTTATATCACCTATAGAGTGTTTAAAGTTTTTGTCCCATATTTTGCATTTTCGGTTTTAATCAATATGTTCTAATGAAGATGGTTGAGCCAACCAAGAGTATATTTAAAAATATTTTAATGAATCTCAAAGAAATACAAATAATTTCATGATCCTAAAGATAAAAATGAGAAGAAAAAAATAAGAGTAGTGGGACTGTTAACAGTTATTAAAACAAAATATTTGATAATTTGGATTTGTACCTTTAAACGGTCATAACTTTTGACTCGTGTGTCGAAACGAAAATTAGAATATATCAAACCGAAGTTAACATTGATACCCATATTTTTAATTGATTTGGGAATGGAACTTCATTATTCGAACTAATTCCATCGTTTATATCACCTATCGAGTGTTTAAAGTTTGTGTCCCATATTTTGCATTTTCAGTTTTAATCAATATGTTCTAATGAAGATGGTTGAGCCAACCAAGAGTATGTTTAAAAATATTTTAATGAATCTCAAAGAAATACAAATAATTTCATGATCCTAAAGATAAAAGTGAGAAGAAAAAAATAAGAGTAGTGGGACTCTTCACAGTTATAAAAACAAAATATTTGATAAATCGGATTTGTACCTTTAAACGGTCATAACTTTTGACTCGTGTATCGAAACGACTGTTAAAATATATTAAATCGAAGCTCGTACCGATTCCCATTTTCTTATTTCACCAGCCAATGGAAATTCATTATTCGAACCTAAATTCCATCATTTACTTCACTTATCGAGGGTTTAAAGTTATTGTAGTATATTTTTAATAACGGTTTTATTCAATATAGTTGTAATGAAGATGGATTAGCCAACCAAGAGTATGTTTAAAAATATTTTAATGAATCTAAAAGAATTACAAATAATTTCATGATCCTAAAGATAAAAATGAGAAGAAAAAAATAAGAGTAGTGGGACTGTTGACAGTTATAAAAACAAAATATTTGATAAATGAGATTTGTACCTTTAAACGGTCATAACTTTTGACTCGTGTATCGAAACGACTATTAAAATATATCAAATCGAAGCTCGTACCGATTCTCATTTTCTTATTTCACCAGGAAATGGAACTTCATTATTCGAACCTAAATTCCATCATTTACTTCACTTATCGAGGGTTTAAAGTTAATGTAGTATATTTTTAATAACGGTTTTATTCAATATAGTTGTAATGAAGATGGATTAGCCAACCAAGAGTATGTTTAAAACTATTCGAATGAATATAAAAGTAATACAAATAATTTCATGATCCTAAAGATAAAAATGAGAAGAAAAAAATAATAGGAGTGGGACTATTCATAGTTATTAAAACAAAATATTTGATAAATCGGATTTGTACCTTTAAACGGTCATAACTTTTGACTCGTGTGTCGAAACGACAATTAGAATATATTAAACCGAAGTTAACATTGATACCCATATTTTTAATTGATTTGGGAATGGAACTACATTATTCGAACCTAATTCCATCATTTATATGACCTATAGAGTGTTTAAAGTTTTTGTCCCATATTTTGCATTTTCGGTTTTAATCAATATGTTCTAATGAAGATGGTTGAGCCAACCAAGAGTATGTTTAAAAATATTTTAATGAATCTCTAAGAAATACAAATAATTTCATGATCCTAAAGATAAAAATGAGAAGAAAAAAATAAGAGTAGTGGGACTATTAACAGTTATAAAAACAAAATATTTGATAAATCGGATTTGTACCTTTAAATGGTCATAACTATTGACTAGTGTGTCGAAACGACAATTAGAATATATTAAACCGAAGTTAACATTGATACCCATATTTTTAATTGATTTGGGAATGGAACTTCATTATTCGAACCTAATTCCATCATTTATATCACCTATAGAGTGTTTAAAGTTTTTGTCCCATATTTTGCATTTTCGGTTTTAATCAATATGTTCTAATGAAGATGGTTGAGCCAACCAAGAGTATATTTAAAAATATTTTAATGAATCTCAAAGAAATACAAATAATTTCATGATCCTAAAGATAAAAATGAGAAGAAAAAAATAAGACTAGTGGGACTGTTAACAGTTATTAAAACAAAATATTTGATAATTTGGATTTGTACCTTTAAACGGTCATAACTTTTGACTCGTGTGTCGAAACGAAAATTAGAATTTATCAAACCGAAGTTAACATTGATACCCATATTTTTAATTGATTTGGGAATGGAACTTCATTATTCGAACCTAATTCCATCGTTTATATCACCTATCGAGTGTTTAAAGTTTGTGTCCCATATTTTGCATTTTCAGTTTTAATCAATATGTTCTAATGAAGATGGTTGAGCCAACCAAGAGTATGTTTAAAAATATTTTAATGAATCTCAAAGAAATACAAATAATTTCATGATCCTAAAGATAAAAGTGAGAAGAAAAAAATAAGAGTAGTGGGACTCTTCACAGTTATAAAAACAAAATATTTGATAAATCGGATTTGTACCTTTAAACGGTCATAACTTTTGACTCGTGTATCGAAACGACTGTTAAAATATATTAAATCGAAGCTCGTACCGATTCCCATTTTCTTATTTCACCAGCCAATGGAACTTCATTATTCGAACCTAAATTCCATCATTTACTTCACTTATCGAGGGTTTAAAGTTATTGTAGTATATTTTTAATAACGGTTTTATTCAATATAGTTGTAATGAAGATGGATTAGCCATCCAAGAGTATGTTTAAAACTATTCTAATGAATATAAAAGTAATACAAATAATTTCATGATCGTAAAGAAAAAAATGAGAAGAAAAAAATACGAGGAGTGGGACTATTCATAGTTATTAAAACAAAATATTTGCAATTTGGATTTGTACCTTTAAACGGTTATAACTTTTGACTCGTGTGTCGAAACGAAAATTAGAATATATCAAACCGAAGTTAACATTGTTACCCATATTTTTAATTGATTTGGGAATGGAACTTCATTATTCGAACCTAATTCCATCATTTATATCACCTATAGAGTGTTTAAAGTTTTTGTCCCATATTTTGCATTTTCGGTTTTAATCAATATGTTCTAATGAAGATAGTTGAGCCAACCAAGACTATGTTTGAAAATATTTTAATGAATCTCAAAGAAATACAAATAATTTCATGATCCTAAAGATAAAAATGAGAAGAAAAAAATAAGAGTAGTGGGACTGTTAACAGTTATAAAAACAAAATATTTGATAAATCGGATTTGTACCTTTAAACGGTCATAAGTTTTGACTCGTGTGTCGAAACGACAATTAGAATATATTAAACCGAAGTTAACATTGATACCCATATTTTTAATTGATTTGGGAATGGAACTTCATTATTCGAACCTAATTCCATCATTTATATCACCTATAGAGTGTTTAAAGTTTTTGTCCCATATTTTGCATTTTCGGTTTTAATCAATATGTTCTAATGAAGATGGTTGAGCCAACCAAGAGTATGTTTAAAAATATTTTAATGAATCTCAAAGAAATACAAATAATTTCATGATCCTAAAGATAAAAATGAGAAGAAAAAAATAAGAGTAGTGGGACTGTTAATAGTTATAAAAACAAAATATTTGATAAATCGGATTTGTACCTTTAAACGGTCATAACTTTTGACTCGTATATCGAAACGACTGTTAAAATATATCAAATCGAAGCTCGTACCGATTCCCATTTTCTTACTTAACCAGGCAATGGAACTTCATTATTCGAACCTAAATTCCATCATTTACTTCACTTATCGAGGGTTTAAAGTTATTGTAGTATATTTTCAATAACGGTTTTATTCAATATAGTTGTAATGAAGAAGGATTAGCCAACCAAGAGTATGTTTAAAACTATTCTAATGAATATAAAAGTAATACAAATAATTTCATGATCGAAAAGATAAAAATGAGAAGAAAAAAATAAGAGTAGTGGGACTGTTAACAGTTATAAAAACAAAATATTTGATAAATCGGATTTGTACCTTTAAACGGTCATAACTTTTGACTCGTATATCGAAACGACTGTTAAAATATATCAAATCGAAGCTCGTACCGATTCCCATTTTCTTACTTTACCAGGCAATGGAACTTCATTATTCGAACCTAAATTCCATCATTTACTTCACTTATCGAGGGTTTAAAGTTATTGTAGTATATTTTCAATAACGGTTTTATTCAATATAGTTGTAATGAAGATGGATTAGCCAACCAAGAGTATGTTTAAAACTATTCTAATGAATATAAAAGTAATACAAATAATTTCATGATCCTAAAGATAAAAATGAGAAGAAAGAAATAATAGGAGTGGGACTATTCATAGTTATTAAAACAAAATATTTGATAATTTGGATTTGTACCTTTAAACGGTTATAACTTTTGACTCGTGTATCGAAACGACTGTTAAAATATATTAAATCGAAGCTCGTACCGATTCCCATTTTCTTATTTCACCAGGCAATGGAAATTCATTATTCGAACCTAAATTCCATCATTTACTTCACTTATCGAGGGTTTAAAGTTATTGTAGTATATTTTTAATAACGGTTTTATTCAATATAGTTGTAATGAAGATGGATTAGCCATCCAAGAGTATGTTTAAAACTATTCTAATGAATATAAAAGTAATACAAATAATTTCATGATCGTAAAGAAAAAAATGAGAAGAAAAAAATAAGAGGAGTGGGACTATTCATAGTTATTAAAACAAAATATTTGCAATTTGGATTTGTACCTTTAAACGGTTATAACTTTTGACTCGTGTGTCGAAACGAAAATTAGAATATATCAAACTGAAGTTAACATTGTTACCCATATTTTTAATTGATTTGGGAATGGAACTTCATTATTCGAACCTAATTCCATCATTTATATTACCTATCGAGTGTTTAAAGTTTGTGTCCCATATTTTGCATTTTCGGTTTTAGTCAATATGTTCTAATGAAGATGGTTGAGCCAACCAAGAGTATGTTTAAAAATATTTTAATGAATCTCAAAGAAATACAAATAATTTCATGATCCTAAAGATAAAAATGAGAAGAAAAAAATAAGAGTAGTGGGACTGTTCACAGTTATAAAAACAAAATATTTGATTAATCGGATTTGTACCTTGAAACGGTCATAACTTTTGACTCGTGTATCGAAACGACTGTTAAAATATATCAAATCGAAGGTCGTACCGATTCCCATTTTCTTATTTCACCAGGCAATGGAACTTCATTATTCGAACCTAAATTCCATCATTTACTTCATTTATCGAGGGTTTAAAGTTATTGTAGTATATTTTTAATAACGGTTTTATTCAATATAGTTGTAATGAAGATGGATTAGCCATCCAAGAGTATGTTTAAAACTATTCTAATGAATATAAAAGTAATACAAATAATTTCATGATCGTAAAGATAAAAATGAGAAGAAAAAAATAAGAGGAGTGGGACTATTCATAGTTATTAAAACAAAATATTTGCAATTTGGATTTGTACGTTTAAACGGTTATAACTTTTGACTCGTGTGTCGAAACGAAAATTAGAATATATCAAACCGAAGTTAACATTGTTACCCATATTTTTAATTGATTTGGGAATGGAACTTTATTATTCGAACCTAATTCCATCATTTATATCACCTATCGAGTGTTTAAAGTTTGTGTCCCATATTTTGCATTTTCGGTTTTAATCAATATGTTCTAATGAAGATGGTTGAGCCAACCAAGAGTATGTTTAAAAATATTTTAATGAATCTCAAAGAAATACAAATAATTTCATGATATTAAATATAAAAATGAGAAGAAAAAAATAAGAGTAGTGGGATTGTTCACAGTTATAAAACAAAATATTTGATAAATCGGATTTTTACCTTTAAACGGTCATAACTTTTGACTCGTATATCGAAACGACTGTTAAAATATATCAAATCGAAGCTCATACCGATTCAAATTTTCTTACTTAACCAGGCAATGGAACTTCATTATTCGAACCTAAATTCCATCATTTACTTCACTTATCGAGGGTTTAAAGTTATTGTAGTATATTTTTAATAACGGTTTTATTCAATATAGTTGTAATGAAGATGGATTAGCCAACAAAGAGTATGTTTAAAAATATTTTAATGAATCTAAAAGAATTACAAATAATTTCATGATCCTAAAGATAAAATTAAGAAGAAAAAAGTAAGAGTAGTGGGACTGTTCACAGTTATAAAAACAAAATATTTGATAAATAAGATTTGTACCTTTAAACGGTCATAACTTTTGACTCGTGTATCGAAACGACTATTAAAATATATCAAATCGAAGCTCGTACCGATTCCCATTTTCTTATTTCACCAGGCAATGGAACTTCATTATTCGAACCTAAATTCCATCATTTACTTCACTTATCGAGGGTTTAAAGTTAATGTAGTATATTTTTAATAACTGTTTTATTCAATATAGTTGTAATGAAGATGGATTAGCCAACCAAGAGTATGTTTAAAACTATTCTAATGAATATAAAATAATACAAATAATTTCATGATCCTAAAGATAAAAATGAGAAGAAAAAAATAATAGGAGTGGGACTATTCATAGTTATTAAAACAAAATATTTGATAAATCAGATTTGTACCTTTAAACGGTCATAACTTTTGACTCGTGTGTCGAAACGACAATTAGAATATATTAAACCGAAGTTAACATTGATACCCATATTTTTAATTGATTTGGGAATGGAACTTCATTATTCGAACCTAATTCCATCATTTATATGACCTATAGAGTGTTTAAAGTTTTTGTCCCATATTTTGCATTTTCGGTTTTAATCAATATGTTCTAATGAAGATGGTTGAGCCAACCAAGAGTATGTTTAAAAATATTTTAATGAATCTCTAAGAAATACAAATAATTTCATGATCCTAAAGATAAAAATGAGAAGAAAAAAATAAGAGTAGTGGGACTATTAACAGTTATAAAAACAAAATATTTGATAAATCGGATTTGTACCTTTAAATGGTCATAACTTTTGACTCGTGTGTCGAAACGACAATTAGAATATATTAAACCGAAGTTAACATTGATACCCATATTTTTAAATGATTTGGGAATGGAACTTCTTTATTCGAACCTAATTCCATCATTTATATCACCTATAGAGTGTTTAAAGTTTTTGTCCCATATTTTGCATTTTCGGTTTTAATCAATATGTTCTAATGAAGATGGTTGAGCCAACCAAGAGTATGTTTAAAAATATTTTAATGAATCTCTAAGAAATACAAATAATTTCATGATCCTAAAGATAAAAATGAGAAGAAAAAAATAAGAGTAGTGGGACTATTAACAGTTATAAAAACAAAATATTTGATAAATCGGATTTGTACCTTTAAATGGTCATAACTATTGACTAGTGTGTCGAAACGACAATTAGAATATATTAAACCGAAGTTAACATTGATACCCATATTTTTAATTGATTTGGGAATGGAACTTCATTATTCGAACCTAATTCCATCATTTATATCACCTATAGAGTGTTTAAAGTTTTTGTCCCATATTTTGCATTTTCGGTTTTAATCAATATGTTCTAATGAAGATGGTTGAGCCAACCAAGAGTATATTTAAAAATATTTTAATGAATCTCAAAGAAATACAAATAATTTCATGATCCTAAAGATAAAAATGAGAAGAAAAAAATAAGAGTAGTGGGACTGTTAACAGTTATTAAAACAAAATATTTGATAATTTGGATTTGTACCTTTAAACGGTCATAACTTTTGACTCGTGTGTCGAAACGAAAATTAGAATATATCAAACCGAAGTTAACATTGATACCCATATTTTTAATTGATTTGGGAATGGAACTTCATTATTCGAACCTAATTCCATCGTTTATATCACCTATCGAGTGTTTAAAGTTTGTGTCCCATATTTTGCATTTTCAGTTTTAATCAATATGTTCTAATGAAGATGGTTGAGCCAACCAAGAGTATGTTTAAAAATATTTTAATGAATCTCAAAGAAATACAAATAATTTCATGATCCTAAAGATAAAAGTGAGAAGAAAAAAATAAGAGTAGTGGGACTCTTCACAGTTATAAAAACAAAATATTTGATAAATCGGATTTGTACCTTTAAACGGTCATAACTTTTGACTCGTGTATCGAAACGACTGTTAAAATATATTAAATCGAAGCTCGTACCGATTCCCATTTTCTTATTTCACCAGCCAATGGAACTTCATTATTCGAACCTAAATTCCATCATTTACTTCACTTATCGAGGGTTTAAAGTTATTGTAGTATATTTTTAATAACGGTTTTATTCAATATAGTTGTAATGAAGATGGATTAGCCATCCAAGAGTATGTTTAAAACTATTCTAATGAATATAAAAGTAATACAAATAATTTCATGATCGTAAAGAAAAAAATGAGAAGAAAAAAATACGAGGAGTGGGACTATTCATAGTTATTAAAACAAAATATTTGCAATTTGGATTTGTACCTTTAAACGGTTATAACTTTTGACTCGTGTGTCGAAACGAAAATTAGAATATATCAAACCGAAGTTAACATTGTTACCCATATTTTTAATTGATTTGGGAATGGAACTTCATTATTCGAACCTAATTCCATCATTTATATCACCTATAGAGTGTTTAAAGTTTTTGTCCCATATTTTGCATTTTCGGTTTTAATCAATATGTTCTAATGAAGATAGTTGAGCCAACCAAGACTATGTTTAAAAATATTTTAATGAATCTCAAAGAAATACAAATAATTTCATGATCCTAAAGATAAAAATGAGAAGAAAAAAATAAGAGTAGTGGGACTGTTAACAGTTATAAAAACAAAATATTTGATAAATCGGATTTGTACCTTTAAACGGTCATAAGTTTTGACTCGTGTGTCGAAACGACAATTAGAATATATTAAACCGAAGTTAACATTGATACCCATATTTTTAATTGATTTGGGAATGGAACTTCATTATTCGAACCTAATTCCATCATTTATATCACCTATAGAGTGTTTAAAGTTTTTGTCCCATATTTTGCATTTTCGGTTTTAATCAATATGTTCTAATGAAGATGGTTGAGCCAACCAAGAGTATGTTTAAAAATATTTTAATGAATCTCAAAGAAATACAAATAATTTCATGATCCTAAAGATAAAAATAAGAAGAAAAAAATAAGAGTAGTGGGACTGTTAACAGTTATAAAAACAAAATATTTGATAAATCGGATTTGTACCTTTAAACGGTCATAACTTTTGACTCGTATATCGAAACGACTGTTAAAATATATCAAATCGAAGCTCGTACCGATTCCCATTTTCTTACTTAACCAGGCAATGGAACTTCATTATTCGAACCTAAATTCCATCATTTACTTCACTTATCGAGGGTTTAAAGTTATTGTAGTATATTTTCAATAACGGTTTTATTCAATATAGTTGTAATGAAGAAGGATTAGCCAACCAAGAGTATGTTTAAAACTATTCTAATGAATATAAAAGTAATACAAATAATTTCATGATCGAAAAGATAAAAATGAGAAGAAAAAAATAAGAGTAGTGGGACTGTTAACAGTTATAAAAACAAAATATTTGATAAATCGGATTTGTACCTTTAAACGGTCATAACTTTTGACTCGTATATCGAAACGACTGTTAAAATATATCAAATCGAAGCTCGTACCGATTCCCATTTTCTTACTTAACCAGGCAATGGAACTTCATTATTCGAACCTAAATTCCATCATTTACTTCACTTATCGAGGGTTTAAAGTTATTGTAGTATATTTTCAATAACGGTTTTATTCAATATAGTTGTAATGAAGATGGATTAGCCAACCAAGAGTATGTTTAAAACTATTCTAATGAATATAAAAGTAATACAAATAATTTCATGATCCTAAAGATAAAAATGAGAAGAAAGAAATAATAGGAGTGGGACTATTCATAGTTATTAAAACAAAATATTTGATAATTTGGATTTGTACCTTTAAACGGTTATAACTTTTGACTCGTGTATCGAAACGACTGTTAAAATATATTAAATCGAAGCTCGTACCGATTCCCATTTTCTTATTTCACCAGGCAATGGAAATTCATTATTCGAACCTAAATTCCATCATTTACTTCACTTATCGAGGGTTTAAAGTTATTGTAGTATATTTTTAATAACGGTTTTATTCAATATAGTTGTAATGAAGATGGATTAGCCATCCAAGAGTATGTTTAAAACTATTCTAATGAATATAAAAGTAATACAAATAATTTCATGATCGTAAAGAAAAAAATGAGAAGAAAAAAATAAGAGGAGTGGGACTATTCATAGTTATTAAAACAAAATATTTGCAATTTGGATTTGTACCTTTAAACGGTTATAACTTTTGACTCGTGTGTCGAAACGAAAATTAGAATATATCAAACTGAAGTTAACATTGTTACCCATATTTTTAATTGATTTGGGAATGGAACTTCATTATTCGAACCTAATTCCATCATTTATATTACCTATCGAGTGTTTAAAGTTTGTGTCCCATATTTTGCATTTTCGATTTTAGTCAATATGTTCTAATGAAGATGGTTGAGCCAACCAAGAGTATGTTTAAAAATATTTTAATGAATCTCAAAGAAATACAAATAATTTCATGATCTAAAAGATAAAAATGAGAAGAAAAAAATAAGAGTAGTGGGACTGTTCACAGTTATAAAAACAAAATATTTGATTAATCGGATTTGTACCTTGAAACGGTCATAACTTTTGACTCGTGTATCGAAACAACTGTTAAAATATATCAAATCGAAGGTCGTACCGATTCCCATTTTCTTATTTCACCAGGCAATGGAACTTCATTATTCGAACCTAAATTCCATCATTTACTTCATTTATCGAGGGTTTAAAGTTATTGTAGTATATTTTTAATAACGGTTTTATTCAATATAGTTGTAATGAAGATGGATTAGCCATCCAAGAGTATGTTTAAAACTATTCTAATGAATATAAAAGTAATACAAATAATTTCATGATCGTAAAGATAAAAATGAGAAGAAAAAAATAAGAGGAGTGGGACTATTCATAGTTATTAAAACAAAATATTTGCAATTTGGATTTGTACGTTTAAACGGTTATAACTTTTGACTCGTGTGTCGAAACGAAAATTAGAATATATCAAACCGAAGTTAACATTGTTACCCATATTTTTAATTGATTTGGGAATGGAACTTTATTATTCGAACCTAATTCCATCATTTATATCACCTATCGAGTGTTTAAAGTTTGTGTCCCATATTTTGCATTTTCGGTTTTAATCAATATGTTCTAATGAAGATGGTTGAGCCAACCAAGAGTATGTTTAAAAATATTTTAATGAATCTCAAAGAAATACAAATAATTTCATGATATTAAATATAAAAATGAGAAGAAAAAAATAAGAGTAGTGGGATTGTTCACAGTTATAAAACAAAATATTTGATAAATCGGATTTTTACCTTTAAACGGTCATAACTTTTGACTCGTATATCGAAACGACTGTTAAAATATATCAAATCGAAGCTCATACCGATTCAAATTTTCTTACTTAACCAGGCAATGGAACTTCATTATTCGAACCTAAATTCCATCATTTACTTCACTTATCGAGGGTTTAAAGTTATTGTAGTATATTTTTAATAACGGTTTTATTCAATATAGTTGTAATGAAGATGGATTAGCCAACAAAGAGTATGTTTAAAAATATTTTAATGAATCTAAAAGAATTACAAATAATTTCATGATCCTAAAGATAAAATTAAGAAGAAAAAAGTAAGAGTAGTGGGACTGTTCACAGTTATAAAAACAAAATATTTGATAAATAAGATTTGTACCTTTAAACGGTCATAACTTTTGACTCGTGTATCGAAACGACTATTAAAATATATCAAATCGAAGCTCGTACCGATTCCCATTTTCTTATTTCACCAGGCAATGGAACTTCATTATTCGAACCTAAATTCCATCATTTACTTCACTTATCGAGGGTTTAAAGTTAATGTAGTATATTTTTAATAACGGTTTTATTCAATATAGTTGTAATGAAGATGGATTAGCCAACCAAGAGTATGTTTAAAACTATTCTAATGAATATAAAATAATACAAATAATTTCATGATCCTAAAGATAAAAATGAGAAGAAAAAAATAATAGGAGTGGGACTATTCATAGTTATTAAAACAAAATATTTGATAAATCAGATTTGTACCTTTAAACGGTTATAACTTTTGACTCGTGTGTCGAAACGACAATTAGAATATATTAAACCGAAGTTAACATTGATACCCATATTTTTAATTGATTTGGGAATGGAACTTCATTATTCGAACCTAATTCCATCATTTATATGACCTATAGAGTGTTTAAAGTTTTTGTCCCATATTTTGCATTTTCGGTTTTAATCAATATGTTCTAATGAAGATGGTTGAGCCAACCAAGAGTATGTTTAAAAATATTTTAATGAATCTCTAAGAAATACAAATAATTTCATGATCCTAAAGATAAAAATGAGAAGAAAAAAATAAGAGTAGTGGGACTATTAACAGTTATAAAAACAAAATATTTGATAAATCGGATTTGTACCTTTAAATGGTCATAACTTTTGACTCGTGTGTCGAAACGACAATTAGAATATATTAAACCGAAGTTAACATTGATACCCATATTTTTAAATGATTTGGGAATGGAACTTCTTTATTCGAACCTAATTCCATCATTTATATCACCTATAGAGTGTTTAAAGTTTTTGTCCCATATTTTGCATTTTCGGTTTTAATCAATATGTTCTAATGAAGATGGTTGAGCCAACCAAGAGTATATTTAAAAATATTTTAATGAATCTGAAAGAAATACAAATAATTTCATGATCCTAAAGATAAAAATGAGAAGAAAAAAATAAGAGTAGTGGGACTGTTAACAGTTATTAAAACAAAATATTTGATAATTTGGATTTGTACCTTTAAACGGTCATAACTTTTGACTCGTGTGTCGAAACGAAAATTAGAATATATCAAACCGAAGTTAACATTGATACCCATATTTTTAATTGATTTGGGAATGGAACTTCATTATTCGAACCTAATTCCATCGTTTATATCACCTATCGAGTGTTTAAAGTTTGTGTCCCATATTTTGCATTTTCGGTTTTAATGAATATGTTCTAATGAAGATGGTTGAGCCAACCAAGAGTATGTTTAAAAATATTTTAATGAATCTCAAAGAAATACAAATAATTTCATGATCCTAAAGATAAAAATGAGAAGAAAAAAATAAGAGTAGTGTGACTGTTCACAGTTATAAAAACAAAATATTTGATAAATCGGATTTTTTCCTTTAAACGGTCATAACTTTTGACTCGTGTGTCGAAATGACTATTAAAATATATCAAATTGAAGCTCGTACCTATTCCCATTTTCTTATTTCACCAGGCAATGGAACTTCATTATTCGAACCTAAATTCCATCATTTACTTCACTTATCGAGGGTTTAAAGTTATTGTAGTATATTTTTAATAACGGTTTTATTCAATATAGTTGTAATGAAGATGGATTAGCCAACCAAGAGTATGTTTAAAAATATTTTAATGTGTCTCAAAGAAATACAAATAATTTCATGATCCTAAAGATAAAAATGAGAAGAAAAAAATAAGAGTAGTGGGACTGTTCACAGTTATAAAAACAAAATATTTGATAAATGAGATTTGTACCTTTAAACGGTCATAACTTTTGACTCGTGTATCGAAACGACTATTAAAATATATCAAATCGAAGCTCGTACCGATTCCCATTTTCTTATTTCACCAGGCAATTGAACTTCATTATTCTAATCTAAATTCCATCATTTACTTCACTTATCGAGGGTTTAAAGTTAATGTAGTCTATTTTTAATAACGGTTTTTATTCAATATAGTTGTAATGAAGATGGATTAGCCAACCAAGAGTATGTTTAAAACTATTCTAATGAATATAAAAGTAATACAAATAATTTCATGATCCTAAAGATAAAAATGAGAAGAAAAAAATAATAGGAGTGGGACTATTCATAGTTATTAAAACAAAATATTTGATAAATCGGAGTTGTAGCTTTAAACGGTCATAACTTTTGACTCGTGTGTCGAAACGACAATTAGAATATATTAAACCGAAGTTAACATTGATACCCATATTTTTAATTGATTTGGGAATGGAACTTCATTATTCGAACCTAATTCCATCATTTATATCACCTATAGAGTGTTTAAAGTTTTTGTCCCATATTTTGCATTTTCGGTTTTAATCAATATGTTCTAATGAAGATGGTTGAGCCAACCAAGAGTATGTTTAAAAATATTTTAATGAATCTCAAAGAAATACAAATAATTTCATGATCCTAAAGATAAAAATGAGAAGAAAAAAATAAGAGGAGTGGGACTATTCATAGTTATTAAAACAAAATATTTGATAATTTGGATTTGTACCTTTAAACGGTCATAACTTTTGACTCGTGTGTCGAAACGACAATTAGAATATTTCAAACCGAAGTTAACATTGATACCCATATTTTTAATTGATTTGGGAATGGAACTTCATTATTCGAACCTAATTCCATCATTTATATCATCTATAGAGTGTTTAAAGTTTTTGTCCCATATTTTGCATTTTCGGTTTTAATCACTATGTTCTAATGAAGATGGTTGAGCCAACCAAGAGTATGTTTAAAAATATTTTAATGAATCTCAAAGAAATACAAATAATTTCAGGATCCTAAAGATAAAAATGAGAAGAAAAAAATAAGAGTAGTGGGACTGATAACAGTTATAAAAACAAAATATTTGATAAATCGGATTTGTACCTTTAAACGGTCATAACTTTTGACTCGTAAATCGAAACGACTGTTAAAATATATCAAATCGAAGCTCGTACCGATTCCCATTTTCGTATTTCACCAGGCAATGGATCTTCATTATTCGAACCTAAATTCCATCATTTACTTCACTTATCGAGGGTTTAATGTTATTGTAGTATATTTTTAATAACGGTTTTATTCAATATAGTTGTAATGAAGATGGATTAGCCATCCAAGAGTATGTTTAAAACTATTCTAATGAATATAAAAGTAATACAAATAATTTCATGATCGTAAAGATAAAAATGAGAAGAAAAAAATAAGAGGAGTGGGACTATTCATAGTTATTAAAACAAAATATTTGCAATTTGGATTTGTACCTTTAAACGATTATAACTTTTGACTCGTGTGTCGAAACGAAAATTAGAATATATCAAACCGAAGTTAACATTGTTACCCATATTTTTAATTGATTTGGGAATGGAACTTCATTATTCGAACCTAATTCCATCATTTATATTATCTATCGAGTGTTTAAAGTTTGTGTCCCATATTTTGCATTTTCGGTTTTAATCAATATGTTCTAATGAAGATGGTTGAGCCAACCAAGAGTATGTTTAAAAAATATTTTAAAGAATCTCAAAGAAATACAAATAATTTCATGATCCTAAATATAAAAATGAGAAGAAAAAAATAAGAGTAGTGGGACTCTTCACAGTTATAAAAACAAAATATTTGATAAATCGGATTTTTACCTTTAAACGGTCATAACTTTTGACTCGTGTGTCGAAATGACTATTAAAATATATCAAATCGAAGCTCGTACCGATTCCCATTTTCTTATTTCACCAGGCAATGGAATTTCATTATTCGAACCTAAATTCCATCATTTACTTCACTTATCGAGGGTTTAAAGTTAATGTAGTATATTTTTAATAACAGTTCTATTCAATATAGTTGTAATGAAGATGGATTAGCCAACCAAGAGTATGTTTAAAACTATTCTAATGAATATAAAAGTAATACAAACAATTTCATGATCGTAAAGATAAAAATGAGAAGAAAAAAATAAGAGGAGTGGGACTATTCATAGTTATTAAAACAAAATATTTGCAATTTGGATTTGTACCTTTAAACGATTATAACTTTTGACTCGTGTGTCGAAACGAAAATTAGAATATATCAAACCGAAGTTAACATTGTTACCCATATTTTTAATTGATTTGGGAATGGAACTTCATTATTCGAACCTAATTCCATCATTTATATTATCTATCGAGTGTTTAAAGTTTGTGTCCCATATTTTGCATTTTCGGTTTTAATCAATATGTTCTAATGAAGATGGTTGAGCCAACCAAGAGTATGTTTAAAAAATATTTTAAAGAATCTCAAAGAAATACAAATAATTTCATGATCCTAAATATAAAAATGAGAAGAAAAAAATAAGAGTAGTGGGACTCTTCACAGTTATAAAAACAAAATATTTGATAAATCGGATTTTTACCTTTAAACGGTCATAACTTTTGACTCGTGTGTCGAAATGACTTTTAAAATATATCAAATCGAAGCTCGTACCTATTCCCATTTTCTTATTTGACCAGGCAATGGAACTTCATTATTCGAACCTATATTCCTTCATTTACTTCACTTCTCGAGGGTTTAAAGTTATTGTAGTATATTTTTAATAACGGTTTTATTCAATATAGTTGTAATGAAGATGGATTAGCCAACCAACAGTATGTTTAAAAATATTTTAATGTGTCTCAAAGAAACACAAATAATTTCATGATCCTAAAGATAAAAATGAGAAGAAAAAAATAAGAGTAGTGGGACTTTTCACAGTTATAAAAACAACATATTTGATAAATGAGATTTGTACCTTTAAACGGTCATAACTTTTGACTCGTGTATCGAAAGGACTATTAAAATATATCAAATCGAAGCTCGTACCGATTCCCATTTTCTTATTTCACCAAGCAATGGAACTTCATTATTCGAACCTATATTCCTTCATTTACTTCACTTCTCGAGGGTTTAAAGTTATTGTAGTATATTTTTAATAACGGTTTTATTCAATATAGTTGTAATGAAGATGGATTAGCCAACCAACAGTATGTTTAAAAATATTTTAATGTGTCTCAAAGAAACACAAATAATTTCATGATCCTAAAGATAAAAATGAGAAGAAAAAAATAAGAGTAGTGGGACTTTTCACAGTTATAAAAACAACATATTTGATAAATGAGATTTGTACCTTTAAACGGTCATAACTTTTGACTCGTGTATCGAAAGGACTATTAAAATATATCAAATCGAAGCTCGTACCGATTCCCATTTTCTTATTTCACCAAGCAATGGAACTTCATTATTCGAACCTAAATTCCATCATTTACTTCACTTATCGAGGGTTTAAAGTTATTGTAGTATATTTTTAATAACGGTTTTATTCAATATAGTTGTAATGAAGATGGATTAGCCATCCAAGAGTATGTTTAAAACTATTCTAATGAATATAAAAGTAATACAACTAATTTCATGATCGTAAAGATAAAAATGAGAAGAAAAAAATAAGAGGAGTGGGACTATTCATAGTTATTAAAACAAAATATTTGCAATTTGGATTTGTACCTTTAAACGGTTATAACTTTTGACTCGTGTGTCGAAACGAAAATTAGAATATATCAAACCGAAGTTAACATTGTTACCCATATTTTTAATTGATTTGGGAATGGAACTTCATTATTCGAACCTAATTCCATCATTTATATTACCTATCGAGTGTTTAAAGTTTGTGTCCCATATTTTGCATTTTCGGTTTTAATCAATATGTTCTAATGAAGATGGTTGAGCCAACCAAGAGTATGTTTAAAAATATTTTAATGAATCTCAAAGAAATACAAATAATTTCATGATCCTAAAGATAAAAATGAGAAGAAAAAAATAAGAGTAGTGGGACTGTTCACAGTTATAAAAGCAAAATATTTGATAAATCGGATTTTTACCTTTAAACGGTCATAACTTTTGACTCGTGTGTCGAAATAACTATTAAAATATATCAAATTGAAGCTCGTACCTATTCCCATTTTCATATTTCACCAGGCAATGGAACTTCATTATTCGAACCTAAATTCCATCATTTACTTCACTTATCGAGGGTTTAAAGTTATTGTAGTATATTTTTAATAACGGTTTTATTCAATATAGTTGTAATGAAGATGGATTAGCCAACCAAGAGTATGTTTAAAAATAATTTAATGTGTATCAAAGAAATACAAATAATTTCATGATCCTAAAGATAAAAATGAGAAGAAAAAAATAAGAGTAGTGGGACTGTTCACAGTTAAAAAAACAAAATATTTGATAAATGAGATTTGTACCTTTAAACGGTCATAACTTTTGACTCGTGTATCGAAACGACTATTAAAATATATCAAATCGAAGCTCGTACCGATTCCCATTTTCTTATTTCACCAGGCAATTGAACTTCATTATTCTAATCTAAATTCCATCATTTACTTCACTTATCGAGGGTTTAAAGTTAATGTAGTCTATTTTTAATAACGGTTTTATTCAATATAGTTGTAATGAAGATGGATTAGCCAACCAAGAGTATGTTTAAAACTATTCTAATGAATATAAAAGTAATACAAATAATTTCATGATCCTAAAGATAAAAATGAGAAGAAAAAAATAATAGGAGTGGGACTATTCATAGTTATTAAAACAAAATATTTGATAAATCGGAGTTGTACCTTTAAACGGTCATAACTTTTGACTCGTGTGTCGAAACGACAATTAGAATATATTAAACCGAACTTAACATTGATACCCATATTTTTAATTGATTTGGGAATGGAACTTCATTATTCGAACCTAATTCCATCATTTATATCACCTATATAGTGTTTAAAGTTTTTGTCCCATATTTTGCATTTTCGGTTTTAATCAATATGTTCTAATAAAAATGGTTGAGCCAACCAAGAGTATGTTTAAAAATATTTTAATGAATCTCAAAGAAATACAAATAATTTCATGATCCTAAAGATAAAAATGAGAAGAAAAAAATAAGAGGAGTGGGACTATTCATAGTTATTAAAACAAAATATTTGATAATTTGGATTTGTACCTTTAAACGATCATAACTTTTGACTCGTGTGTCGAAACGAAAATTAGAATATATCAAACCGAAGTTAACATTGATACCCATATTTTTAATTGATTTGGGAATGGAACTTCATTATTCGAACCTAATTCCATCATTTATATCATCTATAGTGTGTTTAAAGTTTTTGTCCCATATTTTGCATTTTCGGTTTTAATCAATATGTTCTAATGAAGATGGTTGAGCCAACCAAGAGTATGTTTAAAAATATTTTAATGAATCTCAAAGAAATACAAATAATTTCAGGATCCTAAAGATAAAAATGAGAAGAAAAAAATAAGAGTAGTGGGACTGTTAACAGTTATAAAAACAAAATATTTGATAAATCGGATTTGTACCTTTAAACGGTCATAACTTTTGACTCGTAAATCGAAACGACTGTTAAAATATATCAAATCGAAGCTCGTACCGATTCCCATTTTCGTATTTCACCAGGCAATGGATCTTCATTATTCGAGCCTAAATTCCATCATTTACTTCACTTATCGAGAGTTTAAAGTTATTGTAGTATATTTTTAATAACGGTTTTATTCAATATAGTTGTAATGAAGATGGATTAGCCATCCAAGAGTATGTTTAAAACTATTCTAATGAATATAAAAGTAATACAAATAATTTCATGATCGTAAAGATAAAAATGAGAAGAAAAAAATAAGAGGAGTGGGACTATTCATAGTTATTAAAACAAAATATTTGCAATTTGGATTTGTACCTTTAAACGGTTATAACTTTTGACTCGTGTGTCGAAACGAAAATTAGAATATATCAAACCGAAGTTAACATTGTTACCCATATTTTTAATTGATTTGGGAATGGAACTTCATTATTCGAACCTAATTCCATCATTTATATTACCTATCGAGTGTTTAAAGTTTGTGTCCCATATTTTGCATTTTCGGTTTTAATCAATATGTTCTAATGAAGATGGTTGAGCCAACCAAGAGTATGTTTAAAAATATTTTAAAGAATCTCAAAGAAATACAAATAATTTCATGATCCTAAAGATAAAAATGAGAAGAAAAAAATAAGAGTAGTGGGACTATTCACAGTTATAAAAACAAAATATTTGATAAATCGGATTTTTACCTTTAAACGGTCATAACTTTTGACTCGTGTGTCGAAATGACTATTAAAATATATCAAATCGAAGCTCGTACCGATTCCCATTTTCTTATTTCACCAGGCAATGGAATTTCATTATTCGAACATAAATTCCATCATTTACTTCACTTATCGAGGGTTTAAAGTTAATGTAGTATATTTTTAATAACAGTTCTATTCAATATAGTTGTAATGAAGATGGATTAGCCAACCAAGAGTATGTTTAAAACTATTCTAATGAATATAAAAGTAATACAAACAATTTCATGATCGTAAAGATAAAAATGAGAAGAAAAAAATAAGAGGAGTGGGACTATTCATAGTTATTAAAACAAAATATTTGCAATTTGGATTTGTAACTTTAAACGATTATAACTTTTGACTCGTGTGTCGAAACGAAAATTAGAATATATCAAACCGAAGTTAACATTGTTACCCATATTTTTAATTGATTTGGGAATGGAACTTCATTATTCGAACCTAATTCCATCATTTATATTATCTATCGAGTGTTTAAAGTTTGTGTCCCATATTTTGCATTTTCGGTTTTAATCAATATGTTCTAATGAAGATGGTTGAGCCAACCAAGAGTATGTTTAAAAATATTTTAATAAATCTCAAAGAAATACAAATAATTTCATGATCCTAAAGATAAAAATGAGAAGAAAAAAATAAGAGTAGTGGGACTGTTCACAGTTATAAAAACAAAATATTTGATAAATCGGATTTTTACCTTTAAACGGTCATAACTTTTGACTCGTGTGTCGAAATGACTATTAAAATATATCAAATCGAAGCTCGTACCGATTCCCATTTTCTTATTTCACCAGGCAATGGAATTTCATTATTCGAACCTAAATTCCATCATTTACTTCACTTATCGAGGGTTTAAAGTTAATGTAGTATATTTTTAATAACAGTTCTATTCAATATAGTTGTAATGAAGATGGATTAGCCAACCAAGAGTATGTTTAAAACTATTCTAATGAATATAAAAGTAATACAAACAATTTCATGATCGTAAAGATAAAAATGAGAAGAAAAAAATAAGAGGAGTGGGACTATTCATAGTTATTAAAACAAAATATTTGCAATTTGGATTTGTAACTTTAAACGATTATAACTTTTGACTCGTGTGTCGAAACGAAAATTAGAATATATCAAACCGAAGTTAACATTGTTACCCATATTTTTAATTGATTTGGGAATGGAACTTCATTATTCGAACCTAATTCCATCATTTATATTATCTATCGAGTGTTTAAAGTTTGTGTCCCATATTTTGCATTTTCGGTTTTAATCAATATGTTCTAATGAAGATGGTTGAGCCAACCAAGAGTATGTTTAAAAATATTTTAATAAATCTCAAAGAAATACAAATAATTTCATGATCCTAAAGATAAAAATGAGAAGAAAAAAATAAGAGTAGTGGGACTGTTCACAGTTATAAAAACAAAATATTTGATAAATCGGATTTTTACCTTTAAACGGTCATAACTTTTGACTCGTGTGTCGAAATGACTATTAAAATATATCAAATCGAAGCTCGTACCTATTCCCATTTTCTTATTTCACCAGGCAATGGAACTTCATTATTCGAACCTAAATTCCTTCATTTACTTCACTTCTCGAGGGTTTAAAGTTATTGTAGTATATTTTTAATAACGGTTTTATTCAATATAGTTGTAATGAAGATGGATTAGCCAACCAACAGTATGTTTAAAAATATTTTAATGTGTCTCAAAGAAACACAAATAATTTCATGATCCTAAAGATAAAAATGAGAAGAAAAAAATAAGAGTAGTGGGACTGTTCACAGTTATAAAAACAACATATTTGATAAATGAGATTTGTAATTTTAAACGGTCATAACTTTTGACTCGTGTATCGAAAGGACTATTAAAATATATCAAATCGAAGCTCGTACCGATTCCCATTTTCTTATTTCACCAGGCAATGGAACTTCATTATTCGAACCTAAATTCCATCATTTACTTCACTTATCGAGGGTTTAAAGTTATTGTAGTATATTTTTAATAACGGTTTTATTCAATATAGTTGTAATGAAGATGGATTAGCCATCCAAGAGTATGTTTAAAACTATTCTAATGAATATAAAAGTAATACAACTAATTTCATGATCGTAAAGATAAAAATGAGAAGAAAAAAATAAGAGGAGGGGGACTATTCATAGTTATTAAAACAAAATATTTGCAATTTGGATTTGTACCTTTAAACGGTTATAACTTTTGACTCGTGTGTCGAAACGAAAATTAGAATATATCAAACCGAAGTTAACATTGTTACCCATATTTTTAATTGATTTGGGAATGGAACTTCATTATTCGAACCTAATTCCATCATTTATATTACCTATCGAGTGTTTAAAGTTTGTGTCCCATATTTTGCATTTTCGGTTTTAATCAATATGTTCTAATGAAGATGGTTGAGCCAACCAAGAGTATGTTTAAAAATATTTTAATGAATCTCAAAGAAATACAAATAATTTCATGATCCTAAAGATAAAAATGAGAAGAAAAAAATAAGAGTAGTGGGACTGTTCACACTTATAAAAACAAAATATTTGATAAATCGGATTTTTACCTTTAAACGGTCATAACTTTTGACTCGTGTGTCGAAATGACTATTAAAATTTATCAAATCGAAGCTCTTACCTATTCCCATTTTTTTATTTCACCAGGCAATGGAACTTCATTATTCGAACCTAAATTCCTTCATTTACTTCACTTATCGAGGGTTTAAAGTTATTGTAGTATATTTTTAATAAAGGTTTTATTCAATATAGTTGTAATGAAGATGGATTAGCCAACCAACAGTATGTTTAAAAATATTTTAATGTGTCTCAAAGAAACACAAATAATTTCATGATCCTAAAGATAAAAATGAGAAGAAAAAAATAAGAGTAGTGGGACTACTAACAGTTATAAAAACAAAATATTTGATAAATCGGATTTGTACCTTTAAACGGTCATAACTTTTGACTCGTATATCGTAAAGACTGTTAAAATATATCAAATCGAAACTGGTATCGATTCCCATTTTCTTATTTAACCAGGCAATGGAACTTCATTATTCGAACCTAAATTCCATCATTTACTTCACTTATCGAGGGTTTAAAGTTAATGTAGTATATTTTGAATAACGATTTTATTCAATATAGTTGTAATGAAGATGGATTAGCCAACCAAGAGTATGTTTAAAACTATTCTAATGAATATAAAAGTAATACAAATAATTTCATGATCCTAAAGATAAAAATGAGAAGAAAAAAATAATAGGAGTGGGACTATTCATAGTTATTAAAACAAAATATTTGATAAATCGGAGTTGTAGCTTTAAACGGTCATAACTTTTGACTCGTGTGTCGAAACGACAATAGAATATATTAAACCGAAGTTAACATTGATACCCATATTTTTAATTGATTTGGGAATGGAACTTCATTATTCGAACCTAATTCCATCATTTATATCACCTATAGAGTGTTTAAAGTTTTTGTCCCATATTTTGCATTTTCGGTTTTAATCAATATGTTCTAATGAAGATGGTTGAGCCAACCAAGAGTATGTTTAAAAATATTTTAATGAATCTCAAAGAAATAAAAATAATTTCATGATCCTAAAGATAAAAATGAGAAGAAAAAAATAAGAGTAGTGGGACTGCTAACAGTTATAAAAACAAAATATTTGATAAATCGGATTTGTACCTTTAAACGGTCATAACTTTTGACTCGTATATCGTAACGACTGTTAAAATATATCAAATCGAAACTGGTATCAATTCCCATTTTCTTATTTAACCAGGCAATGGAACTTCATTATTCGAACCTAAATTCCATCATTTACTTCACTTATCGAGGGTTTAAAGTTAATGTAGTATATTTTGATTAACGATTTTATTCAATATAGTTGTAATGAAGATGGATTAGCCAACCAAGAGTATGTTTAAAACTATTCTAATGAATATAAAAGTAATACAAATAATTTCATGATCCTAAAGATAAAAATGAGAAGAAAAAAATAATAGGAGTGGGACTATTCATAATTATTAAAACAAAATATTTGATAAATCGGAGTTGTAGCTTTAAACGGTCATAACTTTTGACTCGTGTGTCGAAACGACAATTAGAATATATTAAACCGAAGTTAACATTGATACCCATATTTTTAATTGATTTGGGAATGGAACTTCATTATTCGAACCTAATTCCATCATTTATATCACCTATAGAGTGTTTAAAGTTTTTGTCCCATATTTTGCATTTTCGGTTTTAATCAATATGTTCTAATGAAGATGGTTGAGCCAACCAAGAGTATGTTTAAAAATATTTTAATGAATCTCAAAGAAATACAAATAATTTCATGATCCTAAAGATAAAAATGAGAAGAAAAAAATAAGAGTAGTGGGACTGTTAACAGTTATAAAAACAAAATATTTGATAAATCGGATTTGTACCTTTAAACGGTTATAACTTTTGACTCGTATATCGAAACGACTGTTAAAATATATCAAATCGAAGCTGGTACCGATTCCCATTTTCTTATTTAACCAGGCAATGGAACTTCATTATTCGAACCTAAATTCCATCATTTACTTCACTTATCGAGGGTTTAAAGTTATTGTAGTATATTTTTAATAACGGTTTTATTCAATATAGTTGTAATGAAGATGGATTAGCCATCCAAGAGTATGTTTAAAACTATTCTAATGAATATAAAAGTAATACAACTAATTTCATGATCCTAAAGATAAAAATGAGAAGAAAAAAATAAGAGTAGTGGGACTGTTCACAGTTATAAAAACAAAATATTTGATAAATGAGATTTGTACCTTTAAACGGTCATAACTTTTGACTCGTGTATCGAAAGGACTATTAAAATATATCAAATCGAAGCTCGTACCGATTCCCATTTTCTTATTTCACCAGGCAATTGAACTTCATTATTCTAATCTAAATTCCATCATTTACTTCACTTATCGAGGGTTTAAAGTTAATGTAGTATATTTTTAATAACGGTTTTATTCAATATAGTTGTAATGAAGATGGATTAGCCAACCAAGAGTATGTTTAAAACTATTCTAATGAATATAAAAGTAATACAAATAATTTCATGATCCTAAAGATAAAAATGAGAAGAAAAAAATAATAGGAGTGGGACTATTCATAGTTATTAAAACAAAATATTTGATAAATCGGAGTTGTACCTTTAAACGGTCATAACTTTTGACTCGTGTGTCGAAACGACAATTAGAATATATTAAACCGAAGGTAACATTGATACCCATATTTTTAATTGATTTGGGAATGGAACTTCATTATTCGAACCTAATTCCATCATTTATATCACCTATAGAGTGTTTAAAGTTTTTGTCCCATATTTTGCATTTTCGGTTTTAATCAATATGTTCTAATGAAGATGGTTGAGCCAACCACGAGTATGTTTAAAAATATTTTAATGAATCTCAAAGAAATAAAAATAATTTCATGATCCTAAAGATAAAAATGAGAAGAAAAAAATAAGAGTAGTGGGACTATTCACAGTTATAGAAACGAAATATTTGATAAATCGGATTTGTACCTTTAAACGGTTATAACTTTTGACTCGTATATCGTAACGACTGTTAAAATATATCAAATCGAAGCTGGTACCGATTCCCATTTTCTTATTTAACCAGGCAATGGAACTTCATTATTCGAACCTAAATGCCCTCATTTACTTCACTTATCGAGTGTTTAAAGTTAATGTAGTATATTTTGAATAACGATTTTATTCAATATAGTTGTAATGAAGATGGATTAGCCAACCAAGAGTATGTTTAAAACTATTCTAATGAATATAAAAGTAATACAAATAATTTCATGATCCTAAAGATAAAAATGAGAAGAAAAAAATAATAGGAGTGGGACTATTCATAATTATTAAAACAAAATATTTGATAAATCGGAGTTGTAGCTTTAAACGGTCATAACTTTTGACTCGTGTGTCGAAACGACAATTAGAATATATTAAACCGAAGTTAACATTGATACCCATATTTTTAATTGATTTGGGAATGGAACTTCATTATTCGAACCTAATTCCATCATTTATATCACCTATAGAGTGTTTAAAGTTTTTGTCCCATATTTTGCATTTTCGGTTTTAATCAATATGTTCTAATGAAGATGGTTGAGCCAACCAAGAGTATGTTTAAAAATATTTTAATGAATCTCAAAGAAATACAAATAATTTCATGATCCTAAAGATAAAAATGAGAAGAAAAAAATAAGAGTAGTGGGACTGTTAACAGTTATAAAAACAAAATATTTGATAAATCGGATTTGTACCTTTAAACGGTTATAACTTTTGACTCGTATATCGAAACGACTGTTAAAATATATCAAATCGAAGCTGGTACCGATTCCCATTTTCTTATTTAACCAGGCAATGGAACTTCATTATTCGAACCTAAATTCCATCATTTACTTCACTTATCGAGGGTTTAAAGTTATTGTAGTATATTTTTAATAACGGTTTTATTCAATATAGTTGTAATGAAGATGGATTAGCCATCCAAGAGTATGTTTAAAACTATTCTAATGAATATAAAAGTAATACAACTAATTTCATGATCCTAAAGATAAAAATGAGAAGAAAAAAATAAGAGTAGTGGGACTGTTCACAGTTATAAAAACAAAATATTTGATAAATGAGATTTGTACCTTTAAACGGTCATAACTTTTGACTCGTGTATCGAAAGGACTATTGAAATATATTAAATCGAAGCTCGTACCGATTCCCATTTTCTTATTTCACCAGGCAATTGAACTTCATTATTCTAATCTAAATTCCATCATTTACTTCACTTATCGAGGGTTTAAAGTTAATGTAGTATATTTTTAATAACGGTTTTATTCAATATAGTTGTAATGAAGATGGATTAGCCAACCAAGAGTATGTTTAAAACTATTCTAATGAATATAAAAGTAATACAAATAATTTCATGATCCTAAAGATAAAAATGAGAAGAAAAAAATAATAGGAGTGGGACTATTCATAGTTATTAAAACAAAATATTTGATAAATCGGAGTTGTACCTTTAAACGGTCATAACTTTTGACTCGTGTGTCGAAACGACAATTAGAATATATTAAACCGAAGTTAACATTGATACCCATATTTTTAATTGATTTGGGAATGGAACTTCATTATTCGAACCTAATTCCATCATTTATATCACCTATAGAGTGTTTAAAGTTTTTGTCCCATATTTTGCATTTTCGGTTTTAATCAATATGTTCTAATGAAGATGGTTGAGCCAACCAAGAGTATGTTTAAAAATATTTTAATGAATCTCAAAGAAATACAAATAATTTCATGATCCTAAAGATAAAAATGAGAAGAAAAAAATAAGAGTAGTGGGACTGTTAACAGTTATAAAAACAAAATATTTGATAAATCGGATTTGTACCTTTAAACGGTTATAACTTTTGACTCGTATATCGAAACGACTGTTAAAATATATCAAATCGAAGCTGGTACCGATTCCCATTTTCTTATTTAACCAGGCAATGGAACTTCATTATTCGAACCTAAATTCCATCATTTACTTCACTTATCGAGGGTTTAAAGTTATTGTAGTATATTTTTAATAACGGTTTTATTCAATATAGTTGTAATGAAGATGGATTAGCCATCCAAGAGTATGTTTAAAACTATTCTAATGAATATAAAAGTAATACAACTAATTTCATGATCCTAAAGATAAAAATTAGAAGAAAAAAATAAGAGTAGTGGGACTGTTCACAGTTATAAAAACAAAATATTTGATAAATGAGATTTGTACCTTTAAACGGTCATAACTTTTGACTCGTGTATCGAAAGGACTATTGAAATATATTAAATCGAAGCTCGTACCGATTCCCATTTTCTTATTTCACCAGGCAATTGAACTTCATTATTCTAATCTAAATTCCATCATTTACTTCACTTATCGAGGGTTTAAAGTTAATGTAGTATATTTTTAATAACGGTTTTATTCAATATAGTTGTAATGAAGATGGATTAGCCAACCAAGAGTATGTTTAAAACTATTCTAATGAATATAAAAGTAATACAAATAATTTCATGATCCTAAAGATAAAAATGAGAAGAAAAAAATAATAGGAGTGGGACTATTCATATTTATTAAAACAAAATATTTGATAAATCGGAGTTGTACCTTTAAACGGTCATAACTTTTGACTCGTGTGTCGAAACGACAATTAGAATATATTAAACCGAAGTTAACATTGATACCCATATTTTTAATTGATTTGGGAATGGAACTTCATTATTCGAACCTAATTCCATCATTTATATCACCTATAGAGTGTTTAAAGTTTTTGTCCCATATTTTGCATTTTCGGTTTTAATCAATATGTTCTAATGAAGATGGTTGAGCCAACCAAGAGTATGTTTAAAAATATTATAATGAATCTCGAAGAAATACAAATAATTTCATGATCCTAAAGATAAAAATGAGAAGAAAAAAATATGAGTAGTGGGACTGTTAACAGTTATAAAAACAAAATATTTGATAAATCGGATTTTTACCTTTAAACGGTTATAACTTTTGACTCGTATATCGTAACGACTGTTAAAATATATCAAATCGAAGCTGGTACTGATTCCCATTTTCTTATTTAACCAGGCAATGGAACTTCATTATTCGAACCTAAATTCCATCATTTACTTCACTTATCGAGGGTTTAAAGTTATTGTAGTATATTTTTAATAACGGTTTTATTCAATATAGTTGTAATGAAGATGGATTAGCCAACCAATAGTATGTTTAAAACTATTCCAATGAATATAAAACTACTACAAGTAATTTCATGATCCTAAAGATAAAAATGAGAAGAAAAAAATAATAGGAGTGGGACTATTCATAGTTATTAAAACAAAATATTTGATAATTTGGATTTGTACCTTTAAACGGTTATAACTTTTGACTCGTGTGTCGAAACGACAATTAGAATATATCAAACCGAAGTTAACATTGATACCCATATTTTTAATTTATTTGGGAATGGAACTTCATTATTAAAACCTAATTCCATCATTTTTATCACCTATATAGTGTTTAAAGTTTTTATCCCATATTTTGCATTTTCGGTTTTAATCAATATGTTCTAATAAAAATGGTTGAGCCAACCAAGAGTATGTTTAAAAATATTTTAATGAATCTCAAAGAAATACAAATAATTTCATGATCCTAAAGATAAAAATGAGAAGAAAAAAATAACAGTAGTGGGACGGTTCACAGTTATAAAAACAAAATATTTGATAAATCGGATTTTTACCTTTAAACTGTCATAACTTTTGACTCGTGTGTCCAAATGACTATTAAAATATATCAAACCGAAGTTAACATTGATTGCCATATTTTTAATTTATTTGGGAATGCAACTTCATTATTCAAACCTAATTCCATCATTTATATCACCTATATAGTGTTTAAAGTTTTTGTCCCATATTTTGCATTTTCGGTTTTAATCAATATGTTCTAATAAAAATGGTTGAGCCAACCAAGAGTATGTTTAAAAATATTTTAATGAATCTCAAAGAAATACAAATAATTTCATGATCCTAAAGATAAAAATGAGAAGAAAAAAATAAGAGTAGTGGGACGGTTCACAGTTATAAAAACAAAATATTTGATAAATCGGATTTTTACCTTTAAACGGTCATAACTTTTGACTCGTGTATCGAAAGGACTATTAAAATATATCAAATCGAAGCTCATACCGATTCCCATTTTCTTATTTCACCAGGCAATTGAACTTCATTATTCTAATCTAAATTCCATCATTTACTTCACTTATCGAGGGTTTAAAGTTAATGTAGTATATTTTTAATAACGGTTTTATTTAATATAGTTGTAATGAAGATGGATTAGCCAACCAAGAGTATGTTTAAAACTATTCTAATGAATATAAAAGTAATACAAATAATTTCATGATCCTAAAGATAAAAATGAGAAGAAAAAAATAATAGGAGTGGGACTATTCATAGTTATTAAAACAAAATATTTGATAAATCGGAGTTGTACCTTTAAACGGTCATAACTTTTGACTCGTGTGTCGAAACGACAATTAGAATATATTAAACCGAAGTTAACATTGATACCCATATTTTTAATTGATTTGGGAATGGAACTTCATTATTCGAACCTAATTCCATCATTTATATCACCTATAGAGTGTTTAAAGTTTTTGTCCCATATTTTGCATTTTCGGTTTTAATCAATATGTTCTAATGAAGATGGTTGAGCCAACCAAGAGTATATTTAAAAATATTTTAATGAATCTCAAAGAAATACAAATAATTTCATGATCCTAAACATAAAAATGAGAAGAAAAAAATAAGCGTAGTGGGACTGTTCACAGTTATAAAAACAAAATATTTGATAAATCGGATTTTTACCTTTAAACGGTCATAAATTTTGACTCGTGTGTCGAAATGACTATTAAAATATATCAAATCGAAGCTCGTACCTATTCCCATTTTCTTATTTCACCAGGAAATGGAAATTCAATATTCGAAGCTAAATTCCATCATTTACTTCACTTATCGAGGGTTTAATCTTATTGTAGTATATTTTTAATAACGGTTTTATTCAATATAGTTGTAATGAAGATGGATTAGCCAACCAATAGTATGTTTAAAACTATTCCAATGAATATAAAAGTACTACAAATAATTTCATGATCCTAAAGATAAAAATGAGAAGAAAAAAATAATAGGAGTGGGACTATTCATAGTTATTAAAACAAAATATTTGATAATTTGGATTTGTACCTTTAAACGGTTATAACTTTTGACTCGTGTGTCGAAACGACAATTAGAATATATTAAACCAAAGTTAACATTGATACCCATATTTTTAATTTATTTGGGAATGGAACTTCATTATTAAAACCTAATTCCATCATTTTTATCACCTATATAGTGTTTAAAGTTTTTGTCCCATATTTTGCATTTTCGGTTTTAATCAATATGTTCTAATAAAAATGGTTGAGCCAACCAAGAGTATGTTTAAAAATATTTTAATGAATCTCAAAGAAATACAAATAATTTCATGATCCTAAAGATAAAAATGAGAAGAAAAAAATAACAGTAGTGGGACGGTTCACAGTTATAAAAACAAAATATTTGATAAATCGGATTTTTACCTTTAAACTGTCATAACTTTTGACTCGTATATCGTAACGACTGTTAAAATATATCAAATCGAAGCTGGTACCGATTCCCATTTTCTTATTTAACCAGGCAATGGAACTTCATTATTCGAACCTAAATTCCATCATTTACTTCACTTATCGAGGGTTTAAAGTTATTGTAGTATATTTTTAATAACGGTTTTATTCAATATAGTTGTAATGAAGATGGATTAATTAGCCATCCAAGAGTATGTTTAAAACTATTCTAATGAATATAAAAGTAATACAACTAATTTCATGATCGTAAAGATAAAAATGAGAAGAAAAAAATAATTGGAGTGGGACTATTCATAGTTATTAAAACAAAATATTTGATAAATCGGAGTTGTACCTTTAAACGGTCATAACTTTTGACTCGTGTGTCGAAACGACAATTAGAATATATTAAACCGAAGTTAACATTGATACCCATATTTTTAATTGATTTGGGAATGGAACTTCATTATTCGAACCTAATTCCATCATTTATATCACCTATAGAGTGTTTAAAGTTTTTGTCCCATGTTTTGCATTTTCGGTTTTAATCAATATGTTCTAATGAAGATGGTTGAGCCAACCAAGAGTATGTTTAAAAATATTTTAATGAATCTCAAAGAAAAACAAATAATTTCATGATCCTAAAGATAAAAATGAGAAGAAAAAAATAAGAGTAGTGGGACTGTTAACAGTTATAAAAACAAAATATTTGATAAATCGGATTTTTACCTTTAAACGGTTATAACTTTTGACTCGTATATCGTAACGACTGTTAAAATATATCAAATCGAAGCTGGTACCGATTCCCATTTTCTTATTTAACCAGGCAATGGAACTTCATTATTCGAACCTAAATTCCATCATTTACTTCACTTATCGAGGGTTTAAAGTTATTGTAGTATATTTTTAATAACGGTTTTATTCAATATAGTTGTAATGAAGATGGATTAATTAGCCATCCAAGAGTATGTTTAAAACTATTCTAATGAATATAAAAGTAATACAACTAATTTCATGATCGTAAAGATAAAAATGAGAAGAAAAAAATAAGAGGAGTGGGACTATTCATAGTTATTAAAACAAAATATTTGCAATTTGGATTTGTACCTTTAAACGGTTATAACTTTTGACTCGTGTGTCGAAACGAAAATTAGAATATATCAAACCGAAGTTAACATTGTTACCCATATTTTTAATTGATTTGGGAATGGAACTTCATTATTCGAACCTAATTCCATCATTTATATTACCTATCGAGTGTTTAAAGTTTGTGTCCCATATTTTTCATTTTCGGTTTTAATCAATATGTTCTAATGAAGATGGTTGAGCCAACCAAGAGTATGTTTAAAAATATTTTAATGAATCTCAAAGAAATACAAATAATTTCATGATCCTAAAGATAAAAATGAGAAGAAAAAAATAAGCGTAGTGGGACTGTTCACAGTTATAAAAACAAAATATTTGATAAATCGGATTTTTACCTTTAAACGGTCATAAATTTTGACTCGTGTGTCGAAATGACTATTAAAATATATCAAATCGAAGCTCGTACCTATTCCCATTTTCTTATTTCACCAGGAAATGGAAATTCATTATTCGAAGCTAAATTCCATCATTTACTTCACTTATCGAGGGTTTAATCTTATTGTAGTATATTTTTAATAACGGTTTTATTCAATATAGTTGTAATGAAGATGGATTAGCCAACCAATAGTATGTTTAAAACTATTCCAATGAATATAAAAGTACTACAAATAATTTCATGATCCTAAAGATAAAAATGAGAAGAAAAAAATAATAGGAGTGGGACTATTCATAGTTATTAAAACAAAATATTTGATAATTTGGATTTGTACCTTTAAACGGTTATAACTTTTGACTCGTGTGTCGAAACGACAATTAGAATATATTAAACCAAAGTTAACATTGATACCCATATTTTTAATTTATTTGGGAATGGAACTTCATTATTAAAACCTAATTCCATCATTTTTATCACCTATATAGTGTTTAAAGTTTTTGTCCCATATTTTGCATTTTCGGTTTTAATCAATATGTTCTAATAAAAATGGTTGAGCCAACCAAGAGTATGTTTAAAAATATTTTAATGAATCTCAAAGAAATACAAATAATTTCATGATCCTAAAGATAAAAATGAGAAGAAAAAAATAACAGTAGTGGGACGGTTCACAGTTATAAAAACAAAATATTTGATAAATCGGATTTTTACCTTTAAACTGTCATAACTTTTGACTCGTATATCGTAACGACTGTTAAAATATATCAAATCGAAGCTGGTACCGATTCCCATTTTCTTATTTAACCAGGCAATGGAACTTAATTATTCGAACCTAAATTCCATCATTTACTTCACTTATCGAGGGTTTAAAGTTATTGTAGTATATTTTTAATAACGGTTTTATTCAATATAGTTGTAATGAAGATGGATTAATTAGCCATCCAAGAGTATGTTTAAAACTATTCTAATGAATATAAAAGTAATACAACTAATTTCATGATCGTAAAGATAAAAATGAGAAGAAAAAAATAATTGGAGTGGGACTATTCATAGTTATTAAAACAAAATATTTGATAAATCGGAGTTGTACCTTTAAACGGTCATAACTTTTGACTCGTGGGTCGAAACGACAATTAGAATATATTAAACCGAAGTTAACATTGATACCCATATTTTTAATTGATTTGGGAATGGAACTTCATTATTCGAACCTAATTCCATCATTTATATCACCTATAGAGTGTTTAAAGTTTTTGTCCCATGTTTTGCATTTTCGGTTTTAATCAATATGTTCTAATGAAGATGGTTGAGCCAACCAAGAGTATGTTTAAAAATATTTTAATGAATCTCAAAGAAAAACAAATAATTTCATGATCCTAAAGATAAAAATGAGAAGAAAAAAATAAGAGTAGTGGGACTGTTAACAGTTATAAAAACAAAATATTTGATAAATCGGATTTTTACCTTTAAACGGTTATAACTTTTGACTCGTATATCGTAACGACTGTTAAAATATATCAAATCGAAGCTGGTACCGATTCCCATTTTCTTATTTAACCAGGCAATGGAACTTCATTATTCGAACCTAAATTCCATCATTTACTTCACTTATCGAGGGTTTAAAGTTATTGTAGTATATTTTTAATAACGGTTTTATTCAATATAGTTGTAATGAAGATGGATTAATTAGCCATCCAAGAGTATGTTTAAAACTATTCTAATGAATATAAAAGTAATACAACTAATTTCATGATCGTAAAGATAAAAATGAGAAGAAAAAAATAAGAGGAGTGGGACTATTCATAGTTATTAAAACAAAATATTTGCAATTTGGATTTGTACCTTTAAACGGTTATAACTTTTGACTCGTGTGTCGAAACGAAAATTAGAATATATCAAACCGAAGTTAACATTGTTACCCATATTTTTAATTGATTTGGGAATGGAACTTCATTATTCGAACCTAATTCCATCATTTATATTACCTATCGAGTGTTTAAAGTTTGTGTCCCATATTTTTCATTTTCGGTTTTAATCAATATGTTCTAATGAAGATGGTTGAGCCAACCAAGAGTATGTTTAAAAATATTTTAATGAATCTCAAAGAAATACAAATAATTTCATGATCCTAAAGATAAAAATGAGAAGAAAAAAATAAGCGTAGTGGGACTGTTCACAGTTATAAAAACAAAATATTTGATAAATCGGATTTTTACCTTTAAACGGTCATAAATTTTGACTCGTGTGTCGAAATGACTATTAAAATATATCAAATCGAAGCTCGTACCTATTCCCATTTTCTTATTTCACCAGGAAATGGAAATTCATTATTCGAAGCTAAATTCCATCATTTACTTCACTTATCGAGGGTTTAATCTTATTGTAGTATATTTTTAATAACGGTTTTATTCAATATAGTTGTAATGAAGATGGATTAGCCAACCAATAGTATGTTTAAAACTATTCCAATGAATATAAAAGTACTACAAATAATTTCATGATCCTAAAGATAAAAATGAGAAGAAAAAAATAATAGGAGTGGGACTATTCATAGTTATTAAAACAAAATATTTGATAATTTGGATTTGTACCTTTAAACGGTTATAACTTTTGACTCGTGTGTCGAAACGACAATTAGAATATATTAAACCGAAGTTAACATTGATACCCATATTTTTAATTTATTTGGGAATGGAACTTCATTATTAAAACCTAATTCCATCATTTTTATCACCTATATAGTGTTTAAAGCTTTTGTCCCATATTTTGCATTTTCGGTTTTAATCAATATGTTCTAATAAAAATGGTTGAGCCAACCAAGAGTATGTTTAAAAATATTTTAATGAATCTCAAAGAAATACAAATAATTTCATGATCCTAAAGATAAAAATGAGAAGAAAAAAATAACAGTAGTGGGACGGTTCACAGTTATAAAAACAAAATATTTGATAAATCGGATTTTTACCTTTAAACTGTCATAACTTTTGACTCGTATATCGTAACGACTGTTAAAATATATCAAATCGAAGCTGGTACCGATTCCCATTTTCTTATTTAACCAGGCAATGGAACTTCATTATTCGAACCTAAATTCCATCATTTACTTCACTTATCGAGGGTTTAAAGTTATTGTAGTATATTTTTAATAACGGTTTTATTCAATATAGTTGTAATGAAGATGGATTAATTAGCCATCCAAGAGTATGTTTAAAACTATTCTAATGAATATAAAAGTAATACAACTAATTTCATGATCGTAAAGATAAAAATGAGAAGAAAAAAATAATTGGAGTGGGACTATTCATAGTTATTAAAACAAAATATTTGATAAATCGGAGTTGTACCTTTAAACGGTCATAACTTTTGACTCGTGTGTCGAAACGACAATTAGAATATATTAAACCGAAGTTAACATTGATACCCATATTTTTAATTGATTTGGGAATGGAACTTCATTATTCGAACCTAATTCCATCATTTATATCACCTATAGAGTGTTTAAAGTTTTTGTCCCATGTTTTGCATTTTCGGTTTTAATCAATATGTTCTAATGAAGATGGTTGAGCCAACCAAGAGTATGTTTAAAAATATTTTAATGAATCTCAAAGAAATACAAATAATTTCATGATCCTAAAGATAAAAATGAGAAGAAAAAAATAAGAGTAGTGGGACTGTTAACAGTTATAAAAACAAAATATTTGATAAATCGGATTTTTACCTTTAAACGGTTATAACTTTTGACTCGTATATCGTAACGACTGTTAAAATATATCAAATCGAAGCTGGTACCGATTCCCATTTTCTTATTTAACCAGGCAATGGAACTTCATTATTCGAACCTAAATTCCATCATTTACTTCACTTATCGAGGGTTTAAAGTTATTGTAGTATATTTTTAATAACGGTTTTATTCAATATAGTTGTAATGAAGATGGATTAATTAGCCATCCAAGAGTATGTTTAAAACTATTCTAATGAATATAAAAGTAATACAACTAATTTCATGATCGTAAAGATAAAAATGAGAAGAAAAAAATAAGAGGAGTGGGACTATTCATAGTTATTAAAACAAAATATTTGCAATTTGGATTTGTACCTTTAAACGATTATAACTTTTGACTCGTGTGTCGAAACGAAAATTAGAATATATCAAACCGAAGTTAACATTGTTACCCATATTTTTAATTGATTTGGGAATGGAACTTCATTATTCGAACCTAATTCCATCATTTATATTACCTATCGAGTGTTTAAAGTTTGTGTCCCATATTTTTCATTTTCGGTTTTAATCAATATGTTCTACTGAAGATGGTTGAGCCAACCAAGAGTATGTTTAAAAATATTTTAATGAATCTCAAAGAAATACAAATAATTTCATGATCCTAAAGATAAAAATGAGAAGAAAAAAATAACAGTAGTGGGACTGTTCACAGTTATAAAAACAAAATATTTGATAAATCGGATTTTTACCTTTAAACTGTCATAACTTTTGACTCGTGTGTCGAAACGACAATTAGAATATATTAAACCGAAGTTAACATTGATACCCATATTTTTAATTGATTTGGGAATGGAACTTCATTATTCGAACCTAATTCCATCATTTATATCACCTATAGAGTGTTTAAAGTTTTTGTCCCATATTTTGCATTTTCGGTTTTAATCAATATGTTCTAATAAAAATGGTTGAGCCAACCAAGAGTATGTTTAAAAATATTTTAATGAATCTCAAAGAAATACAAATAATTTCATGATCCTAAAGATAAAAATGAGAAGAAAAAAATAACAGTAGTGGGACGGTTCACAGTTATAAAAACAAAATATTTGATAAATCGGATTTTTACCTTTAAACTGTCATAACTTTTGGCTCGTGTGTCCAAATGACTATTAAAATATATCAAACCGAAGTTAACATTGATTCCCATATTTTTAATTTATTTGGGAATGGAACTTCATTATTCAAACCTAATTCCATCATTTATATCACCTATATAGTGTTTAAAGTTTTTGTCCCATATTTTGCATTTTCGGTTTTAATCAATATGTTCTAATAAAAATGGTTGAGCCAACCAAGAGTATGTTTAAAAATATTTTAATGAATCTCAAAGAAATACAAATAATTTCATGATCCTAAAGATAAAAATGAGAAGAAAAAAATAAGAGTAGTGGGACGGTTCACAGTTATAAAAACAAAATATTTGATAAATCGGATTTTTACCTTTAAACGGTCATAACTTTTGACTCGTGTATCGAAAGGACTATTAAAATATATCAAATCGAAGGTCGTACCGATTCTCATTTTCTTATTTCACCAGGCAATTGAACTTCATTATTCTAATCTAAATTCCATCATTTACTTCACTTATCGAGGGTTTAAAGTTAATGTAGTATATTTTTAATAACGGTTTTATTCAATATAGTTGTAATGAAGATGGATTAGCCAACCAAGAGTATGTTTAAAACTATTCTAATGAATATAAAAGTAATACAAATAATTTCATGATCCTAAAGATAAAAATGAGAAGAAAAAAATAATAGGAGTGGGACTATTCATAGTTATTAAAACAAAATATTTGATAAATCGGAGTTGTACCTTTAAACGGTCATAACTTTTGACTCGTGTGTCGAAACGACAATTAGAATATATTAAACAGAAGTTAACATTGATACCCATATTTTTAATTGATTTGGGAATGGAACTTCATTATTCGAACCTAATTCCATCATTTATATCACCTATAGAGTGTTTAAAGTTTTTGTCCCATATTTTGCATTTTCGGTTTTAATCAATATGTTCTAATGAAGATGGTTGAGCCAACCAAGAGTATGTTTAAAAATATTTTAATAAATCTCAAAGAAATAAAAATAATTTCATGATCCTAAAGATAAAAATGAGAAGAAAAAAATAAGAGTAGTGGGACTGTTCACAGTTATAAAAACAAAATATTTGATAAATCGGATTTGTACCTTTAAACGGTCATAACTTTTGACTCGTATATCGAAACGACTGTTAAAATATATCAAATCGAAGCTCGTACCGATTCCCATTTTCTTATTTCACCAGGCAATGGAACTTCATTATTCGAACCTAAATTCCATCATTTACTTCACTTATCGAGGGTTTAAAGTTATTGTAGTATATTTTTAATAACGGTTTTATTCAATATAGTTGTAATGAAGATGGATTAGCCAACCAACAGTATGTTTAAAAATATTTTAAATTGTCTCAAAGAAACACAAATAATTTCATGATCCTAAAGATAAAAATGAGAAGAAAAAAATAAGAGTAGTGGGACTGTTCACAGTTATAAAAACAAAATATTTGATAAATGAGATTTGTACCTTTAAACGGTCATAACTTTTGACTCGTGTATCGAAAGGACTATTAAAATATATCAAATCGAAGCTCGTACCGATTCCCATTTTCTTATTTCACCAGGCAATTGAACTTCATTATTCTAATCTAAATTCCATCATTTACTTCACTTATCGAGGGTTTAAAGTTAATGTAGTATATTTTTAATAACGGTTTTATTCAATATAGTTGTAATGAAGATGGATTAGCCAACAAAGAGTATGTTTAAAACTATTCTAATGAATATAAAAGTAATACAAATAATTTCATGATCCTAAAGATAAAAATGAGAAGAAAAAAATAATTGGAGTGGGACTATTCATAGTTATTAAAACAAAATATTTGATAAATCGGAGTGGTACCTTTAAACGGTCATAACTTTTGATTCGTGTGTCGAAACGACAATTAGAATATATTAAACCGAAGTTAACATTGATACCCATATTTTTAATTGATTTGGGAATGGAACTTCATTATTCGAACCTAATTCCATCATTTATATCACCTATAGAGTGTTTAAAGTTTTTGTCCCATGTTTTGCATTTTCGGTTTTAATCAATATGTTCTAATGAAGATGGTTGAGCCAACCAAGAGTATGTTTAAAAATATTTTAATGAATCTCAAAGAAATACAAATAATTTCATGATCCTAAAAATAAAAATGAGAAGAAAAAAATAATAGGAGTGGGACTATTCATAGTTATTAAAACAAAATATTTGATAATTTGGATTTTTACCTTTAAACGGTTATAACATTTGACTCGTGTGTCGAAACGACAATTAGAATATATCATACCGAAGTTAACATTGATTCAAATATTTGTAATTGATTTGGGAATGGAACTTCATTATTCGAACCTAATTCCATCATTTATATCACCTATAGGGTGTTTAAACTTTTTGTCCCATATTTTGCATTTTCGGTTTTAATCAATATGTTCTAATGAAGATGGTTGAGCCAACCAAGATGATGTTTAAAAATATTTTAATGAATCTCAAACAAATACAAATAATTTCATGATCCTATAGATAAAAATGAGAAGAAAAAAATAAGAGTAGTGGGACTGTTAACAGTTATAAAAACAAAATATTTGATAAATCGGATTTTTACCTTTAAACGGTTATAACTTTTGACTCGTATATCGTAACGACTGTTAAAATATATCAAATCGAAGCTGGTACCGATTCCCATTTTCTTATTTAACCAGGCAATGGAACTTCATTATTCGAACCTAAATTCCATCATTTACTTCACTTATCGAGGGTTTAAAGTTATTGTAGTATATTTTTAATAACGGTTTTATTCAATATAGTTGTAATGAAGATGGATTAATTAGCCATCCAAGAGTATGTTTAAAACTATTCTAATGAATATAAAAGTAATACAACTAATTTCATGATCGTAAAGATAAAAATGAGAAGAAAAAAATAAGAGGAGTGGGACTATTCATAGTTATTAAAACAAAATATTTGCAATTTGGATTTGTACCTTTAAACGGTTATAACTTTTGACTCGTGTGTCGAAACGAAAATTAGAATATATCAAACCGAAGTTAACATTGTTACCCATATTTTTAATTGATTTGGGAATGGAACTTCATTATTCGAACCTAATTCCATCATTTATATTACCTATCGAGTGTTTAAAGTTTGTGTCCCATATTTTTCATTTTCGGTTTTAATCAATATGTTCTAATGAAGATGGTTGAGCCAACCAAGAGTATGTTTAAAAATATTTTAATGAATCTCAAAGAAATACAAATAATTTCATGATCCTAAAGATAAAAATGAGAAGAAAAAAATAAGAGTAGTGGGACTGTTCACAGTTATAAAAACAAAATATTTGATAAATCGGATTTTTACCTTTAAACGGTCATAAATTTTGACTCGTGTGTCGAAATGACTATTAAAATATATCAAATCGAAGCTCGTACCTATTCCCATTTTCTTATTTCACCAGGGAATGGAAATTCATTATTCGAAGCTAAATTCCATCATTTACTTCACTTATCGAGGGTTTAATCTTATTGTAGTATATTTTTAATAACGGTTTTATTCAATATAGTTGTAATGAAGATGGATTAGCCAACCAATAGTATGTTTAAAACTATTCCAATGAATATAAAAGTACTACAAATAATTTCATGATCCTAAAGATAAAAATGAGAAGAAAAAAATAATAGGAGTGGGACTATTCATAGTTATTAAAACAAAATATTTGATAATTTGGATTTGTACCTTTAAACGGTTATAACTTTTGACTCGTGTGTCGAAATGACAATTAGAATATATCAAACCGAAGTTAACATTGATACCCATATTTTTAATTTATTTGGGAATGGAACTTCATTATTAAAACCTAATTCCATCATTTTTATCACCTATATAGTGTTTAAAGTTTTTGTCCCATATTTTGCATTTTCGGTTTTAATCAATATGTTCTAATAAAAATGGTTAGCCAACCAAGAGTATGTTTAAAAATATTTTAATGAATCTCAAAGAAATACAAATAATTTCATGATCCTAAAGATAAAAATGAGAAGAAAAAAATAACAGTAGTGGGACGGTTCACAGTTATAAAAACAAAATATTTGATAAATCGGATTTTTACCTTTAAACTGTCATAACTTTTGACTCGTGTGTCCAAATGACTATTAAAATATATCAAACCGAAGTTAACATTGATTCCCATATTTTTAATTTATTTGGGAATGGAACTTCATTATTCAAACCTAATTCCATCATTTATATCACCTATATAGTGTTTAAAGTTTTTGTCCCATATTTTGCATTTTCGGTTTTAATCAATATGTTCTAATAAAAATGGTTGAGCCAACCAAGAGTATGTTTAAAAATATTTTAATGAATCTCAAAGAAATACAAATAATTTCATGATCCTAAAGATAAAAATGAGAAGAAAAAAATAATTGGAGTGGGACTATTCATAGTTATTAAAACAAAATATTTGATAAATCGGAGTTGTACCTTTAAACGGTCATAACTTTTGACTCGTGTGTCGAAACGACAATTAGAATATATTAAACCGAAGTTAACATTGATACCCATATTTTTAATTGATTTGGGAATGGAACTTCATTATTCGAACCTAATTCCATCATTTATATCACCTATAGAGTGTTTAAAGTTTTTGTCCCATGTTTTGCATTTTCGGTTTTAATCAATATGTTCTAATGAAGATGGTTGAGCCAACCAAGAGTATGTTTAAAAATATTTTAATGAATCTCAAAGAAATACAAATAATTTCATGATCCTAAAGATAAAAATGAGAAGAAAAAAATAAGAGTAGTGGGACTGTTAACAGTTATAAAAACAAAATATTTGATAAATCGGATTTTTACCTTTAAACGGTTATAACTTTTGACTCGTATATCGTAACGACTGTTAAAATATATCAAATCGAAGCTGGTACCGATTCCCATTTTCTTATTTAACCAGGCAATGGAACTTCATTATTCGAACCTAAATTCCATCATTTACTTCACTTATCGAGGGTTTAAAGTTATTGTAGTATATTTTTAATAACGGTTTTATTCAATATAGTTGTAATGAAGATGGATTAATTAGCCATCCAAGAGTATGTTTAAAACTATTCTAATGAATATAAAAGTAATACAACTAATTTCATGATCGTAAAGATAAAAATGAGAAGAAAAAAATAAGAGGAGTGGGACTATTCATAGTTATTAAAACAAAATATTTGCAATTTGGATTTGTACCTTAAACGGTTATAACTTTTGACTCGTGTGTCGAAACGAAAATTAGAATATATCAAACCGAAGTTAACATTGTTACCCATATTTTTAATTGATTTGGGAATGGAACTTCATTATTCGAACCTAATTCCATCATTTATATTACCTATCGAGTGTTTAAAGTTTGTGTCCCATATTTTTCATTTTCGGTTTTAATCAATATGTTCTAATGAAGATGGTTGAGCCAACCAAGAGTATGTTTAAAAATATTTTAATGAATCTCAAAGAAATACAAATAATTTCATGATCCTAAAGATAAAAATGAGAAGAAAAAAATAAGAGTAGTGGGACTGTTCACAGTTATAAAAACAAAATATTTGATAAATCGGATTTTTACCTTTAAACGGTCATAAATTTTGACTCGTGTGTCGAAATGACTATTAAAATATATCAAATCGAAGCTCGTACCTATTCCCATTTTCTTATTTCACCAGGGAATGGAAATTCATTATTCGAAGCTAAATTCCATCATTTACTTCACTTATCGAGGGTTTAATCTTATTGTAGTATATTTTTAATAACGGTTTTATTCAATATAGTTGTAATGAAGATGGATTAGCCAACCAATAGTATGTTTAAAACTATTCCAATGAATATAAAAGTACTACAAATAATTTCATGATCCTAAAGATAAAAATGAGAAGAAAAAAATAATAGGAGTGGGACTATTCATAGTTATTAAAACAAAATATTTGATAATTTGGATTTGTACCTTTAAACGGTTATAACTTTTGACTCGTGTGTCGAAACGACAATTAGAATTTATCAAACCGAAGTTAACATTGATACCCATATTTTTAATTTATTTGGGAATGGAACTTCATTATTAAAACCTAATTCCATCATTTTTATCACCTATATAGTGTTTAAAGTTTTTGTCCCATATTTTGCATTTTCGGTTTTAATCAATATGTTCTAATAAAAATGGTTGAGCCAACCAAGAGTATGTTTAAAAATATTTTAATGAATCTCAAAGAAATACAAATAATTTCATGATCCTAAAGATAAAAATGAGAAGAAAAAAATAACAGTAGTGGGACGGTTCACAGTTATAAAAACAAAATATTTGATAAATCGGATTTTTACCTTTAAACTGTCATAACTTTTGACTCGTGTGTCCAAATGACTATTAAAATATATCAAACCGAAGTTAACATTGATTCCCATATTTTTAATTTATCTGGGAATGGAACTTCATTATTCAAACCTAATTCCATCATTTATATCACCTATATAGTGTTTAAAGTTTTTGTCCCATATTTTGCATTTTCGGTTTTAATCAATATGTTCTAATAAAAATGGTTGAGCCAACCAAGAGTATGTTTAAAAATATTTTAATGAATCTCAAAGAAATACAAATAATTTCATGATCCTAAAGATAAAAATGAGAAGAAAAAAATAACAGTAGTGGGACGGTTCACAGTTATAAAAACAAAATATTTGATAAATCAGATTTTTACCTTTAAACTGTCATAACTTTTGACTCGTGTGTCCAAATGACTATTAAAATATATCAAACCGAAGTTAACATTGATACCCATATTTTTAATTTATTTGGGAATGGAACTTCATTATTCAAACCTAATTCCATCATTTATATCACCTATATAGTGTTTAAAGTTTTTGTCCCATATTTTGCATTTTGGGTTTTAATCAATATGTTCTAATAAAAATGGTTGAGCCAACCAAGAGTATGTTTAAAAATATTTTAATGAATCTCAAAGAAATACAAATAATTTCATGATCCTAAAGATAAAAATGAGAAGAAAAAAATAAGAGTAGTGGGACGGTTCACAGTTATAAAAACAAAATATTTGATAAATCGGATTTTTACCTTTAAACGGTCATAACTTTTGACTCGTGTGTCGAAATGACTTTTAAAATATATCAAATCGAAGCTAGTACCTATTCCCATTTTCTTATTTCACCAGGCAATCGAACTTCATTATTCGAACCTAAATTCCATCATTTACTTCACTTATCGAGGGTTTAAAGTTATTGTAGTATATTTTTAATAATGGTTTTATTCAATATAGTTGTAACGAAGATCGATTAGCCAACCAAGAGTATGTTTAAAACTATTCTATTGAATATGAAAGTAATACAAATAATTTCATGATCGTAAAGATAAAAATGAGAAGAAAAAAATAAGAGGAGTGGGACTATTCATAGTTATTAAAACAAAATATTTGCAATTTGGATTTGTACCTTTAAACGGTTATAACTTTTGACTCGTGTGTCGAAACGACAATTAGAATATATCAAACCGAAGTTAACATTGATACCCATATTTTTAATTGATTTGGGAATGGAACTTCATTATTCGAACCTAATTCCATCAATTATATCACCTATCGAGTGTTTAAAGTTTGTGTCCCATATTTTGCATTTTCAGTTTTATTCAATATAGTTGTAATGAAGATGGATTAGCCAACCAACAGTATGTTTAAAAATATTTTAATGTGTCTCAAAGAAATACAAATAATTTCATGATCCTAAAGATAAAAATGAGAAGAAAAAAATAAGAGTAGTGGGACTGTTCACAGTTATAAAAACAAAATATTTGATAAATGAGATTTGTACCTTTAAACGGTCATAACTTTTGACTCGTGTATCGAAACGACTATTAAAATATATCAAATCGAAGCTCGTACCGATTCCCATTTTCTTATTTCACCAGGCAATTTAACTTCATTATTTTAATCTAAATTCCATCATTTACTTCACTTATCGAGGGTTTAAAGTTAATGTAGTATATTTTTAATAACGGTTTTATTCAATATAGTTGTAATGAAGATGGATTAGCCAACCAAGAGTATGTTTAAAACTATTCTAATGAATATAAAAGTAATACCAATAATTTCATGATCCTAAAGATAAAAATGAGAAGAAAAAAATAATAGGAGTGGGACTATTCATAGTTATTAAAACAAAATATTTGATAAATCGGAGTTGTACTTTTAAACGGTCATAACTTTTGACTCGTGTGTCGAAACGACAATTAGAATATATTAAACCGAAGTTAACATTGATACCCATATTTTTAATTGATTTGGGAATGGAACTTCATTATTCGAACCTAATTCCATCATTTATATCACCTATAGAGTGTTTAAAGCTTTTGTCCCATATTTTGCATTTTTGGTTTTAATCAATATGTTCTAATGAAGATGGTTGAGCCAACCAAGAGTATGTTTAAAAATATTTTAATGAATCTCAAAGAAATAAAAATAATTTCATGATCCTAAAGATAAAAATGAGAAGAAAAAAATAAGAGTAGTGGGACTGTTCACAGTTATAAAAACAAAATATTTGATAAATCGGATTTTTACCTTTAAACGGTCATAACTTTTGACTCGTGTGTCGAAATGACTATTAAAATATATCAAATCGAAGCTCGTACCTATTCCCATTTTCTTATTTCACCAGGCAATGGAACTTCATTATTCGAACCTAAATTCCATCATTTACTTCACTTATCGAGGGTTTAAAGTTATTGTAGTATATTTTTAATAACGGTTTTATTCAATATAGTTGTAATGAAGATGGATTAGCCAACCAACAGTATGTTTAAAAATATTTTAATGTGTCTCAAAGAAATACAAACAATTTCATGATCCTAAAGATAAAAATGAGAAGAAAAAAATAAGAGTAGTGGTACTGTTCACAGTTATAAAAACAAAATATTTGATAAATGAGATTTGTACCTTTAAACGGTCATAACTTTTGACTCGTGTATCGAAACGACTATTAAAATATATCAAATCGAAGCTCGTACCCATTCCCATTTTCTTATTTCACCAGGCAATTGAACTTCATTATTTTAATCTAAATTCCATCATTTACTTCACTTATCGAGGGTTTAAATTTAATGTAGTATATTTTTAATAACGGTTTTATTCAATATAGTTGTAATGAAGATGGATTAGCCAACCAAGAGTATGTTTAAAACTATTCTAATGAATATAAAAGTAATACCAATAATTTCATGATCCTAAAGATAAAAATGAGAAGAAAAAAATAATAGGAGTGTGACTATTCATAGTTATTAAAACAAAATATTTGATAAATCGGAGTTGTACCTTTAAACGGTCATAACTTTTGACTCGTGTGTCGAAACGACAATTAGAATATATTAAACCGAAGTTAACATTGATACCCATATTTTTAATTGATTTGGGAATGGAACTTCATTATTCGAACCTAATTCCATCATTTATATCACCTATAGAGTGTTTAAAGTTTTTGTCCCATATTTTGCATTTTTGGTTTTAATCAATATGTTCTAATGAAGATGGTTGAGCCAACCAAGAGTATGTTTAAAAATATTTTAATGAATCTCAAAGAAATAAAAATAATTTCATGATCCTAAAGATAAAAATGAGAAGAAAAAAATAAGAGTAGTGGGACTGTTCACAGTTATAAAAACAAAATATTTGATAAATCGGATTTTTACCTTTAAACGGTCATAACTTTTGACTCGTGTGTCGAAATGACTATTAAAATATATCAAATCGAAGCTCGTACCTATTCCCATTTTCTTATTTCACCAGGCAATGGAACTTCATTATTCGAACCTAAATTCCATCATTTACTTCACTTATCGAGGGTTTAAAGTTATTGTAGTATATTTTTAATAACAGTTTTATTCAATATAGTTGTAATGTAGATGGATTAGCCAACCAACAGTATGTTTAAAAATATTTTAATGTGTCTCAAAGAAATACAAATAATTTCATGATCCTAAAGATAAAAATGAGAAGAAAAAAATAAGAGTAGTGGGACTGTTCACAGTTATAAAAACAAAATATTTGATAAATCAGATTTGTACCTTTAAACGGTCATAACTTTTGACTCGTGTATCGAAACGACTATTAAAATATATCAAATCGAAGCTCGTACCGATTCCCATTTTCTTATTTCACCAGGCAATTGAACTTCATTATTTTAATCTAAATTCCATCATTTACTTCACTTATCGAGGGTTTAAAGTTAATGTAGTATATTTTTAATAACGGTTTTATTCAATATAGTTGTAATGAAGATGGATTAGCCAACCAAGAGTATGTTTAAAACTATTCTAATGAATATAAAAGTAATACCAATAATTTCATGATCCTAAAGATAAAAATGAGAAGAAAAAAATAATAGGAGTGGGACTATTCATAGTTATTAAAACAAAATATTTGATAAATCGGAGTTGTACCTTTAAACGGTCATAACTTTTGACTCGTGTGTCGAAACGACAATTAGAATATATTAAACCGAAGTTAACATTGATACCCATATTTTTAATTGATTTGGGAATGGAACTTCATTATTCGAACCTAATTCCATCATTTATATCACCTATAGAGTGTTTAAAGTTTTTGTCCCATATTTTGCATTTTTGGTTTTAATCAATATGTTCTAATGAAGATGGTTGAGCCAACCAAGAGTATGTTTAAAAATATTTTGATGAATCTCAAAGAAATACAAATAATTTCATGATCCTAAAGATAAAAATGAGAAGAAAAAAATAAGAGTAGTGGGACGGTTCACAGTTATAAAAACAAAATATTTGATAAATCGGATTTTTACCTTTAAACGGTCATAACTTTTGACTCGTGTGTCGAAATGACTTTTAAAATATATCAAATCGAAGCTCGTACCTATTCCCATTTTCTTATTTCACCAGGCAATGGAACTTCATTATTCGAACCTAAATTCCATCATTTACTTCACTTATCGAGGGTTTAAAGTTATTGTAGTATATTTTTAATAATGGTTTTATTCAATATAGTTGTAACTAAGATCGATTAGCCAACCAAGAGTATGTTTAAAACTATTCTATTGAATATGAAAGTAATACAAATAATTTCATGATCGTAAAGATAAAAATGAGAAGAAAAAAATAAGAGGAGTGGGACTATTCATAGTTATTAAAACAAAATATTTGCAATTTGGATTTGTACCTTTAAACGGTTATAACTTTTGACTCGTGTGTCGAAACGACAATTATAATATATCAAACCGAAGTTAACATTGATACCCATATTTTTAATTGATTTGGGAATGGAACTTCATTATTCGAACCTAATTCCATCATTTATATCACCTATCGAGTGTTTAAAGTTTGTGTCCCATATTTTGCATTTTCCGTTTTATTCAATATAGTTGTAATGAAGATGGATTAGCCAACCAACAGTATGTTTAAAAATATTTTAATGTGTCTCAAAGAAATACAAATTATTTCATGATCCTAAAGATAAAAATGAGAAGAAAAAAATAAGAGTAGTGGGACTGTTCACAGTTATAAAAACAAAATATTTGATAAATGAGATTTGTACCTTTAAACGGTCATAACTTTTGACTCGTGTATCGAAACGACTATTAAAATATATCAAATCGAAGCTCGTACCGATTCCCATTTTCTTATTTCACCAGGCAATTGAACTTCATTATTTTAATCTAAATTCCATCATTTACTTCACTTATCGAGGGTTTAAAGTTAATGTAGTATATTTTTAATAACGGTTTTATTCAATATAGTTGTAATGAAGATGGATTAGCCAACCAAGAGTATGTTTAAAACTATTCTAATGAATATAAAAGTAATACCAATAATTTCATGATCCTAAAGATAAAAATGAGAAGAAAAAAATAATAGGAGTGGGACTATTCATAGTTATTAAAACAAAATATTTGATAAATCGGAGTTGTACTTTTAAACGGTCATAACTTTTGACTCGTGTGTCGAAACGACAATTAGAATATATTAAACCGAAGTTAACATTGATACCCATATTTTTAATTGATTTGGGAATGGAACTTCATTATTCGAACCTAATTCCATCATTTATATCACCTATAGAGTGTTTAAAGCTTTTGTCCCATATTTTGCATTTTTGGTTTTAATCAATATGTTCTAATGAAGATGGTTGAGCCAACCAAGAGTATGTTTAAAAATATTTTAATGAATCTCAAAGAAATAAAAATAATTTCATGATCCTAAAGATAAAAATGAGAAGAAAAAAATAAGAGTAGTGGGACTGTTCACAGTTATAAAAACAAAATATTTGATAAATCGGATTTTTACCTTTAAACGGTCATAACTTTTGACTCGTGTGTCGAAATGACTATTAAAATATATCAAATCGAAGCTCGTACCTATTCCCATTTTCTTATTTCACCAGGCAATGGAACTTCATTATTCGAACCTAAATTCCATCATTTACTTCACTTATCGAGGGTTTAAAGTTATTGTAGTATATTTTTAATAACAGTTTTATTCAATATAGTTGTAATGTAGATGGATTAGCCAACCAACAGTATGTTTAAAAATATTTTAATGTGTCTCAAAGAAATACAAATAATTTCATGATCCTAAAGATAAAAATGAGAAGAAAAAAATAAGAGTAGTGGGACTGTTCACAGTTATAAAAACAAAATATTTGATAAATCAGATTTGTACCTTTAAACGGTCATAACTTTTGACTCGTGTATCGAAACGACTATTAAAATATATCAAATCGAAGCTCGTACCGATTCCCATTTTCTTATTTCACCAGGCAATTGAACTTCATTATTTTAATCTAAATTCCATCATTTACTTCACTTATCGAGGGTTTAAAGTTAATGTAGTATATTTTTAATAACGGTTTTATTCAATATAGTTGTAATGAAGATGGATTAGCCAACCAAGAGTATGTTTAAAACTATTCTAATGAATATAAAAGTAATACCAATAATTTCATGATCCTAAAGATAAAAATGAGAAGAAAAAAATAATAGGAGTGGGACTATTCATAGTTATTAAAACAAAATATTTGATAAATCGGAGTTGTACCTTTAAACGGTCATAACTTTTGACTCGTGTGTCGAAACGACAATTAGAATATATTAAACCGAAGTTAACATTGATACCCATATTTTTAATTGATTTGGGAATGGAACTTCATTATTCGAACCTAATTCCATCATTTATATCACCTATAGAGTGTTTAAAGTTTTTGTCCCATATTTTGCATTTTTGGTTTTAATCAATATGTTCTAATGAAGATGGTTGAGCCAACCAAGAGTATGTTTAAAAATATTTTGATGAATCTCAAAGAAATACAAATAATTTCATGATCCTAAAGATAAAAATGAGAAGAAAAAAATAAGAGTAGTGGGACGGTTCACAGTTATAAAAACAAAATATTTGATAAATCGGATTTTTACCTTTAAACGGTCATAACTTTTGACTCGTGTGTCGAAATGACTTTTAAAATATATCAAATCGAAGCTCGTACCTATTCCCATTTTCTTATTTCACCAGGCAATGGAACTTCATTATTCGAACCTAAATTCCATCATTTACTTCACTTATCGAGGGTTTAAAGTTATTGTAGTATATTTTTAATAATGGTTTTATTCAATATAGTTGTAACTAAGATCGATTAGCCAACCAAGAGTATGTTTAAAACTATTCTATTGAATATGAAAGTAATACAAATAATTTCATGATCGTAAAGATAAAAATGAGAAGAAAAAAATAAGAGGAGTGGGACTATTCATAGTTATTAAAACAAAATATTTGCAATTTGGATTTGTACCTTTAAACGGTTATAACTTTTGACTCGTGTGTCGAAACGACAATTATAATATATCAAACCGAAGTTAACATTGATACCCATATTTTTAATTGATTTGGGAATGGAACTTCATTATTCGAACCTAATTCCATCATTTATATCACCTATCGAGTGTTTAAAGTTTGTGTCCCATATTTTGCATTTTCCGTTTTATTCAATATAGTTGTAATGAAGATGGATTAGCCAACTAACAGTATGTTTAAAAATATTTTAATGTGTCTCAAAGAAATACAAATTATTTCATGATCCTAAAGATAAAAATGAGAAGAAAAAAATAAGAGTAGTGGGACTGTTCACAGTTATAAAAACAAAATATTTGATAAATGAGATTTGTACCTTTAAACGGTCATAACTTTTGACTCGTGTATCGAAACGACTATTAAAATATATCAAATCGAAGCTCGTACCGATTCCCATTTTCTTATTTCACCAGGCAATTGAACTTCATTATTTTAATCTAAATTCCATCATTTACTTCACTTATCGAGGGTTTAAAGTTAATGTAGTATATTTTTAATAACGGTTTTATTCAATATAGTTGTAATGAAGATGGATTAGCCAACCAAGAGTATGTTTAAAACTATTCTAATGAATATAAAAGTAATACCAATAATTTCATGATCCTAAAGATAAAAATGAGAAGAAAAAAATAATAGGAGTGGGACTATTCATAGTTATTAAAACAAAATATTTGATAAATCGGAGTTGTACCTTTAAACGGTCATAACTTTTGACTCGTGTGTCGAAACGACAATTAGAATATATTAAACCGAAGTTAACATTGATACCCATATTTTTAATTGATTTGGGAATGGAACTTCATTATTCGAACCTAATTCCATCATTTATATCACCTATAGAGTTTTTAAAGTTTTTGTCCCATATTTTGCATTTTTGGTTTTAATCAATATGTTCTAATGAAGATGGTTGAGCCAACCAAGAGTATGTTTAAAAATATTTTAATGAATCTCAAAGAAATAAAAATAATTTCATGATCCTAAAGATAAAAATGAGAAGAAAAAAATAAGAGTAGTGGGAGGGTTCACAGTTATAAAAACAAAATATTTGATAAATCGGATTTTTACCTTTAAACGGTCATAACTTTTGACTCGTGTGTCGAAATGACTATTAAAATATATCAAATCGAAGCTCGTACCTATTCCCATTTTCTTATTTCACCAGGCAATGGAACTTCATTATTCGAACCTAAATTCCATCATTTACTTCACTTATCGAGGGTTTAAAGTTATTGTAGTATATTTTTAATAACGGTTTTATTCAATATAGTTGTAATGAAGATGGATTAGCCAACCAACAGTATGTTTAAAAATATATTAATGTGTCTCAAAGAAATACAAATAATTTCATGATCCTAAAGATAAAAATGAGAAGAAAAAAATAAGAGTAGTGGGACTGTTCACAGTTATAAAAACAAAATATTTGATAAATCGGATTTGTACCTTTAAACGGTCATAACTTTTGACTCGTGTGTCGAAACGACTATTAAAATATATCAAATTGAAGCTCGTACCGATTCCCATTTTCTTATTTCACCAGGCAATGGAATTTCATTATTCGAACCTAAATTCCATCATTTACTTCACTTATCGAGGGTTTAAATTTAATGTAGTATATTTTTAATAACAGTTCTATTCAATATAGTTGTAATGAAGATGGATTAGCCAACCAAGAGTATGTTTAAAACTATTCTAATGAATATAAAAGTAATACAAAAAATTTCATGATCCTAAAGATAAAAATGAGAAGAAAAAAATAAGAGTAGTGGGACTGTTCACAGTTATAAAAACAAAATATTTGATAAATCGGATTTTTAGCTTTAAACGATCATAACTTTTGACTCGTGTATCGAAACGACTATTAAAATATATCAAATCGAAGCTCGTACCGATTCCCATTTTCTTATTTCACCAGGCAATGGAATTTCATTATTCGAACCCAAATTCCATCATTTACTTCACTTATCGAGGGTTTAAAGTTAATGTAGTATATTTTTAATAACAGTTTTATTCAATATAGTTGTAATGAAGATCGATTAGCCAACCAAGAGTATGTTTAAAACTATTCTAATGAATATAAAAGTAATACAAATAATTTCATGATCGTAAAGATAAAAATGAGAAGAAAAAAATAATAGGAGTGGGACTATTCATAGTTATTAAAACAAAATATTTGATAATTTGGATTTGTACCTTTAAACGGTTATAACATTTGACTCGTGTGTCGAAACGACAATTAGAATATATCAAACCGAAGTTAACATTGATACCCATATTTGTAATTGATTTGGGAATTGAACTTCATTATTCGAACGTAATTCCATCATTTATATCACCTATAGAGTGTTTAAAGTTTTTGTCCCATATTTTGCATTTTCGGTTTTAATCAATATGTTCTAATGAAGCTGGTTGAGCCAACCAAGAGTATGATTAAAAATATTTTAATGAATCTCAAAGAAATACAAATAATTTCATGATCCTATAGATAAAAATGAGAAGAAAAAAATAAGAGTAGTGGGACTGTTCACAGTTATAAAAACAAAATATTTGATAAATCGGATTTGTACCTTTAAACTGTAATAACTTTTGACTCGTGTGTCGAAACGACAATTAGAATATATTAAACCGAAGTTAACATTGATACCCATATTTTTAATTGATTTGGGAATGGAACTTCATTATTCGAACCTAATTCCATCATTTATATCACCTATAGAGTGTTTAAAGTTTTTGTCCCATATATTGCATTTTCGGTTTTAATCAATATGTTCTAATGAAGATGGTTGAGCCAACCAAGAGTATGTTTAAAAATATTTTAATGAATCTCAAAGAAATACAAATAATTTCATGATCCTAAAGATAAAAATGAGAAGAAAAAAATAAGAGTAGTGGGACTATTCACAGTTATAGAAACGAAATATTTGATAAATCGGATTTGTACCTTTAAACGGTTATAACTTTTGACTCGTATATCGTAACGACTGTTAAAATATATCAAATCGAAGCTGGTACCGATTCCCATTTTATTATTTAACCAGGCAATGGAACTTCATTATTCGAACCTAAATGCCCTCATTTACTTCACTTATCGAGTGTTTAAAGTTATTGTAGTATATTTTTAATAACGGTTTTATTCAATATAGTTGTAATGAAGATGGATTAGCCAACCAAGAGTATGTTTAAAACTATTCTAATGAATATAAAAGTAATACAAATAATTTCATGATCCTAAAGATAAAAATGAGAAGAAAAAAATAATAGGAGTGGGACTATTCATAGTTATTAAAACAAAATATTTGATAATTTGGATTTGTACCTTTAAACGGTTATAACTTTTGACTCGTGTGTCGAAACGACAATTAGAATATATCAAACCGAAGTTAACATTGATACCCATATTTTTAATTGATTTGGGAATGGAACCTCATCATTCAAACTTAATTCCATCATTTATATCACCTATAGAGCGTTTAAAGTTTTTGTCCCATATTTTGCATTTTCGGTTTTAATCAATATGTTCTAATGAAGATGGTTGAGCCAACCAAGAGTATGTTTAAAAATATTTTAATGAATCTCAAAGAAATACAAATAATTTCATGATCCTAAAGATAAAAATGAGAAGAAAAAAATAAGAGTAGTGGGACTGTTCACAGTTATAAAAACAAAATATTTGATGAATCGGATTTGTACCTTTAAACGGTCATAACTTTTGACTCGTATATCGTAACGACTGTTAAAATATATCAAATCGAAGCTGGTATCGATTCCCATTTTCTTATTTAACCAGGCAATGGAACTTCATTATTCGAACCTAAATTCCATCATTTACTTCACTTATCGAGGGTTTAAAGTTATTGTAGTATATTTTTAATAACGGTTTTATTCAATATAGTTGTAATGAAGATGGATTAGCCAACCAAGAGTATGTTTAAAACTATTCTAATGAATATAAAAGTAATACAAATAATTTCATGATCCTAAAGATAAAAATGAGAAGAAAAAAATAATAGGAGTGGGACTATTCATAGTTATTAAAACAAAATATTTGATAATTTGGATTTGTACCTTTAAACGGTTATAACTTTTGACTCGTGTGTCGAAACGACAATTAGAATATATCAAACCGAAGTTAACATTGATACCCATATTTGTAATTGATTTGGGAATGGAACTTCATTATTCGAACCTAATTCCATCATTTATATCACCTATAGAGTGTTTAAAGTTTTTGTCCCATATTTTGCATTTTCGGTTTTAATCAATATGTTCTAATGAAGATGGTTGAGCCAACCAAGAGTATGTTTAAAAATATTTTAATGAATCTCAAAGAAATACAAATAATTTCATGATCCTAAAGATAAAAATGAGAAGAAAAAAATAAGAGTAGTGGGACTTTTCACAGTTATAAAAACAAAATATTTGATAAATCGGATTTGTACCTTTAAACGGTCATAACTTTTGACTCGTGTGTCGAAACGACTATTAAAATATATCAAATTGAAGCTCGTACCGATTCCCATTTTCTTATTTCACCAGGCAATGGAATTTCATTATTCGAACCTAAATTCCATCATTTACTTCACTTATCGAGGGTTTAAAGTTAATGTAGTATATTTTTAATAACAGTTCTATTCAATATAGTTGTAATGAAGATGGATTAGCCAACCAAGAGTATGTTTAAAACTATTCTAATGAATATAAAAGTAATACAAAAAATTTCATGATCCTAAAGATAAAAATGAGAAGAAAAAAATAAGAGTAGTGGGACTGTTCATAGTTATAAAAACAAAATATTTGATAAATCGGATTTTTACCTTTAAACGATCATAACTTTTGACTCGTGTGTCGAAACGACTATTAAAATATATCAAATCGAAGCTCGTACCTATTCCCATTTTCTTATTTCACCAGGCAATGGAATTTCATTATTCGAACCCAAATTCCATCATTTACTTCACTTATCGAGGGTTTAAAGTTAATGTAGTATATTTTTAATAACAGTTTTATTCAATATAGTTGTAATGAAGATGGATTAGCCAACCAAGAGTATGTTTAAAACTATTCTAATGAATATAAAAGTAATACAAAAAATTTCATGATCCTAAAGATAAAAATGAGAAGAAAAAAATAATAGGAGTGGGACTATTCATAGTTATTAAAACAAAATATTTGATAATTTGGATTTGTACCTTTAAACGGTTATAACTTTTGACTCGTGTGTCGAAACGACAATTAGATTATATCAAACCGAAGTTAACATTGATACCCATATTTTTAATTGATTTGGGAATGGAACTTCATTATTCGAACCTAATTCCATCATTTATATCACCTATAGAGTGTTTAAAGTTTTTGTCCCATATTTTGCATTTTCGGTTTTAATCAATATGTTCTAATGAAGATGGTTGAGCCAACCAAGAGTATGTTTAAAAATATTTTAAAGAATCTCAAAGAAATACAAATAATTTCATGATCCTAAAGATAAAAATGAGAAGAAAAAAATAAGAGTAGTGGGACTGTTCACAGTTATAAAAACAAAATATTTGATAAATCGGATTTGTACCTTTAAACGGTCATAACTTTTGACTCGTGTGTCGAAACGACTATTAAAATATATCAAATCGAAGCTCGTACCTATTCCCATTTTCTTATTTCACCAGGCAATGGAACTTCATTTTTCGACCCTAAATTCCATCATTTACTTCACTTATCGAGGGTTTAAAGTTATTGTAGTATATTTTTAATAACGGTTTTATTCAATATAGTTGTAATGAAGATCGATTAGCCAACCAAGAGTATGTTTAAAACTATTCTAATGAATATAAAAGTAATACAAATAATTTCATGATCGTAAAGATAAAAATGAGAAGAAAAAAATAATAGGAGTGGGACTATTCATAGTTATTAAAACAAAATATTTGATAATTTGGATTTGTACCTTTAAACGGTTATAACTTTTGACTCGTGTGTCGAAACGACAATTAGATTATATCAAACCGAAGTTAACATTGATACCCATATTTTTAATTGATTTGGGAATGGAACTTCATTATTCGAACCTAATTCCATCATTTATATCACCTATAGAGTGTTTAAAGTTTTTGTCCCATATTTTGCATTTTCGGTTTTAATCAATATGTTCTAATGAAGATGGTTGAGCCAACCAAGAGTATGTTTAAAAATATTTTAAAGAATCTCAAAGAAATACAAATAATTTCATGATCCTAAAGATAAAAATGAGAAGAAAAAAATAAGAGTAGTGGGACTGTTCACAGTTATAAAAACAAAATATTTGATAAATCGGATTTGTACCTTTAAACGGTCATAACTTTTGACTCGTGTGTCGAAACGACTATTAAAATATATCAAATCGAAGCTCGTACCTATTCCCATTTTCTTATTTCACCAGGCAATGGAACTTCATTATTCGACCCTAAATTCCATCATTTACTTCACTTATCGAGGGTTTAAAGTTATTGTAGTATATTTTTAATAACGGTTTTATTCAATATAGTTGTAATGAAGATCGATTAGCCAACCAAGAGTATGTTTAAAACTATTCTAATGAATATAAAAGTAATACAAATAATTTCATGATCGTAAAGATAAAAATGAGAAGAAAAAAATAATAGGAGTGGGACTATTCATAGTTATAAAAACAAAATATTTGATGAATCGGATTTGTACCTTTAAACGGTCATAACTTTTGACTCGTATATCGTAACGACAGTTAAAATATATCAAATCGAAACTGGTATCGATTCCCATTTTCTTATTTAACCAGGCAATGGAACTTCATTATTCGAAACTAAATTCCATCATTTACTTCACTTATCGAGGGTTTAAAGTTATTGTAGTATATTTTTAATAACGGTTTTATTCAATATAGTTGTAATGAAGATGGATTAGGCAACCAAGAGTATGTTTAAAACTATTCTAATGAATATAAAAGTAATACAAATAATTTCATGATCCTAAAGATAAAAATGAGAAGAAAAAAATAATAGGAGTGGGACTATTCATAGTTATTAAAACAAAATATTTGATAATTTGGATTTGTACCTTTAAACGGTTATAACTTTTGACTCGTGTGTCGAAACGACAATTAGAATATATCAAACCGAAGTTAACATTGATACCCATATTTGTAATTGATTTGGGAATGGAACTTCATTATTCGAACCTAATTCCATCATTTATATCACCTATAGAGTGTTTAAAGTTTTTGTCCCATATTTTGCATTTTCGGTTTTAATCAATATGTTCTAATGAAGATGGTTGAGCCAACCAAGAGTATGTTTAAAAATATTTTAATGAATCTCAAAGAAATACAAATAATTTCATGATCCTAAAGATAAAAATGAGAAGAAAAAAATAAGAGTAGTGGGACTTTTCACAGTTATAAAAACAAAATATTTGATAAATCGGATTTGTACCTTTAAACGGTCATAACTTTTGACTCGTGTGTCGAAACGACTATTAAAATATATCAAATTGAAGCTCGTACCGATTCCCATTTTCTTATTTCACCAGGCAATGGAATTTCATTATTCGAACCTAAATTCCATCATTTACTTCACTTATCGAGGGTTTAAAGTTAATGTAGTATATTTTTAATAACAGTTCTATTCAATATAGTTGTAATGAAGATGGATTAGCCAACCAAGAGTATGTTTAAAACTATTCTAATGAATATAAAAGTAATACAAAAAATTTCATGATCCTAAAGATAAAAATGAGAAGAAAAAAATAAGAGTAGTGGGACTGTTCATAGTTATAAAAACAAAATATTTGATAAATCGGATTTTTACCTTTAAACGATCATAACTTTTGACTCGTGTGTCGAAACGACTATTAAAATATATCAAATCGAAGCTCGTACCTATTCCCATTTTCTTATTTCACCAGGCAATGGAATTTCATTATTCGAACCCAAATTCCATCATTTACTTCACTTATCGAGGGTTTAAAGTTAATGTAGTATATTTTTAATAACAGTTTTATTCAATATAGTTGTAATGAAGATGGATTAGCCAACCAAGAGTATGTTTAAAACTATTCTAATGAATATAAAAGTAATACAAAAAATTTCATGATCCTAAAGATAAAAATGAGAAGAAAAAAATAATAGGAGTGGGACTATTCATAGTTATTAAAACAAAATATTTGATAATTTGGATTTGTACCTTTAAACGGTTATAACTTTTGACTCGTGTGTCGAAACGACAATTAGATTATATCAAACCGAAGTTAACATTGATACCCATATTTTTAATTGATTTGGGAATGGAACTTCATTATTCGAACCTAATTCCATCATTTATATCACCTATAGAGTGTTTAAAGTTTTTGTCCCATATTTTGCATTTTCGGTTTTAATCAATATGTTCTAATGAAGATGGTTGAGCCAACCAAGAGTATGTTTAAAAATATTTTAAAGAATCTCAAAGAAATACAAATAATTTCATGATCCTAAAGATAAAAATGAGAAGAAAAAAATAAGAGTAGTGGGACTGTTCACAGTTATAAAAACAAAATATTTGATAAATCGGATTTGTACCTTTAAACGGTCATAACTTTTGACTCGTGTGTCGAAACGACTATTAAAATATATCAAATCGAAGCTCGTACCTATTCCCATTTTCTTATTTCACCAGGCAATGGAACTTCATTTTTCGACCCTAAATTCCATCATTTACTTCACTTATCGAGGGTTTAAAGTTATTGTAGTATATTTTTAATAACGGTTTTATTCAATATAGTTGTAATGAAGATCGATTAGCCAACCAAGAGTATGTTTAAAACTATTCTAATGAATATAAAAGTAATACAAATAATTTCATGATCGTAAAGATAAAAATGAGAAGAAAAAAATAATAGGAGTGGGACTATTCATAGTTATTAAAACAAAATATTTGATAATTTGGATTTGTACCTTTAAACGGTTATAACTTTTGACTCGTGTGTCGAAACGACAATTAGATTATATCAAACCGAAGTTAACATTGATACCCATATTTTTAATTGATTTGGGAATGGAACTTCATTATTCGAACCTAATTCCATCATTTATATCACCTATAGAGTGTTTAAAGTTTTTGTCCCATATTTTGCATTTTCGGTTTTAATCAATATGTTCTAATGAAGATGGTTGAGCCAACCAAGAGTATGTTTAAAAATATTTTAAAGAATCTCAAAGAAATACAAATAATTTCATGATCCTAAAGATAAAAATGAGAAGAAAAAAATAAGAGTAGTGGGACTGTTCACAGTTATAAAAACAAAATATTTGATAAATCGGATTTGTACCTTTAAACGGTCATAACTTTTGACTCGTGTGTCGAAACGACTATTAAAATATATCAAATCGAAGCTCGTACCTATTCCCATTTTCTTATTTCACCAGGCAATGGAACTTCATTATTCGACCCTAAATTCCATCATTTACTTCACTTATCGAGGGTTTAAAGTTATTGTAGTATATTTTTAATAACGGTTTTATTCAATATAGTTGTAATGAAGATCGATTAGCCAACCAAGAGTATGTTTAAAACTATTCTAATGAATATAAAAGTAATACAAATAATTTCATGATCGTAAAGATAAAAATGAGAAGAAAAAAATAATAGGAGTGGGACTATTCATAGTTATAAAAACAAAATATTTGATGAATCGGATTTGTACCTTTAAACGGTCATAACTTTTGACTCGTATATCGTAACGACAGTTAAAATATATCAAATCGAAACTGGTATCGATTCCCATTTTCTTATTTAACCAGGCAATGGAACTTCATTATTCGAAACTAAATTCCATCATTTACTTCACTTATCGAGGGTTTAAAGTTATTGTAGTATATTTTTAATAACGGTTTTATTCAATATAGTTGTAATGAAGATGGATTAGGCAACCAAGAGTATGTTTAAAACTATTCTAATGAATATAAAAGTAATACAAATAATTTCATGATCCTAAAGATAAAAATGAGAAGAAAAAAATAATAGGAGTGGGACTATTCATAGTTATTAAAACAAAATATTTGATAATTTGGATTTGTACCTTTAAACGGTTATAACTTTTGACTCGTGTGTCGAAACGACAATTAGAATATATCAAACCGAAGTTAACATTGATACCCATATTTGTAATTGATTTGGGAATGGAACTTCATTATTCGAACCTAATTCCATCATTTATATCACCTATAGAGTGTTTAAAGTTTTTGTCCCATATTTTGCATTTTCGGTTTTAATCAATATGTTCTAATGAAGATGGTTGAGCCAACCAAGAGTATGTTTAAAAATATTTTAATGAATCTCAAAGAAATACAAATAATTTCATGATCCTAAAGATAAAAATGAGAAGAAAAAAATAAGAGTAGTGGGACTGTTCACAGTTATAAAAACAAAATATTTGATGAATCGGATTTGTACCTTTAAACGGTCATAACTTTTGACTCGTATATCGTAACGACTGTTAAAATATATCAAATCGAAACTGGTATCGATTCCCATTTTCTTATTTAACCAGGCAATGGAACTTCATTATTCGAACCTAAATTCCATCATTTACTTCACTTATCGAGGGTTTAAAGTTATTGTAGTATATTTTTAATAACGGTTTTATTCAATATAGTTGTAATGAAGATGGATTAGCCAACCAAGAGTATGTTTAAAACTATTCTAATGAATATAAAAGTAATACAAATAATTTCATGATCCTAAAGATAAAAATGAGAAGAAAAAAATAATAGGAGTGGGACTATTCATAGTTATTAAAACAAAATATTTGATAATTTGGATTTGTACCTTTAAACGGTTATAACTTTTGACTCGTGTGTCGAAACGACAATTAGAATATATCAAACCGAAGTTAACATTGATACCCATATTTGTAATTGATTTGGGAATGGAACTTCATTATTCGAACCTAATTCCATCATTTATATCACCTATAGAGTGTTTAAAGTTTTTGTCCCATATTTTGCATTTTCGGTTTTAATCAATATGTTCTAATGAAGATGGTTGAGCCAACCAAGAGTATGTTTAAAAATATTTTAATGAATCTCAAAGAAATACAAATAATTTCATGATCCTAAAGATAAAAATGAGAAGAAAAAAATAAGAGTAGTGGGACTTTTCACAGTTATAAAAACAAAATATTTGATAAATCGGATTTGTACCTTTAAACGGTCATAACTTTTGACTCGTGTGTCGAAACGACTATTAAAATATATCAAATTGAAGCTCGTACCGATTCCCATTTTCTTATTTCACCAGGCAATGGAATTTCATTATTCGAACCTAAATTCCATCATTTACTTCACTTATCGAGGGTTTAAAGTTAATGTAGTATATTTTTAATAACAGTTCTATTCAATATAGTTGTAATGAAGATGGATTAGCCAACCAAGAGTATGTTTAAAACTATTCTAATGAATATAAAAGTAATACAAAAAATTTCATGATCCTAAAGATAAAAATGAGAAGAAAAAAATAAGAGTAGTGGGACTGTTCATAGTTATAAAAACAAAATATTTGATAAATCGGATTTTTACCTTTAAACGATCATAACTTTTGACTCGTGTGTCGAAACGACTATTAAAATATATCAAATCGAAGCTCGTACCTATTCCCATTTTCTTATTTCACCAGGCAATGGAATTTCATTATTCGAACCCAAATTCCATCATTTACTTCACTTATCGAGGGTTTAAAGTTAATGTAGTATATTTTTAATAACAGTTTTATTCAATATAGTTGTAATGAAGATGGATTAGCCAACCAAGAGTATGTTTAAAACTATTCTAATGAATATAAAAGTAATACAAAAAATTTCATGATCCTAAAGATAAAAATGAGAAGAAAAAAATAATAGGAGTGGGACTATTCATAGTTATTAAAACAAAATATTTGATAATTTGGATTTGTACCTTTAAACGGTTATAACTTTTGACTCGTGTGTCGAAACGACAATTAGATTATATCAAACCGAAGTTAACATTGATACCCATATTTTTAATTGATTTGGGAATGGAACTTCATTATTCGAACCTAATTCCATCATTTATATCACCTATAGAGTGTTTAAAGTTTTTGTCCCATATTTTGCATTTTCGGTTTTAATCAATATGTTCTAATGAAGATGGTTGAGCCAACCAAGAGTATGTTTAAAAATATTTTAAAGAATCTCAAAGAAATACAAATAATTTCATGATCCTAAAGATAAAAATGAGAAGAAAAAAATAAGAGTAGTGGGACTGTTCACAGTTATAAAAACAAAATATTTGATAAATCGGATTTGTACCTTTAAACGGTCATAACTTTTGACTCGTGTGTCGAAACGACTATTAAAATATATCAAATCGAAGCTCGTACCTATTCCCATTTTCTTATTTCACCAGGCAATGGAACTTCATTTTTCGACCCTAAATTCCATCATTTACTTCACTTATCGAGGGTTTAAAGTTATTGTAGTATATTTTTAATAACGGTTTTATTCAATATAGTTGTAATGAAGATCGATTAGCCAACCAAGAGTATGTTTAAAACTATTCTAATGAATATAAAAGTAATACAAATAATTTCATGATCGTAAAGATAAAAATGAGAAGAAAAAAATAATAGGAGTGGGACTATTCATAGTTATTAAAACAAAATATTTGATAATTTGGATTTGTACCTTTAAACGGTTATAACTTTTGACTCGTGTGTCGAAACGACAATTAGATTATATCAAACCGAAGTTAACATTGATACCCATATTTTTAATTGATTTGGGAATGGAACTTCATTATTCGAACCTAATTCCATCATTTATATCACCTATAGAGTGTTTAAAGTTTTTGTCCCATATTTTGCATTTTCGGTTTTAATCAATATGTTCTAATGAAGATGGTTGAGCCAACCAAGAGTATGTTTAAAAATATTTTAAAGAATCTCAAAGAAATACAAATAATTTCATGATCCTAAAGATAAAAATGAGAAGAAAAAAATAAGAGTAGTGGGACTGTTCACAGTTATAAAAACAAAATATTTGATAAATCGGATTTGTACCTTTAAACGGTCATAACTTTTGACTCGTGTGTCGAAACGACTATTAAAATATATCAAATCGAAGCTCGTACCTATTCCCATTTTCTTATTTCACCAGGCAATGGAACTTCATTATTCGACCCTAAATTCCATCATTTACTTCACTTATCGAGGGTTTAAAGTTATTGTAGTATATTTTTAATAACGGTTTTATTCAATATAGTTGTAATGAAGATCGATTAGCCAACCAAGAGTATGTTTAAAACTATTCTAATGAATATAAAAGTAATACAAATAATTTCATGATCGTAAAGATAAAAATGAGAAGAAAAAAATAATAGGAGTGGGACTATTCATAGTTATAAAAACAAAATATTTGATGAATCGGATTTGTACCTTTAAACGGTCATAACTTTTGACTCGTATATCGTAACGACAGTTAAAATATATCAAATCGAAACTGGTATCGATTCCCATTTTCTTATTTAACCAGGCAATGGAACTTCATTATTCGAAACTAAATTCCATCATTTACTTCACTTATCGAGGGTTTAAAGTTATTGTAGTATATTTTTAATAACGGTTTTATTCAATATAGTTGTAATGAAGATGGATTAGGCAACCAAGAGTATGTTTAAAACTATTCTAATGAATATAAAAGTAATACAAATAATTTCATGATCCTAAAGATAAAAATGAGAAGAAAAAAATAATAGGAGTGGGACTATTCATAGTTATTAAAACAAAATATTTGATAATTTGGATTTGTACCTTTAAACGGTTATAACTTTTGACTCGTGTGTCGAAACGACAATTAGAATATATCAAACCGAAGTTAACATTGATACCCATATTTGTAATTGATTTGGGAATGGAACTTCATTATTCGAACCTAATTCCATCATTTATATCACCTATAGAGTGTTTAAAGTTTTTGTCCCATATTTTGCATTTTCGGTTTTAATCAATATGTTCTAATGAAGATGGTTGAGCCAACCAAGAGTATGTTTAAAAATATTTTAATGAATCTCAAAGAAATACAAATAATTTCATGATCCTAAAGATAAAAATGAGAAGAAAAAAATAAGAGTAGTGGGACTGTTCACAGTTATAAAAACAAAATATTTGATAAATCGGATTTGTACCTTTAAACGGTCATAACTTTTGACTCGTGTGTCGAAACGACTATTAAAATATATCAAATTGAAGCTCGTACCGATTCCCATTTTCTTATTTCACCAGGCAATGGAATTTCATTATTCGAACCTAAATTCCATCATTTACTTCACTTATCGAGGGTTTAAAGTTAATGTAGTATATTTTTAATAACAGTTCTATTCAATATAGTTGTAATGAAGATGGATTAGCCAACCAAGAGTATGTTTAAAACTATTCTAATGAATATAAAAGTAATACAAAAAATTTCATGATCCTAAAGATAAAAATGAGAAGAAAAAAATAAGTGTAGTGGGACTGTTCATAGTTATAAAAACAAAATATTTGATAAATCGGATTTTTACCTTTAAACGATCATAACTTTTGACTCGTGTATCGAAACGACTATTAAAATATATCAAATCGAAGCTCGTACCGATTCCCATTTTCTTATTTCACCAGGCAATGGAATTTCATTATTCGAACCCAAATTCCATCATTTACTTCACTTATCGAGGGTTTAAAGTTAATGTAGTATATTTTTAATAACAGTTTTATTCAATATAGTTGTAATGAAGATCGATTAGCCAACCAAGAGTATGTTTAAAACTATTCTAATGAATATAAAAGTAATACAAATAATTTCATGATCGTAAAGATAAAAATGAGAAGAAAAAAATAATAGGAGTGGGACTATTCATAGTTATAAAAACAAAATATTTGATGAATCGGATTTGTACCTTTAAACGGTCATAACTTTTGACTCGTATATCGTAACGACAGTTAAAATATATCAAATCGAAACTGGTATCGATTCCCATTTTCTTATTTAACCAGGCAATGGAACTTCATTATTCGAAACTAAATTCCATCATTTACTTCACTTATCGAGGGTTTAAAGTTATTGTAGTATATTTTTAATAACGGTTTTATTCAATATAGTTGTAATGAAGATGGATTAGGCAACCAAGAGTATGTTTAAAACTATTCTAATGAATATAAAAGTAATACAAATAATTTCATGATCCTAAAGATAAAAATGAGAAGAAAAAAATAATAGGAGTGGGACTATTCATAGTTATTAAAACAAAATATTTGATAATTTGGATTTGTACCTTTAAACGGTTATAACTTTTGACTCGTGTGTCGAAACGACAATTAGAATATATCAAACCGAAGTTAACATTGATACCCATATTTGTAATTGATTTGGGAATGGAACTTCATTATTCGAACCTAATTCCATCATTTATATCACCTATAGAGTGTTTAAAGTTTTTGTCCCATATTTTGCATTTTCGGTTTTAATCAATATGTTCTAATGAAGATGGTTGAGCCAACCAAGAGTATGTTTAAAAATATTTTAATGAATCTCAAAGAAATACAAATAATTTCATGATCCTAAAGATAAAAATGAGAAGAAAAAAATAAGAGTAGTGGGACTGTTCACAGTTATAAAAACAAAATATTTGATAAATCGGATTTGTACCTTTAAACGGTCATAACTTTTGACTCGTGTGTCGAAACGACTATTAAAATATATCAAATTGAAGCTCGTACCGATTCCCATTTTCTTATTTCACCAGGCAATGGAATTTCATTATTCGAACCTAAATTCCATCATTTACTTCACTTATCGAGGGTTTAAAGTTAATGTAGTATATTTTTAATAACAGTTCTATTCAATATAGTTGTAATGAAGATGGATTAGCCAACCAAGAGTATGTTTAAAACTATTCTAATGAATATAAAAGTAATACAAAAAATTTCATGATCCTAAAGATAAAAATGAGAAGAAAAAAATAAGTGTAGTGGGACTGTTCATAGTTATAAAAACAAAATATTTGATAAATCGGATTTTTACCTTTAAACGATCATAACTTTTGACTCGTGTATCGAAACGACTATTAAAATATATCAAATCGAAGCTCGTACCGATTCCCATTTTCTTATTTCACCAGGCAATGGAATTTCATTATTCGAACCCAAATTCCATCATTTACTTCACTTATCGAGGGTTTAAAGTTAATGTAGTATATTTTTAATAACAGTTTTATTCAATATAGTTGTAATGAAGATCGATTAGCCAACCAAGAGTATGTTTAAAACTATTCTAATGAATATAAAAGTAATACAAATAATTTCATGATCCTAAAGATAAAAATGAGAAGAAAAAAATAATAGGAGTGGGACTATTCATAGTTATTAAAACAAAATATTTGATAATTTGGATTTGTACCTTTAAACGGTTATAACTTTTGACTCGTGTGTCGAAACGACAATTAGAATATATCAAACCGAAGTTAACATTGATACCCATATTTTTAATTGATTTGGGAATGGAACCTCATCATTCAAACTTAATTCCATCATTTATATCACCTATAGAGCGTTTAAAGTTTTTGTCCCATATTTTGCATTTTCGGTTTTAATCAATATGTTCTAATGAAGATGGTTGAGCCAACCAAGAGTATGTTTAAAAATATTTTAATGAATCTCAAAGAAATACAAATAATTTCATGATCCTAAAGATAAAAATGAGAAGAAAAAAATAAGAGTAGTGGGACTGTTCACAGTTATAAAAACAAAATATTTGATGAATCGGATTTGTACCTTTAAACGGTCATAACTTTTGACTCGTATATCGTAACGACTGTTAAAATATATCAAATCGAAACTGGTATCGATTCCCATTTTCTTATTTAACCAGGCAATGGAACTTCATTATTCGAACCTAAATTCCATCATTTACTTCACTTATCGAGGGTTTAAAGTTATTGTAGTATATTTTTAATAACGGTTTTATTCAATATAGTTGTAATGAAGATGGATTAGCCAACCAAGAGTATGTTTAAAACTATTCTAATGAATATAAAAGTAATACAAATAATTTCATGATCCTAAAGATAAAAATGAGAAGAAAATAATAATAGGAGTGGGACTATTCATAGTTATTAAAACAAAATATTTGATAATTTGGATTTGTACCTTTAAACGGTTATAACTTTTGACTCGTGTGTCGAAACGACAATTAGAATATATCAAACCGAAGTTAACATTGATACCCATATTTGTAATTGATTTGGGAATGGAACTTCATTATTCGAACCTAATTCCATCATTTATATCACCTATAGAGTGTTTAAAGTTTTTGTCCCATATTTTGCATTTTCGGTTTTAATCAATATGTTCTAATGAAGATGGTTGAGCCAACCAAGAGTATGTTTAAAAATATTTTAATGAATCTCAAAGAAATACAAATAATTTCATGATCCTAAAGATAAAAATGAGAAGAAAAAAATAAGAGTAGTGGGACTTTTCACAGTTATAAAAACAAAATATTTGATAAATCGGATTTGTACCTTTAAACGGTCATAACTTTTGACTCGTGTGTCGAAACGACTATTAAAATATATCAAATTGAAGCTCGTACCGATTCCCATTTTCTTATTTCACCAGGCAATGGAATTTCATTATTCGAACCTAAATTCCATCATTTACTTCACTTATCGAGGGTTTAAAGTTAATGTAGTATATTTTTAATAACAGTTCTATTCAATATAGTTGTAATGAAGATGGATTAGCCAACCAAGAGTATGTTTAAAACTATTCTAATGAATATAAAAGTAATACAAAAAATTTCATGATCCTAAAGATAAAAATGAGAAGAAAAAAATAAGAGTAGTGGGACTGTTCATAGTTATAAAAACAAAATATTTGCTAAATCGGATTTTTACCTTTAAACGATCATAACTTTTGACTCGTGTGTCGAAACGACTATTAAAATATATCAAATCGAAGCTCGTACCTATTCCCATTTTCTTATTTCACCAGGCAATGGAATTTCATTATTCGAACCCAAATTCCATCATTTACTTCACTTATCGAGGGTTTAAAGTTAATGTAGTATATTTTTAATAACAGTTTTATTCAATATAGTTGTAATGAAGATGGATTAGCCAACCAAGAGTATGTTTAAAACTATTCTAATGAATATAAAAGTAATACAAAAAATTTCATGATCCTAAAGATAAAAATGAGAAGAAAAAAATAATAGGAGTGGGACTATTCATAGTTATTAAAACAAAATATTTGATAATTTGGATTTGTACCTTTAAACGGTTATAACTTTTGACTCGTGTGTCGAAACGACAATTAGATTATATCAAACCGAAGTTAACATTGATACCCATATTTTTAATTGATTTGGGAATGGAACTTCATTATTCGAACCTAATTCCATCATTTATATCACCTATAGAGTGTTTAAAGTTTTTGTCCCATATTTTGCATTTTCGGTTTTAATCAATATGTTCTAATGAAGATGGTTGAGCCAACCAAGAGTATGTTTAAAAATATTTTAAAGAATCTCAAAGAAATACAAATAATTTCATGATCCTAAAGATAAAAATGAGAAGAAAAAAATAAGAGTAGTGGGACTGTTCACAGTTATAAAAACAAAATATTTGATAAATCGGATTTGTACCTTTAAACGGTCCTAACTTTTGACTCGTGTGTCGAAACGACTATTAAAATATATCAAATCGAAGCTCGTACCTATTCCCATTTTCTTATTTCACCAGGCAATGGAACTTCATTTTTCGACCCTAAATTCCATCATTTACTTCACTTATCGAGGGTTTAAAGTTATTGTAGTATATTTTTAATAACGGTTTTATTCAATATAGTTGTAATGAAGATCGATTAGCCAACCAAGAGTATGTTTAAAACTATTCTAATGAATATAAAAGTAATACAAATAATTTCATGATCGTAAAGATAAAAATGAGAAGAAAAAAATAATAGGAGTGGGACTATTCATAGTTATTAAAACAAAATATTTGATAATTTGGATTTGTACCTTTAAACGGTTATAACTTTTGACTCGTGTGTCGAAACGACAATTAGATTATATCAAACCGAAGTTAACATTGATACCCATATTTTTAATTGATTTGGGAATGGAACTTCATTATTCGAACCTAATTCCATCATTTATATCACCTATAGAGTGTTTAAAGTTTTTGTCCCATATTTTGCATTTTCGGTTTTAATCAATATGTTCTAATGAAGATGGTTGAGCCAACCAAGAGTATGTTTAAAAATATTTTAAAGAATCTCAAAGAAATACAAATAATTTCATGATCCTAAAGATAAAAATGAGAAGAAAAAAATAAGAGTAGTGGGACTGTTCACAGTTATAAAAACAAAATATTTGATAAATCGGATTTGTACCTTTAAACGGTCATAACTTTTGACTCGTGTGTCGAAACGACTATTAAAATATATCAAATCGAAGCTCGTACCTATTCCCATTTTCTTATTTCACCAGGCAATGGAACTTCATTATTCGACCCTAAATTCCATCATTTACTTCACTTATCGAGGGTTTAAAGTTATTGTAGTATATTTTTAATAACGGTTTTATTCAATATAGTTGTAATGAAGATCGATTAGCCAACCAAGAGTATGTTTAAAACTATTCTAATGAATATAAAAGTAATACAAATAATTTCATGATCGTAAAGATAAAAATGAGAAGAAAAAAATAATAGGAGTGGGACTATTCATAGTTATAAAAACAAAATATTTGATGAATCGGATTTGTACCTTTAAACGGTCATAACTTTTGACTCGTATATCGTAACGACAGTTAAAATATATCAAATCGAAACTGGTATCGATTCCCATTTTCTTATTTAACCAGGCAATGGAACTTCATTATTCGAAACTAAATTCCATCATTTACTTCACTTATCGAGGGTTTAAAGTTATTGTAGTATATTTTTAATAACGGTTTTATTCAATATAGTTGTAATGAAGATGGATTAGGCAACCAAGAGTATGTTTAAAACTATTCTAATGAATATAAAAGTAATACAAATAATTTCATGATCCTAAAGATAAAAATGAGAAGAAAAAAATAATAGGAGTGGGACTATTCATAGTTATTAAAACAAAATATTTGATAATTTGGATTTGTACCTTTAAACGGTTATAACTTTTGACTCGTGTGTCGAAACGACAATTAGAATATATCAAACCGAAGTTAACATTGATACCCATATTTGTAATTGATTTGGGAATGGAACTTCATTATTCGAACCTAATTCCATCATTTATATCACCTATAGAGTGTTTAAAGTTTTTGTCCCATATTTTGCATTTTCGGTTTTAATCAATATGTTCTAATGAAGATGGTTGAGCCAACCAAGAGTATGTTTAAAAATATTTTAATGAATCTCAAAGAAATACAAATAATTTCATGATCCTAAAGATAAAAATGAGAAGAAAAAAATAAGAGTAGTGGGACTGTTCACAGTTATAAAAACAAAATATTTGATAAATCGGATTTGTACCTTTAAACGGTCATAACTTTTGACTCGTGTGTCGAAACGACTATTAAAATATATCAAATTGAAGCTCGTACCGATTCCCATTTTCTTATTTCACCAGGCAATGGAATTTCATTATTCGAACCTAAATTCCATCATTTACTTCACTTATCGAGGGTTTAAAGTTAATGTAGTATATTTTTAATAACAGTTCTATTCAATATAGTTGTAATGAAGATGGATTAGCCAACCAAGAGTATGTTTAAAACTATTCTAATGAATATAAAAGTAATACAAAAAATTTCATGATCCTAAAGATAAAAATGAGAAGAAAAAAATAAGTGTAGTGGGACTGTTCATAGTTATAAAAACAAAATATTTGATAAATCGGATTTTTACCTTTAAACGATCATAACTTTTGACTCGTGTGTCGAAACGACTATTAAAATATATCAAATCGAAGCTCGTACCTATTCCCATTTTCTTATTTCACCAGGCAATGGAATTTCATTATTCGAACCCAAACTCCATCATTTACTTCACTTATCGAGGGCTTAAAGTTAATGTAGTATATTTTTAATAACAGTTTTATTCAATATAGTTGTAATGAAGATGGATTAGCCAACCAAGAGTATGTTTAAAACTATTCTAATGAATATAAAAGTAATACAAAAAATTTCATGATCCTAAAGATAAAAATGAGAAGAAAAAAATAATAGGAGTGGGACTATTCATAGTTATTAAAACAAAATATTTGATAATTTGGATTTGTACCTTTAAACGGTTATAACTTTTGACTCGTGTGTCGAAACGACAATTAGATTATATCAAACCGAAGTTAACATTGATACCCATATTTTTAATTGATTTGGGAATGGAACTTCATTATTCGAACCTAATTCCATCATTTATATCACCTATAGAGTGTTTAAAGTTTTTGTCCCATATTTTGCATTTTCGGTTTTAATCAATATGTTCTAATGAAGATGGTTGAGCCAACCAAGAGTATGTTTAAAAATATTTTAAAGAATCTCAAAGAAATACAAATAATTTCATGATCCTAAAGATAAAAATGAGAAGAAAAAAATAAGAGTAGTGGGACTGTTCACAGTTATAAAAACAAAATATTTGATAAATCGGATTTGTACCTTTAAACGGTCATAACTTTTGACTCGTGTGTCGAAACGACAATTAGAATATATCAAACCGAAGTTAACATTGATACCCATATTTTTAATTGATTTGGGAATGGAACTTCATTATTCGAACCTAATTCCATCATTTATATCACCTATCGAGTGTTTAAAGTTTTTGTCCCATATTTTGCATTTTCGGTTTTAATCAATATGTTCTAATGAAGCTGGTTGAGCCAACCAAGAGTATGTTTAAAAATATTTTAATGAATCTCAAAGAAATACAAATAATTTCATGATCCTAAAGATAAAAATGAGAAGAAAAAAATAAGAGTAGTGGGACTGTTCACAGTTATAAAAACAAAATATTTGATAAATCGGATTTGTACCTTTAAACGGTCATAACTTTTGACTCGTGTGTCGAAACGACTATTAAAATATATCAAATTGAAGCTCGTACCGATTCCCATTTTCTTATTTCACCAGGCAATGGAATTTCATTATTCGAACCTAAATTCCATCATTTACTTCACTTATCGAGGGTTTAAAGTTAATGTAGTATATTTTTAATAACAGTTCTATTCAATATAGTTGTAATGAAGATGGATTAGCCAACCAAGAGTATGTTTAAAACTATTCTAATGAATATAAAAGTAATACAAAAAATTTCATGATCCTAAAGATAAAAATGAGAAGAAAAAAATAAGAGTAGTGGGACTGTTCATAGTTATAAAAACAAAATATTTGATAAATCTGATTTTTACCTTTAAACGATCATAACTTTTGACTCATGTGTCGAAACGACTATTAAAATATATCAAATCGAAGCTCGTACCTATTCCCATTTTCTTATTTCACCAGGCAATGGAATTTCATTATTCGAACCCAAATTCCATCATTTACTTCACTTATCGAGGGTTTAAAGTTAATGTAGTATATTTTTAATAACAGTTTTATTCAATATAGTTGTAATGAAGATGGATTAGCCAACCAAGAGTATGTTTAAAACTATTCTAATGAATATAAAAGTAATACAAAAAATTTCATGATCCTAAAGATAAAAATGAGAAGAAAAAAATAATAGGAGTGGGACTATTCATAGTTATTAAAACAAAATTTTTGATAATTTGGATTTGTACCTTTAAACGGTTATAACTTTTGACTCGTGTGTCGAAACGACAATTAGATTATATCAAACCGAAGTTAACATTGATACCCATATTTGTAATTGATTTGGGAATGGAACTTCATTATACGAACCTAATTCCATCATTTATATCACCTATAGAGTGTTTAAAGTTTTTGTCCCATATTTTGCATTTTCGGTTTTAATCAATATGTTCTAATGAAGATGGTTGAGCCAACCAAGAGTATGTTTAAAAATATTTTAATGAATCTCAAAGAAATACAAATAATTTCATGATCCTAAAGATAAAAATGAGAAGAAAAAAATAAGAGTAGTGGGACTGTTCACAGTTATAAAAACAAAATATTTGATAAATCGGATTTGTACCTTTAAACGGTCATAACTTTTGACTCGTGTGTCGAAACGACTATTAAAATATATCAAATTGAAGCTCGTACCGATTCCCATTTTCTTATTTCACCAGGCAATGGAATTTCATTATTCGAACCTAAATTCCATCATTTACTTCACTTATCGAGGGTTTAAAGTTAATGTAGTATATTTTTAATAACAGTTCTATTCAATATAGTTGTAATGAAGATGGATTAGCCAACCAAGAGTATGTTTAAAACTATTCTAATAAATATAAAAGTAATACAAAAAATTTCATGATCCTAAAGATAAAAATGAGAAGAAAAAAATAAGAGTAGTGGGACTCTTCACAGTTATAAAAACAAAATATTTGATAAATCGGATTTGTACCTTTAAACGGTCATAACTTTTGACTCGTGTGTCGAAACGACAATTAGAATATATCAAACCGAAGTTAACATTGATACCCATATTTTTAATTGATTTGGGAATGGAACTTCATTATTCGAACCTAATTCCATCATTTATATCACCTATCGAGTGTTTAAAGTTTTTGTCCCATATTTTGCATTTTCGGTTTTAATCAATATGTTCTAATGAAGCTGGTTGAGCCAACCAAGAGTATGATTAAAAATATTTTAATGAATCTCAAAGAAATACAAATAATTTCATGATCCTATAGATAAAAATGAGAAGAAAAAAATAAGAGTAGTAGGACTGTTCACAGTTATAAAAACAAAATATTTGATAAATCAGATTTGTACCTTTAAACGGTCATAACTTTTGACTCGTGTATCGAAACGACTATTAAAATATATCAAATCGAAGCTCGTATCGATTCCCATTTTCTTATTTCACCAGGCAATGGAACTTCATTATTCGAACCCAAATTCCATCATTTACTTCACTTATCGAGGGTTTAAAGTTATTGTAGTATATTTTTAATAACAGTTTTATTCAATATAGTTGTAATGAAGATGGATTAGCCAACCAAGAGTATGTTTAAAACTATTCTAATGAATATAAAAGTAATACAAAAAATTTCATGATCCTAAAGATAAAAATGAGAAGAAAAAAATAATAGGAGTGGGACTGTTCATAGTTATTAAAACAAAATATTTGATAATTTGGATTTGTATCTTTAAACGGTTATAACATTTGACTCGTGTGTCGAAACGACAATTAGAATATATCAAACCGAAGTTAACATTGATACCCATATTTGTAATTGATTTGGGAATGGAACTTCATTATTCGAACCTAATTCCATCATTTATATCACCTATAGAGTGTTTAAAGTTTTTGTCCCATATTTTGCATTTTCGGTTTTAATCAATATGTTCTAATGAAGATGGTTGAGCCAACCAAGAGTATGTTTAAAAATATTTTAATGAATCTCAAAGAAATACAAATAATTTCATGATCCTAAAGATAAAAATGAGAAGAAAAAAATAAGAGTAGTGGGACTGTTCATAGTTATAAAAACAAAATATTTGATGAATCGGATTTGTACCTTTAAACGGTCATAACTTTTGACTCGTATATCGTAACGACTGTTAAAATATATCAAATCGAAACTGGTATCGATTCCCATTTTCTTATTTAACCAGGCAATGGAACTTCATTATTCGAAACTAAATTCCATCATTTACTTAACTTATCGAGGGTTTAAAGTTATTGTAGTATATTTTTAATAACGGTTTTATTCAATATAGTTGTAATGAAGATGGATTAGCCAACCAAGAGTATGTTTAAAACTATTCTAATGAATATAAAAGTAATACAAATAATTTCATGATCCTAAAGATAAAAATGAGAAGAAAAAAATAATAGGAGTGGGAGTATTCATAGTTATTAAAACAAAATATTTGATAATTTGGATTTGTACCTTTAAACGGTTATAACTTTTGACTCGTGTGTCGAAACGACAATTAGATTATATCAAACCGAAGTTAATATTGATACCCATATTTTTAATTGATTTGGGAATGGAACTTCATTATTCGAACCTAATTCCATCATTTATATCACCTATAGAGTGTTTAAAGTTTTTGTCCCATATTTTGCATTTTCGGTTTTAATCAATATGTTCTAATGAAGATGGTTGAGCCAACCACGAGTATGTTTAAAAATATTTTAATGAATCTCAAAGAAATACAAATAATTTCATGATCCTAAAGATAAAAATGAGAAGAAAAAAATAAGAGTAGTGGGACTATTCACAGTTATAGAAACGAAATATTTGATAAATCGGATTTGTACCTTTAAACGGTTATAACTTTTGACTCGTATATCGTAACGACTGTTAAAATATATCAAATCGAAGCTGGTACCGATTCCCATTTTCTTATTTAACCAAGCAATGGAACTTCATTATTCGAACCTAAATGCCCTCATTTACTTCACTTATCGAGGGTTTAAAGTTATTGTAGTATATTTTTAATAACGGTTTTATTCAATATAGTTGTAATGAAGATGGATTAGCCAACCAAGAGTATGTTTAAAACTATTCTAATGAATCTAAAAGTAATACAAATAATTTCATGATCCTAAAGATAAAAATGAGAAGAAAAAAATAATAGGAGTGGGACTGTTCATCGTTATTAAAACAAAATATTTGATAATTTGGATTTGTACCTTTAAACGGTTATAACATTTGACTCGTGTGTCGAAACGACAATTAGAATATATCAAACCGAAGTTAACATTGATACCCATATTTGTAATTGATTTGGGAATGGAACTTCATTATTCGAACCTAATTCCATCATTTATATCACCTATAGAGTGTTTAAAGTTTTTGTCCCATATTTTGCATTTTTGGTTTTAATCAATATGTTCTAATGAAGATGGTTGAGCCAACCAAGAGTATGTTTAAAAATATTTTAACGAATCTCAAAGAAATACAAATAATTTCATGATCCTATAGATAAAAATGAGAAGAAAAAGATAAGAGTAGTGGGACTGTTCACAGTTATAAAAACAAAATATTTGATAAATCGGATTTGTACCTTTAAACGGTCATAACTTTTGACTCGTGTGTAGAAACGACTATTAAAATATATCAAAACGAAGCTCGTACCGATTCCCATTTTCTTATTTCACCAGGCAATGGAACTTCATTATTCGAACCCAAATTCCATCATTTACTTAACTTATCGAGGGTTTAAAGTTATTGTAGTATATTTTTAATAACAGTTTTATTCAATATAGTTGTAATGAAGATGGATTAGCCAACCAAGAGTATGTTTAAAACTATTCTAATGAATATAAAAGTAATACAAATAATTTCATGATCCTAAAGATATAAATGAGAAGAAAAAAATAATAGGAGTGGGACTGTTCATAGTTATTAAAACAAAATATTTGATAATTTGGATTTGTACCTTTAAACGGTTATAACATTTGACTCGTGTGTCGAAACGACAATTAGAATATATCAAACCGAAGTTACCATTGATACCCATATTTGTAATTGATTTGGGAATGGAACTTCATTATTCGAACCTAATTCCATCATTTATATCACCTATAGAGTGTTTAAAGTTTTTGTCCCATATTTTGCATTTTCGGTTTTAATCAATATGTTCTAATGAAGATGGTTGAGCCAACCAAGAGTATGTTTAAAAATATTTTAATGAATCTCAAAGAAATACAAATAATTTCATGATCCTATAGATAAAAATGAGAAGAAAAAGATAAGAGTAGTGGGACTGTTCACAGTTATAAAAACAAAATATTTGATAAATCGGATTTGTACCTTTAAACGGTCATAACTTTTGACTCGTGTGTAGAAACGACTATTAAAATATATCAAATCGAAGCTCGTACCGATTCCCATTTTCTTATTTCACTAGGCAATGGAACTTCATTATTCGAACCCAAATTCCATCATTTACTTCACTTATCGAGGGTTTAAAGTTATTGTAGTATATTTTTAATAACAGTTTTATTCAATATAGTTGTAATGAAGATGCATTAGCCAACCAAGAGTATGTTTAAAACTATTCTAATGAATATAAAAGTAATACAAATAATTTCATGATCCTAAAGATAAAAATGAGAAGAAAAAAATAATAGGAGTGGGACTGTTCATAGTTATTAAAACAAAATATTTGATAATTTGGATTTGTACCTTTAAACGGTTATAACATTTGACTCGTGTGTCGAAACGACAATTAGAATATATCAAACCGAAGTTAACATTGATACCCATATTTGTAAATGATTTGGGAATGGAACTTCATTATTCGAACCTAATTCCATCATTTATATCACCTATAGAGTGTTTAAAGTTTTTGTCCCATATTTTGCATTTTTGGTTTTAATCAATATGTTCTAATGAAGATGGTTGAGCCAACCAAGAGTATGTTTAAAAATATTTTAACGAATCTCAAAGAAATACAAATAATTTCATGATCCTATAGATAAAAATGAGAAGAAAAAGATAAGAGTAGTGGGACTGTTCACAGTTATAAAAACAAAATATTTGATAAATCGGATTTGTACCTTTAAACGGTCATAACTTTTGACTCGTGTGTAGAAACGACTATTAAAATATATCAAAACGAAGCTCGTACCGATTCCCATTTTCTTATTTCACCAGGCAATGGAACTTCATTATTCGAACCCAAATTCCATCATTTACTTCACTTATCGAGGGTTTAAAGTTATTGTAGTATATTTTTAATAACAGTTTTATTCAATATAGTTGTAATGAAGATGGATTAGCCAACCAAGAGTATGTTTAAAACTATTCTAATGAATATAAAAGTAATACAAAAAATTTCATGATCCTAAAGATATAAATGAGAAGAAAAAAATAATAGGAGTGGGACTGTTCATAGTTATTAAAACAAAATATTTGATAATTTGGATTTGTACCTTTAAACGGTTATAACATTTGACTCGTGTGTCGAAATGACAATTAGAATATATCAAACCGAAGTTACCATTGATACCCATATTTGTAATTGATTTGGGAATGGAACTTCATTATTCGAACCTAATTCCATCATTTATATCACCTATAGAGTGTTTAAAGTTTTTGTCCCATATTTTGCATTTTCGGTTTTAATCAATATGTTCTAATGAAGATGGTTGAGCCAACCAAGAGTATGTTTAAAAATATTTTAATGAATCTCAAAGAAATACAAATAATTTCATGATCCTATAGATAAAAATGAGAAGAAAAAGATAAGAGTAGTGGGACTGTTCACAGTTATAAAAACAAAATATTTGATAAATCGGATTTGTACCTTTAAACGGTCATAACTTTTGACTCGTGTGTAGAAACGACTATTAAAATATATCAAATCGAAGCTCGTACCGATTCCCATTTTCTTATTTCACTAGGCAATGGAACTTCATTATTCGAACCCAAATTCCATCATTTACTTCACTTATCGAGGGTTTAAAGTTATTGTAGTATATTTTTAATAACAGTTTTATTCAATATAGTTGTAATGAAGATGCATTAGCCAACCAAGAGTATGTTTAAAACTATTCTAATGAATATAAAAGTAATACAAAAAATTTCATGATCCTAAAGATAAAAATGAGAAGAAAAAAATAATAGGAGTGGGACTGTTCATAGTTATTAAAACAAAATATTTGATAATTTGGATTTGTACCTTTAAACGGTTATAACATTTGACTCGTGTGTCGAAACGACAATTAGAATATATCAAACCGAAGTTAACATTGATACCCATATTTGTAAATGATTTGGGAATGGAACTTCATTATTCGAACCTAATTCCATCATTTATATCACCTATAGAGTGTTTAAAGTTTTTGTCCCATATTTTGCATTTTCGGTTTTAATCAATATGTTCTAATGAAGATGGTTGAGCCAACCAAGAGTATGTTTAAAAATATTTTAATGAATCTCAAAGAAATACAAATAATTTCATGATCCTAAAGATAAAAATGAGAAGAAAAAAATAAGAGTAGTGGGACTGTTCACAGTTATAAAAACAAAATATTTGATGAATCGGATTTGTACCTTTAAACGGTCATAACTTTTGACTCGTATATCGTAACGACTGTTAAAATATATCAAATCGAAGCTGGTACCGATTCCCATTTTCTTATTTCACCAGGCAATGGAACTTCATTATTCGAACCTAAATGCCCTCATTTACTTCACTTATCGAGGGTTTAAAGTTATTGTAGTATATTTTTAATAACGGTTTTATTCAATATAGTTGTAATGAAGATGGATTAGCCAACCAAGAGTATGTTTAAAACTATTCTAATGAATATAAAAGTAATACAAATAATTTCATGATCCTAAAGATATAAATGAGAAGAAAAAAATAATAGGAGTGGGACTGTTCATAGTTATTAAAACAAAATATTTGATAATTTGGATTTGTACCTTTAAACGGTTATAACATTTGACTCGTGTGTCGAAATGACAATTAGAATATATCAAACCGAAGTTAACATTGATACCCATATTTGTAATTGATTTGGGAATGGAACTTCATTATTCGAACCTAATTCCATCATTTATATCACCTATAGAGTGTTTAAAGTTTTTGTCCCATATTTTGCATTTTCGGTTTTAATCAATATGTTCTAATGAAGATGGTTGAGCCAACCAAGAGTATGTTTAAAAATATTTTAATGAATCTCAAAGAAATACAAATAATTTCATGATCCTATAGATAAAAATGAGAAGAAAAAGATAAGAGTAGTGGGACTGTTCACAGTTATAAAAACAAAATATTTGATAAATCGGATTTGTACCTTTAAACGGTCATAACTTTTGACTCGTGTGTAGAAACGACTATTAAAATATATCAAATCGAAGCTCGTACCGATTCCCATTTTCTTATTTCACTAGGCAATGGAACTTCATTATTCGAACCCAAATTCCATCATTTACTTCACTTATCGAGGGTTTAAAGTTATTGTAGTATATTTTTAATAACAGTTTTATTCAATATAGTTGTAATGAAGATGGATTAGCCAACCAAGAGTATGTTTAAAACTATTCTAATGAATATAAAAGTAATACAAAAAATTTCATAATCCTAAAGATAAAAATGAGAAGAAAAAAATAATAGGAGTGGGACTGTTCATAGTTATTAAAACAAAATATTTGATAATTTGGATTTGTACCTTTAAACGGTTATAACATTTGACTCGTGTGTCGAAACGACAATTAGAATATATCAAACCAAAGTTAACATTGATACCCATATTTGTAATTGATTTGGGAATGGAACTTCATTATTCGAACCTAATTCCATCATTTATATCACCTATAGAGTGTTTAAAGTTTTTGTCCCATATTTTGCATTTTCGGTTTTAATCAATATGTTCTAATGAAGATGGTTGAGCCAACCAAGAGTATGTTTAAAAATATTTTAATGAATCTCAAAGAAATACAAATAATTTCATGATCCTATAGATAAAAATGAGAAGAAAAAGATAAGAGTAGTGGGACTGTTCACAGTTATAAAAACAAAATATTTGATAAATCGGATTTGTACCTTTAAACGGTCATAACTTTTGACTCGTGTGTAGAAACGACTATTAAAATATATCAAAACGAAGCTCGTACCGATTCCCATTTTCTTATTTCACCAGGCAATGGAACTTCATTATTCGAACCCAAATTCCATCATTTACTTCACTTATCGAGGGTTTAAAGTTATTGTAGTATATTTTTAATAACAGTTTTATTCAATATAGTTGTAATGAAGATGGATTAGCCAACCAAGAGTATGTTTAAAACTATTCTAATGAATATAAAAGTAATACAAAAAATTTCATGATCCTAAAGATAAAAATGAGAAGAAAAAAATAATAGGAGTGGGACTGTTCATAGTTATTAAAACAAAATATTTGATAATTTGGATTTGTACCTTTAAACGGTTATAACATTTGACTCGTGTGTCGAAACGACAATTAGAATATATCAAACCGAAGTTAACATTGATACCCATATTTGTAATTGATTTGGGAATGGAACTTCATTATTCGAACCTAATTCCATCATTTATATCACCTATAGAGTGTTTAAAGTTTTTGTCCCATATTTTGCATTTTCGGTTTTAATCAATATGTTCTAATGAAGATGGTTGAGCCAACCAAGAGTATGTTTAAAAATATTTTAATGAATCTCAAAGAAATACAAATAATTTCATGATCCTATAGATAAAAATGAGAAGAAAAAGATAAGAGTAGTGGGACTGTTCACAGTTATAAAAACAAAATATTTGATAAATCGGATTTGTACCTTTAAACGGTCATAACTTTTAACTCGTGTGTAGAAACGACTATTAAAATATATCAAAACGAAGCTCGTACCGATTCCCATTTTCTTATTTCACCAGGCAATGGAACTTCATTATTCGAACCCAAATTCCATCATTTACTTCACTTATCGAGGGTTTAAAGTTATTGTAGTATATTTTTAATAACAGTTTTATTCAATATAGTTGTAATGAAGATGGATTAGCCAACCAAGAGTATGTTTAAAACTATTCTAATGAATATAAAAGTAATACAAAAAATTTCATGATCCTAAAGATAAAAATGAGAAGAAAAAAATAATAGGAGTGGGACTGTTCATAGTTATTAAAACAAAATATTTGATAATTTGGATTTGTACCTTTAAACGGTTATAACATTTGACTCGTGTGTCGAAACGACAATTAGAATATATCAAACCGAAGTTAACATTGATACCCATATTTGTAATTGATTTGGGAATGGAACTTCATTATTCGAACCTAATTCCATCATTTATATCACCTATAGAGTGTTTAAAGTTTTTGTCCCATATTTTGCATTTTCGGTTTTAATCAATATGTTCTAATGAAGATGGTTGAGCCAACCAAGAGTATGTTTAAAAATATTTTAATGAATCTCAAAGAAATACAAATAATTTCATGATCCTATAGATAAAAATGAGAAGAAAAAGATAAGAGTAGTGGGACTGTTCACAGTTATAAAAACAAAATATTTGATAAATCGGATTTGTACCTTTAAACGGTCATAACTTTTGACTCGTGTGTAGAAACGACTATTAAAATATATCAAAACGAAGCTCGTACCGATTCCCATTTTCTTATTTCACCAGGCAATGGAACTTCATTATTCGAACCCAAATTCCATCATTTACTTCACTTATCGAGGGTTTAAAGTTATTGTAGTATATTTTTAATAACAGTTTTATTCAATATAGTTGTAATGAAGATGGATTAGCCAACCAAGAGTATGTTTAAAACTATTCTAATGAATATAAAAGTAATACAAAAAATTTCATGATCCTAAAGATAAAAATGAGAAGAAAAAAATAATAGGAGTGGGACTGTTCATAGTTATTAAAACAAAATATTTGATAATTTGGATTTGTACCTTTAAACGGTTATAACATTTGACTCGTGTGTCGAAACGACAATTAGAATATATCAAACCGAAGTTAACATTGATACCCATATTTGTAATTGATTTGGGAATGGAACTTCATTATTCGAACCTAATTCCATCATTTATATCACCTATAGAGTGTTTAAAGTTTTTGTCCCATATTTTGCATTTTCGGTTTTAATCAATATGTTCTAATGAAGATGGTTGAGCCAACCAAGAGTATGTTTAAAAATATTTTAATGAATCTCAAAGAAATACAAATAATTTCATGATCCTATAGATAAAAATGAGAAGAAAAAGATAAGAGTAGTGGGACTGTTCACAGTTATAAAAACAAAATATTTGATAAATCGGATTTGTACCTTTAAACGGTCATAACTTTTGACTCGTGTGTAGAAACGACTATTAAAATATATCAAAACGAAGCTCGTACCGATTCCCATTTTCTTATTTCACCAGGCAATGGAACTTCATTATTCGAACCCAAATTCCATCATTTACTTCACTTATCGAGGGTTTAAAGTTATTGTAGTATATTTTTAATAACAGTTTTATTCAATATAGTTGTAATGAAGATGGATTAGCCAACCAAGAGTATGTTTAAAACTATTCTAATGAATATAAAAGTAATACAAAAAATTTCATGATCCTAAAGATAAAAATGAGAAGAAAAAAATAATAGGAGTGGGACTGTTCATAGTTATTAAAACAAAATATTTGATAATTTGGATTTGTACCTTTAAACGGTTATAACATTTGACTCGTGTGTCGAAACGACAATTAGAATATATCAAACCGAAGTTAACATTGATACCCATATTTGTAATTGATTTGGGAATGGAACTTCATTATTCGAACCTAATTCCATCATTTATATCACCTATAGAGTGTTTAAAGTTTTTGTCCCATATTTTGCATTTTCGGTTTTAATCAATATGTTCTAATGAAGATGGTTGAGCCAACCAAGAGTATGTTTAAAAATATTTTAATGAATCTCAAAGAAATACAAATAATTTCATGATCCTATAGATAAAAATGAGAAGAAAAAGATAAGAGTAGTGGGACTGTTCACAGTTATAAAAATAAAATATTTGATAAATCGGATTTGTACCTTTAAACAGTCATAACTTTTGACTCGTGTGTAGAAACGACTATTAAAATATATCAAATCGAAGCTCGTACCGATTCCCATTTTCTTATTTCACCAGGCAATGGAACTTCATTATTCGAACCCAAATTCCATCATTTACTTCACTTATCGAGGGTTTAAAGTTATTGTAGTATATTTTTAATAACAGTTTTATTCAATATAGTTGTAATGAAGATGGATTAGCCAACCAAGAGTATGTTTAAAACTATTCTAATGAATATAAAAGTAATACAAAAAATTTCATGATCCTAAAGATAAAAATGAGAAGAAAAAAATAATAGGAGTGGGACTGTTCATAGTTATTAAAACAAAATATTTGATAATTTGGATTTGTACCTTTAAACGGTTATAACATTTGACTCGTGTGTCGAAACGACAATTAGAATATATCAAACCGAAGTTAACATTGATACCCATATTTGTAATTGATTTGGGAATGGAACTTCATTATTCGAACCTAATTCCATCATTTATATCACCTATAGAGTGTTTAAAGTTTTTGTCCCATATTTTGCATTTTCGGTTTTAATCAATATGTTCTAATGAAGATGGTTGAGCCAACCAAGAGTATGTTTAAAAATATTTTAATGAATCTCAAAGAAATACAAATAATTTCATGATCCTATAGATAAAAATGAGAAGAAAAAGATAAGAGTAGTGGGACTGTTCACAGTTATAAAAACAAAATATTTGATAAATCGGATTTGTACCTTTAAACGGTCATAACTTTTGACTCGTGTGTAGAAACGACTATTAAAATATATCAAAACGAAGCTCGTACCGATTCCCATTTTCTTATTTCACCAGGCAATGGAACTTCATTATTCGAACCCAAATTCCATCATTTACTTCACTTATCGAGGGTTTAAAGTTATTGTAGTATATTTTTAATAACAGTTTTATTCAATATAGTTGTAATGAAGATGGATTAGCCAACCAAGAGTATGTTTAAAACTATTCTAATGAATATAAAAGTAATACAAAAAATTTCATGATCCTAAAGATAAAAATGAGAAGAAAAAAATAATAGGAGTGGGACTGTTCATAGTTATTAAAACAAAATATTTGATAATTTGGATTTGTACCTTTAAACGGTTATAACATTTGACTCGTGTGTCGAAACGACAATTAGAATATATCAAACCGAAGTTAACATTGATACCCATATTTGTAATTGATTTGGGAATGGAACTTCATTATTCGAACCTAATTCCATCATTTATATCACCTATAGAGTGTTTAAAGTTTTTGTCCCATATTTTGCATTTTCGGTTTTAATCAATATGTTCTAATGAAGATGGTTGAGCCAACCAAGAGTATGTTTAAAAATATTTTAATGAATCTCAAAGAAATACAAATAATTTCATGATCCTATAGATAAAAATGAGAAGAAAAAGATAAGAGTAGTGGGACTGTTCACAGTTATAAAAATAAAATATATGATAAATCGGATTTGTACCTTTAAACGGTCATAACTTTTGACTCGTGTGTAGAAACGACTATTAAAATATATCAAATCGAAGCTCGTACCGATTCCCATTTTCTTATTTCACCAGGCAATGGAACTTCATTATTCGAACCCAAATTCCATCATTTACTTCACTTATCGAGGGTTTAAAGTTATTGTAGTATATTTTTAATAACAGTTTTATTCAATATAGTTGTAATGAAGATGGATTAGCCAACCAAGAGTATGTTTAAAACTATTCTAATGAATATAAAAGTAATACAAAAAATTTCATGATCCTAAAGATAAAAATGAGAAGAAAAAAATAATAGGAGTGGGACTGTTCATAGTTATTAAAACAAAATATTTGATAATTTGGATTTGTACCTTTAAACGGTTATAACATTTGACTCGTGTGTCGAAACGACAATTAGAATATATCAAACCGAAGTTAACATTGATACCCATATTTGTAATTGATTTGGGAAAGGAAATTCATTATTCGAACATAATTCCATCATTTATATCACCTATAGAGTGTTTAAAGTTTTTGTCCCATATTTTGCATTTTCGGTTTTAATCAATATGTTCTAATGAAGATGGTTGAGCCAACCAAGAGTATGTTTAAAAATATTTTAATGAATCTCAAAGAAATACAAATAATTTCATGATCCTATAGATAAAAATGAGAAGAAAAAGATAAGAGTAGTGGGACTGTTCACAGTTATAAAAACAAAATATTTGATAAATCGGATTTGTACCTTTAAACGGTCATAACTTTTGACTCGTGTGTAGAAACGACTATTAAAATATATCAAAACGAAGCTCGTACCGATTCCCATTTTCTTATTTCACCAGGCAATGGAACTTCATTATTCGAACCCAAATTCCATCATTTACTTCACTTATCGAGGGTTTAAAGTTATTGTAGTATATTTTTAATAACAGTTTTATTCAATATAGTTGTAATGAAGATGGATTAGCCAACCAAGAGTATGTTTAAAACTATTCTAATGAATATAAAAGTAATACAAAAAATTTCATGATCCTAAAGATAAAAATGAGAAGAAAAAAATAATAGGAGTTGGACTGTTCATAGTTATTAAAACAAAATATTTGATAATTTGGATTTGTACCTTTAAACGGTTATAACATTTGACTCGTGTGTCGAAACGACAATTAGAATATATCAAACCGAAGTTAACATTGATACCCATATTTGTAATTGATTTGGGAATGGAACTTCATTATTCGAACCTAATTCCATCATTTATATCACCTATAGAGTGTTTAAAGTTTTTGTCCCATATTTTGCATTTTCGGTTTTAATCAATATGTTCTAATGAAGATGGTTGAGCCAACCAAGAGTATGTTTAAAAATATTTTAATGAATCTCAAAGAAATACAAATAATTTCATGATCCTATAGATAAAAATGAGAAGAAAAAGATAAGAGTAGTGGGACTGTTCACAGTTATAAAAATAAAATATTTGATAAATCGGATTTGTACCTTTAAACAGTCATAACTTTTGACTCGTGTGTAGAAACGACTATTAAAATATATCAAATCGAAGCTCGTACCGATTCCCATTTTCTTATTTCACCAGGCAATGGAACTTCATTATTCGAACCCAAATTCCATCATTTACTTCACTTATCGAGGGTTTAAAGTTATTGTAGTATATTTTTAATAACAGTTTTATTCAATATAGTTGTAATGAAGATGGATTAGCCAACCAAGAGTATGTTTAAAACTATTCTAATGAATATAAAAGTAATACAAAAAATTTCATGATCCTAAAGATAAAAATGAGAAGAAAAAAATAATAGGAGTGGGACTGTTCATAGTTATTAAAACAAAATATTTGATAATTTGGATTTGTACCTTTAAACGGTTATAACATTTGACTCGTGTGTCGAAACGACAATTAGAATATATCAAACCGAAGTTAACATTGATACCCATATTTGTAATTGATTTGGGAATGGAACTTCATTATTCGAACCTAATTCCATCATTTATATCACCTATAGAGTGTTTAAAGTTTTTGTCCCATATTTTGCATTTTCGGTTTTAATCAATATGTTCTAATGAAGATGGTTGAGCCAACCAAGAGTATGTTTAAAAATATTTTAATGAATCTCAAAGAAATACAAATAATTTCATGATCCTATAGATAAAAATGAGAAGAAAAAGATAAGAGTAGTGGGACTGTTCACAGTTATAAAAACAAAATATTTGATAAATCGGATTTGTACCTTTAAACGGTCATAACTTTTGACTCGTGTGTAGAAACGACTATTAAAATATATCAAAACGAAGCTCGTACCGATTCCCATTTTCTTATTTCACCAGGCAATGGAACTTCATTATTCGAACCCAAATTCCATCATTTACTTCACTTATCGAGGGTTTAAAGTTATTGTAGTATATTTTTAATAACAGTTTTATTCAATATAGTTGTAATGAAGATGGATTAGCCAACCAAGAGTATGTTTAAAACTATTCTAATGAATATAAAAGTAATACAAAAAATTTCATGATCCTAAAGATAAAAATGAGAAGAAAAAAATAATAGGAGTGGGACTGTTCATAGTTATTAAAACAAAATATTTGATAATTTGGATTTGTACCTTTAAACGGTTATAACATTTGACTCGTGTGTCGAAACGACAATTAGAATATATCAAACCGAAGTTAACATTGATACCCATATTTGTAATTGATTTGGGAATGGAACTTCATTATTCGAACCTAATTCCATCATTTATATCACCTATAGAGTGTTTAAAGTTTTTGTCCCATATTTTGCATTTTCGGTTTTAATCAATATGTTCTAATGAAGATGGTTGAGCCAACCAAGAGTATGTTTAAAAATATTTTAATGAATCTCAAAGAAATACAAATAATTTCATGATCCTATAGATAAAAATGAGAAGAAAAAGATAAGAGTAGTGGGACTGTTCACAGTTATAAAAACAAAATATTTGATAAATCGGATTTGTACCTTTAAACGGTCATAACTTTTGACTCGTGTGTAGAAACGACTATTAAAATATATCAAAACGAAGCTCGTACCGATTCCCATTTTCTTATTTCACCAGGCAATGGAACTTCATTATTCGAACCCAAATTCCATCATTTACTTCACTTATCGAGGGTTTAAAGTTATTGTAGTATATTTTTAATAACAGTTTTATTCAATATAGTTGTAATGAAGATGGATTAGCCAACCAAGAGTATGTTTAAAACTATTCTAATGAATATAAAAGTAATACAAAAAATTTCATGATCCTAAAGATAAAAATGAGAAGAAAAAAATAATAGGAGTGGGACTGTTCATAGTTATTAAAACAAAATATTTGATAATTTGGATTTGTACCTTTAAACGGTTATAACATTTGACTCGTGTGTCGAAACGACAATTAGAATATATCAAACCGAAGTTAACATTGATACCCATATTTGTAATTGATTTGGGAATGGAACTTCATTATTCGAACCTAATTCCATCATTTATATCACCTATAGAGTGTTTAAAGTTTTTGTCCCATATTTTGCATTTTCGGTTTTAATCAATATGTTCTAATGAAGATGGTTGAGCCAACCAAGAGTATGTTTAAAAATATTTTAATGAATCTCAAAGAAATACAAATAATTTCATGATCCTATAGATAAAAATGAGAAGAAAAAGATAAGAGTAGTGGGACTGTTCACAGTTATAAAAATAAAATATTTGATAAATCGGATTTGTACCTTTAAACAGTCATAACTTTTGACTCGTGTGTAGAAACGACTATTAAAATATATCAAATCGAAGCTCGTACCGATTCCCATTTTCTTATTTCACCAGGCAATGGAACTTCATTATTCGAACCCAAATTCCATCATTTACTTCACTTATCGAGGGTTTAAAGTTATTGTAGTATATTTTTAATAACAGTTTTATTCAATATAGTTGTAATGAAGATGGATTAGCCAACCAAGAGTATGTTTAAAACTATTCTAATGAATATAAAAGTAATACAAAAAATTTCATGATCCTAAAGATAAAAATGAGAAGAAAAAAATAATAGGAGTGGGACTGTTCATAGTTATTAAAACAAAATATTTGATAATTTGGATTTGTACCTTTAAACGGTTATAACATTTGACTCGTGTGTCGAAACGACAATTAGAATATATCAAACCGAAGTTAACATTGATACCCATATTTGTAATTGATTTGGGAATGGAACTTCATTATTCGAACCTAATTCCATCATTTATATCACCTATAGAGTGTTTAAAGTTTTTGTCCCATATTTTGCATTTTCGGTTTTAATCAATATGTTCTAATGAAGATGGTTGAGCCAACCAAGAGTATGTTTAAAAATATTTTAATGAATCTCAAAGAAATACAAATAATTTCATGATCCTATAGATAAAAATGAGAAGAAAAAGATAAGAGTAGTGGGACTGTTCACAGTTATAAAAACAAAATATTTGATAAATCGGATTTGTACCTTTAAACGGTCATAACTTTTGACTCGTGTGTAGAAACGACTATTAAAATATATCAAAACGAAGCTCGTACCGATTCCCATTTTCTTATTTCACCAGGCAATGGAACTTCATTATTCGAACCCAAATTCCATCATTTACTTCACTTATCGAGGGTTTAAAGTTATTGTAGTATATTTTTAATAACAGTTTTATTCAATATAGTTGTAATGAAGATGGATTAGCCAACCAAGAGTATGTTTAAAACTATTCTAATGAATATAAAAGTAATACAAAAAATTTCATGATCCTAAAGATAAAAATGAGAAGAAAAAAATAATAGGAGTGGGACTGTTCATAGTTATTAAAACAAAATATTTGATAATTTGGATTTGTACCTTTAAACGGTTATAACATTTGACTCGTGTGTCGAAACGACAATTAGAATATATCAAACCGAAGTTAACATTGATACCCATATTTGTAATTCATTTGGGAATGGAACTTCATTATTCGAACCTAATTCCATCATTTATATCACCTATAGAGTGTTTAAAGTTTTTGTCCCATATTTTGCATTTTCGGTTTTAATCAATATGTTCTAATGAAGATGGTTGAGCCAACCAAGAGTATGTTTAAAAATATTTTAATGAATCTCAAAGAAATACAAATAATTTCATGATCCTATAGATAAAAATGAGAAGAAAAAGATAAGAGTAGTGGGACTGTTCACAGTTATAAAAATAAAATATATGATAAATCGGATTTGTACCTTTAAACGGTCATAACTTTGACTCGTGTGTAGAAACGACTATTAAAATATATCAAATCGAAGCTCGTACCGATTCCCATTTTCTTATTTCACCAGGCAATGGAACTTCATTATTCGAACCCAAATTCCATCATTTACTTCACTTATCGAGGGTTTAAAGTTATTGTAGTATATTTTTAATAACAGTTTTATTCAATATAGTTGTAATGAAGATGGATTAGCCAACCAAGAGTATGTTTAAAACTATTCTAATGAATATAAAAGTAATACAAAAAATTTCATGATCCTAAAGATAAAAATGAGAAGAAAAAAATAATAGGAGTGGGACTGTTCATAGTTATTAAAACAAAATATTTGATAATTTGGATTTGTACCTTTAAACGGTTATAACATTTGACTCGTGTGTCGAAACGACAATTAGAATATATCAAACCGAAGTTAACATTGATACCCATATTTGTAATTGATTTGGGAAAGGAAATTCATTATTCGAACATAATTCCATCATTTATATCACCTATAGAGTGTTTAAAGTTTTTGTCCCATATTTTGCATTTTCGGTTTTAATCAATATGTTCTAATGAAGATGGTTGAGCCAACCAAGAGTATGTTTAAAAATATTTTAATGAATCTCAAAGAAATACAAATAATTTCATGATCCTATAGATAAAAATGAGAAGAAAAAGATAAGAGTAGTGGGACTGTTCACAGTTATAAAAACAAAATATTTGATAAATCGGATTTGTACCTTTAAACGGTCATAACTTTTGACTCGTGTGTAGAAATGACTATTAAAATATATCAAATCGAAGCTCGTACCGATTCCCATTTTCTTATTTCACCAGGCAATGGAACTTCATTATTCGAACCCAAATTCCATCATTTACTTCACTTATCGAGGGTTTAAAGTTATTGTAGTATATTTTTAATAACAGTTTTATTCAATATAGTTGTAATGAAGATGGATTAGCCAACCAAGAGTATGTTTAAAACTATTCTAATGAATATAAAAGTAATACAAAAAATTTCATGATCCTAAAGATAAAAATGAGAAGAAAAAAATAATAGGAGTTGGACTGTTCATAGTTATTAAAACAAAATATTTGATAATTTGGATTTGTACCTTTAAACGGTTATAACATTTGACTCGTGTGTCGAAACGACAATTAGAATATATCAAACCGAAGTTAACATTGATACCCATATTTGTAATTGATTTGGGAATGGAACTTCATTATTCGAACCTAATTCCATCATTTATATCACCTATAGAGTGTTTAAAGTTTTTGTCCCATATTTTGCATTTTCGGTTTTAATCAATATGTTCTAATGAAGATGGTTGAGCCAACCAAGAGTATGTTTAAAAATATTTTAATGAATCTCAAAGAAATACAAATAATTTCATGATCCTATAGATAAAAATGAGAAGAAAAAGATAAGAGTAGTGGGACTGTTCACAGTTATAAAAATAAAATCTTTGATAAATGAGATTTCTACCTTTAAACGGTCATAACTTTTGACTCGTGTGTAGAAACGACTATTAAAATATATCAAATCGAAGCTCGTACCGATTCCTATTTTCTTATTTCACCAGGCAATGGAACTTCATTATTCGAACCCAAATTCCATCATTTACTTCACTTATCGAGGGTTTAAAGTTAATGTAGTATATTTTTAATAACAGTTCTATTCAATATAGTTGTAATGAAGATGGATTAGCCAACCAAGAGTATGTTTAAAACTATTCTAATGAATATAAAAGTAATACAAAAAATTTCATGATCCTAAAGATAAAAATGAGAAGAAAAAAATAAGAGTAGTGGGACTGTTCACAGTTATAAAAACAAAATATTTGATAAATCGGATTTTTACCTTTAAACGATCATAACTTTTGACTCGTGTATCGAAACGACTATTAAAATATATCAAATCGAAGCTCGTACCTATTCCCATTTTCTTATTTCACCAGGCAATGGAATTTCATTATTCGAACCCAAATTCCATCATTTACTTCACTTATCGAGGGTTTAAAGTTAATGTAGTATATTTTTAATAACAGTTTTATTCAATATAGTTGTAATGAAGATGGATTAGCCAACCAAGAGTATGTTTAAAACTATTCTAATGAATATAAAAGTAATACAAAAAATTTCATGATCCTAAAGATAAAAATGAGAAGAAAAAAATAATAGGAGTGGGACTATTCATAGTTATTAAAACAAAATATTTGATAATTTGGATTTGTACCTTTAAACGGTTATAACTTTTGACTCGTGTGTCGAAACGACAATTAGATTATATCAAACCGAAGTTAACATTGATACCCATATTTTTAATTGATTTGGGAATGGAACTTCATTATTCGAACCTAATTCCATCATTTATATCACCTATAGAGTGTTTAAAGTTTTTGTCCCATATTTTGCATTTTCGATTTTAATCAATATGTTCTAATGAAGATGGTTGAGCCAACCAAGAGTATGTTTAAAAATATTTTAATGAATCTCAAAGAAATACAAATAATTTCATGATCCTAAAGATAAAAATGAGAAGAAAAAAATAAGAGTAGTGGGACTGTTCACAGTTATAAAAACAAAATCTTTGATAAATTAGATTTCTACCTTTAAACGGTCATGACTTTTGACTCGTGTAACGAAACGACTATTAAAATATATCAAATCGAAGCTCGTACCGATTCCCATTTACTTATTTCACCAGGCAATGGAACTTCATTATTCGAACCCAAATTCCATCATTTACTTCACTTATCGAGGGTTTAAAGTTAATGTAGTATATTTTTAATAACAGTTTTATTCAATATAGTTGTAATGAAGATGGATTAGCCAACCAAGAGTATGTTTAAAACTATTGTAATGAATATAAAAGTTGTACAAAAAATTTCATGATCCTAAAGATAAAAATGAGAAGAAAAAAATAATAGGAGTGGGACTATACATAGTTATTAAAAAGAAAATATTTGATAATTTGGATTTGTACCTTTAAACGGTTATAACATTTGACTCGTGTGTCGAAACGACAATTAGAATATATCAAACCGAAGTTAACATTGATACCCATATTTGTAATTGATTTGGGAATGGAACTTCATTATTCGAACTTAATTCCATCATTTATATCACCTATAGAGTGTTTAAAGTTTTTGTCCCATATTTTGCATTTTCGGTTTTAATCAATATGTTCTAATGAAGATGGTTGAGCCAACCAAGAGTATGTTTAAAAATATTTTAATGAATCTCAAAGAAATACAAATAATTTCATGATCCTAAAGATAAAAATGAGAAGAAAAAAATAAGAGTAGTGGGACTGTTCACAGTTACAAAAACAAAATATTTGATAAATCGGATTTGTACCTTTAAACGGTCATAACTTTTGACTCGTGTGTAGAAACGACTATTAAAATATATCAAATCGAAGCTCGTACCGATTCCCATTTTCTTATTTCACCAGGCAATGAAACTTCATTATTCGAACCCAAATTCCATCATTTACTTCACTTATCGAGGGTTTAAAGTTATTGTAGTATATTTTTAATAACAGTTTTATTCAATATAGTTGTAATGAAGATGGATTAGCCAACCAAGAGTATGTTTAAAACTATTCTAATGAATATAAAAGTAATACAAAAAATTTCATGATCCTAAAGATAAAAATGAGAAGAAAAAAATAAGAGTAGTGGGACTGTTCACAGTTATAAAAACAAAATATTTGATAAATCGGATTTTTACCTTTAAACGATCATAACTTTTGACTCGTGTATCGAAACGACTATTAAAATATATCAAATCGAAGCTCGTACCTATTCCCATTTTCTTATTTCACCAGGCAATGGAATTTCATTATTCGAACCCAAATTCCATCATTTACTTCACTTATCGAGGGTTTAAAGTTAATGTAGTATATTTTTAATAACAGTTTTATTCAATATAGTTGTAATGAAGATGGATTAGCCAACCAAGAGTATGTTTAAAAATATTTTAATGAATCTCTAAGAAATACAAATAATTTCATGATCCTAAAGATAAAAATGAGAAGAAAAAAATAAGAGTAGTGGGACTATTAACAGTTATAAAAACAAAATATTTGATAAATCGGATTTGTACCTTTAAACGGTCATAACTTTTGACTCGTGTGTCGAAACGACAATTAGAATATATTAAACCGAAGTTAACATTGATACCCATATTTTTAATTGATTTGGGAATGGAACTTCATTATTCGAACCTAATTCCATCATTTATATCACCTATAGAGTGTTTAAAGTTTTTGTCCCATATTTTGCATTTTCGATTTTAATCAATATGTTCTAATGAAGATGGTTGAGCCAACCAAGAGTATGTTTAAAAATATTTTAATGAATCTCAAATAAATACAAATAATTTCATGATCCTAAAGATAAAAATGAGAAGAAAAAAATAAGAGTAGTGGGACTGTTCACAGTTATAAAAACAAAATCTTTGATAAATGAGATTTCTACCTTTAAACGGTCATGACTTTTGACTCGTGTAACGAAACGACTATTAAAATATATCAAATCGAAGCTCGTACCGATTCCCATTTACTTATTTCACCAGGCAATGGAACTTCATTATTCGAACCCAAATTCCATCATTTACTTCACTTATGGAGGGTTTAAAGTTAATGTAGTATATTTTTAATAACAGTTTTATTAATATAGTTGTAATGAAGATGGATTAGCCAACCAAGAGTATGTTTAAAACTATTCTAATGAATATAAAAGTAGTACAAAAAATTTCATGATCCTAAAGATAAAAATGAGAAGAAAAAAATAATAGGAGTGGGACTATACATAGTTATTAAAAAGAAAATATTTGATAATTTGGATTTGTACCTTTAAACGGTTATAACATTTGACTCGTGTGTCGAAACGACAATTAGAATATATCAAACCGAAGTTAACATTGATACCCATATTTGTAATTGATTTGGGAATGGAACTTCATTATTCGAACTTAATTCCATCATTTATATCACCTATAGAGTGTTTAAAGTTTTTGTCCCATATTTTGCATTTTCGGTTTTAATCAATATGTTCTAATGAAGATGGTTGAGCCAACCAAGAGTATGTTTAAAAATATTTTAATGAATCTCAAAGAAATACAAATAATTTCATGATCCTAAAGATAAAAATGAGAAGAAAAAAATAAGAGTAGTGGGACTGTTCATAGTTATAAAAACAAAATCTTTGATAAATGAGATTTCTACCTTTAAAAGGTCATGACTTTTGACTCGTGTAACGAAACGACTATTAAAATATATCAAATCGAAGCTCGTACCGATTCCCATTTACTTATTTCACCAGGCAATGGAACTTCATTATTCGAACCCAAATTCCATCATTTACTTCACTTATCGAGGGTTTAAAGTTAATGTAGTATATTTTTAATAACAGTTTTATTCAATATAGTTGTAATGAAGATGGATTAGCCAACCAAGAGTATGTTTAAAACTATTCTAATGAATATAAAAGTAGTACAAAAAATTTCATGATCCTAAAGATAAAAATGAGAAGAAAAAAATAATAGGAGTGGGACTATACATAGTTATTAAAAAGAAAATATTTGATAATTTGGATTTGTACCTTTAAACGGTTATAACATTTGACTCGTGTGTCGAAACGACAATTAGAATATATCAAACCGAAGTTAACATTGATACCCATATTTGTAATTGATTTGGGAATGGAACTTCATTATTCGAACTTAATTCCATCATTTATATCACCTATAGAGTGTTTAAAGTTTTTGTCCCATATTTTGCATTTTCGGTTTTAATCAATATGTTCTAATGAAGATGGTTGAGCCAACCAAGAGTATGTTTAAAAATATTTTAATGAATCTCAAAGAAATACAAATAATTTCATGATCCTAAAGATAAAAATGAGAAGAAAAAAATAAGAGTAGTGGGACTGTTCACACTTATAAAAACAAAATCTTTGATAAATGAGATTTCTACCTTTAAACGGTCATGACTTTTGACTCGTGTAACGAAACCACTATTAAAATATATCAAATCGAAGCTCGTACCGATTCCCATTTACTTATTTCACCAGGCAATGGAACTTCATTATTCGAACCCAAATTCCATCATTTACTTCACTTATCGAGGGTTTAAAGTTAATGTAGTATATTTTTAATAACAGTTTTATTCAATATAGTTGTAATGAAGATGGATTAGCCAACCAAGAGTATGTTTAAAACTATTCTAATGAATATAAAAGTAGTACAAAAAATTTCATGATCCTAAAGATAAAAATGAGAAGAAAAAAATAATAGGAGTGGGACTATACATAGTTATTAAAAAGAAAATATTTGATAATTTGGATTTGTACCTTTAAACGGTTATAACATTTGACTCGTGTGTCGAAACGACAATTAGAATATATCAAACCGAAGTTAACATTGATACCCATATTTGTAATTGATTTGGGAATGGAACTTCATTATTCGAACTTAATTCCATCATTTATATCACCTATAGAGTGTTTAAAGTTTTTGTCCCATATTTTGCATTTTCGGTTTTAATCAATATGTTCTAATGAAGATGGTTGAGCCAACCAAGAGTATGTTTAAAAATATTTTAATGAATCTCAAAGAAATACAAATAATTTCATGATCCTAAAGATAAAAATGAGAAGAAAAAAATAAGAGTAGTGGGACTGTTCACACTTATAAAAACAAAATCTTTGATAAATGAGATTTCTACCTTTAAACGGTCATAACTTTTGACTCGTGTATCGAAACAACTATTAAAATATATCAAATCGAAGCTCGTACCGATTCCCATTTACTTATTTCACCAGGAAATGGAACTTCATTATTCGAACCCAAATTCCATCATTTACTTCACTTATCGAGGGTTTAAAGTTAATGTAGTATATTTTTAATAACAGTTCTATTCAATATAGTTGTAATGAAGATGGATTAGCCAACCAAGAGTATGTTTAAAACTATTCTAATGAATATAAAAGTAATACAAAAAATTTCATGATCCTAAAGATAAAAATGAGAAGAAAAAAATAAGAGTAGTGGGACTGTTCACAGTTATAAAAACAAAATATTTGATAAATCGGATTTTTACCTTTAAACGATCATAACTTTTGACTCGTGTATCGAAACGACTATTAAAATATATCAAATCGAAGCTCGTACCTATTCCCATTTTCTTATTTCACCAAGCAATGGAATTTCATTATTCGAACCCAAATTCCATCATTTACTTCACTTATCGAGGGTTTAAAGTTAATGTAGTATATTTTTAATAACAGTTTTATTCAATATAGTTGTAATGAAGATGGATTAGCCAACCAAGAGTATGTTTAAAACTATTCTAATGAATATAAAAGTAATACAAAAAATTTCATGATCCAAAAGATAAAAATGAGAAGAAAAAAATAATAGGAGTGGGACTATTCATAGTTATTAAAACAAAATATTTGATAATTTGGATTTGTACCTTTAAACGGTTATAACATTTGACTCGTGTGTCGAAACGACAATTTTAATATATCAAACCGAAGTAAACATTGATACCCATATTTGCAATTGATTTGGGAATGGAACATCATTATTCGAACCTAATTCCATCATTTATATCACCTATAGAGTGTTTAAAGTTTTTGTCCCATATTTTGCATTTTCGGTTTTAATCAATATGTTCTAATGAAGATGGTTGAGCCAACCAAGAGTATGTTTAAAAATATTTTAATGAATCTCAAAGAAATACAAATAATTTCATGATCCTATAGATAAAAATGAGAAGAAAAAGATAAGAGTAGTGGGACTGTTCACAGTTATAAAAACAAAATATTTGATAAATCGGATTTGTACCTTTAAACGGTCATAACTTTTGACTCGTGTGTAGAAACGACTATTAAAATATATCAAATCGAAGCTCGTACCGATTCCCATTTTCTTATTTCACCAGGCAATGGAACTTCATTATTCGAACCCAAATTCCATCATTTACTTCACTTATCGAGGGTTTAAAGTTATTGTAGTATATTTTTAATAACAGTTTTATTCAATATAGTTGTAATGAAGATGGATTAGCCAACCAAGAGTATGTTTAAAACTATTCTAATGAATATAAAAGTAATACAAAAAATTTCATGATCCTAAAGATAAAAATGAGAAGAAAAAAATAATAGGAGTGGGACTATTCATAGTTATTAAAACAAAATATTTGATAATTTGGATTTGTACCTTTAAACGGTTATAACATTTGACTCGTGTGTCGAAACGACAATTAGAATATATCAAACCGAAGTTAACATTGATACCCATATTTGTAATTGATTTGGGAATGGAACTTCATTATTCGAACCTAATTCCATCATTTATATCACCTATAGAGTGTTTAAAGTTTTTGTCCCATATTTTGCATTTTCGGTTTTAATCAATATGTTCTAATGAAGATGGTTGAGCCAACCAAGAGTATGTTTAAAAATATTTTAATGAATCTCAAAGAAATACAAATAATTTCATGATCCTATAGATAAAAATGAGAAGAAAAAGATATGAGTAGTGGGACTGTTCACAGTTATAAAAACAAAATATTTGATAAATCGGATTTGTACCTTTAACCGGTCATAACTTTTGACTCGTGTGTAGAAACGACTATTAAAATATATCAAATCGAAGCTCGTACCGATTCCCATTTTCTTATTTCACCAGGCAATGGAACTTCATTATTCGAACCCAAATTCCATCATTTACTTCACTTATCGAGGGTTTAAAGTTATTGTAGTATATTTTTAATAACAGTTTTATTCAATATAGTTGTAATGAAGATGGATTAGCCAACCAAGAGTATGTTTAAAACTATTCTAATGAATATAAAAGTAATACCAAAAATTTCATGATCCTAAAGATAAAAATGAGAAGAAAAAAATAATAGGAGTGGGACTGTTCATAGTTATTAAAACAAAATATTTGATAATTTGGATTTGTACCTTTAAACGGTTATAACATTTGACTCGTGTGTCGAAACGACAATTAGAATATATCAAACCGAAGTTAACATTGATACCCATATTTGTAATTGATTTGGGAATGGAACTTCATTATTCGAACCTAATTCCATCATTTATATCACCTATAGAGTGTTTAAAGTTTTTGTCCCATATTTTGCATTTTCGGTTTTAATCAATATGTTCTAATGAAGATGGTTGAGCCAACCAAGAGTATGTTTAAAAATATTTTAATGAATCTCAAAGAAATACAAATAATTTCATGATCCTAAAGATAAAAATGAGAAGAAAAAAATAAGAGTAGTGGGACTGTTCACACTTATAAAAACAAAATCTTTGATAAATGAGATTTCTACCTTTAAACAGTCATAACTTTTGACTCGTGTATCGAAACAACTATTAAAATATATCAAATCAAAGCTCGTACCGATTCCCATTTACTTATTTCACCAGGCAATGGAACTTCATTATTCGAACCCAAATTCCATCATTTACTTCACTTATCGAGGGTTTAAAGTTAATGTAGTATATTTTTAATAACAGTTCTATTCAATATAGTTGTAATGAAGATGGATTAGCCAACCAAGAGTATGTTTAAAACTATTCTAATGAATATAAAAGTAATACAAAAAATTTCATGATCCTAAAGATAAAAATGAGAAGAAAAAAATAAGAGTAGTGGGACTGTTCACAGTTATAAAAACAAAATATTTGATAAATCGGATTTTTGCCTTTAAACGATCATAAATTTTGACTCGTGTATCGAAACGACTATTAAAATATATCAAATCGAAGCTCGTACCTATTCCCATTTTCTTATTTCACCAGGTAATGGAATTTCATTATTCGAACCCAAATTCCATCATTTACTTCACTTATCGAGGGTTTAAAGTTAATGTAGTATATTTTTAATAACAGTTTTATTCAATATAGTTGTAATGAAGATGGATTAGCCAACCAAGAGTATGTTTAAAACTATTCTAATGAATATAAAAGTAATACAAAAAATTTCATGATCCTAAAGATAAAAATGAGAAGAAAAAAATAATAGGAGTGGGACTATTCATAGTTATTAAAACAAAATATTTGATAATTTGGATTTGTACCTTTAAATGGTTATAACTTTTGACTCGTGTGTCGAAACGACAATTAGATTATATCAAACCGAAGTTAACATTGATACCCATATTTTTAATTGATTTGGGAATGGAACTTCATTATTCGAACCTAATTCCATCATTTATATCACCTATAGAGTGTTTAAAGTTTTTGTCCCATATTTTGCATTTTCGATTTTAATCAATATGTTCTAATGAAGATGGTTGAGCCAACCAAGAGTATGTTTAAAAATATTTTAATGAATCTCAAAGAAATACAAATAATTTCATGATCCTAAAGATAAAAATGAGAAGAAAAAAATAAGAGTAGTGGGACTGTTCACAGTTATAAAAACAAAATCTTTGATAAATGAGATTTCTACCTTTAAACGGTCATGACTTTTGACTCGTGTAACGAAACGACTATTAAAATATATCAAATCGAAGCTCGTACCGATTCCCATTTACTTATTTCACCAGGCAATGGAACTTCATTATTCGAACCCAAATTCCATCATTTACTTCACTTATCGAGGGTTTAAAGTTAATGTAGTATATTTTTAATAACTGTTTTATTCAATATAGTTGTAATGAAGATGGATTAGCCAACCAAGAGTATGTTTAAAACTATTCTAATGAATATAAAAGTAGTACAAAAAATTTCATGATCCTAAAGATAAAAATGAGAAGAAAAAAATAATAGGAGTGGGACTATACATAGTTATTAAAAAGAAAATATTTGATAATTTGGATTTGTACCTTTAAACGGTTATAACATTTGACTCGTGTGTCGAAACGACAATTAGACTATATCAAACCGAAGTTAACATTGATACCCATATTTGTAATTGATTTGGGAATGGAACTTCATTATTCGAACTTAATTCCATCATTTATATCACCTATAGAGTGTTTAAAGTTTTTGTCCCATATTTGGCATTTTCGGTTTTAATCAATATGTTCTAATGAAGATGGTTGAGCCAACCAAGAGTATGTTTAAAAATATTTTAATGAATCTCAAAGAAATACAAATAATTTCATGATCCTAAAGATAAAAATGAGAAGAAAAAAATAAGAGTAGTGGGACTGTTCACAGTTATAAAAACAAAATATTTGATAAATCGGATTTGTACTTTAAACGGTCATAACTTTTGACTCGTGTGTAGAAACGACTATTAAAATATATCAAATCGAAGCTCGTACCGATTCCCATTTTCTTATTTCACCAGGCAATGGAACTTCATTATTCGAACCCAAATTCCATCATTTACTTCACTTATCGAGGGTTTAAAGTTATTGTAGTATATTTTTAATAACAGTTTTATTCAATATAGTTGTAATGAAGATGGATTAGCCAACCAAGAGTATGTTTAAAACTATTCTAATGAATATAAAAGTAATACAAAAAATTTCATGATCCTAAAGATAAAAATGAGAAGAAAAAAATAATAGGAGTGGGACTATTCATAGTTATTAAAACAAAATATTTGATAATTTGGATTTGTACCTTTAAACGGTTATAACATTTGACTCGTGTGTCGAAACAACAATTAGAATATATCAAACCGAAGTAAACATTGATACCCATATTTGTAATTGATTTGGGAATGGAACTTCATTATTCGAACCTAATTCCATCATTTATATCACCTATAGAGTGTTTAAAGTTTTTGTCTCATATTTTGCATTTTCGGTTTTAATCAATATGTTCTAATGAAGATGGTTGAGCCAACCAAGAGTATGTTTAAAAATATTTTAATGAATCTCAAAGAAATACAAATAATTTCAGGATCCTAAAGATAAAAATGAGAAGAAAAAGATAAGAGTAGTGGGACTGTTCACAGTTATAAAAACAAAATATTTGATAAATCGGATTTGTACCTTTAAACGGTCATAACTTTTGACTCGTGTGTAGAAACGACTATTAAAATATATCAAATCGAAGCTCGTACCGATTCCCATTTTCTTATTTCACCAGGCAATGGAACTTCATTATTCGAACCCAAATTCCATCATTTACTTCACTTATCGAGGGTTTAAAGTTATTGTAGTATATTTTTAATAACAGTTTTATTCAATATAGTTGTAATGAAGATGGATTAGCCAACCAAGAGTATGTTTAAAACTATTCTAATGAATATAAAAGTAATACAAAAAATTTCATGATCCTAAAGATAAAAATGAGAAGAAAAAAATAATAGGAGTGGGACTATTCATAGTTATTAAAACAAAATATTTGATAATTTGGATTTGTACCTTTAAACGGTTATAACATTTGACTCGTGTGTCGAAACAACAATTAGAATATATCAAACCGAAGTAAACATTGATACCCATATTTGTAATTGATTTGGGAATGGAACTTCATTATTCGAACCTAATTCCATCATTTATATCACCTATAGAGTGTTTAAAGTTTTTGTCTCATATTTTGCATTTTCGGTTTTAATCAATATGTTCTAATGAAGATGGTTGAGCCAACCAAGAGTATGTTTAAAAATATTTTAATGAATCTCAAAGAAATACAAATAATTTCATGATCCTATAGATAAAAATGAGAAGAAAAAGATAAGAGTAGTGGGACTGTTCACAGTTATAAAAACAAAATATTTGATAAATCGGATTTGTACCTTTAAACGGTCATAACATTTGACTCGTGTGTAGAAACGACTATTAAAATATATCAAATCGAAGCTCGTACCGATTCCCATTTTCTTATTTCACCAGGCAATGGAACTTCATTATTCGAACCCAAATTCCATCATTTACTTCACTTATCGAGGGTTTAAAGTTATTGTAGTATATTTTTAATAACAGTTTTATTCAATATAGTTGTAATGAAGATGGATTAGCCAACCAAGAGTATGTTTAAAACTATTCTAATGAATATAAAAGTAATACAAAAAATTTCATGATCCTAAAGATAAAAATGAGAAGAAAAAAATAATAGGAGTGGGACTGTTCACAGTTATAAAAACAAAATCTTTGATAAATGAGATTTCTACCTTTAAACGGTCATGACTTTTGACTCGTGTAACGAAACAACTATTAAAATATATCAAATCGAAGCTCGTACCGATTCCCATTTACTTATTTCACCAGGCAATGGAACTTCATTATTCGAACCCAAATTCCATCATTTACTTCACTTATCGAGGGTTTAAAGTTAATGTAGTATATTTTTAATAACAGTTTTATTCAATATAGTTGTAATGAAGATGGATTAGCCAAGCAAGAGTATGTTTAAAACTATTCTAATGAATATAAAAGTAGTACAAAAAATTTCATGATCCTAAAGATAAAAATGAGAAGAAAAAAATAATAGGAGTGGGACTATACATAGTTATTAAAAAGAAATTTTTTGATAATTTGGATTTGTACCTTTAAACGGTTATAACATTTGACTCGTGTGTCGAAACGACAATTAGAATATATCAAACCGAAGTTAACATTGATACCCATATTTGTAATTGATTTGGGAATGGAACTTCATTATTCGAACTTAATTCCATCATTTATATCACCTATAGAGTGTTTAAAGTTTTTGTCCCATATTTTGCATTTTCGGTTTTAATCAATATGTTCTAATGAAGATGGTTGAGCCAACCAAGAGTATGTTTAAAAATATTTTAATGAATCTCAAAGAAATACAAATAATTTCATGATCCTAAAGATAAAAATGAGAAGAAAAAAATAAGAGTAGTGGGACTGTTCATAGTTACAAAAACAAAATATTTGATAAATCGGATTTGTACCTTTAAACGGTCATAACTTTTGACTCGTGTGTAGAAACGACTATTAAAATATATCAAATCGAAGCTCGTACCGATTCCCATTTTCTTATTTCACCAGGCAATGGAACTTCATTATTCGAACCCAAATTCCATCATTTACTTCACTTATCGAGGGTTTAAAGTTATTGTAGTATATTTTTAATAACAGTTTTATTCAATATAGTTGTAATGAAGATGGATTAGCCAACCAAGAGTATGTTTAAAACTATTCTAATGAATATAAAAGTAATACAAAAAATTTCATGATCCTAAAGATAAAAATGAGAAGAAAAAAATAATAGGAGTGGGACTATTCATAGTTATTAAAACAAAATATTTGATAATTTGGATTTGTACCTTTAAACGGTTATAACATTTGACTCGTGTGTCGAAACGACAATTTTAATATATCAAACTGAAGTAAACATTGATACCCATATTTGCAATTGATTTGGGAATGGAACATCATTATTCGAACCTAATTCCATCATTTATATCACCTATAGAGTGTTTAAAGTTTTTGTCCCATATTTTGCATTTTCGGTTTTAATCAATATGTTCTAATGAAGATGGTTGAGCCAACCAAGAGTATGTTTAAAAATATTTTAATGAATCTCAAAGAAATACAAATAATTTCATGATCCTATAGATAAAAATGAGAAGAAAAAGATAAGAGTAGTGGGACTGTTCACAGTTATAAAAACAAAATATTTGATAAATCGGATTTGTACCTTTAAACGGTCATAACTTTTGACTCGTGTGTAGAAACGACTATTAAAATATATCAAATCGAAGCTCGTACCGATTCCCATTTTCTTAATTCACCAGGCAATGGAACTTCATTATTCGAACCCAAATTCCATCATTTACTTCACTTATCGAGGGTTTAAAGTTATTGTAGTATATTTTTAATAACAGTTTTATTCAATATAGTTGTAATGAAGATGGATTAGCCAACCAAGAGTATGTTTAAAACTATTCTAATGAATATAAAAGTAATACAAAAAATTTCATGATCCTAAAGATAAAAATGAGAAGAAAAAAATAATAGGAGTGGGACTATTCATAGTTATTAAAACAAAATATTTGATAATTTGGATTTGTACCTTTAAACTGTTATAACATTTGACTCGTGTGTCGAAACGACAATTTTAATATATCAAACCGAAGTAAACATTGATACCCATATTTGCAATTGATTTGGGAATGGAACATCATTATTCGAACCTAATTCCATCATTTATATCACCTATAGAGTGTTTAAAGTTTTTGTCCCATATTTTGCATTTTCGGTTTTAATCAATATGTTCTAATGAAGATGGTTGAGCCAACCAAGAGTATGTTTAAAAATATTTTAATGAATCTCAAAGAAATACAAATAATTTCATGATCCTATAGATAAAAATGAGAAGAAAAAGATAAGAGTAGTGGGACTGTTCACAGTTATAAAAACAAAATATTTGATAAATCGGATTTGTACCTTTAAACGGTCATAACTTTTGACTCGTGTGTAGAAACGACTATTAAAATATATCAAATCGAAGCTCGTACCGATTCCCATTTTCTTATTTCACCAGGCAATGGAACTTCATTATTCGAACCCAAATTCCATCATTTACTTCACTTATCGAGGGTTTAAAGTTATTGTAGTATATTTTTAATAACAGTTTTATTCAATATAGTTGTAATGAAGATGGATTAGCCAACCAAGAGTATGTTTAAAACTATTCTAATGAATATAAAAGTAATACAAAAAATTTCATGATCCTAAAGATAAAAATGAGAAGAAAAAAATAATAGGAGTGGGACTATTCATAGTTATTAAAACAAAATATTTGATAATTTGGATTTGTACCTTTAAACGGTTATAACATTTGACTCGTGTGTCGAAACGACAATTAGAATATATCAAACCGAAGTTAACATTGATACCCATATTTGTAATTGATTTGGGAATGGAACTTCATTATTCGAACCTAATTCCATCATTTATATCACCTATAGAGTGTTTAAAGTTTTTGTCCCATATTTTGCATTTTCGGTTTTAATCAATATGTTCTAATGAAGATGGTTGAGCCAACCAAGAGTATGTTTAAAAATATTTTAATGAATCTCAAAGAAATACAAATAATTTCATGATCCTAAAGATAAAAATGAGAAGAAAAAAATAAGAGTAGTGGGACTGTTCACAGTTATAAAAACAAAATATTTGATGAATCGGATTTGTACCTTTAAACGGTCATAACTTTTGACTCGTATATCGTAACGACTATTAAAATATATGAAATCGAAACTGGTATCGATTCCCATTTTCTTATTTAACCAGGCAATGGAACTTCATTATTCGAACCTAAATTCCATCATTTACTTCACTTATCGAGGGTTTAAAGTTATTGTAGTATATTTTTAATAACGGTTTTATTCAATATAGTTGTAATGAAGATGGATTAGCCAACCAAGAGTATGTTTAAAACTATTCTAATGAATATAAAAGTAATACAAAAAATTTCATGATCCTAAAGATAAAAATGAGAAGAAAAAAATAATAGGAGTGGGACTATTCATAGTTATTAAAACAAAATATTTGATAATTTGGATTTGTACCTTTAAACGGTTATAACATTTGACTCGTGTGTCGAAACGACAATTAGAATATATCAAACCGAAGTTAACATTGATACCCATATTTGTAATTGATTTGGGAATGGAACTTCATTATTCGAACCTAATTCCATCATTTATATCACCTATAGAGTGTTTAAAGTTTTTGTCCCATATTTTGCATTTTCGGTTTTAATCAATATGTTCTAATGAAGATGGTTGAGCCAACCAAGAGTATGTTTAAAAATATTTTAATGAATCTCAAAGAAATACAAATAATTTCATGATCCTAAAGATAAAAATGAGAAGAAAAAAATAAGAGTAGTGGGACTGTTCACAGTTATAAAAACAAAATATTTGATGAATCGGATTTGTACCTTTAAACGGTCATAACTTTTGACTCGTATATCGTAACGACTATTAAAATATATGAAATCGAAACTGGTATCGATTCCCATTTTCTTATTTAACCAGGCAATGGAACTTCATTATTCGAACCTAAATTCCATCATTTACTTCACTTATCGAGGGTTTAAAGTTATTGTAGTATATTTTTAATAACGGTTTTATTCAATATAGTTGTAATGAAGATGGATTAGCCAACCAAGAGTATGTTTAAAACTATTCTAATGAATATAAAAGTAATACAAAAAATTTCATGATCCTAAAGATAAAAATGAGAAGAAAAAAATAATAGGAGTGGGACTATTCATAGTTATTAAAACAAAATATTTGATAATTTGGATTTGTACCTTTAAACGGTTATAACATTTGACTCGTGTGTCGAAACGACAATTAGAATATATCAAACCGAAGTTAACATTGATACCCATATTTGTAATTGATTTGGGAATGGAACTTCATTATTCGAACCTAATTCCATCATTTATATCACCTATAGAGTGTTTAAAGTTTTTGTCCCATATTTTGCATTTTCGGTTTTAATCAATATGTTCTAATGAAGATGGTTGAGCCAACCAAGAGTATGTTTAAAAATATTTTAATGAATCTCAAAGAAATACAAATAATTTCATGATCCTAAAGATAAAAATGAGAAGAAAAAAATAAGAGTAGTGGGACTGTTCACAGTTATAAAAACAAAATATTTGATAAATCAGATTTGTACCTTTAAACGGTCATAACTTTTGACTCGTATATCGTAACGACTATTAAAATATATCAAATCGAAACTGGTATCGATTCCCATTTTCTTATTTAACCAGGCAATGGAACTTCATTATTCGAACCTAAATTCCATCATTTACCTCACTTATCGAGGGTTTAAAGTTATTGTAGTATATTTTTAAAAACGGTTTTATTCAATATAGTTGTAATGAAGATGGATTAGCCAACCAAGAGTATGTTTAAAACTATTCTAATGAATATAAAAGTAATACAAATAATTTCATGATCCTAAAGATAAAAATGAGAAGAAAAAAATAATAGGAGTGGGACTATTCAGAGTTATTAAAACAAAATATTTGATAATTTGGATTTGTAGCTTTAAACGGTGATAACATTTGACTCGTGTGTCGAAACGACAATTAGAATATATCAAACCGAAGTTAACATTGATACCCATATTTGTAATTGATTTGGGAATGGAACTTCATTATTCGAACCTAATTCCATCATTTATATCACCTATAGATTGTTTAAAGTTTTTGTCCCATATTTTGCATTTTCGGTTTTAATCAATATGTTCTAATGAAGATGGTTGAGCCAACCAAGAGTATGTTTAAAAATATTTTAATGAATCTCAAAGAAATACAAATAATTTCATGATCCTAAAGATAAAAATGAGAAGAAAAAAATAAGAGTAGTGGGACTGTTCACAGTTATAAAAACAAAATATTTGATAAATCAGATTTGTACCTTTAAACGGTCATAACTTTTGACTCGTGTGTCGAAACGACTATTAAAATATATCAAATTGAAGCTCGTACCGATTCCCATTTTCTTATTTCACCAGGCAATGGAATTTCATTATTCGAACCTAAATTCCATCATTTACTTCACTTATCGAGGGTTTAAAGTTAATGTAGTATATTTTTAATAACAGTTCTATTCAATATAGTTGTAATGAAGATGGATTAGCCAACCAAGAGTATGTTTAAAACTATTCTAATGAATATAAAAGTAATACAAAAAATTTCATGATCCTAAAGATAAAAATGAGAAGAAAAAAATAAGAGTAGTGGGACTGTTCACAGTTATAAAAACAAAATATTTGATAAATCGGATTTTTACCTTTAAACGATCATAACTTTTGACTCGTGTGTCGAAACGACTATTAAAATATATCAAATCGAAGCTCGTACCTATTCCCATTTTCGTATTTCACCAGGCAATGGAATTTCATTATTCGAACCCAAATTCCATCATTTACTTCACTTATCGAGGGTTTAAAGTTAATGTAGTATATTTTTAATAACAGTTTTATTCAATATAGTTGTAATGAAGATGGATTAGCCAACCAAGAGTATGTTTAAAACTATTCTAATGAATATAAAAGTAATACAAAAAATTTCATGATCCTAAAGATAAAAATGTGAAGAAAAAAATAATAGGAGTGGGACTATTCATAGTTATTAAAACAAAATATTTGATAATTTGGATTTGTACCTTTAAACGGTTATAACTTTTGACTCGTGTGTCGAAACGACAATTAGATTATATCAAACCGAAGTTAACATTGATACCCATATTTTTAATTGATTTGGGAATGGAACTTCATTATTCGAACCTAATTCCATCATTTATATCACCTATAGAGTGTTTAAAGTTTTTGTCCCATATTTTGCATTTTCGGTTTTAATCAATATGTTCTAATGAAGATGGTTGAGCCAACCAAGAGTATGTTTAAAAATATTTTAATGAATCCCAAAGAAATACAAATAATTTCATGATCCTAAAGATAAAAATGAGAAGAAAAAAATAAGAGTAGTGGGACTGTTCACAGTTATAAAAACAAAATCTTTGATAAATGAGATTTCTACCTTTAAACGGTCATAACTTTTGACTCGTGTATCGAAACGACTATTAAAATATATCAAATCGAAGCTCGTACCGATTCCCATTTACTTATTTCACCAGGCAATGGAACTTCATTATTCGAACCCAAATTCCATCATTTACTTCACTTATCGAGGGTTTAAAGTTAATGTAGTATATTTTTAATAACGATTTTATTCAATATAGTTGTAACGAAGATGGATTAGCCAACCAAGAGTATGTTTAAAACTATTCTAATGAATATAAAAGTAATACAAAAAATTTCATGATCCTAAAGATAAAAATGAGAAGAAAAAAATAATAGGAGTGGGACTATACATAGTTATTAAAAAGAAAATATTTGATAATTTGGATTTGTACCTTTAAACGGTTATAACTTTTGACTCGTGTGTCGAAACGACAATTAGATTATATCAAACCGAAGTTAACATTGATACCCATATTTTTAATTGATTTGGGAATGGAACTTCATTATTCGAACCTAATTCCATCATTTATATCACCTATAGAGTGTTTAAAGTTTTTGTCCCATATTTTGCATTTTCGGTTTTAATCAATATGTTCTAATGAAGATGGTTGAGCCAACCAAGAGTATGTTTAAAAATATTTTAATGAATCCCAAAGAAATACAAATAATTTCATGATCCTAAAGATAAAAATGAGAAGAAAAAAATAATAGGAGTGGGACTGTTCAGAGTTATTAAAACAAAATATTTGATAATTTGGATTTGTACCTTTAAACGGTTATAACATTTGACTCGTGTGTCGAAACGACAATTAGAATATATCAAACCGAAGTTAACATTCATACCCATATTTGAAATTGATTTGGGAATGGAACTTCATTATTCGAACCTAATTCCATCATTTGTATCACCTATAGAGTGTTTAAAGTTTTTGTCCCATATTTTGCATTTTCGGTTTTAATCAATATGTTCTAATGAAGATGGTTGAGCCAACCAAGAGTATGTTTAAAAATATTTTAATGAATCTCAAAGAAATACAAATAATTTCATGATCCTATAGATAAAAATGAGAAGAAAAAGATAAGAGTAGTGGGACTGTTCACAGTTATAAAAACAAAATATTTGATAAATCGGATTTGTACCTTTAAACGGTCATAACTTTTGACTCGTGTGTAGAAACGACTATTAAAATATATCAAATCGAAGCTCGTACCGATTCCCATTAACTTATTTCACCAGACAATGGAACTTCATTATTCGAACCCAAATTCCATCATTTACTTCACTTATCGAGGGTTTAAAGTTAATGTAGTATATTTTTAATAACAGTTTTATTCAATATAGTTGTAATGAAGATGGATTAGCCAACCAAGAGTATGTTTAAAACTATTCTAATGAATATAAAAGTAATACAAAAAATTTCATGATCCTAAAGATAAAAATGAGAAGAAAAAAATAATACGAGTGGGACTATTCATAGTTATTAAAACAAAATATTTGATAATTTGGATTTGTACCTTTAAACGGTTATAACTTTTGACTCGTGTGTCGAAACGACAATTAGATTATATCAAACCGAAGTTAACATTGATACCCATATTTGTAATTGATTTGGGAATGGAACTTCATTATTCGAACCTAATTCCATCATTTATATCACCTATAGAGTGTTTAAAGTTTTTGTCCCATATTTTGCATTTTCGGTTTTAATCAATATGTTCTAATGAAGATGGTTGAGCCAACCAAGAGTATGTTTAAAAATATTTTAATGAATCTCAAAGAAATACAAATAATTTCATGATCCTAAAGATAAAAATGAGAAGAAAAAAATAAGAGTAGTGGGACTGTTCACAGTTATAAAAACAAAATATTTGATGAATCGGATTTGTACCTTTAAACGGTCATAACTTTTGACTCGTATATCGTAACGACTATTAAAATATATGAAATCGAAACTGGTATCGATTCCCATTTTCTTATTTAACCAGGCAATGGAACTTCATTATTCGAACCTAAATTCCATCATTTACTTCACTTATCGAGGGTTTAAAGTTATTGTAGTATATTTTTAATAACGGTTTTATTCAATATAGTTGTAATGAAGATGGATTAGCCAACCAAGAGTATGTTTAAAACTATTCTAATGAATATAAAAGTAATACAAAAAATTTCATGATCCTAAAGATAAAAATGAGAAGAAAAAAATAATAGGAGTGGGACTATTCATAGTTATTAAAACAAAATATTTGATAATTTGGATTTGTACCTTTAAACGGTTATAACATTTGACTCGTGTGTCGAAACGACAATTAGAATATATCAAACCGAAGTTAACATTGATACCCATATTTGTAATTGATTTGGGAATGGAACTTCATTATTCGAACCTAATTCCATCATTTATATCACCTATAGAGTGTTTAAAGTTTTTGTCCCATATTTTGCATTTTCGGTTTTAATCAATATGTTCTAATGAAGATGGTTGAGCCAACCAAGAGTATGTTTAAAAATATTTTAATGAATCTCAAAGAAATACAAATAATTTCATGATCCTAAAGATAAAAATGAGAAGAAAAAAATAAGAGTAGTGGGACTGTTCACAGATATAAAAACAAAATATTTGATGAATCGGATTTGTACCTTTAAACGGTCATAACTTTTGACTCGTATATCGTAACGACTATTAAAATATATGAAATCGAAACTGGTATCGATTCCCATTTTCTTATTTAACCAGGCAATGGAACTTCATTATTCGAACCTAAATTCCATCATTTACTTCACTTATCGAGGGTTTAAAGTTATTGTAGTATATTTTTAATAACGGTTTTATTCAATATAGTTGTAATGAAGATGGATTAGCCAACCAAGAGTATGTTTAAAACTATTCTAATGAATATAAAAGTAATACAAAAAATTTCATGATCCTAAAGATAAAAATGAGAAGAAAAAAATAATAGGAGTGGGACTATTCATAGTTATTAAAACAAAATATTTGATAATTTGGATTTGTACCTTTAAACGGTTATAACATTTGACTCGTGTGTCGAAACGACAATTAGAATATATCAAACCGAAGTTAACATTGATACCCATATTTGTAATTGATTTGGGAATGGAACTTCATTATTCGAACCTAATTCCATCATTTATATCACCTATAGAGTGTTTAAAGTTTTTGTCCCATATTTTGCATTTTCGGTTTTAATCAATATGTTCTAATGAAGATGGTTGAGCCAACCAAGAGTATGTTTAAAAATATTTTAATGAATCTCAAAGAAATACAAATAATTTCATGATCCTAAAGATAAAAATGAGAAGAAAAAAATAAGAGTAGTGGGACTGTTCACAGTTATAAAAACAAAATATTTGATAAATCAGATTTGTACCTTTAAACGGTCATAACTTTTGACTCGTATATCGTAACGACTATTAAAATATATCAAATCGAAACTGGTATCGATTCCCATTTTCTTATTTAACCAGGCAATGGAACTTCATTATTCGAACCTAAATTCCATCATTTACCTCACTTATCGAGGGTTTAAAGTTATTGTAGTATATTTTTAAAAACGGTTTTATTCAATATAGTTGTAATGAAGATGGATTAGCCAACCAAGAGTATGTTTAAAACTATTCTAATGAATATAAAAGTAATACAAATAATTTCATGATCCTAAAGATAAAAATGAGAAGAAAAAAATAATAGGAGTGGGACTATTCAGAGTTATTAAAACAAAATATTTGATAATTTGGATTTGTAGCTTTAAACGGTGATAACATTTGACTCGTGTGTCGAAACGACAATTAGAATATATCAAACCGAAGTTAACATTGATACCCATATTTGTAATTGATTTGGGAATGGAACTTCATTATTCGAACCTAATTCCATCATTTATATCACCTATAGATTGTTTAAAGTTTTTGTCCCATATTTTGCATTTTCGGTTTTAATCAATATGTTCTAATGAAGATGGTTGAGCCAACCAAGAGTATGTTTAAAAATATTTTAATGAATCTCAAAGAAATACAAATAATTTCATGATCCTAAAGATAAAAATGAGAAGAAAAAAATAAGAGTAGTGGGACTGTTCACAGTTATAAAAACAAAATATTTGATAAATCAGATTTGTACCTTTAAACGGTCATAACTTTTGACTCGTGTGTCGAAACGACTATTAAAATATATCAAATTGAAGCTCGTACCGATTCCCATTTTCTTATTTCACCAGGCAATGGAATTTCATTATTCGAACCTAAATTCCATCATTTACTTCACTTATCGAGGGTTTAAAGTTAATGTAGTATATTTTTAATAACAGTTCTATTCAATATAGTTGTAATGAAGATGGATTAGCCAACCAAGAGTATGTTTAAAACTATTCTAATGAATATAAAAGTAATACAAAAAATTTCATGATCCTAAAGATAAAAATGAGAAGAAAAAAATAAGAGTAGTGGGACTGTTCACAGTTATAAAAACAAAATATTTGATAAATCGGATTTTTACCTTTAAACGATCATAACTTTTGACTCGTGTGTCGAAACGACTATTAAAATATATCAAATCGAAGCTCGTACCTATTCCCATTTTCGTATTTCACCAGGCAATGGAATTTCATTATTCGAACCCAAATTCCATCATTTACTTCACTTATCGAGGGTTTAAAGTTAATGTAGTATATTTTTAATAACAGTTTTATTCAATATAGTTGTAATGAAGATGGATTAGCCAACCAAGAGTATGTTTAAAACTATTCTAATGAATATAAAAGTAATACAAAAAATTTCATGATCCTAAAGATAAAAATGTGAAGAAAAAAATAATAGGAGTGGGACTATTCATAGTTATTAAAACAAAATATTTGATAATTTGGATTTGTACCTTTAAACGGTTATAACTTTTGACTCGTGTGTCGAAACGACAATTAGATTATATCAAACCGAAGTTAACATTGATACCCATATTTTTAATTGATTTGGGAATGGAACTTCATTATTCGAACCTAATTCCATCATTTATATCACCTATAGAGTGTTTAAAGTTTTTGTCCCATATTTTGCATTTTCGGTTTTAATCAATATGTTCTAATGAAGATGGTTGAGCCAACCAAGAGTATGTTTAAAAATATTTTAATGAATCCCAAAGAAATACAAATAATTTCATGATCCTAAAGATAAAAATGAGAAGAAAAAAATAAGAGTAGTGGGACTGTTCACAGTTATAAAAACAAAATCTTTGATAAATGAGATTTCTACATTTAAACGGTCATAACTTTTGACTCGTGTATCGAAACGACTATTAAAATATATCAAATCGAAGCTCGTACCGATTCCCATTTACTTATTTCACCAGGCAATGGAACTTCATTATTCGAACCCAAATTCCATCATTTACTTCACTTATCGAGGGTTTAAAGTTAATGTAGTATATTTTTAATAACGATTTTATTCAATATAGTTGTAACGAAGATGGATTAGCCAACCAAGAGTATGTTTAAAACTATTCTAATGAATATAAAAGTAATACAAAAAATTTCATGATCCTAAAGATAAAAATGAGAAGAAAAAAATAATAGGAGTGGGACTATACATAGTTATTAAAAAGAAAATATTTGATAATTTGGATTTGTACCTTTAAACGGTTATAACTTTTGACTCGTGTGTCGAAACGACAATTAGATTATATCAAACCGAAGTTAACATTGATACCCATATTTTTAATTGATTTGGGAATGGAACTTCATTATTCGAACCTAATTCCATCATTTATATCACCTATAGAGTGTTTAAAGTTTTTGTCCCATATTTTGCATTTTCGGTTTTAATCAATATGTTCTAATGAAGATGGTTGAGCCAACCAAGAGTATGTTTAAAAATATTTTAATGAATCCCAAAGAAATACAAATAATTTCATGATCCTAAAGATAAAAATGAGAAGAAAAAAATAATAGGAGTGGGACTGTTCAGAGTTATTAAAACAAAATATTTGATAATTTGGATTTGTACCTTTAAACGGTTATAACATTTGACTCGTGTGTCGAAACGACAATTAGAATATATCAAACCGAAGTTAACATTCATACCCATATTTGAAATTGATTTGGGAATGGAACTTCATTATTCGAACCTAATTCCATCATTTGTATCACCTATAGAGTGTTTAAAGTTTTTGTCCCATATTTTGCATTTTCGGTTTTAATCAATATGTTCTAATGAAGATGGTTGAGCCAACCAAGAGTATGTTTAAAAATATTTTAATGAATCTCAAAGAAATACAAATAATTTCATGATCCTATAGATAAAAATGAGAAGAAAAAGATAAGAGTAGTGGGACTGTTCACAGTTATAAAAACAAAATATTTGATAAATCGGATTTGTACCTTTAAACGGTCATAACTTTTGACTCGTGTGTAGAAACGACTATTAAAATATATCAAATCGAAGCTCGTACCGATTCCCATTAACTTATTTCACCAGACAATGGAACTTCATTATTCGAACCCAAATTCCATCATTTACTTCACTTATCGAGGGTTTAAAGTTAATGTAGTATATTTTTAATAACAGTTTTATTCAATATAGTTGTAATGAAGATGGATTAGCCAACCAAGAGTATGTTTAAAACTATTCTAATGAATATAAAAGTAATACAAAAAATTTCATGATCCTAAAGATAAAAATGAGAAGAAAAAAATAATACGAGTGGGACTATTCATAGTTATTAAAACAAAATATTTGATAATTTGGATTTGTACCTTTAAACGGTTATAACTTTTGACTCGTGTGTCGAAACGACAATTAGATTATATCAAACCGAAGTTAACATTGATACCCATATTTGTAATTGATTTGGGAATGGAACTTCATTATTCGAACCTAATTCCATCATTTATATCACCTATAGAGTGTTTAAAGTTTTTGTCCCATATTTTGCATTTTCGGTTTTAATCAATATGTTCTAATGAAGATGGTTGAGCCAACCAAGAGTATGTTTAAAAATATTTTAATGAATCTCAAAGAAATACAAATAATTTCATGATCCTAAAGATAAAAATGAGAAGAAAAAAATAAGAGTAGTGGGACTGTTCACAGTTATAAAAACAAAATATTTGATGAATCGGATTTGTACCTTTAAACGGTCATAACTTTTGACTCGTGTGTCGAAACGACTATTAAAATATATCAAATTGAAGCTCGTACCGATTCCCATTTTCTTATTTCACCAGGCAATGGAATTTCATTATTCGAACCTAAATTCCATCATTTACTTCACTTATCGAGGGTTTAAAGTTAATGTAGTATATTTTTAATAACAGTTCTATTCAATATAGTTGTAATGAAGATGGATTAGCCAACCAAGAGTATGTTTAAAACTATTCTAATGAATATAAAAGTAATACAAAAAATTTCATGATCCTAAAGATAAAAATGAGAAGAAAAAAATAAGAGTAGTGGGACTGTTCACAGTTATAAAAACAAAATATTTGATAAATCGGATTTTTACCTTTAAACGATCATAACTTTTGACTCGTGTGTCGAAACGACTATTAAAATATATCAAATCGAAGCTCGTACCGATTCCCATTTACTTATTTCACCAGGCAATGGAACTTCATTATTCGAACCCAAATTCCATCATTTACTTCACTTATCGAGGGTTTAAAGTTAATGTAGTATATTTTTAATAACAGTTTTATTCAATATAGTTGTAATGAAGTTGGATTAGCCAACCAAGAGTATGTTTAAAACTATTCTAATGAATATAAAAGTAATACAAAAAATTTCATGATCCTAAAGATAAAAATGAGAAGAAAAAAATAATAGGAGTGGGACTATTCATAGTTATTAAAACAAAATATTTGATAATTTGGATTTGTACCTTTAAACGGTTATAACTTTTGACTCGTGTGTCGAAACGACAATTAGATTATATCAAACCGAAGTTAACATTGATACCCATATTTTTAATTGATTTGGGAATGGAACTTCATTATTCGAACCTAATTCCATCATTTATATCACCTATAGAGTGTTTAAAGTTTTTGTCCCATATTTTGCATTTTCGGTTTTAATCAATATGTTCTAATGAAGATGGTTGAGCCAACCAAGAGTATGTTTAAAAATATTTTAATGAATCTCAAAGAAATACAAATAATTTCATGATCCTAAAGATAAAAATGAGAAGAAAAAAATAAGAGTAGTGGGACTGTTCACAGTTATAAAAACAAAATCTTTGATAAATGAGATTTCTACCTTTAAACGGTCATAACTTTTGACTCGTGTATCGAAACGACTATTAAAATATATCAAATCGAAGCTCGTACCGATTCCCATTTACTTATTTCACCAGGCAATGGAACTTCATTATTCGAACCCAAATTCCATCATTTACTTCACTTATCGAGGGTTTAAAGTTAATGTAGTATATTTTTAATAACAGTTTTATTCAATATAGTTGTAATGAAGATGGATTAGCCAACCAAGAGTATGTTTAAAACTATTCTAATGAATATAAAAGTAATACAAAAAATTTCATGATCCTAAAGATAAAAATGAGAAGAAAAAAATAATAGGAGTGGGACTATACATAGTTATTAAAAAGAAAATATTTGATAATTTGGATTTGTACCTTTAAACGGTTATAACATTTAACTCGTGTGTCGAAACGACAATTAGAATATATCAAACCGAAGTTAACATTGATACCCATATTTGTAATTGATTTGGGAATGGAACTTCATTATTCGAACTTAATTCCATCATTTATATCACCTATAGAGTGTTTAAAGTTTTTGTCCCATATTTTGCATTTTCGGTTTTAATCAATATGTTCTAATGAAGATGGTTGAGCCAACCAAGAGTATGTTTAAAAATATTTTAATGAATCTCAAAGAAATACAAATAATTTCATGATCCTAAAGATAAAAATGAGAAGAAAAAAATAAGAGTAGTTGGACTGTTCACAGTTATAAAAACAAAATATTTGATAAATCGGATTTGTACCTTTAAACGGTCATAACTTTTGACTCGTGTGTAGAAACGACTATTAAAATATATCAAATCGAAGCTCGTACCGATTCCCATTTTCTTATTTCACCAGGCAATGGAACTTCATTATTCGAACCCAAATTCCATCATTTACTTCACTTATCGAGGGTTTAAATTTATTGTAGTATATTTTTAATAACAGTTTTATTCAATATAGTTGTAATGAAGATGGATTAGCCAACCAAGAGTATGTTTAAAACTATTCTAATGAATATAAAAGTAATACAAAAAATTTCATGATCCTAAAGATAAAAATGAGAAGAAAAAAAATAATAGGAGTGGGACTGTTCATAGTTATTAAAACAAAATATTTGATAATTTGGATTTGTACCTTTAAACGGTTATAACATTTGACTCGTGTGTCGAAACGACAATTAGAATATATCAAACCGAAGTTAACATTGATACCCATATTTGTAATTGATTTGGGAATGGAACTTCATTATTCGAACCTAATTCCATCATTTATATCACCTATAGAGTGTTTAAAGTTTTTGTCCCATATTTTGCATTTTCGGTTTTAATCAATATGTTCTAATGAAGATGGTTGAGCCAACCAAGAGTATGTTTAAAAATATTTTAATGAATCTCAAAGAAATACAAATAATTTCATGATCCTAAAGATAAAAATGAGAAGAAAAAAATAAGAGTAGTGGGACTGTTCACAGTTATAAAAACAAAATATTTGATGAATCGGATTTGTACCTTTAAACGGTCATAACTTTTGACTCGTGTGTCGAAACGACTATTAAAATATATCAAATTGAAGCTCGTACCGATTCCCATTTTCTTATTTCACCAGGCAATGGAATTTCATTATTCGAACCTAAATTCCATCATTTACTTCACTTATCGAGGGTTTAAAGTTAATGTAGTATATTTTTAATAACAGTTCTATTCAATATAGTTGTAATGAAGATGGATTAGCCAACCAAGAGTATGTTTAAAACTATTCTAATGAATATAAAAGTAATACAAAAAATTTCATGATCCTAAAGATAAAAATGAGAAGAAAAAAATAAGAGTAGTGGGACTGTTCACAGTTATAAAAACAAAATATTTGATAAATCGGATTTTTACCTTTAAACGATCATAACTTTTGACTCGTGTGTCGAAACGACTATTAAAATATATCAAATCGAAGCTCGTACCGATTCCCATTTACTTATTTCACCAGGCAATGGAACTTCATTATTCGAACCCAAATTCCATCATTTACTTCACTTATCGAGGGTTTAAAGTTAATGTAGTATATTTTTAATAACAGTTTTATTCAATATAGTTGTAATGAAGATGGATTAGCCAACCAAGAGTATGTTTAAAACTATTCTAATGAATATAAAAGTAATACAAAAAATTTCATGATCCTAAAGATAAAAATGAGAAGAAAAAAATAATAGGAGTGGGACTATACATAGTTATTAAAAAGAAAATATTTGATAATTTGGATTTGTACCTTTAAACGGTTATAACATTTAACTCGTGTGTCGAAACGACAATTAGAATATATCAAACCGAAGTTAACATTGATACCCATATTTGTAATTGATTTGGGAATGGAACTTCATTATTCGAACTTAATTCCATCATTTATATCACCTATAGAGTGTTTAAAGTTTTTGTCCCATATTTTGCATTTTCGGTTTTAATCAATATGTTCTAATGAAGATGGTTGAGCCAACCAAGAGTATGTTTAAAAATATTTTAATGAATCTCAAAGAAATACAAATAATTTCATGATCCTAAAGATAAAAATGAGAAGAAAAAAATAAGAGTAGTTGGACTGTTCACAGTTATAAAAACAAAATATTTGATAAATCGGATTTGTACCTTTAAACGGTCATAACTTTTGACTCGTGTGTAGAAACGACTATTAAAATATATCAAATCGAAGCTCGTACCGATTCCCATTTTCTTATTTCACCAGGCAATGGAACTTCATTATTCGAACCCAAATTCCATCATTTACTTCACTTATCGAGGGTTTAAAGTTATTGTAGTATATTTTTAATAACAGTTTTATTCAATATAGTTGTAATGAAGATGGATTAGCCAACCAAGAGTATGTTTAAAACTATTCTAATGAATATAAAAGTAATACAAAAAATTTCATGATCCTAAAGATAAAAATGAGAAGAAAAAAATAATAGGAGTGGGACTGTTCATAGTTATTAAAACAAAATATTTGATAATTTGGATTTGTACCTTTAAACGGTTATAACATTTGACTCGTGTGTCGAAACGACAATTAGAATATATCAAACCGAAGTTAACATTGATACCCATATTTGTAATTGATTTGGGAATGGAACTTCATTATTCGAACCTAATTCCATCATTTATATCACCTATAGAGTGTTTAAAGTTTTTGTCCCATATTTTGCATTTTCGGTTTTAATCAATATGTTCTAATGAAGATGGTTGAGCCAACCAAGAGTATGTTTAAAAATATTTTAATGAATCTCAAAGAAATACAAATAATTTCATGATCCTAAAGATAAAAATGAGAAGAAAAAAATAAGAGTAGTGGGACTGTTCACAGTTATAAAAACAAAATATTTGATAAATCGGATTTGTACCTTTAAACGGTCATAACTTTTGACTCGTGTGTAGAAACGACTATTAAAATATATCAAATCGAAGCTCGTACCGATTCCCATTTTCTTATTTCACCAGGCAATGGAACTTCATTATTCGAACCCAAATTCCATCATTTACTTCACTTATCGAGGGTTTAAAGTTATTGTAGTATATTTTTAATAACAGTTTTATTCAATATAGTTGTAATGAAGATGGATTAGCCAACCAAGAGTATGTTTAAAACTATTCTAATGAATATAAAAGTAATACAAAAAATTTCATGATCCTAAAGATAAAAATGAGAAGAAAAAAATAATAGGAGTGGGACTGTTCATAGTTATTAAAACAAAATATTTGATAATTTGGATTTGTACCTTTAAACGGTTATAACATTTGACTCGTGTGTCGAAACGACAATTAGAATATATCAAACCGAAGTTAACATTGATACCCATATTTGTAATTGATTTGGGAATGGAACTTCATTATTCGAACCTAATTCCATCATTTATATCACCTATAGAGTGTTTAAAGTTTTTGTCCCATATTTTGCATTTTCGGTTTTAATCAATATGTTCTAATGAAGATGGTTGAGCCAACCAAGAGTATGTTTAAAAATATTTTAATGAATCTCAAAGAAATACAAATAATTTCATGATCCTATAGATAAAAATGAGAAGAAAAAGATAAGAGTAGTGGGACTGTTCACAGTTATAAAAACAAAATATTTGATAAATCGGATTTGTACCTTTAAACGGTCAAAACTTTTGACTCGTGTGTAGAAACGACTATTAAAATATATCAAATCGAAGCTCGTACCGATTCCCATTTTCTTATTTCACCAGGCAATGGAACTTCATTATTCGAACCCAAATTCCATCATTTACTTCACTTATCGAGGGTTTAAAGTTATTGTAGTATATTTTTAATAACAGTTTTATTCAATATAGTTGTAATGAAGATGGATTAGCCAACCAAGAGTATGTTTAAAACTATTCTAATGAATATAAAAGTAATACAAAAAATTTCATGATCCTAAAGATAAAAATGAGAAGAAAAAAATAATAGGAGTGGGACTGTTCATAGTTATTAAAACAAAATATTTGATAATTTGGATTTGTACCTTTAAACGGTTATAACATTTAACTCGTGTGTCGAAACGACAATTAGAATATATCAAACCGAAGTTAACATTGATACCCATATTTGTAATTGATTTGGGAATGGAACTTCATTATTCGAACTTAATTCCATCATTTATATCACCTATAGAGTGTTTAAAGTTTTTGTCCCATATTTTGCATTTTCGGTTTTAATCAATATGTTCTAATGAAGATGGTTGAGCCAACCAAGAGTATGTTTAAAAATATTTTAATGAATCTCAAAGAAATACAAATAATTTCATGATCCTAAAGATAAAAATGAGAAGAAAAAAATAAGAGTAGTTGGACTGTTCACAGTTATAAAAACAAAATATTTGATAAATCGGATTTGTACCTTTAAACGGTCATAACTTTTGACTCGTGTGTAGAAACGACTATTAAAATATATCAAATCGAAGCTCGTACCGATTCCCATTTTCTTATTTCACCAGGCAATGGAACTTCATTATTCGAACCCAAATTCCATCATTTACTTCACTTATCGAGGGTTTAAAGTTATTGTAGTATATTTTTAATAACAGTTTTATTCAATATAGTTGTAATGAAGATGGATTAGCCAACCAAGAGTATGTTTAAAACTATTCTAATGAATATAAAAGTAATACAAAAAATTTCATGATCCTAAAGATAAAAATGAGAAGAAAAAAATAATAGGAGTGGGACTGTTCATAGTTATTAAAACAAAATATTTGATAATTTGGATTTGTACCTTTAAACGGTTATAACATTTGACTCGTGTGTCGAAACGACAATTAGAATATATCAAACCGAAGTTAACATTGATACCCATATTTGTAATTGATTTGGGAATGGAACTTCATTATTCGAACCTAATTCCATCATTTATATCACCTATAGAGTGTTTAAAGTTTTTGTCCCATATTTTGCATTTTCGGTTTTAATCAATATGTTCTAATGAAGATGGTTGAGCCAACCAAGAGTATGTTTAAAAATATTTTAATGAATCTCAAAGAAATACAAATAATTTCATGATCCTAAAGATAAAAATGAGAAGAAAAAAATAAGAGTAGTGGGACTGTTCACAGTTATAAAAACAAAATATTTGATAAATCGGATTTGTACCTTTAAACGGTCATAACTTTTGACTCGTGTGTAGAAACGACTATTAAAATATATCAAATCGAAGCTCGTACCGATTCCCATTTTCTTATTTCACCAGGCAATGGAACTTCATTATTCGAACCCAAATTCCATCATTTACTTCACTTATCGAGGGTTTAAAGTTATTGTAGTATATTTTTAATAACAGTTTTATTCAATATAGTTGTAATGAAGATGGATTAGCCAACCAAGAGTATGTTTAAAACTATTCTAATGAATATAAAAGTAATACAAAAAATTTCATGATCCTAAAGATAAAAATGAGAAGAAAAAAATAATAGGAGTGGGACTGTTCATAGTTATTAAAACAAAATATTTGATAATTTGGATTTGTACCTTTAAACGGTTATAACATTTGACTCGTGTGTCGAAACGACAATTAGAATATATCAAACCGAAGTTAACATTGATACCCATATTTGTAATTGATTTGGGAATGGAACTTCATTATTCGAACCTAATTCCATCATTTATATCACCTATAGAGTGTTTAAAGTTTTTGTCCCATATTTTGCATTTTCGGTTTTAATCAATATGTTCTAATGAAGATGGTTGAGCCAACCAAGAGTATGTTTAAAAATATTTTAATGAATCTCAAAGAAATACAAATAATTTCATGATCCTATAGATAAAAATGAGAAGAAAAAGATAAGAGTAGTGGGACTGTTCACAGTTATAAAAACAAAATATTTGATAAATCGGATTTGTACCTTTAAACGGTCAAAACTTTTGACTCGTGTGTAGAAACGACTATTAAAATATATCAAATCGAAGCTCGTACCGATTCCCATTTTCTTATTTCACCAGGCAATGGAACTTCATTATTCGAACCCAAATTCCATCATTTACTTCACTTATCGAGGGTTTAAAGTTATTGTAGTATATTTTTAATAACAGTTTTATTCAATATAGTTGTAATGAAGATGGATTAGCCAACCAAGAGTATGTTTAAAACTATTCTAATGAATATAAAAGTAATACAAAAAATTTCATGATCCTAAAGATAAAAATGAGAAGAAAAAAATAATAGGAGTGGGACTGTTCATAGTTATTAAAACAAAATATTTGATAATTTGGATTTGTACCTTTAAACGGTTATAACATTTGACTCGTGTGTCGAAACGACAATTAGAATATATCAAACCGAAGTTAACATTGATACCCATATTTGTAATTGATTTGGGAATGGAACTTCATTATTCGAACCTAATTCCATCATTTATATCACCTATAGAGTGTTTAAAGTTTTTGTCCCATATTTTGCATTTTCGGTTTTAATCAATATGTTCTAATAAAGATGGTTGAGCCAACCAAGAGTATGTTTAAAAATATTTTAATGAATCTCAAAGAAATACAAATAATTTCATGATCCTATAGATAAAAATGAGAAGAAAAAGATAAGAGTAGTGGGACTGTTCACACTTATAAAAACAAAATATTTGATAAATCGGATTTGTACCTTTAAACGGTCATAACTTTTGACTCGTGTGTAGAAACGACTATTAAAATATATCAAATCGAAGCTCGTACCGATTCCCATTTTCTTATTTCACCAGGCAATGGAACTTCATTATTCGAACCCAAATTCCATCATTTACTTCACTTATCGAGGGTTTAAAGTTATTGTAGTATATTTTTAATAACAGTTTTATTCAATATAGTTGTAATGAAGATGGATTAGCCAACCAAGAGTATGTTTAAAACTATTCTAATGAATATAAAAGTAATACAAAAAAATTTCATGATCCTAAAGATAAAAATGAGAAGAAAAAAATAATAGGAGTGGGACTGTTCATAGTTATTAAAACAAAATATTTGATAATTTGGATTTGTACCTTTAAACGGTTATAACATTTGACTCGTGTGTCGAAACGACAATTAGAATATATCAAACCGAAGTTAACATTGATACCCATATTTGTAATTGATTTGGGAATGGAACTTCATTATTCGAACCTAATTCCATCATTTATATCACCTATAGAGTGTTTAAAGTTTTTGTCCCATATTTTGCATTTTCGGTTTTAATCAATATGTTCTAATGAAGATGGTTGAGCCAACCAAGAGTATGTTTAAAAATATTTTAATGAATCTCAAAGAAATACAAATAATTTCCTGATCCTAAAGATAAAAATGAGAAGAAAAAAATAAGAGTAGTGGGACTGTTCACACTTATAAAAACAAAATCTTTGATAAATGAGATTTCTACCTTTAAACGGTCATAACTTTTGACTCGTGTATCGAAACAACTATTAAAATATATCAAATCGAAGCTCGTACCGATTCCCATTTACTTATTTCACCAGGCAATGGAACTTCATTATTCGAACCCAAATTCCATCATTTACTTCACTTATCGAGGGTTTAAAGTTATTGTAGTATATTTTTAATAACAGTTTTATTCAATATAGTTGTAATGAAGATGGATTAGCCAACCAAGAGTATGTTTAAAACTATTCTAATGAATATAAAAGTAATACAAAAAATTTCATGATCCTAAAGATAAAAATGAGAAGAAAAAAATAATAGGAGTGGGACTATACATAGTTATTAAAAAGAAAATATTTGATAATTTGGATTTGTACCTTTAAACGGTTATAACATTTGACTCGTGTGTCGAAACGACAATTAGAATATATCAAACCAAAGTTAACATTGATACCCATATTTGTAATTGATTTGGGAATGGAACTTCATTATTCGAACCTAATTCCATCATTTATATCACCTATAGAGTGTTTAAAGTTTTTGTCCCATATTTTGCATTTTCGGTTTTAATCAATATGTTCTAATGAAGATGGTTGAGCCAACCAAGAGTATGTTTAAAAATATTTTAATGAATCCCAAAGAAATACAAATAATTTCATGATCCTATAGATAAAAATGAGAAGAAAAAGATAAGAGTAGTGGGACTGTTCACAGTTATAAAAACAAAATATTTGATAAATCGGATTTGTACCTTTAAACGGTCATAACTTTTGACTCGTGTGTAGAAACGACTATTAAAATATATCAAATCGAAGCTCGTACCGATTCCCATTTTCTTATTTCACCAGGCAATGGAACTTCATTATTCGAACCCAAATTCCATCATTTACTTCACTTATCGAGGGTTTAAAGTTATTGTAGTATATTTTTAATAACAGTTTTATTCAATATAGTTGTAATGAAGATGGATTAGCCAACCAAGAGTATGTTTAAAACTATTCTAATGAATATAAAAGTAATACAAAAAATTTCATGATCCTAAAGATAAAAATGAGAAGAAAAAAATAATAGGAGTGGGACTGTTCATAGTTATTAAAACAAAATATTTGATAATTTGGATTTGTACCTTTAAACGGTTATAACATTTGACTCGTGTGTCGAAACGACAATTAGAATATATCAAACCGAAGTTAACATTGATACCCATATTTATAATTCATTTGGGAATGGAACTTCATTATTCGAACCTAATTCCATCATTTATATCACCTATAGAGTGTTTAAAGTTTTTGTCCCATATTTTGCATTTTCGGTTTTAATCAATATGTTCTAATGAAGATGGTTGAGCCAACCAAGAGTATGTTTAAAAATATTTTAATGAATCTCAAACAAATACAAATAATTTCATGATCCTATAGATAAAAATGAGAAGAAAAAGATAAGAGTAGTGGGACTGTTCACAGTTATAAAAACAAAATATTTGATAAATCGGATTTGTACCTTTAAACGGTCAAAACTTTTGACTCGTGTGTAGAAACGACTATTAAAATATATCAAATCGAAGCTCGTACCGATTCCCATTTTCTTATTTCACCAGGCAATGGAACTTCATTATTCGAACCCAAATTCCATCATTTACTTCACTTATCGAGGGTTTAAAGTTATTGTAGTATATTTTTAATAACAGTTTTATTCAATATAGTTGTAATGAAGATGGATTAGCCAACCAAGAGTATGTTTAAAACTATTCTAATGAATATAAAAGTAATACAAAAAATTTCATGATCCTAAAGATAAAAATGAGAAGAAAAAAATAATAGGAGTGGGACTGTTCATAGTTATTAAAACAAAATATTTGATAATTTGGATTTGTACCTTTAAACGGTTATAACATTTGACTCGTGCGTCGAAACGACAATTAGAATATATCAAACCGAAGTTAACATTGATACCCATATTTGTAATTGATTTGGGAATGGAACTTCATTATTCGAACCTAATTCCATCATTTATATCACCTATAGAGTGTTTAAAGTTTTTGTCCCATATTTTGCATTTTCGGTTTTAATCAATATGTTCTAATGAAGATGGTTGAGCCAACCAAGAGTATGTTTAAAAATATTTTAATGATTCTCAAAGAAATACAAATAATTTCATGATCTTATAGATAAAAATGAGAAGAAAAAGATAAGAGTAGTGGGACTGTTCACAGTTATAAAAACAAAATATTTGATAAATCGGATTTGTACCTTTAAACGGTCATAACTTTTGACTCGTGTGTAGAAACGACTATTAAAATATATCAAATCGAAGCTCGTACCGATTCCCATTTTCTTATTTCACCAGGCAATGGAACTTCATTATTCGAACCCAAATTCCATCATTTACTTCACTTATCGAGGGTTTAAAGTTAATGTAGTATATTTTTAATAACAGTTTTATTCAATATAGTTGTAATGAAGATGGATTAGCCAACCAAGAGTATGTTTAAAACTATTCTAATGAATATAAAAGTAATACAAAAAATTTCATGATCCTAAAGATAAAAATGAGAAGAAAAAAATAATAGGAGTGGGACTATACATAGTTATTAAAAAGAAAATATTTGATAATTTAGATTTGTACCTTTAAACGGTTATAACATTTGACTCGTGTGTCGAAACGACAATTAGAATATATCAAACCGAAGTTAACATTGATACCCATATTTGTAATTGATTTGGGAATGGAACTTCATTATTCGAACCTAATTACATCATTTATATCACCTATAGAGTGTTTAAAGTTTTTGTCCCATATTTTGCATTTTCGGTTTTAATCAATATGTTCTAATGAAGATGGTTGAGCCAACCAAGAGTATGTTTAAAAATATTTTAATGAATCGAAAAGAAATACAAATAATTTCATGATCCTATAGATAAAAATGAGAAGAAAAAGATAAGAGTAGTGGGACTCTTCACAGTTATAAAAACAAAATATTTGATAAATCGGATTTGTACCTTTAAACGGTCATAACTTTTGACTCGTGTGTAGAAACGACTATTAAAATATATCAAATCGAAGCTCGTACCGATTCCCATTTTCTTATTTCACCAGGCAATGGAACTTCATTATTCGAACCCAAATTCCATCATTTACTTCACTTATCGAGGGTTTAAAGTTATTGTAGTATATTTTTAATAACAGTTTTATTCAATATAGTTGTAATGAAGATGGATTAGCCAACCAAGAGTATGTTTAAAACTATTCTAATGAATATAAAAGTAATACAAAAAATTTCATGATCCTAAAGATAAAAATGAGAAGGAAAAAATAATAGGAGTGGGACTGTTCATAGTTATTAAAACAAAATATTTGATAATTTGGATTTGTACCTTTAAACGGTTATAACATTTGACTCGTGTGTCGAAACGACAATTAGAATATATCAAACCGAAGTTAACATTGATACCCATATTTGTAATTGATTTGGGAATGGAACTTCATTATTCGAACCTAATTCCATCATTTATATCACCTATAGAGTGTTTAAAGTTTTTGTCCCATATTTTGCATTTTCGGTTTTAATCAATATGTTCTAATGAAGATGGTTGAGCCAACCAAGAGTATGTTTAAAAATATTTTAATGAATCTCAAAGAAATACAAATAATTTCATGATCCTAAAGATAAAAATGAGAAGAAAAAAATAAGAGTAGTGGGACTGTTCACAGTTATAAAAACAAAATATTTGATAAATCGGATTTGTACCTTTAAACGGTCATAACTTTTGACTCGTGTGTAGAAACGACTATTAAAATATATCAAATCGAAGCTCGTACCGATTCCCATTTTCTTATTTCACCAGGCAATGGAACTTCATTATTCGAACCCAAATTCCATCATTTACTTCACTTATCGAGGGTTTAAAGTTATTGTAGTATATTTTTAATAACAGTTTTATTCAATATAGTTGTAATGAAGATGGATTAGCCAACCAAGAGTATGTTTAAAACTATTCTAATGAATATAAAAGTAATACAAAAAATTTCATGATCCTAAAGATAAAAATGAGAAGAAAAAAATAATTGGAGTGGGACTGTTCATAGTTATTAAAACAAAATATTTGATAATTTGGATTTGTACCTTTAAACGGTTATAACATTTGACTCGTGTGTCGAAACGACAATTAGAATATATCAAACCGAAGTTAACATTGATACCCATATTTGTAATTCATTTGGGAATGGAACTTCATTATTCGAACCTAATTCCATCATTTATATCACCTATAGAGTGTTTAAAGTTTTTGTCCCATATTTTGCATTTTCGGTTTTAATCAATATGTTCTAATGAAGATGGTTGAGCCAACCAAGAGTATGTTTAAAAATATTTTAATGAATCTCAAACAAATACAAATAATTTCATGATCCTATAGATAAAAATGAGAAGAAAAAGATAAGAGTAGTGGGACTGTTCACAGTTATAAAAACAAAATATTTGATAAATCGGATTTGTACCTTTAAACGGTCAAAACTTTTGACTCGTGTGTAGAAACGACTATTAAAATATATCAAATCGAAGCTCGTACCGATTCCCATTTTCTTATTTCACCAGGCAATGGAACTTCATTATTCGAACCCAAATTCCATCATTTACTTCACTTATCGAGGGTTTAAAGTTATTGTAGTATATTTTTAATAACAGTTTTATTCAATATAGTTGTAATGAAGATGGATTAGCCAACCAAGAGTATGTTTAAAACTATTCTAATGAATATAAAAGTAATACAAAAAATTTCATGATCCTAAAGATAAAAATGAGAAGAAAAAAATAATAGGAGTGGGACTGTTCATAGTTATTAAAACAAAATATTTGATAATTTGGATTTGTACCTTTAAACGGTTATAACATTTGACTCGTGCGTCGAAACGACAATTAGAATATATCAAACCGAAGTTAACATTGATACCCATATTTGTAATTGATTTGGGAATGGAACTTCATTATTCGAACCTAATTCCATCATTTATATCACCTATAGAGTGTTTAAAGTTTTTGTCCCATATTTTGCATTTTCGGTTTTAATCAATATGTTCTAATGAAGATGGTTGAGCCAACCAAGAGTATGTTTAAAAATATTTTAATGAATCTCAAAGAAATACAAATAATTTCATGATCTTATAGATAAAAATGAGAAGAAAAAGATAAGAGTAGTGGGACTGTTCACAGTTATAAAAACAAAATATTTGATAAATCGGATTTGTACCTTTAAACGGTCATAACTTTTGACTCGTGTGTAGAAACGACTATTAAAATATATCAAATCGAAGCTCGTACCGATTCCCATTTTCTTATTTCACCAGGCAATGGAACTTCATTATTCGAACCCAAATTCCATCATTTACTTCACTTATCGAGGGTTTAAAGTTAATGTAGTATATTTTTAATAACAGTTTTATTCAATATAGTTGTAATGAAGATGGATTAGCCAACCAAGAGTATGTTTAAAACTATTCTAATGAATATAAAAGTAATACAAAAAATTTCATGATCCTAAAGATAAAAATGAGAAGAAAAAAATAATAGGAGTGGGACTATACATAGTTATTAAAAAGAAAATATTTGATAATTTAGATTTGTACCTTTAAACGGTTATAACATTTGACTCGTGTGTCGAAACGACAATTAGAATATATCAAACCGAAGTTAACATTGATACCCATATTTGTAATTGATTTGGGAATGGAACTTCATTATTCGAACCTAATTCCATCATTTATATCACCTATAGAGTGTTTAAAGTTTTTGTCCCATATTTTGCATTTTCGGTTTTAATCAATATGTTCTAATGAAGATGGTTGAGCCAACCAAGAGTATGTTTAAAAATATTTTAATGAATCGAAAAGAAATACAAATAATTTCATGATCCTATAGATAAAAATGAGAAGAAAAAGATAAGAGTAGTGGGACTCTTCACAGTTATAAAAACAAAATATTTGATAAATCGGATTTGTACCTTTAAACGGTCATAACTTTTGACTCGTGTGTAGAAACGACTATTAAAATATATCAAATCGAAGCTCGTACCGATTCCCATTTTCTTATTTCACCAGGCAATGGAACTTCATTATTCGAACCCAAATTCCATCATTTACTTCACTTATCGAGGGTTTAAAGTTATTGTAGTATATTTTTAATAACAGTTTTATTCAATATAGTTGTAATGAAGATGGATTAGCCAACCAAGAGTATGTTTAAAACTATTCTAATGAATATAAAAGTAATACAAAAAATTTCATGATCCTAAAGATAAAAATGAGAAGGAAAAAATAATAGGAGTGGGACTGTTCATAGTTATTAAAACAAAATATTTGATAATTTGGATTTGTACCTTTAAACGGTTATAACATTTGACTCGTGTGTCGAAACGACAATTAGAATATATCAAACCGAAGTTAACATTGATACCCATATTTGTAATTGATTTGGGAATGGAACTTCATTATTCGAACCTAATTCCATCATTTATATCACCTATAGAGTGTTTAAAGTTTTTGTCCCATATTTTGCATTTTCGGTTTTAATCAATATGTTCTAATGAAGATGGTTGAGCCAACCAAGAGTATGTTTAAAAATATTTTAATGAATCTCAAAGAAATACAAATAATTTCATGATCCTAAAGATAAAAATGAGAAGAAAAAAATAAGAGTAGTGGGACTGTTCACAGTTATAAAAACAAAATATTTGATAAATCGGATTTGTACCTTTAAACGGTCATAACTTTTGACTCGTGTGTAGAAACGACTATTAAAATATATCAAATCGAAGCTCGTACCGATTCCCATTTTCTTATTTCACCAGGCAATGGAACTTCATTATTCGAACCCAAATTCCATCATTTACTTCACTTATCGAGGGTTTAAAGTTATTGTAGTATATTTTTAATAACAGTTTTATTCAATATAGTTGTAATGAAGATGGATTAGCCAACCAAGAGTATGTTTAAAACTATTCTAATGAATATAAAAGTAATACAAAAAATTTCATGATCCTAAAGATAAAAATGAGAAGAAAAAAATAATAGGAGTGGGACTGTTCATAGTTATTAAAACAAAATATTTGATAATTTGGATTTGTACCTTTAAACGGTTATAACATTTGACTCGTGTGTCGAAACGACAATTAGAATATATCAAACCGAAGTTAACATTGATACCCATATTTGTAATTCATTTGGGAATGGAACTTCATTATTCGAACCTAATTCCATCATTTATATCACCTATAGAGTGTTTAAAGTTTTTGTCCCATATTTTGCATTTTCGGTTTTAATCAATATGTTCTAATGAAGATGGTTGAGCCAACCAAGAGTATGTTTAAAAATATTTTAATGAATCGAAAAGAAATACAAATAATTTCATGATCCTATAGATAAAAATGAGAAGAAAAAGATAAGAGTAGTGGGACTCTTCACAGTTATAAAAACAAAATATTTGATAAATCGGATTTGTACCTTTAAACGGTCATAACTTTTGACTCGTGTGTAGAAACGACTATTAAAATATATCAAATCGAAGCTCGTACCGATTCCCATTTTCTTATTTCACCAGGCAATGGAACTTCATTATTCGAACCCAAATTCCATCATTTACTTCACTTATCGAGGGTTTAAAGTTATTGTAGTATATTTTTAATAACAGTTTTATTCAATATAGTTGTAATGAAGATGGATTAGCCAACCAAGAGTATGTTTAAAACTATTCTAATGAATATAAAAGTAATACAAAAAATTTCATGATCCTAAAGATAAAAATGAGAAGGAAAAAATAATAGGAGTGGGACTGTTCATAGTTATTAAAACAAAATATTTGATAATTTGGATTTGTACCTTTAAACGGTTATAACATTTGACTCGTGTGTCGAAACGACAATTAGAATATATCAAACCGAAGTTAACATTGATACCCATATTTGTAATTGATTTGGGAATGGAACTTCATTATTCGAACCTAATTCCATCATTTATATCACCTATAGAGTGTTTAAAGTTTTTGTCCCATATTTTGCATTTTCGGTTTTAATCAATATGTTCTAATGAAGATGGTTGAGCCAACCAAGAGTATGTTTAAAAATATTTTAATGAATCTCAAAGAAATACAAATAATTTCATGATCCTAAAGATAAAAATGAGAAGAAAAAAATAAGAGTAGTGGGACTGTTCACAGTTATAAAAACAAAATATTTGATAAATCGGATTTGTACCTTTAAACGGTCATAACTTTTGACTCGTGTGTAGAAACGACTATTAAAATATATCAAATCGAAGCTCGTACCGATTCCCATTTTCTTATTTCACCAGGCAATGGAACTTCATTATTCGAACCCAAATTCCATCATTTACTTCACTTATCGAGGGTTTAAAGTTATTGTAGTATATTTTTAATAACAGTTTTATTCAATATAGTTGTAATGAAGATGGATTAGCCAACCAAGAGTATGTTTAAAACTATTCTAATGAATATAAAAGTAATACAAAAAATTTCATGATCCTAAAGATAAAAATGAGAAGAAAAAAATAATAGGAGTGGGACTGTTCATAGTTATTAAAACAAAATATTTGATAATTTGGATTTGTACCTTTAAACGGTTATAACATTTGACTCGTGTGTCGAAACGACAATTAGAATATATCAAACCGAAGTTAACATTGATACCCATATTTGTAATTCATTTGGGAATGGAACTTCATTATTCGAACCTAATTCCATCATTTATATCACCTATAGAGTGTTTAAAGTTTTTGTCCCATATTTTGCATTTTCGGTTTTAATCAATATGTTCTAATGAAGATGGTTGAGCCAACCAAGTGTATGTTTAAAAATATTTTAATGAATCTCAAACAAATACAAATAATTTCATGATCCTATAGATAAAAATGAGAAGAAAAAGATAAGAGTAGTGGGACTGTTCACAGTTATAAAAACAAAATATTTGATAAATCGGATTTGTACCTTTAAACGGTCAAAACTTTTGACTCGTGTGTAGAAACGACTATTAAAATATATCAAATCGAAGCTCGTACCGATTCCCATTTTCTTATTTCACCAGGCAATGGAACTTCATTATTCGAACCCAAATTCCATCATTTACTTCACTTATCGAGGGTTTAAAGTTATTGTAGTATATTTTTAATAACAGTTTTATTCAATATAGTTGTAATGAAGATGGATTAGCCAACCAAGAGTATGTTTAAAACTATTCTAATGAATATAAAAGTAATACAAAAAATTTCATGATCCTAAAGATAAAAATGAGAAGAAAAAAATAATAGGAGTGGGACTGTTCATAGTTATTAAAACAAAATATTTGATAATTTGGATTTGTACCTTTAAACGGTTATAACATTTGACTCGTGCGTCGAAACGACAATTAGAATATATCAAACCGAAGTTAACATTGATACCCATATTTGTAATTGATTTGGGAATGGAACTTCATTATTCGAACCTAATTCCATCATTTATATCACCTATAGAGTGTTTAAAGTTTTTGTCCCATATTTTGCATTTTCGGTTTTAATCAATATGTTCTAATGAAGATGGTTGAGCCAACCAAGAGTATGTTTAAAAATATTTTAATGAATCTCAAAGAAATACAAATAATTTCATGATCCTATAGATAAAAATGAGAAGAAAAAGATAAGAGTAGTGGGACTGTTCACAGTTATAAAAACAAAATATTTGATAAATCGGATTTGTACCTTTAAACGGTCATAACTTTTGACTCGTGTGTAGAAACGACTATTAAAATATATCAAATCGAAGCTCGTACCGATTCCCATTTTCTTATTTCACCAGGCAATGGAACTTCATTATTCGAACCCAAATTCCATCATTTACTTCACTTATCGAGGGTTTAAAGTTAATGTAGTATATTTTTAATAACAGTTTTATTCAATATAGTTGTAATGAAGATGGATTAGCCAACCAAGAGTATGTTTAAAACTATTCTAATGAATATAAAAGTAATACAAAAAATTTCATGATCCTAAAGATAAAAATGAGAAGGAAAAAATAATAGGAGTGGGACTGTTCATAGTTATTAAAAGAAAATATTTGATAATTTGGATTTGTACCTTTAAACGGTTATAACATTTGACTCGTGTGTCGAAACGACAATTAGAATATATCAAACCGAAGTTAACATTGATACCCATATTTGTAATTCATTTGGGAATGGAACTTCATTATTCGAACCTAATTCCATCATTTATATCACCTATAGAGTGTTTAAAGTTTTTGTCCCATATTTTGCATTTTCGGTTTTAATCAATATGTTCTAATGAAGATGGTTGAGCCAACCAAGAGTATGTTTAAAAATATTTTAATGAATCTCAAAGAAATACAAATAATTTCATGATCCTAAAGATAAAAATGAGAAGAAAAAAATAAGAGTAGTGGGACTGTTCACAGTTATAAAAACAAAATATTTGATAAATCGGATTTGTACCTTTAAACGGTCATAACTTTTGACTCGTGTGTAGAAACGACTATTAAAATATATCAAATCGAAGCTCGTACCGATTCCCATTTTCTTATTTCACCAGGCAATGGAACTTCATTATTCGAACCCAAATTCCATCATTTACTTCACTTATCGAGGGTTTAAAGTTATTGTAGTATATTTTTAATAACAGTTTTATTCAATATAGTTGTAATGAAGATGGATTAGCCAACCAAGAGTATGTTTAAAACTATTCTAATGAATATAAAAGTAATACAAAAAATTTCATGATCCTAAAGATAAAAATGAGAAGAAAAAAATAATAGGAGTGGGACTGTTCATAGTTATTAAAACAAAATATTTGATAATTTGGATTTGTACCTTTAAACGGTTATAACATTTGACTCGTGTGTCGAAACGACAATTAGAATATATCAAACCGAAGTTAACATTGATACCCATATTTGTAATTCATTTGGGAATGGAACTTCATTATTCGAACCTAATTCCATCATTTATATCACCTATAGAGTGTTTAAAGTTTTTGTCCCATATTTTGCATTTTCGGTTTTAATCAATATGTTCTAATGAAGATGGTTGAGCCAACCAAGAGTATGTTTAAAAATATTTTAATGAATCTCAAACAAATACAAATAATTTCATGATCCTATAGATAAAAATGAGAAGAAAAAGATAAGAGTAGTGGGACTGTTCACAGTTATAAAAACAAAATATTTGATAAATCGGATTTGTACCTTTAAACGGTCAAAACTTTTGACTCGTGTGTAGAAACGACTATTAAAATATATCAAATCGAAGCTCGTACCGATTCCCATTTTCTTATTTCACCAGGCAATGGAACTTCATTATTCGAACCCAAATTCCATCATTTACTTCACTTATCGAGGGTTTAAAGTTATTGTAGTATATTTTTAATAACAGTTTTATTCAATATAGTTGTAATGAAGATGGATTAGCCAACCAAGAGTATGTTTAAAACTATTCTAATGAATATAAAAGTAATACAAAAAATTTCATGATCCTAAAGATAAAAATGAGAAGAAAAAAATAATAGGAGTGGGACTGTTCATAGTTATTAAAACAAAATATTTGATAATTTGGATTTGTACCTTTAAACGGTTATAACATTTGACTCGTGCGTCGAAACGACAATTAGAATATATCAAACCGAAGTTAACATTGATACCCATATTTGTAATTGATTTGGGAATGGAACTTCATTATTCGAACCTAATTCCATCATTTATATCACCTATAGAGTGTTTAAAGTTTTTGTCCCATATTTTGCATTTTCGGTTTTAATCAATATGTTCTAATGAAGATGGTTGAGCCAACCAAGAGTATGTTTAAAAATATTTTAATGAATCTCAAAGAAATACAAATAATTTCATGATCCTATAGATAAAAATGAGAAGAAAAAGATAAGAGTAGTGGGACTGTTCACAGTTATAAAAACAAAATATTTGATAAATCGGATTTGTACCTTTAAACGGTCATAACTTTTGACTCGTGTGTAGAAACGACTATTAAAATATATCAAATCGAAGCTCGTACCGATTCCCATTTTCTTATTTCACCAGGCAATGGAACTTCATTATTCGAACCCAAATTCCATCATTTACTTCACTTATCGAGGGTTTAAAGTTAATGTAGTATATTTTTAATAACAGTTTTATTCAATATAGTTGTAATGAAGATGGATTAGCCAACCAAGAGTATGTTTAAAACTATTCTAATGAATATAAAAGTAATACAAAAAATTTCATGATCCTAAAGATAAAAATGAGAAGGAAAAAATAATAGGAGTGGGACTGTTCATAGTTATTAAAAGAAAATATTTGATAATTTGGATTTGTACCTTTAAACGGTTATAACATTTGACTCGTGTGTCGAAACGACAATTAGAATATATCAAACCGAAGTTAACATTGATACCCATATTTGTAATTGATTTGGGAATGGAACTTCATTATTCGAACCTAATTCCATCATTTATATCACCTATAGAGTGTTTAAAGTTTTTGTCCCATATTTTGCATTTTCGGTTTTAATCAATATGTTCTAATGAAGATGGTTGAGCCAACCAAGAGTATGTTTAAAAATATTTTAATGAATCTCAAAGAAATACAAATAATTTCATGATCCTAAAGATAAAAATGAGAAGAAAAAAATAAGAGTAGTGGGACTGTTCACAGTTATAAAAACAAAATATTTGATAAATCGGATTTGTACCTTTAAACGGTCATAACTTTTGACTCGTGTGTAGAAACGACTATTAAAATATATCAAATCGAAGCTCGTACCGATTCCCATTTTCTTATTTCACCAGGCAATGGAACTTCATTATTCGAACCCAAATTCCATCATTTACTTCACTTATCGAGGGTTTAAAGTTATTGTAGTATATTTTTAATAACAGTTTTATTCAATATAGTTGTAATGAAGATGGATTAGCCAACCAAGAGTATGTTTAAAACTATTCTAATGAATATAAAAGTAATACAAAAAATTTCATGATCCTAAAGATAAAAATGAGAAGAAAAAAATAATAGGAGTGGGACTGTTCATAGTTATTAAAACAAAATATTTGATAATTTGGATTTGTACCTTTAAACGGTTATAACATTTGACTCGTGTGTCGAAACGACAATTAGAATATATCAAACCGAAGTTAACATTGATACCCATATTTGTAATTCATTTGGGAATGGAACTTCATTATTCGAACCTAATTCCATCATTTATATCACCTATAGAGTGTTTAAAGTTTTTGTCCCATATTTTGCATTTTCGGTTTTAATCAATATGTTCTAATGAAGATGGTTGAGCCAACCAAGAGTATGTTTAAAAATATTTTAATGAATCTCAAACAAATACAAATAATTTCATGATCCTATAGATAAAAATGAGAAGAAAAAGATAAGAGTAGTGGGACTGTTCACAGTTATAAAAACAAAATATTTGATAAATCGGATTTGTACCTTTAAACGGTCAAAACTTTTGACTCGTGTGTAGAAACGACTATTAAAATATATCAAATCGAAGCTCGTACCGATTCCCATTTTCTTATTTCACCAGGCAATGGAACTTCATTATTCGAACCCAAATTCCATCATTTACTTCACTTATCGAGGGTTTAAAGTTATTGTAGTATATTTTTAATAACAGTTTTATTCAATATAGTTGTAATGAAGATGGATTAGCCAACCAAGAGTATGTTTAAAACTATTCTAATGAATATAAAAGTAATACAAAAAATTTCATGATCCTAAAGATAAAAATGAGAAGAAAAAAATAATAGGAGTGGGACTGTTCATAGTTATTAAAACAAAATATTTGATAATTTGGATTTGTACCTTTAAACGGTTATAACATTTGACTCGTGCGTCGAAACGACAATTAGAATATATCAAACCGAAGTTAACATTGATACCCATATTTGTAATTGATTTGGGAATGGAACTTCATTATTCGAACCTAATTCCATCATTTATATCACCTATAGAGTGTTTAAAGTTTTTGTCCCATATTTTGCATTTTCGGTTTTAATCAATATGTTCTAATGAAGATGGTTGAGCCAACCAAGAGTATGTTTAAAAATATTTTAATGAATCTCAAAGAAATACAAATAATTTCATGATCCTATAGATAAAAATGAGAAGAAAAAGATAAGAGTAGTGGGACTGTTCACAGTTATAAAAACAAAATATTTGATAAATCGGATTTGTACCTTTAAACGGTCATAACTTTTGACTCGTGTGTAGAAACGACTATTAAAATATATCAAATCGAAGCTCGTACCGATTCCCATTTTCTTATTTCACCAGGCAATGGAACTTCATTATTCGAACCCAAATTCCATCATTTACTTCACTTATCGAGGGTTTAAAGTTAATGTAGTATATTTTTAATAACAGTTTTATTCAATATAGTTGTAATGAAGATGGATTAGCCAACCAAGAGTATGTTTAAAACTATTCTAATGAATATAAAAGTAATACAAAAAATTTCATGATCCTAAAGATAAAAATGAGAAGAAAAAAATAATAGGAGTGGGACTATACATAGTTATTAAAAAGAAAATATTTGATAATTTAGATTTGTACCTTTAAACGGTTATAACATTTGACTCGTGTGTCGAAACGACAATTAGAATATATCAAACCGAAGTTAACATTGATACCCATATTTGTAATTGATTTGGGAATGGAACTTCATTATTCGAACCTAATTCCATCATTTATATCACCTATAGAGTGTTTAAAGTTTTTGTCCCATATTTTGCATTTTCGGTTTTAATCAATATGTTCTAATGAAGATGGTTGAGCCAACCAAGAGTATGTTTAAAAATATTTTAATGAATCGAAAAGAAATACAAATAATTTCATGATCCTATAGATAAAAATGAGAAGAAAAAGATAAGAGTAGTGGGACTCTTCACAGTTATAAAAACAAAATATTTGATAAATCGGATTTGTACCTTTAAACGGTCATAACTTTTGACTCGTGTGTAGAAACGACTATTAAAATATATCAAATCGAAGCTCGTACCGATTCCCATTTTCTTATTTCACCAGGCAATGGAACTTCATTATTCGAACCCAAATTCCATCATTTACTTCACTTATCGAGGGTTTAAAGTTATTGTAGTATATTTTTAATAACAGTTTTATTCAATATAGTTGTAATGAAGATGGATTAGCCAACCAAGAGTATGTTTAAAACTATTCTAATGAATATAAAAGTAATACAAAAAATTTCATGATCCTAAAGATAAAAATGAGAAGGAAAAAATAATAGGAGTGGGACTGTTCATAGTTATTAAAACAAAATATTTGATAATTTGGATTTGTACCTTTAAACGGTTATAACATTTGACTCGTGTGTCGAAACGACAATTAGAATATATCAAACCGAAGTTAACATTGATACCCATATTTGTAATTGATTTGGGAATGGAACTTCATTATTCGAACCTAATTCCATCATTTATATCACCTATAGAGTGTTTAAAGTTTTTGTCCCATATTTTGCATTTTCGGTTTTAATCAATATGTTCTAATGAAGATGGTTGAGCCAACCAAGAGTATGTTTAAAAATATTTTAATGAATCTCAAAGAAATACAAATAATTTCATGATCCTAAAGATAAAAATGAGAAGAAAAAAATAAGAGTAGTGGGACTGTTCACACTTATAAAAACAAAATCTTTGATAAATGAGATTTCTACCTTTAAACGGTCATAACTTTTGACTCGTGTATCGAAACAACTAATAAAATATATCAAATCGAAGCTCGTACCGATTCCCATTTACTTATTTCACCAGGCAATGGAACTTCATTATTCGAACCCAAATTCCATCATTTACTTCACTTATCGAGGGTTTAAAGTTAATGTAGTATATTTTTAATAACAGTTTTATTCAATATAGTTGTAATGAAGATGGATTAGCCAACCAAGAGTATGTTTAAAACTATTCTAATGAATATAAAAGTAATACAAAAAATTTCATGATCCTAAAGATAAAAATGAGAAGAAAAAAATAATAGGAGTGGGACTATACATAGTTAATAAAAAGAAAATATTTGATAATTTGGATTTGTACCTTTAAACGGTTATAACATTTGACTCGTGTGTCGAAACGACAATTAGAATATATCAAACCGAAGTTAACATTGATACCCATATTTGTAATTGATTTGGGAATGGAACTTCATTATTCGAACCTAATTCCATCATTTATATCACCTATAGAGTGTTTAAAGTTTTTGTCCCATATTTTGCATTTTCGGTTTTAATCAATATGTTCTAACGAAGATGGTTGAGCCAACCAAGAGTATGTTTAAAAATATTTTAATGAATCTCAAAGAAATACAAATAATTTCATGATCCTAAAGATAAAAATGAAAAGAAAAAAATAAGAGTAGTGGGACTGTTCACAGTTATAAAAACAAAATATTTGATAAATCGGTTTTGTACCTTTAAACGGTCATAACTTTTGACTCGTGTTAGAAACGACTATTAAAATATATCAAATAGAAGCTCGTACCGATTCCCATTTTCTTATTTCACCAGGCAATGGAACTTCATTATTCGAACCCAAATTCCATCATTTACTTCACTTATCGAGGGTTTAAATTTATTGTAGTATATTTTTAATAACAGTTTTATTCAATATAGTTGTAATGAAGATGGATTAGCCAACCAAGAGTATGTTTAAAACTATTCTAATGAATATAAAAGTAATACAAAAAATTTCATGATCCTAAAGATAAAAATGAGAAGAAAAAAATAATAGGAGTGGGACTGTTCATAGTTATTAAAACAAAATATTTGATAATTTAGATTTGTACCTTTAAACGGTTATAACATTTGACTCGTGTGTCGAAACGAAAATTAGAATATATCAAACCGAAGTTAACATTGATACCCATATTTGTAATTGATTTGGGAATGGAACTTCATTATTCGAACCTAATTCCATCATTTATATCACCTATAGAGTGTTTAAAGTTTTTGTCCCATATTTTGCATTTTCGGTTTTAATCAATATGTTCTAATGAAGATGGTTGAGCCAACCAAGAGTATGTTTAAAAATATTTTAATGAATCTCAAAGAAATACAAATAATTTCATGATCCTATAGATAAAAATGAGAAGAAAAAGATAAGAGTAGTGGGACTGTTCACAGTTATAAAAACAAAAAATTTGATAAATCGGATTTGTACCTTTAAACGGTCATAACTTTTGACTCGTGTGTAGAAACGACTATTAAAATATATCAAATCGAAGCTCGTACCGATTCCCATTTACTTATTTCACCAGGCAATGGAACTTCATTATTCGAACCCAAATCCCATCATTTACTTCACTTATCGATGGTTTAAAGTTAATGTAGTATATTTTTAATAACAGTTTTATTCAATATAGTTGTAATGAAGATGGATTAGCCAACCAAGAGTATGTTTAAAACTATTCTAATGAATATAAAAGTAGTACAAAAAATTTCATGATCCTAAAGATAAAAATGAGAAGAAAAAAATAATAGGAGTGGGACTATTCATAGTTATTAAAACAAAATATTTGATAATTTGGATTTGTACCTTTAAACGGTTATAACATTTGACTCGTGTGTCGAAACGACAATTAGAATATATCAAACCGAAGTTAACATTGATACCCATATTTGTAATTGATTTGGGAATGGAACTTCATTATTCGAACCTAATTCCATCATTTATATCACCTATAGAGTGTTTAAAGTTTTTGTCCCATATTTTGCATTTTCGGTTTTAATCAATATGTTCTAATGAAGATGGTTGAGCCAACCAAGAGTATGTTTAAAAATATTTTAATGAATCCCAAAGAAATACAAATAATTTCATGATCCTATAGATAAAAATGAGAAGAAAAAGATAAGAGTAGTGGGACTGTTCACAGTTATAAAAACAAAATATTTGATAAATCGGATTTGTACCTTTAAACGGTCATAACTTTTGACTCGTGTGTAGAAACGACTATTAAAATATATCAAATCGAAGCTCGTACCGATTCCCATTTACTTATTTCACCAGGCAATGGAACTTCATTATTCGAACCCAAATCCCATCATTTACTTCACTTATCGAGGGTTTAAAGTTAATGTAGTATATTTTTAATAACAGTTTTATTCAATATAGTTGTAATGAAGATGGATTAGCCAACCAAGAGTATGTTTAAAACTATTCTAATGAATATAAAAGTAATACAAAAAATTTCATGATCCTAAAGATAAAAATGAGAAGAAAAAAATAATAGGAGTGGGACTATACATAGTTATTAAAAAGAAAATATTTGATAATTTGGATTTGTACCTTTAAACGGTTATAACATTTGACTCGTGTGTCGAAACGACAATTAGAATATATCAAACCGAAGTTAACATTGATACCCATATTTTTAATTGATTTGGAAATGGAACTTCATTATTCGAACCTAATTCCATCATTTATATCACCTATAGAGTGTTTAAAGATTTTGTCCCATATTTTGCATTTTCGGTTTTAATCAATATGTTCTAATGAAGATGGTTGAGCCAACCAAGAGTATGTTTAAAAATATTTTAATGAATCTCAAAGAAATACAAATAATTTCATGATCCTATAGATAAAAATGAGAAGAAAAAGATAAGAGTAGTGGGACTCTTCACAGTTATAAAAACAAAATATTTGATAAATCGGATTTGTACCTTTAAACGGTCATAACTTTTGACTCGTGTGTAGAAACGACTATTAAAATATATCAAATCGAAGCTCGTACCGATTCCCATTTTCTTATTTCACCAGGCAATGGAACTTCATTATTCGAACCCAAATTCCATCATTTACTTCACTTATCGAGGGTTTAAAGTTATTGTAGTATATTTTTAATAACGGTTTTATTCAATATAGATGTAATGAAGATGGATTAGCCAACCAAGAGTATGTTTAAAACTATTCTAATGAATATAAAAGTAATACAAAAAATTTCATGATCCTAAAGATAAAAATGAGAAGAAAAAAATAATAGGAGTGGGACTGTTCATAGTTATTAAAACAAAATATTTGATAATTTGGATTTGTACCTTTAAACGGTTATAACATTTGACTCGTGTGTCGAAACGACAATTAGAATATATCAAACCGAAGTTAACATTGATACCCATATTTGTAATTTATTTGGGAATGGAACTTCATTATTCGAACCTAATTCCATCATTTATATCACCTATAGAGTGTTTAAAGTTTTTGTCCCATATTTTGCATTTTCGGTTTTAATCAATATGTTCTAATGAAGATGGTTGAGCCAACCAAGAGTATGTTTAAAAATATTTTAATGAATCCCAAAGAAATACAAATAATTTCATGATCCTATAGATAAAAATGAGAAGAAAAAGATAAGAGTAGTGGGACTGTTCACAGTTATAAAAACAAAATATTTGATAAATCGGATTTGTACCTTTAAATGGTCATAACTTTTGACTCGTGTGTAGAAACGACTATTAAAATATATCAAATCGAAGCTCGTACCGATTCCCATTTTCTTATTTCACCAGGCAAAGGAACTTCATTATTCGAACCCAAATTCCATCATTTACTTCACTTATCGAGGGTTTAAAGTTATTGTAGTATATTTTTAATAACAGTTTTATTCAATATAGTTGTAATGAAGATGGATTAGCCAACCAAGAGTATGTTTAAAACTATTCTAATGAATATAAAAGTAATACAAAAAATTTCATGATCCTAAAGATAAAAATGAGAAGAAAAAAATAATAGGAGTGGGACTGTTCATAGTTATTAAAACAAAATATTTGATAATTTGGATTTGTACCTTTAAACGGTTATAACATTTGACTCGTGTGTCGAAACGACAATTAGAATATATCAAACCGAAGTTAACATTGATACCCATATTTGTAATTTATTTGGGAATGGAACTTCATTATTCGAACCTAATTCCATCATTTATATCACCTATAGAGTGTTTAAAGTTTTTGTCCCATATTTTGCATTTTCGGTTTTAATCAATATGTTCTAATGAAGATGGTTGAGCCAACCAAGAGTATGTTTAAAAATATTTTAATGAATCCCAAAGAAATACAAATAATTTCATGATCCTATAGATAAAAATGAGAAGAAAAAGATAAGAGTAGTGGGACTGTTCACAGTTATAAAAACAAAATATTTGATAAATCGGATTTGTACCTTTAAATGGTCATAACTTTTGACTCGTGTGTAGAAACGACTATTAAAATATATCAAATCGAAGCTCGTACCGATTCCCATTTTCTTATTTCACCAGGCAAAGGAACTTCATTATTCGAACCCAAATTCCATCATTTACTTCACTTATCGAGGGTTTAAAGTTATTGTAGTATATTTTTAATAACAGTTTTATTCAATATAGTTGTAATGAAGATGGATTAGCCAACCAAGAGTATGTTTAAAACTATTCTAATGAATATAAAAGTAATACAAAAAATTTCATGATCCTAAAGATAAAAATGAGAAGAAAAAAATAATAGGAGTGGGACTGTTCATAGTTATTAAAACAAAATATTTGATAATTTGGATTTGTACCTTTAAACGGTTATAACATTTGACTCGTGTGTCGAAACGACAATTAGAATATATCAAACCGAAGTTAACATTGATACCCATATTTGTAATTGATTTGGGAATGGAACTTCATTATTCGAACCTAATTCCATCATTTATATCACCTATAGAGTGTTTAAAGTTTTTGTCCCATATTTTGCATTTTCGGTTTTAATCAATATGTTCTAACGAAGATGGTTGAGCCAACCAAGAGTATGTTTAAAAATATTTTAATGAATCTCAAAGAAATACAAATAATTTCATGATCCTAAAGATAAAAATGAAAAGAAAAAAATAAGAGTAGTGGGACTGTTCACAGTTATAAAAACAAAATATTTGATAAATCGGATTTGTACCTTTAAACGGTCATAACTTTTGACTCGTGTTAGAAACGACTATTAAAATATATCAAATCGAAGCTCGTACCGATTCCCATTTTCTTATTTCACCAGGCAATGGAACTTCATTATTCGAACCCAAATTCCATCATTTACTTCACTTCTCGAGGGTTTAAAGTTATTGTAGTATATTTTTAATAACGGTTTTATTCAATATAGGTGTAATGAAGATGGATTAGCCAACCAAGAGTATGTTTAAAACTATTCTAATGAATATAAAAGTAATACAAAAAATTTCATGATCCTAAAGATAAAAATGAGAAGAAAAAAGTAATAGGAGTGGGACTGTTCATAGTTATTAAAACAAAATATTTGATAATTTAGATTTGTACCTTTAAACGGTTATAACATTTGACTCGTGTGTCGAAACGAAAATTAGAATATATCAAACCGAAGTTAACATTGATACCCATATTTGTAATTGATTTGGGAATAGAACTTCATTATTCGAACCTAATTCCATCATTTATATCACCTATAGAGTGTTTAAAGTTTTTGTCCCATATTTTGCATTTTCGGTTTTAATCAATATGTTCTAATGAAGATGGTTGAGCCAACCAAGAGTATGTTTAAAAATATTTTAATGAATCTCAAAGAAATACAAATAATTTCATGATCCTAAAGAAAAAAATGAGAAGAAAAAAATAAGAGTAGTGGGACTGTTCACACTTATAAAAACAAAATCTTTGATAAATGAGATTTCTACCTTTAAACGGTCATAACTTTTGACTCGTGTATCGAAACAACTATTAAAATATATCAAATCGAAGCTCGTACCGATTCCCATTTACTTATTTCACCAGGCAATCGAACTTCATTATTCGAACCCAAATTCCATCATTTACTTCACTTATCGAGGGTTTAAAGTTAATGTAGTATATTTTTAATAACGGTTTTATTCAATATAGTTGTAATGAAGATGGATTAGCCAACCAAGAGTATGTTTAAAACTATTCTAATGAATATAAAAGTAATACAAAAAATTTCATGATCCTAAAGATAAAAATGAGAAGAAAAAAATAATAGGAGTGGGACTATTCATAGTTATTAAAAAGAAAATATTTGATAATTTGGATTTGTACCTTTAAACGGTTATAACATTTGACTCGTGTGTCGAAACGACAATTAGAATATATCAAACCGAAGTTGACATTGATACCCATATTTGTAATTGATTTGGGAATGGAACTTCATTATTCGAACCTAATTCCATCATTTATATCACCTATAGAGTGTTTAAAGTTTTTGTCCCATATTTTGCATTTTCGGTTTTAATCAATATGTTCTAATGAAGATGGTTGAGCCAACCAAGAGTATGTTTAAAAATATTTTAATGAATCTCAAAGAAATACAAATAATTTCATGATCCTATAGATAAAAATGAGAAGAAAAAGATAAGAGTAGTGGGACTGTTCACAGTTATAAAAACAAAATATTTGATAAATCGGATTTGTACCTTTAAACGGTCATAACTTTTGACTCGTGTGTAGAAACGACTATTAAAATATATCAAATCGAAACTCGTACCGATTCCCATTTTCTTATTTCACCAGGCAATGGAACTTCATTATTCGAACCCAAATTCCATCATTTACTTCACTTATCGAGGGTTTAAAGTTAATGTAGTATATTTTTAATAACAGTTTTATTCAATATAGTTGTACCTTTAAACGGTCATAACTTTTGACTCGTGTGTCGAAACGACAATTAGAATATATCAAACCGAAGTTAACATTGATACCAAATTTTTTAATTGATTTGGGAATGGAACTTCATTATTCGAACCTAATTCCATCATTTATATCACCTATAGAGTGTTTAAAGTTTTTGTCCCATATTTTGCATTTTCGGTTTTAATCAATATGTTCTAATGAAGATGGTTGAGCCAACCAAGATGATGTTTAAAAATATTTTAATGAATCTCAAAGAAATACAAATAATTTCATGATCCTATAGATAAAAATGAGAAGAAAAAGATAAGAGTAGTGGGACTCTTCACAGTTATAAAAACAAAATATTTGATAAATCGGATTTGTACCTTTAAACGGTCATAACTTTTGACTCGTGTGTAGAAACGACTATTAAAATATATCAAATCGAAGCTCGTACCGATTCCCATTTTCTTATTTCACCAGGCAATGGAACTTCATTATTCGAACCCAAATTCCATCATTTACTTCACTTCTCGAGGGTTTAAAGTTATTGTAGTATATTTTTAATAACGGTTTTATTCAATATAGGTGTAATGAAGATGGATTAGCCAACCAAGAGTATGTTTAAAACTATTCTAATGAATATAAAAGTAATACAAAAAATTTCATGATCCTAAAGATAAAAATGAGAAGAAAAAAATAATAGGAGTGGGACTGTTCATAGTTATTAAAACAAAATATTTGATAATTTAGATTTGTACCTTTAAACGGTTATAACATTTGACTCGTGTGTCGAAACGACAATTAGAATATATCAAACCGAAGTTAACATTGATACCCATATTTGTAATTGATTTGGGAATGGAACTTCATTATTCGAACCTAATTCCATCATTTATATCACCTATAGAGTGTTTAAAGTTTTTGTCCCATATTTTGCATTTTCGGTTTTAATCAATATGTTCTAATGAAGATGGTTGAGCCAACCAAGAGTATGTTTAAAAATATTTTAATGAATCTCAAAGAAATACAAATAATTTCATGATCCTAAAGAAAAAAATGAGAAGAAAAAAATAAGAGTAGTGGGACTGTTCACACTTATAAAAACAAAATCTTTGATAAATGAGATTTCTACCTTTAAACGGTCATAACTTTTGACTCGTGTATCGAAACAACTATTAAAATATATCAAATCGAAGCTCGTACCGATTCCCATTTACTTATTTCACCAGGCAATCGAACTTCATTATTCGAACCCAAATTCCATCATTTACTTCACTTATCGTGGGTTTAAAGTTAATGTAGTATATTTTTAATAACAGTTTTATTCAATATAGTTGTAATGAAGATGGATTAGCCAACCAAGAGTATGTTTAAAACTATTCTAATGAATATAAAAGTAATACAAAAAATTTCATGATCCTAAAGATAAAAATGAGAAGAAAAAAATAATAGGAGTGGGACTATTCATAGTTATTAAAAAGAAAATATTTGATAATTTGGATTTGTACCTTTAAACGGTTATAACATTTGACTCGTGTGTCGAAACGACAATTAGAATATATCAAACCGAAGTTAACATTGATACCCATATTTGTAATTGATTTGGGAATGGAACTTCATTATTCGAACCTAATTCCATCATTTATATCACCTATAGAGTGTTTAAAGTTTTTGTCCCATATTTTGCATTTTCGGTTTTAATCAATATGTTCTAATGAAGATGGTTGAGCCAACCAAGAGTATGTTTAACAATATTTTAATGAATCTCAAAGAAATACAAATAATTTCATGATCCTAAAGATAAAAATGAGAAGAAAAAAATAAGAGTAGTGGGACTATTCACAGTTATAAAAACAAAATATTTGATAAATCGGATTTGTAACTTTAAACGGTCATAACTTCTGACTCGTGTGTAGAAACGACTATTAAAATATATCAAATCGAAGCTCGTACCGATTCCCATTTTCTTATTTCACCAGGCAATGGAACTTCATTATTCGAACCCAAATTCCATCATTTACTTCACTTCTCGAGGGATTAAAGTTATTGTAGTATATTTTTAATAACGGTTTTATTCAATATAGATGTAATGAAGATGGATTAGCCAACCAAGAGTATGTTTAAAACTATTCTAATGAATATAAAATTAATACAAAAAATTTCATGATCCTAAAGATAAAAATGAGAAGAAAAAAATAATAGGAGTGGGACTATTCATAGTAATTAAAACAAAATATTTGATAATTTGGATTTGTACCTTTAAACGGTTATAACATTTGACTCGTGTGTCGAAACGACAATTAGAATATATCAAACCGAAGTTAACATTGATACCCATAATTGTAATTGATTTGGGAATGGAACTTCATTATTCGAACCTAATTCCATCATTTATATCACATATAGAGTGTTTAAAGTTTTTGTCCCATATTTTGCATTTTCGGTTTTAATCAATATGTTCTAATGAAGATGGTTGGCCAACCAAGAGTATGTTTAAAAATATTTTAATGAATCTCAAAGAAATACAAATAATTTCATGATCCTATAGATAAAAATGAGAAGAAAAAAATAAGAGTAGTGGGACTGTTCACAGTTATAAAAACAAAATATTAGATAAATCGGATTTGTACCTTTAAACGGTCATAACTTTTGACTCGTGTTAGAAACGACTATTAAAATATATCAAATCGAAGCTCGTACCGATTCCCATTTTCTTATTTCACCAGGCAATGGAACTTCATTATTCGAACCCAAATTCCATCATTTACTTCACTTCTCGAGGGTTTAAAGTTATTGTAGTATATTTTTAATAACGGTTTTATTCAATATAGGTGTAATGAAGATGGATTAGCCAACCAAGAGTATGTTTAAAACTATTCTAATGAATATAAAAGTAATACAAAAAATTTCATGATCCTAAAGATAAAAATGAGAAGAAAAAAGTAATAGGAGTGGGACTGTTCATAGTTATTAAAACAAAATATTTGATAATTTAGATTTGTACCTTTAAACGGTTATAACATTTGACTCGTGTGTCGAAACGAAAATTAGAATATATCAAACCGAAGTTAACATTGATACCCATATTTGTAATTGATTTGGGAATAGAACTTCATTATTCGAACCTAATTCCATCATTTATATCACCTATAGAGTGTTTAAAGTTTTTGTCCCATATTTTGCATTTTCGGTTTTAATCAATATGTTCTAATGAAGATGGTTGAGCCAACCAAGAGTATGTTTAAAAATATTTTAATGAATCTCAAAGAAATACAAATAATTTCATGATCCTAAAGAAAAAAATGAGAAGAAAAAAATAAGAGTAGTGGGACTGTTCACACTTATAAAAACAAAATCTTTGATAAATGAGATTTCTACCTTTAAACGGTCATAACTTTTGACTCGTGTATCGAAACAACTATTAAAATATATCAAATCGAAGCTCGTACCGATTCCCATTTACTTATTTCACCAGGCAATCGAACTTCATTATTCGAACCCAAATTCCATCATTTACTTCACTTATCGAGGGTTTAAAGTTAATGTAGTATATTTTTAATAACGGTTTTATTCAATATAGTTGTAATGAAGATGGATTAGCCAACCAAGAGTATGTTTAAAACTATTCTAATGAATATAAAAGTAATACAAAAAATTTCATGATCCTAAAGATAAAAATGAGAAGAAAAAAATAATAGGAGTGGGACTATTCATAGTTATTAAAAAGAAAATATTTGATAATTTGGATTTGTACCTTTAAACGGTTATAACATTTGACTCGTGTGTCGAAACGACAATTAGAATATATCAAACCGAAGTTGACATTGATACCCATATTTGTAATTGATTTGGGAATGGAACTTCATTATTCGAACCTAATTCCATCATTTATATCACCTATAGAGTGTTTAAAGTTTTTGTCCCATATTTTGCATTTTCGGTTTTAATCAATATGTTCTAATGAAGATGGTTGAGCCAACCAAGAGTATGTTTAAAAATATTTTAATGAATCTCAAAGAAATACAAATAATTTCATGATCCTATAGATAAAAATGAGAAGAAAAAGATAAGAGTAGTGGGACTGTTCACAGTTATAAAAACAAAATATTTGATAAATCGGATTTGTACCTTTAAACGGTCATAACTTTTGACTCGTGTGTAGAAACGACTATTAAAATATATCAAATCGAAACTCGTACCGATTCCCATTTTCTTATTTCACCAGGCAATGGAACTTCATTATTCGAACCCAAATTCCATCATTTACTTCACTTATCGAGGGTTTAAAGTTAATGTAGTATATTTTTAATAACAGTTTTATTCAATATAGTTGTACCTTTAAACGGTCATAACTTTTGACTCGTGTGTCGAAACGACAATTAGAATATATCAAACCGAAGTTAACATTGATACCAAATTTTTTAATTGATTTGGGAATGGAACTTCATTATTCGAACCTAATTCCATCATTTATATCACCTATAGAGTGTTTAAAGTTTTTGTCCCATATTTTGCATTTTCGGTTTTAATCAATATGTTCTAATGAAGATGGTTGAGCCAACCAAGATGATGTTTAAAAATATTTTAATGAATCTCAAAGAAATACAAATAATTTCATGATCCTATAGATAAAAATGAGAAGAAAAAGATAAGAGTAGTGGGACTCTTCACAGTTATAAAAACAAAATATTTGATAAATCGGATTTGTACCTTTAAACGGTCATAACTTTTGACTCGTGTGTAGAAACGACTATTAAAATATATCAAATCGAAGCTCGTACCGATTCCCATTTTCTTATTTCACCAGGCAATGGAACTTCATTATTCGAACCCAAATTCCATCATTTACTTCACTTCTCGAGGGTTTAAAGTTATTGTAGTATATTTTTAATAACGGTTTTATTCAATATAGGTGTAATGAAGATGGATTAGCCAACCAAGAGTATGTTTAAAACTATTCTAATGAATATAAAAGTAATACAAAAAATTTCATGATCCTAAAGATAAAAATGAGAAGAAAAAAATAATAGGAGTGGGACTGTTCATAGTTATTAAAACAAAATATTTGATAATTTAGATTTGTACCTTTAAACGGTTATAACATTTGACTCGTGTGTCGAAACGACAATTAGAATATATCAAACCGAAGTTAACATTGATACCCATATTTGTAATTGATTTGGGAATGGAACTTCATTATTCGAACCTAATTCCATCATTTATATCACCTATAGAGTGTTTAAAGTTTTTGTCCCATATTTTGCATTTTCGGTTTTAATCAATATGTTCTAATGAAGATGGTTGAGCCAACCAAGAGTATGTTTAAAAATATTTTAATGAATCTCAAAGAAATACAAATAATTTCATGATCCTAAAGAAAAAAATGAGAAGAAAAAAATAAGAGTAGTGGGACTGTTCACACTTATAAAAACAAAATCTTTGATAAATGAGATTTCTACCTTTAAACGGTCATAACTTTTGACTCGTGTATCGAAACAACTATTAAAATATATCAAATCGAAGCTCGTACCGATTCCCATTTACTTATTTCACCAGGCAATCGAACTTCATTATTCGAACCCAAATTCCATCATTTACTTCACTTATCGTGGGTTTAAAGTTAATGTAGTATATTTTTAATAACAGTTTTATTCAATATAGTTGTAATGAAGATGGATTAGCCAACCAAGAGTATGTTTAAAACTATTCTAATGAATATAAAAGTAATACAAAAAATTTCATGATCCTAAAGATAAAAATGAGAAGAAAAAAATAATAGGAGTGGGACTATTCATAGTTATTAAAAAGAAAATATTTGATAATTTGGATTTGTACCTTTAAACGGTTATAACATTTGACTCGTGTGTCGAAACGACAATTAGAATATATCAAACCGAAGTTAACATTGATACCCATATTTGTAATTGATTTGGGAATGGAACTTCATTATTCGAACCTAATTCCATCATTTATATCACCTATAGAGTGTTTAAAGTTTTTGTCCCATATTTTGCATTTTCGGTTTTAATCAATATGTTCTAATGAAGATGGTTGAGCCAACCAAGAGTATGTTTAACAATATTTTAATGAATCTCAAAGAAATACAAATAATTTCATGATCCTAAAGATAAAAATGAGAAGAAAAAAATAAGAGTAGTGGGACTATTCACAGTTATAAAAACAAAATATTTGATAAATCGGATTTGTAACTTTAAACGGTCATAACTTCTGACTCGTGTGTAGAAACGACTATTAAAATATATCAAATCGAAGCTCGTACCGATTCCCATTTTCTTATTTCACCAGGCAATGGAACTTCATTATTCGAACCCAAATTCCATCATTTACTTCACTTCTCGAGGGATTAAAGTTATTGTAGTATATTTTTAATAACGGTTTTATTCAATATAGATGTAATGAAGATGGATTAGCCAACCAAGAGTATGTTTAAAACTATTCTAATGAATATAAAATTAATACAAAAAATTTCATGATCCTAAAGATAAAAATGAGAAGAAAAAAATAATAGGAGTGGGACTATTCATAGTAATTAAAACAAAATATTTGATAATTTGGATTTGTACCTTTAAACGGTTATAACATTTGACTCGTGTGTCGAAACGACAATTAGAATATATCAAACCGAAGTTAACATTGATACCCATAATTGTAATTGATTTGGGAATGGAACTTCATTATTCGAACCTAATTCCATCATTTATATCACATATAGAGTGTTTAAAGTTTTTGTCCCATATTTTGCATTTTCGGTTTTAATCAATATGTTCTAATGAAGATGGTTGGCCAACCAAGAGTATGTTTAAAAATATTTTAATGAATCTCAAAGAAATACAAATAATTTCATGATCCTATAGATAAAAATGAGAAGAAAAAAATAAGAGTAGTGGGACTGTTCACAGTTATAAAAACAAAATATTAGATAAATCGGATTTGTACCTTTAAACGGTCATAACTTTTGACTCGTGTGTCGAAACGAAAATTAGAATATATCAAACCAAAGTTAACATTGATACCCATATTTTTAATTGATTTGGGAATGGAACTTCATCATTCGAACCTAATTCCATCATTTATATCACCTATAGAGTGTTTAAAGTTTTTGTCCCATATTTTGCATTTTCGGTTTTAATCAATATGTTCTAATGAAGATGGTTGAGCCAACCAAGAGTATGTTTAAAAATATTTTAATGAATCTCAAACAAATACAAATAATTTCATGATCCTATAGATAAAAATGAGAAGAAAAAGATAAGAGTAGTGGGACTGTTCACAGTTATAAAAACAAAAATATTTGATAAATCGGATTTGTACCTTTAAACGGTCATAACTTTTGACTCGTGTGTAGAAACGACTATTAAAATATATCAAATCGAAGCTCGTACCGATTCCCATTTTCTTATTTCACGAGGCAATGGAACTTCATTATTCGAACCCAAATTCCATCATTTACTTCACTTATCGAGGGTTTAAAGTTATTGTAGTATATTTTTAATAACGGTTTTATTCAATATAGATGTAATGAAGATGGATTAGCCAACCAAGAGTATGTTTAAAACTGTTCTAATGAATATAAAAGTAATACAAATAATTTCATGATCGTAAAGATAAAAATGAGAAGAAAAGAATAAGAGGAGTGGGACTATTCATAGTTATTAAAACAAAATATTTGATAATTTGGATTTGTACCTTTAAACGTTCATAACTTTTGACTCGTGTGTCGAAACGACAATTAGAATATATCAAACCGAAGTTAACATTGATACCAAATTTTTTAATTGATTTGGGAATGGAACTTCATTATTTGAACCTAATTCCATCATTTATATCACCTATAGAGTGTTTAAAGTTTTTGTCCCATATTTTGCATTTTCGGTTTTAATCAATATGTTCTAATGAAGATGGTTGAGCCAACCAAGAGTATGTTTAACAATATTTTAATGAATCTCAAAGAAATACAAATAATTTCATGATCCTAAAGATAAAAATGAGAAGAAAAAAATAAGAGTAGTGGGACTGTTCACAGTTATAAAAACAAAATATTTGATAAATCGGATTTGTACCTTTAAACGGTCATAACTTTTGACTCGTGTGTAGAAACGACTATTAAAATATATCAAATCGAAGCTCGTACCGATTCCCATTTTCTTATTTCACCAGGCAATGGAACTTCATTATTCGAACCCAAATTCCATCATTTACTTCACTTATCGAGGGTTTAAAGTTATTGTAGTATATTTTTAATAACGGTTTTATTCAATATAGATGTAATGAAGATGGATTAGCCAACCAAGAGTATGTTTAAAACTATTCTAATGAATATAAAAGTAATACAAATAATTTCATGATCGTAAAGATAAAAATGAGAAGAAAAGAATAAGAGGAGTGGGACTATTCATAGTTATTAAAACAAAATATTTGATAATTTGGATTTGTACCTTTAAACGGTCATAACTTTTGACTCGTGTGTCGAAATGACAATTAGAATATATCAAACCGAAGTTAACATTGATACCAATATTTTTAATTGATTTGGGAATGGAACTTCATTATTCGAACCTAATTCCATCATTTATATCACCTATAGAGTGTTTAAAGTTTTTGTCCCATATTTTGCATTTTCGGTTTTAATCAATATGTTCTAATGAAAATGGTTGAGCCAACCAAGAGTATGTTTAAAAATATTTTAATGAATCTCAAAGAAATACAAATAATTTCATGATCCTAAAAATAAAAATGAGAAGAAAAAAATAATAGGAGTGGGACTATTCATAGTTATTAAAACAAAATATTTGATAATTTGGATTTTTACCTTTAAACGGTTATAACATTTGACTCGTGTGTCGAAACGACAATTAGAATATATCAAACCGAAGTTAACATTGATTCAAATATTTGTAATTGATTTGGGAATGGAACTTCATTATTCGAACCTAATTCCATCATTTATATCACCTATAGAGTGTTTAAAGTTTTTGTCCCATATTTTGCATTTTCGGTTTTAATCAATATGTTCTAATGAAGATGGTTGAGCCAACCAAGATGATGTTTAAAAATATTTTAATGAATCTCAAAGAAATAAAAATAATTTCATGATCCTATAGATAAAAATGAGAAGAAAAAAATAAGAGTAGTGGGACTGTTAACAGTTATAAAAACAAAATATTTGATAAATCGGATTTGTACCTTTAAACGGTCATAACTTTTGACTCGTATATCGAAACGACTGTTAAAATATATCAAATCGAAGCTCGTACCGATTCCCATTTTCTTATTTCACCAGGCAATGGAACTTCATTATTCGAACCTAAATTCCATCATTTACTTCACTTATCGAGGGTTTAAAGTTATTGTAGTATATTTTTAATAACGGTTTCATACAATATAATTGTAATGAAGATGGATTAGCCAACCAAGAGTATGTTTAAAACTATTCTAATGAATATAAAAGTAATACAAATAATTTCATGATCGTAAAGATAAAAATGAGAAGAAAAAAATAAGAGGAGTGGGACTATTCATAGTTATTAAAACAAAATATTTGATAATTTGGATTTGTACCTTTAAACGGTCATAACTTTTGACTCGTGTGTCGAAACGACAATTAGAATATATCAAACCGAAGTTAACATTGATACCAAATTTTTTAATTGATTTGGGAATGGAACTTCATTATTCGAACCTAATTCCATCATTTATATCACCTATAGAGTGTTTAAAGTTTTTGTCCCATATTTTGCATTTTCGGTTTTAATCAATATGTTCTAATGAAGATGGTTGAGCCAACCAAGATGATGTTTAAAAATATTTTAATGAATCTCAAAGAAATACAAATAATTTCATGATCCTATAGATAAAAATGAGAAGAAAAAGATAAGAGTAGTGGGACTCTTCACAGTTATAAAAACAAAATATTTGATAAATCGGATTTGTACCTTTAAACGGTCATAACTTTTGACTCGTGTGTAGAAACGACTATTAAAATATATCAAATCGAAGCTCGTACCGATTCCCATTTTCTTATTTCACCAGGCAATGGAACTTCATTATTCGAACCCAAATTCCATCATTTACTTCACTTATCGAGGGTTTAAAGTTATTGTAGTATATTTTTAATAACGGTTTTATTCAATATAGATGTAATGAAGATGGATTAGCCAACCAAGAGTATGTTTAAAACTATTCTAATGAATATAAAAGTAATACAAATAATTTCATGATCGTAAAGATAAAAATGAGAAGAAAAGAATAAGAGGAGTGGGACTATTCATAGTTATTAAAACAAAATATTTGATAATTTGGATTTGTACCTTTAAACGGTCATAACTTTTGACTCGTGTGTCGAAATGACAATTAGAATATATCAAACCGAAGTTAACATTGATACCAATATTTTTAATTGATTTGGGAATGGAACTTCATTATTCGAACCTAATTCCATCATTTATATCACCTATAGAGTGTTTAAAGTTTTTGTCCCATATTTTGCATTTTCGGTTTTAATCAATATGTTCTAATGAAAATGGTTGAGCCAACCAAGAGTATGTTTAAAAATATTTTAATGAATCTCAAAGAAATACAAATAATTTCATGATCCTAAAAATAAAAATGAGAAGAAAAAAATAATAGGAGTGGGACTATTCATAGTTATTAAAACAAAATATTTGATAATTTGGATTTTTACCTTTAAACGGTTATAACATTTGACTCGTGTGTCGAAACGACAATTAGAATATATCAAACCGAAGTTAACATTGATTCAAATATTTGTAATTGATTTGGGAATGGAACTTCATTATTCGAACCTAATTCCATCATTTATATCACCTATAGAGTGTTTAAAGTTTTTGTCCCATATTTTGCATTTTCGGTTTTAATCAATATGTTCTAATGAAGATGGTTGAGCCAACCAAGATGATGTTTAAAAATATTTTAATGAATCTCAAAGAAATAAAAATAATTTCATGATCCTATAGATAAAAATGAGAAGAAAAAAATAAGAGTAGTGGGACTGTTAACAGTTATAAAAACAAAATATTTGATAAATCGGATTTGTACCTTTAAACGGTCATAACTTTTGACTCGTATATCGAAACGACTGTTAAAATATATCAAATCGAAGCTCGTACCGATTCCCATTTTCTTATTTCACCAGGCAATGGAACTTCATTATTCGAACCTAAATTCCATCATTTACTTCACTTATCGAGGGTTTAAAGTTATTGTAGTATATTTTTAATAACGGTTTCATACAATATAATTGTAATGAAGATGGATTAGCCAACCAAGAGTATGTTTAAAACTATTCTAATGAATATAAAAGTAATACAAATAATTTCATGATCGTAAAGATAAAAATGAGAAGAAAAAAATAAGAGGAGTGGGACTATTCATAGTTATTAAAACAAAATATTTGATAATTTGGATTTGTACCTTTAAACGGTCATAACTTTTGACTCGTGTGTCGAAACGACAATTAGAATATATCAAACCAAAGTTAACATTGATACCAAATTTTTTAATTGATTTGGGAATGGAACTTCATTATTCGAACCTAATTCCATCATTTATATCACCTATAGAGTGTTTAAAGTTTTTGTCCCATATTTTGCATTTTCGGTTTTAATCAATATGTTCTAATGAAGATGGTTGAGCCAACCAAGATGATGTTTAAAAATATTTTAATGAATCTCAAAGAAATACAAATAATTTCATGATCCTATAGATAAAAATGAGAAGAAAAAGATAAGAGTAGTGGGACTCTTCACAGTTATAAAAACAAAATATTTGATAAATCGGATTTGTACCTTTAAACGGTCATAACTTTTGACTCGTGTGTAGAAACGACTATTAAAATATATCAAATCGAAGCTCGTACCGATTCCCATTTTCTTATTTCACCAGGCAATGGAACTTCATTATTCGAACCCAAATTCCATCATTTACTTCACTTATCGAGGGTTTAAAGTTATTGTAGTATATTTTTAATAACGGTTTTATTCAATATAGATGTAATGAAGATGGATTAGCCAACCAAGAGTATGTTTAAAACTATTCTAATGAATATAAAAGTAATACAAATAATTTCATGATCGTAAAGATAAAAATGAGAAGAAAAGAATAAGAGGAGTGGGACTATTCATAGTTATTAAAACAAAATATTTGATAATTTGGATTTGTACCTTTAAACGGTCATAACTTTTGACTCGTGTGTCGAAATGACAATTAGAATATATCAAACCGAAGTTAACATTGATACCAATATTTTTAATTGATTTGGGAATGGAACTTCATTATTCGAACCTAATTCCATCATTTATATCACCTATAGAGTGTTTAAAGTTTTTGTCCCATATTTTGCATTTTCGGTTTTAATCAATATGTTCTAATGAAAATGGTTGAGCCAACCAAGAGTATGTTTAAAAATATTTTAATGAATCTCAAAGAAATACAAATAATTTCATGATCCTAAAAATAAAAATGAGAAGAAAAAAATAATAGGAGTGGGACTATTCATAGTTATTAAAACAAAATATTTGATAATTTGGATTTTTACCTTTAAACGGTTATAACATTTGACTCGTGTGTCGAAACGACAATTAGAATATATCAAACCGAAGTTAACATTGATTCAAATATTTGTAATTGATTTGGGAATGGAACTTCATTATTCGAACCTAATTCCATCATTTATATCACCTATAGAGTGTTTAAAGTTTTTGTCCCATATTTTGCATTTTCGGTTTTAATCAATATGTTCTAATGAAGATGGTTGAGCCAACCAAGATGATGTTTAAAAATATTTTAATGAATCTCAAAGAAATACAAATAATTTCATGATCCTATAGATAAAAATGAGAAGAAAAAAATAAGAGTAGTGGGACTGTTAACAGTTATAAAAACAAAATATTTGATAAATCGGATTTGTACCTTTAAACGGTCATAACTTTTGACTCGTATATCGAAACGACTGTTAAAATATATCAAATCGAAGCTCGTACCGATTCCCATTTTCTTATTTCACCAGGCAATGGAACTTCATTATTCGAACCTAAATTCCATCATTTACTTCACTTATCGAGGGTTTAAAGTTATTGTAGTATATTTTTAATAACGGTTTCATACAATATAATTGTAATGAAGATGGATTAGCCAACCAAGAGTATGTTTAAAACTATTCTAATGAATATAAAAGTAATACAAATAATTTCATGATCGTAAAGATAAAAATGAGAAGAAAAAAATAAGAGGAGTGGGACTATTCATAGTTATTAAAACAAAATATTTGATAATTTGGATTTGTACCTTTAAACGGTCATAACTTTTGACTCGTGTGTCGAAACGACAATTAGAATATATCAAACCGAAGTTAACATTGATACCAAATTTTTTAATTGATTTGGGAATGGAACTTCATTATTCGAACCTAATTCCATCATTTATATCACCTATAGAGTGTTTAAAGTTTTTGTCCCATATTTTGCATTTTCGGTTTTAATCAATATGTTCTAATGAAGATGGTTGAGCCAACCAAGATGATGTTTAAAAATATTTTAATGAATCTCAAAGAAATACAAATAATTTCATGATCCTATAGATAAAAATGAGAAGAAAAAAATAAGAGTAGTGGGACTGTTAACAGTTATAAAAACAAAATATTTGATAAATCGGATTTGTACCTTTAAACGGTCATAACTTTTGACTCGTATATCGAAACGACTGTTAAAATATATCAAATCGAAGCTCGTACCGATTCCCATTTTCTTATTTCACCAGGCAATGGAACTTCATTATTCGAACCTAAATTCCATCATTTACTTCACTTATCGAGGGTTTAAAGTTATTGTAGTATATTTTTAATAACGGTTTCATACAATATAATTGTAATGAAGATGGATTAGCCAACCAAGAGTATATTTAAAACTATTCTAATGAATATAAAAGTAATACAAATAATTTCATGATCGTAAAGATAAAAATGAGAAGAAAAAAATAAGAGGAGTGGGACTATTCATAGTTATTAAAACAAAATATTTGATAATTTGGATTTGTACCTTTAAACGGTCATAACTTTTGACTCGTGTGTCGAAACGACAATTAGAATATATCAAACCGAAGTTAACATTGATACCAAATTTTTTAATTGATTTGGGAATGGAACTTCATTATTCGAACCTAATTCCATCATTTATATCACCTATAGAGTGTTTAAAGTTTTTGTCCCATATTTTGCATTTTCGGTTTTAATCAATATGTTCTAATGAAGATGGTTGAGCCAACCAAGAGTATGTTTAAAAATATTTTAATGAATCTCAAAGAAATACAAATAATTTCATGATCCTATAGATAAAAATGAGAAGAAAAAAATAAGAGTAGTGGGACTCTTCACACTTATAAAAACAAAATATTTGATAAATCGGATTTGTACATTTAAACGGTCATAACATTTGACAAGTATATCGAAACGACTGTTAAAATATATCAAATCGAAGCTCGTACCGATTCGTGTATTGAAATGATTGTTAAAATATATCAAATCGAAGCTCGTACCGATTCCCATTTTCTTATTTCACCAGGCAATGGAACATCATTATTCGAACCTAAATTCCATCATTTACTTCACTTATCGAGGGTTTAAAGTTATTGTAGTATATTTTTAATAACGGTTTCATACAATATAATTGTAATGAAGATGGATTAGCCAACCAAGAGTATGTTTAAAACTATTCTAATGAATATAAAAGTAATACAAATAATTTCATGATCGTAAAGATAAAAATGAGAAGAAAAGAATAAGAGGAGTGGGACTATTCATAGTTATTAAAACAAAATATTTGATAATTTGGATTTGTACCTTTAAACGGTCATAACTTTTGACTCGTGTGTCGAAACGACAATTAGAATATATCAAACCGAAGTTAACATTGATACCAATATTTTTAATTGATTTGGGAATGGAACTTCATTATTCGAACCTAATTCCATCATTTATATCACCTATAGAGTGTTTAAAGTTTTTGTCCCATATTTTGCATTTTCGGTTTTAATCAATATGTTCTAATGAAAATGGTTGAGCCAACCAAGAGTATGTTTAAAAATATTTTAATGAATCTCAAAGAAATACAAATAATTTCATGATCCTAAAAATAAAAATGAGAAGAAAAAAATAATAGGAGTGGGACTATTCATAGTTATTAAAACAAAATATTTGATAATTTGGATTTTTACCTTTAAACGGTTATAACATTTGACTCGTGTGTCGAAACGACAATTAGAATATATCAAACCGAAGTTAACATTGATTCAAATATTTGTAATTGATTTGGGAATGGAACTTCATTATTCGAACCTAATTCCATCATTTATATCACCTATAGAGTGTTTAAAGTTTTTGTCCCATATTTTGCATTTTCGGTTTTAATCAATATGTTCTAATGAAGATGGTTGAGCCAACCAAGATGATGTTTAAAAATATTTTAATGAATCTCAAAGAAATACAAATAATTTCATGATCCTATAGATAAAAATGAGAAGAAAAAAATAAGAGTAGTGGGACTGTTAACAGTTATAAAAACAAAATATTTGATAAATCGGATTTGTACCTTTAAACGGTCATAACTTTTGACTCGTATATCGAAACGACTGTTAAAATATATCAAATCGAAGCTCGTACCGATTCCCATTTTCTTATTTCACCAGGCAATGGAACTTCATTATTCGAACCTAAATTCCATCATTTACTTCACTTATCGAGGGTTTAAAGTTATTGTAGTATATTTTTAATAACGGTTTCATACAATATAATTGTAATGAAGATGGATTAGCCAACCAAGAGTATGTTTAAAACTATTCTAATGAATATAAAAGTAATACAAATAATTTCATGATCGTAAAGATAAAAATGAGAAGAAAAAAATAAGAGGAGTGGGACTATTCATAGTTATTAAAACAAAATATTTGATAATTTGGATTTGTACCTTTAAACGGTCATAACTTTTGACTCGTGTGTCGAAACGACAATTAGAATATATCAAACCGAAGTTAACATTGATACCAAATTTTTTAATTGATTTGGGAATGGAACTTCATTATTCGAACCTAATTCCATCATTTATATCACCTATAGAGTGTTTAAAGTTTTTGTCCCATATTTTGCATTTTCGGTTTTAATCAATATGTTCTAATGAAGATGGTTGAGCCAACCAAGATGATGTTTAAAAATATTTTAATGAATCTCAAAGAAATACAAATAATTTCATGATCCTATAGATAAAAATGAGAAGAAAAAAATAAGAGTAGTGGGACTGTTAACAGTTATAAAAACAAAATATTTGATAAATCGGATTTGTACCTTTAAACGGTCATAACTTTTGACTCGTATATCGAAACGACTGTTAAAATATATCAAATCGAAGCTCGTACCGATTCCCATTTTCTTATTTCACCAGGCAATGGAACTTCATTATTCGAACCTAAATTCCATCATTTACTTCACTTATCGAGGGTTTAAAGTTATTGTAGTATATTTTTAATAACGGTTTCATACAATATAATTGTAATGAAGATGGATTAGCCAACCAAGAGTATATTTAAAACTATTCTAATGAGTATAAAAGTAATACAAATAATTTCATGATCGTAAAGATAAAAATGAGAAGAAAAAAATAAGAGGAGTGGGACTATTCATAGTTATTAAAACAAAATATTTGATAATTTGGATTTGTACCTTTAAACGGTCATAACTTTTGACTCGTGTGTCGAAACGACAATTAGAATATATCAAACCGAAGTTAACATTGATACCAAATTTTTTAATTGATTTGGGAATGGAACTTCATTATTCGAACCTAATTCCATCATTTATATCACCTATAGAGTGTTTAAAGTTTTTGTCCCATATTTTGCATTTTCGGTTTTAATCAATATGTTCTAATGAAGATGGTTGAGCCAACCAAGAGTATGTTTAAAAATATTTTAATGAATCTCAAAGAAATACAAATAATTTCATGATCCTATAGATAAAAATGAGAAGAAAAAAATAAGAGTAGTGGGACTCTTCACACTTATAAAAACAAAATATTTGATAAATCGGATTTGTACATTTAAACGGTCATAACATTTGACAAGTATATCGAAACGACTGTTAAAATATATCAAATCGAAGCTCGTACCGATTCGTGTATTGAAATGATTGTTAAAATATATCAAATCGAAGCTCGTACCGATTCCCATTTTCTTATTTCACCAGGCAATGGAACATCATTATTCGAACCTAAATTCCATCATTTACTTCACTTATCGAGGGTTTAAAGTTATTGTAGTATATTTTTAATAACGGTTTTATTCAATATAGTTGTAATGAAGATGGATTAGCCAACCAAGAGTATGTTTAAAACTATTCTAATGAATATAAAAGTAAAACAAATAAATTCATGATCGTAAAGATAAAAATGAGAAGAAAAAAATAAGAGGTGTGGGACTATTCATAGTTATTAAAACAAAATATTTGATAATTTGGATTTGTACCTTTAAACGGTTATAACTTTTGACTCGTGTGTCGAAACGACAATTAGAATATATCAAACCGAAGTTAAAATTGATACCCATATTTCTAATTGATTTGGGAATGGAACTTCATTATTCAAACCTAATTCCATCAGTTATATCACCTATCGAGTGTTTAAAGTTTTTGTCCCATATTTTGCATTTTCGGTTTTAATCAATATGTTCTAATGAAGATGGTTGAGCCAACCAAGAGTATGTTTAAAAATATGTTAATGAATCTCAAAGAAATACAAATAATTTCATGATCCTAAAGATAAAAATGAGAAGAAAAAAATAAGAGTAGTGGGACTGTTCACAGTTATAAAAACAAAATATTTGATAAATCGGATTTGTACCTTTAAACGGTCATAACTTTTGACTCGTGTGTCGAAACGACAATTAGAATATATTAAACCGAAGTGAACATTGATACCCATATTTTTAATTGATTTGGGAATGGAACTTCATTATTCGAACCTAATTCCATCATTTATATCACCTATAGAGTGTTTAAAGTTTTTGTCCCATATTTTGCATTTTCGGTTTTAATCAATATGTTCTAATGAAGATGGTTGAGCCAACCAAGAGTATGTTTAAAAATATTTTAATGAATCTCAAAGAAATACAAATAATTTCATGATCCTATAGATAAAAATGAGAAGAAAAAAATAAGAGTAGTGGGACTCTTCACACTTATAAAAACAAAATATTTGATAAATCGGATTTGTACATTTAAACGGTCATAACTTTTGACTCGTATATCGAAACGACTGTTAAAATATATCAAATCGAAGCTCGTACCGATTCGTGTATTGAAATGATTGTTAAAATATATCAAATCGAAGCTCGTAGCGATTCCCATTTTCTTATTTCACCAGGCAATGGAACTTCATTATTCGAACCTAAATTCCATCATTTACTTCACTTATCGAGGGTTTAAAGTTATTGTAGTATATTTTTAATAACGGTTTTATTCAATATAGTTGTAATGAAGATGGGTTAGCCAACCAAGCGTATGTTTAAAACTATTCTAATGAATATAAAAGTAATACAAATAATTTCATGATCGTAAAGATAAAAATGAGAAGAAAAAAATAAGAGGAGTGGGACAATTCATAGTTATTAAAACAAAATATTTGATAATTTGGATTTGTACCTTTAAACGGTTATAACTTTTGACTCGTGTGTCGAAACGACAATTAGAATATATCAAACCAAAGTTAACATTGATACCCATATTTTTAATTGATTTGGGAATGGAACTTCATCATTCGAACCTAATTCCATCATTTATATCACCTATAGAGTGTTTAAAGTTTTTATCCCATATTTTGCATTTTCGGTTTTAATCAATATGTTCTAATAAAGATGGTTGAGCCAACCAAGAATATGTTTAAAAATATTTTAATGAATCTCAAAGAAATACAAATAATTTCATGATCCTAAAGATAAAAATGAGAAGAAAAAAATAAGAGTAGTGGGACTGTTCACAGTTATAAAAACAAAATATTTGATAAATCGGATTTGTACCTTTAAACGGTCATAACTTTTGACTCGTATATCGAAACGACTGTTAAAATATATCAAATCGAAGCTCGTACCGATTCCCATTTTCTTATTTCACCAGGCAATGGAACTTCATTATTCGAACCTAAATTCCATCATTTACTTCACTTATCGAGGGTTTAAAGTTATTGTAGTATATTTTTAATAACGGTTTCATACAATATAATTGTAATGAAGATGGATTAGCCAACCAAGAGTATGTTTAAAACTATTCTAATGAATATAAAAGTAATACAAAAAATTTCATGATCCTAAAGATAAAAATGAGAAGAAAAAAATAATAGGAGTGGGACTATTCATAGTTATTAAAAAGAAAATATTTGATAATTTGGATTTGTACCTTTAAACGGTTATAACATTTGACTCGTGTGTCGAAACGACAATTAGAATATATCAAACCGAAGTTAACATTGATACCAAATTTTTTAATTGATTTGGGAATGGAACTTCATTATTCGAACCTAATTCCATCATTTATATCACCTATAGAGTGTTTAAAGTTTTTGTCCCATATTTTGCATTTTCGGTTTTAATCAATATGTTCTAATGAAGATGGTTGAGCCAACCAAGAGTATGTTTAAAAATATTTTAATGAATCTCAAAGAAATACAAATAATTTCATGATCCTATAGATAAAAATGGGAAGAAAAAAATAAGAGTAGTGGGACTGTTCACAGTTATAAAAACAAAATATTTGATAAATCGGATTTGTACCTTTAAACGGTCATAACTTTTGACTCGTATATCGAAACGACTGTTAAAATATATCAAATCGAAGCTCGTACCGATTCCCATTTTCTTATTTCACCAGGCAATGGAACTTCATTATTCGAACCAAAATTCCATCATTTACTTCACTTATCGAGGGTTTAAAGTTATTGTAGTATATTTTTAATAACGGTTTCATACAATATAATTGTAATGAAGATGGATTAGCCAACCAAGAGTATGTTTAAAACTATTCTAATGAATATAAGAGTAATACAAATAATTTCATGATCGTAAAGATAAAAATGAGAAGAAAAAAATAAGAGGAGTGGGACTATTCATAGTTATTAAAACAAAATATTTGATAATTTGGATTTGTACCTTTAAACGGTCATAACTTTTGACTCGTGTGTCGAAACGACAATTAGAATATATCAACCCGAAGTTAACATTGATACCAAATTTTTTAATTGATTTGGGAATGGAACTTCATTATTCGAACCTAATTCCATCATTTATATCACCTATAGAGTGTTTAAAGTTTTTGTCCCATATTTTGCATTTTCGGTTTTAATCAATATGTTCTAATGAAGATGGTTGAGCCAACCAAGAGTATGTTTAAAAATATTTTAATGAATCTCAAAGAAATACAAATAATTTCATGATCCTATAGATAAAAATGAGAAGAAAAAAATAAGAGTAGTGGGACTCTTCACACTTATAAAAACAAAATATTTGATAAATCGGATTTGTACATTTAAACGGTCATAACTTTTGACTCGTATATCGAAACGACTGTTAAAATATATCAAATCGAAGCTCGTACCGATTCGTGTATTGAAATGATTGTTAAAATATATCAAATCGTAGCTCGTACCGATTCCCATTTTCTTATTTCACCAGGCAATGGAACTTCATTATTCGAACCTAAATTCCATCATTTACTTCACTTATCGAGGGTTTAAAGTTATTGTAGTATATTTTTAATAACGGTTTTATTCAATATAGTTGTAATGAAGATGGATTAGCCAAAAAAGAGTATGTTTAAAACTATTCTAATGAATATAAAAGTAATACAAATAATTTCATGATCGTAAAGATAAAAATGAGAAGAAAAAAATAAGACGTGTGGGACTATTCATAGTTATTAAAACAAAATATTTGATAATTTGGATTTGTACCTTTAAACGGTTATAACTTTTGACTCGTGTGTCGAAATGACAATTAGAATATATCAAACCGAAGTTAACATTGATACCCATATTTCTAATTGATTTGGGAATGGAACTTCATTATTCAAACCTAATTCCATCATTTATATCACCTATCGAGTGTTTAAAGTTTTTGTCCCATATTTTGCCATTTCGGTTTTAATCAATATGTTCTAATGAAGATGGTTGAGCCAACCAAGAGTATGTTTCAAAATATTTTAATGAATCTCAAAGAAATACAAATAATTTCATGATCCTAAAGATAAAAATGAGAAGAAAAAAATAAGAGTAGTGGGACTGTTCACAGTTATAAAAACAAAATATTTGATAAATCGGATTTGTACCTTTAAACGATCATAACTTTTGACTCGTGTGTCGCAACGACAATTAGAATATATTAAACCGAAGTTAACATTGATACCCATATTTTTAATTGATTTGGGAATGGAACTTCATTATTCGAACCTAATTCCATCATTTATATCACCTATAGAGTGTTTAAATTTTTTGTCCCATATTTTGCATTTTCGGTTTTAATCAATATGTTCTAATGAAGATGGTTGAGCCAACCAAGAGTATGTTTAAAAATATTTTAATGAATCTCAAAGAAATACAAATAATTTCACGATCCTATAGATAAAAATGAGAAGAAAAAAATAAGAGTAGTGGGACTCTTCACACTTATAAAAACAAAATATTTGATAAATCGGATTTGTACATTTAAACGGACATAACTTTTGACTCGTATATCGAAACGACTGTTAAAATATATCAAATCGAGGCTCGTACCGATTCCCATTTTCTTATTTCACCAGGCAATGGAACTTCATTATTAGAACCTAAATTCCATCATTTACTTCACTTATCGAGGGTTTAAAGTTATTGTAGTATATTTTTAATAACGGTTTTATTCAATATAGATGTAATGAAGATGGATTAGCCAACCAAGAGTATGTTTAAAACTATTCTTATGAATATAAAAGTAATACAAATAATTTCATGATCGAAAAGATAAAAATGTGAAGAAAAAAATATGAGGAGTGGGACAATTCATAGTTATTAAAACAAAATATTTGATAATTTGGATTTGTACCTTTAAACGGTTATAACTTTTGACTCGTGTGTCGAAACGACAATTAGAATATTTCAAACCAAAGTTAACATTGATACCCATATTTTTAATTGATTTGGGAATGGAACTTCATCATTCAAACCTAATTCCATCATTTATATCACCTATCGAGTGTTTAAAGTTTTTGTCCCATATTTTGCCATTTCGGTTTTAATCAATATGTTCTAATGAAGATGGTTGAGCCAACCAAGAGTATGTTTCAAAATATTTTAATGAATCTCAAAGAAATACAAATAATTTCATGATCCTAAAGATAAAAATGAGAAGAAAAAAATAAGAGTAGTGGGACTGTTCACAGTTATAAAAACAAAATATTTGATAAATCGGATTTGTACCTTTAAACGGTCATAACTTTTGACTCGTGTGTCGAAACGACAATTAGAATATATTAAACCGAAGTTAACATTGATACCCATATTTTTAATTGATTTGGGAATGGAACTTCATTATTCGAACCTAATTCCATCATTTATATCACCTATAGAGTGTTTAAAGTTTTTGTCCCATATTTTGCATTTTCGGTTTTAATCAATATGTTCTAATGAAGATGGTTGAGCCAACCAAGAGTATGTTTAAAAATATTTTAATGAATCTCAAAGAAATACAAATAATTTCATGATCCTATAGATAAAAATGAGAAGAAAAAAATAAGAGTAGTGGGACTCTTCACACTTATAAAAACAAAATATTTGATAAATCGGATTTGTACATTTAAACGGTCATAACTTTTGACTCGTATATCGAAACGACTGTTAAAATATATCAAATCGAGGCTCGTACCAATTCGTGTATTGAAATGATTGTTAAAATATATCAAATCGAAGCTCGTACCGATTCCCATTTTCTTATTTCACCAGGCAATGGAACTTCATTATTCGAACCTAAATTCCATCATTTACTTCACTTATCGAGGGTTTAAAGTTATTGTAGTATATTTTTAATAACGGTTTTATTCAATATAGTTGTAATGAAGATGGATTAGCCAACCAAGAGTATGTTTAAAACTATTCTAATGAATATAAAAGTAATACAAATAATTTCATGATCGTAAAGATAAAAATGAGAAGAAAAAAATAAGAGGTGTGGGACTATTCATTGTTATTAAAACAAAATATTTGATAATTTGGATTTGTACCTTTAAACGGTTATAACTTTTGACTCGTGTGTCGAAATGACAATTAGAATATATCAAACCGAAGTTAACATTGATACCCATATTTCTAATTGATTTGGGAATGGAACTTCATTATTCAAACCTAATTCCATCAGTTATATCACCTATCGAGTGTTTAAAGTTTTTGTCCCATATTTTGCCATTTCGGTTTTAATCAATATGTTCTAATGAAGATGGTTGAGCCAACCAAGATGATGTTTAAAAATATTTTAATGAATCTCAAAGTAATACAAATAATTTCATGATCCTATAGATAAAAATGAGAAGAAAAAAATAAGAGTAGTGGGACTATTCATAGTTATTAAAACAAAATATTTGATAATTTGGATTTGTACCTTTAAACGGTCATAACTTTTGACTCGTGTGTCGAAACGACAATTAGAATATATCAAACCGAAGTTAACATTGATACCAAATTTTTTAATTGATTTGGGAATGGAACTTCATTATTCGAACCTAATTCCATCATTTATATCACCTATAGAGTGTTTAAAGTTTTTGTCCCATATTTTGCATTTTCGGTTTTAATCAATATGTTCTATTGAAGATGGTTGAGCCAACCAAGAGTATGTTTAAAAATATTTTAATGAATCTCAAAGAAATACAAATAATTTCATGATCCTATAGATAAAAATGAGAAGAAAAAAATAAGAGTAGTGGGACTCTTCACACTTATAAAAACAAAATATTTGATAAATCGGATTTGTACATTTAAACGGTCATAACTTTTGACTCGTATATCGAAACGACTGTTAAAATATATCAAATCGAGGCTCGTACCGATTCCCATTTTCTTATTTCACCAGGCAATGGAACTTCATTATTAGAACCTAAATTCCATCATTTACTTCACTTATCGAGGGTTTAAAGTTATTGTAGTATATTTTTAATAACGGTTTTATTCAATATAGATGTAATGAAGATGGATTAGCCAACCAAGAGTATGTTTAAAACTATTCTTATGAATATAAAAGTAATACAAATAATTTCATGATCGAAAAGATAAAAATGAGAAGAAAAAAATAAGAGGAGTGGGACAATTCATAGTTATTAAAACAAAATATTTGATAATTTGGATTTGTACCTTTAAACGGTTATAACTTTTGACTCGTATGTCGAAACGACAATTAGAATATATCAAACCGAAGTTAACATTGATACCCATATTTCTAATTGATTTGGGAATGGAACTTCATTATTGAAACCTAATTCCATCATTTATATCACCTATCGAGTGTTTAAAGTTTTTGTCCCATATTTTGCCATTTCGGTTTTAATCAATATGTTCTAATGAAGATGGTTGAGCCAACCAAGAGTATGTTTCAAAATATTTTAATGAATCTCAAAGAAATACAAATAATTTCATGATCCTAAAGATAAAAATGAGAAGAAAAAAATAAGAGTAGTGGGACTGTTCACAGTTATAAAAACAAAATATTTGATAAATCAGATTTGTACCTTTAAACGGTCATAACTTTTGACTCGTGTGTCGAAACGACAATTAGAATATATTAAACCGAAGTTAACATTGATACCCATATTTTTAATTGATTTGGGAATGGAACTTCATTATTCGAACCTAATTCCATCATTTATATCACCTATAGAGTGTTTAAAGTTTTTGTCCCATATTTTGCATTTTCGGTTTTAATCAATATGTTCTAATGAAGATGGTTGAGCCAACCAAGAGTATGTTTAAAAATATTTTAATGAATCTCAAAGAAATACAAATAATTTCATGATCCTATAGATAAAAATGAGAAGAAAAAAATAAGAGTAGTGGGACTCTTCACACTTATAAAAACAAAATATTTGATAAATCGGATTTGTACATTTAAACGGTCATAACTTTTGACTCGTATATCGAAACGACTGTTAAAATATATCAAATCGAGGCTCGTACCGATTCGTGTATTGAAATGATTGTTAAAATATATCAAATCGAAGCTCGTACCGATTCCCATTTTCTTATTTCACCAGGCAATGGAACTTCATTATTCGAACCTAAATTCCATCATTTACTTCACTTATCGAGGGTTTAAAGTTATTGTAGTATATTTTTAATAACGGTTTTATTCAATATAGTTGTAATGAAGATGGATTAGCCAACCAAGAGTATGTTTAAAACTATTCTAATGAATATAAAAGTAATACAAATAATTTCATGATCGTAAAGATAAAAATGAGAAGAAAAAAATAAGAGGTGTGGGACTATTCATTGTTATTAAAACAAAATATTTGATAATTTGGATTTGTACCTTTAAACGGTTATAACTTTTGACTCGTGTGTCGAAATGACAATTAGAATATATCAAACCGAAGTTAACATTGATACCCATATTTCTAATTGATTTGGGAATGGAACTTCATTATTCAAACCTAATTCCATCAGTTATATCACCTATCGAGTGTTTAAAGTTTTTGTCCCATATTTTGCCATTTCGGTTTTAATCAATATGTTCTAATGAAGATGGTTGAGCCAACCAAGAGTATGTTTCAAAATATTTTAATGAATCTCAAAGAAATACAAATAATTTCATGATCCTAAAGATAAAAATGAGAAGAAAAAAATAAGAGTAGTGGGACTGTTCACAGTTATAAAAACAAAATATTTGATAAATCGAATTTGTACCTTTAAACGGTCATAACTTTTCACTCGTGTATCGAAACGACTGTTAAAATATATCAAATCGAAACTCGTACCGATTCCCATTTTCTTATTTCACCAGGCAATGGAACTTCATTATTAGAACCTAAATTCCATCATTTACTTCACTTATCGAGGGTTTAAAGTTATTGTAGTATATTTTTAATAACGGTTTTATTCAATATAGATGTAATGAAGATGGATTAGCCAACCAAGAGTATGTTTAAAACTATTCTTATGAATATAAAAGTAATACAAATAATTTCATGATCGAAAAGATAAAAATGAGAAGAAAAAAATAAGAGGAGTGGGACAATTCATAGTTATTAAAACAAAATATTTGATAATTTGGATTTGTACCTTTAAACGGTTATAACTTTTGACTCGTGTGTCGAAACGACAATTAGAATATATCAAACCAAAGTTAACATTGATACCCATATTTTTAATTGATTTGGGAATGGAACTTCATCATTCGAACCTAATTCCATCATTTATATCACCTATAGAGTGTTTAAAGTTTTTGTCCCATATTTTGCATTTTCGGTTTTAATCAATATGTTCTAATGAAGATGGTTGAGCCAACCAAGATGATGTTTAAAAATATTTTAATGAATCTCAAAGTAATACAAATAATTTCATGATCCTATAGATAAAAATGAGAAGAAAAAAATAAGAGGTGTGGGACTATTCATAGTTATTAAAACAAAATATTTGATAATTTGGATTTGTACCTTTAAACGGTTATAACTTTTGACTCGTGTGTCGAAACGACAATTAGAATATATCAAACCGAAGTTAACATTGATACCAAATTTTTTAATTGATTTGGGAATGGAACTTCATTATTCGAACCTAATTCCATCAGTTATATCACCTATCGAGTGTTTAAAGTTTTTGTCCCATATTTTGCCATTTCGGTTTTAATCAATATGTTCTAATGAAGATGGTTGAGCCAACCAAGAGTATGTTTCAAAATATTTTAATGAATCTCAAAGAAATACAAATAATTTCATGATCCTAAAGATAAAAATGAGAAGAAAAAAATAAGAGTAGTGGGACTGTTCACAGTTATAAAAACAAAATATTTGATAAATCGAATTTGTACCTTTAAACGGTCATAACTTTTCACTCGTGTATCGAAACGACTGTTAAAATATATCAAATCGAAACTCGTACCGATTCCCATTTTCTTATTTCACCAGGCAATGGAACTTCATTATTAGAACCTAAATTCCATCATTTACTTCACTTATCGAGGGTTTAAAGTTATTGTAGTATATTTTTAATAACGGTTTTATTCAATATAGATGTAATGAAGATGGATTAGCCAACCAAGAGTATGTTTAAAACTATTCTTATGAATATAAAAGTAATACAAATAATTTCATGATCGAAAAGATAAAAATGAGAAGAAAAAAATAAGAGGAGTGGGACAATTCATAGTTATTAAAACAAAATATTTGATAATTTGGATTTGTACCTTTAAACGGTTATAACTTTTGACTCGTGTGTCGAAACGACAATTAGAATATATCAAACCAAAGTTAACATTGATACCCATATTTTTAATTGATTTGGGAATGGAACTTCATCATTCGAACCTAATTCCATCATTTATATCAGCTATAGAGTGTTTAAAGTTTTTGTCCCATATTTTGCATTTTCGGTTTTAATCAATATGTTCTAATGAAGATGGTTGAGCCAACCAAGATGATGTTTAAAAATATTTTAATGAATCTCAAAGTAATACAAATAATTTCATGATCCTATAGATAAAAATGAGAAGAAAAAAATAAGAGGTGTGGGACTATTCATAGTTATTAAAACAAAATATTTGATAATTTGGATTTGTACCTTTAAACGGTTATAACTTTTGACTCGTGTGTCGAAATGAAAATTAGAATATATCAAACCGAAGTTAACATTGATACCCATATTTCTAATTGATTTGGGAATGGAACTTCATTATTCAAACCTAATTCCATCAGTTATATCACCTATCGAGTGTTTAAAGTTTTTGTCCCATATTTTGCCATTTCGGTTTTAATCAATATGTTCTAATGAAGATGGTTGAGCCAACCAAGAGTATGTTTCAAAATATTTTAATGAATCTCAAAGAAATACAAATAATTTCATGATCCTAAAGATAAAAATGAGAAGAAAAAAATAAGAGTAGTGGGACTGTTCACAGTTATAAAAACAAAATATTTGATAAATCGAATTTGTACCTTTAAACGGTCATAACTTTTCACTCGTGTATCGAAACGACTGTTAAAATATATCAAATCGAAACTCGTACCGATTCCCATTTTCTTATTTCACCAGGCAATGGAACTTCATTATTAGAACCTAAATTCCGTCATTTACTTCATTTATCGAGGGTTTAAATTTATTGTAGTATATTTTTAATAACGGTTTTATTCAATATAGATGTAATGAAGATGGATTAGCCAACCAAGAGTATGTTTAAAACTATTCTTATGAATATAAAAGTAATACAAATAATTTCATGATCGAAAAGATAAAAATGAGAAGAAAAAAATAAGAGGAGTGGGACAATTCATAGTTATTAAAACAAAATATTTGATAATTTGGATTTGTACCTTTAAACGGTTATAACTTTTGACTCGTGTGTCGAAACGACAATTAGAATATATCAAACCGAAGTTAACATTGATACCCATATTTTTAATTGATTTGGGAATGGAACTTCATCATTCGAACCTAATTCCATCATTTATATCACCTATAGAGTGTTTAAAGTTTTTGTCCCATATTTTGCATTTTCGGTTTTAATCAATATGTTCTAATGAAGATGGTTAAGCCAACCAAGATGATGTTTAAAAATATTTTAATGAATCTCAAAGAAATACAAATAATTTCATGATCCTATAGATAAAAATGAGAAGAAAAAAATAAGAGTAGTGGGACTGTTAACAGTTATAAAAACAAAATATTTGATAAATCGGATTTGTAACTTTAAACGGTCATAACTTTTGACTCGTGTGTCGAAACGACAATTAGAATATATTAAACCGAAGTTAACATTGATACCCATATTTTTAATTGATTTGGGAATGGAACTTCATTATTCGAACCTAATTCCATCATTTATATCACCTATAGAGTGTTTAAAGTTTTTGTCCCATATTTTGCATTTTCGGTTTTAATCAATATGTTCTAATGAAGATGGTTGAGCCAACCAAGTATATGTTTAAAAATATTTTAATGAATCTCAAAGAAATACAAATAATTTCATGATCCTAAAGATAAAAATGAGAAGAAAAAAATAAGAGTAGTGGGACTGTTCACAATTATAAAAACAAAATATTTGACAAATCGGATTTGTACATTTAAACTGTCATAACTTTTGACTCGTATATCGAAACGACTGTTAAAATATATCAAATCGAAGCTCGTACCGATTCCCATTTTCTTATTTCACCAGGCAATGGAACTTCATTATTCGAACCTAAATTCCATCATTTACTTCACTTATCAAGGGTTTAAAGTTATTGTAGTATATTTTTAATAACGGTTTTATTCAATATAATTGTAATGAAGATGGATTAGCCAACCAAGAGTATGTTTAAAACTCTTCTAATGAATATAAAAGTAATACAAATAATTTCATGATCGTAAAGATAAAAATGAGAAGAAAAAAATAAGAGGAGTGGGACTATTCATAGTTATTAAAACAAAATATTTGATAATATGGATTTGTACCTTTAAACGGTCATAACTTTTGACTCGTGTGTCGAAACGACAATTAGAATATATCAAACCGAAGTTAACATTGATACCAAATTTTTTAATTGATTTGGGAATGGAACTTCATTATTCGAACCTAATTCCATCATTTATATCACCTATAGAGTGTTTAAAGTTTTTGTCCAATATTTTGCATTTTCGGTTTTAATCAATATGTTTTAATGAAGATGGTTGAGCCAACCAAGAGTATGTTTAAAAATATTTTAATGAATCTCAAAGAAATACAAATAATTTCATGATTCTATAGATAAAAATGAGAAGAAAAAAATAAGAGTAGTGGGACTCTTCACACTTATAAAAACAAAATATTTGATAAATCGGATTTGTACATTTAAACGGTCATAACTTTTGACTCGTATATCGAAACGACTGTTAAAATATATCAAATCGAAGCTAGTACCGATTCGTGTATTGAAATGATTGTTAAAATATATCCAATCGTAGCTCGTACCGATTCCCATTTTCTTATTTCACCAGGCAATGGAACTTCATTATTCGAACCTAAATTCCATCATTTACTTCACTTATCGAGGGTTTAAAGTTACTGTAGTATATTTTTAATAACGGTTTTATTCAATATAGTTGTAATGAAGATGGATTAGCCAACCAAGAGTATGTTTAAAACTATTCTAATGAATATAAAAGTAATACAAATAATTTCCTGATCGTAAAGATAAAAATGAGAAGAAAAAAATAAGAGGTGTGGGACTATTCATAGTTATTAAAACAAAATATTTGATAATTTGGATTTGTACCTTTAAACGGTTATAACTTTTGACTCGTGTGTCGAAACGACAATTAGAATATATCAAACCGAAGTTAACATTGATACCCATATTTCTAATTGATTTGGGAATGGAACTTCATTATTCAAACCTAATTCCATCATTTATATCACCTATCGAGTGTTTAAAGTTTTTGTCCCATATTTTGCCATTTCGGTTTTAATCAATATGTTCTAATGAAAATGGTTGAGTCAACCAAGAGTATGTTTCAAAATATTTTAATGAATCTCAAAGAAATACAAATAATTTCATGATCCTAAAGATAAAAATGAGAAGAAAAAAATAAGAGTAGTGGGACTGTTCACAGTTATAAAAACAAAATATTTGATAAATCAGATTTGTACCTTTAAACGGTCATAACTTTTCACTCGTGTATCGAAACGACTGTTAAAATATATCAAATCGAAACTCGTACCGATTCCCATTTTCTTATTTCACCAGGCAATGGAACTTCATTATTCGAACCTAAATTCCATCATTTACTTCACTTATCGAGGGTTTAAAGTTATTGTAGTATATTTTTAATAACGGTTTTATTCAATATAGATGTAATGAAGATGGATTAGCCAACCAAGAGTATGTTTAAAACTATTCTAATGAATATAAAAGTAATACAAATAATTTCATGATCGTAAAGATAAAAATGAGAAGAAAAAAATAAGAGGAGTGGGACTATTCATAGTTATTAAAACAAAATATTTGATAATTTGGATTTGTACCTTTAAACGGTCATAACTTTTGACTCGTGTGTCGAAACGACAATTAGAATATATCAAACCGAAGTTAACATTGATACCAAATTTTTTAATTGATTTGGGAATGGAACTTCATTATTCGAACCTAATTCCATCATTTATATCACCTATAGAGTGTTTAAAGTTTTTGTCCCATATTTTGCATTTTCGGTTTTAATCAATATGTTCTAATGAAGATGGTTGAGCCAACCAAGAGTATGTTTAAAAATATTTTAATGAATCTCAAAGAAATACAAATAATTTCATGATCCTATAGATAAAAATGAGAAGAAAAAAATAAGAGTAGTGGGACTCTTCACACTTATAAAAACAAAATATTTGATAAATCGGATTTGTACATTTAAACGGACATAACTTTTGACTCGTATATCGAAACCACTGTTAAAATATATCAAATGGAAGCTCGTACCGATTCGTGTATTGAAATGATTGTTAAAATATATCAAATCGTAGCTCGTACCGATTCCCATTTTCTTATTTCACCAGGCAATGGAACTTCATTATTCGAACCTAAATTCCATCATTTACTTCACTTATCGAGGGTTTAAAGTTATTGTAGTATATTTTTAATAACGGTTTTATTCAATATAGTTGTTATGAAGATGGATTAGCCAACCAAGAGTATGTTTAAAACTATTCTAATGAATATAAAAGTAATACAAATAATTTCCTGATCGTAAAGATAAAAATGAGAAGAAAAAAATAAGAGGTGTGGGACTATTCATAGTTATTAAAACAAAATATTTGATAATTTGGATTTGTACCTTTAAACGGTTATAACTTTTGACTCGTGTGTCGAAACGACAATTAGAATATATCAAACCGAAGTTAACATTGATACCCATATTTCTAATTGATTTGGGAATGGAACTTCATTATTCAAACCTAATTCCATCTTTTATATCACCTATCGAGTGTTTAAAGTTTTTGTCCCATATTTTGCCATTTCGGTTTTAATCAATATATTCAAATGAAGATGGTTGAGCCAACCAAGAGTATGTTTCAAAATATTTTAATGAATCTCAAAGAAATACAAATAATTTCATGATCCTAAAGATAAAAATGAGAAGAAAAAAATAAGAGTAGTGGGACTGTTCACAGTTATAAAAACAAAATATTTGATAAATCAGATTTGTACCTTTAAACGGTCATAACTTTTCACTCGTGTATCGAAATGATTGTTAAAATATATCAAATCGTAGCTCGTACCGATTCCCATTTTCTTATTTCACCAGGCAATGGAACTTCATTATTCGAACCTAAATTCCATCATTTACTTCACTTATCGAGGGTTTAAAGTTATTGTAGTATATTTTTAACAACGGTTTTATTCAATATAGATGTAATGAAGATGGATTAGCCAACCAAGAGTATGTTTAAAACTATTCTTATGAATATAAAAGTAATACAAATAATTTCATGATCGAAAAGATAAAAATGAGAAGAAAAAAATAAGAGGAGTGGGACAATTCATAGTTATTAAAACAAAATATTTGATAATTTGGATTTGTACCTTTAAACGGTTATAACTTTTGACTCGTGTGTCGAAACGACAATTAGAATATATCAAACCAAAGTTAACATTGATACCCATATTTTTAATTGATTTGGGAATGGAACTTCATCATTCGAACCTAATTCCATCATTTATATCACCTATAGAGTGTTTAAAGTTTTTGTCCCATATTTTGCATTTTCGGTTTTAATCAATATGTTCTAATGAAGATGGTTGAGCCAACCAAGAGTATGTTTAAAAATATTTTAATGAATCTCAAAGAAATACAAATAATTTCATGATCCTAAAGATATAAATGAGAAGAAAAAAATAAGAGTAGTGGGACTGTTCACAGTTATAAAAACAAAATATTTGATAAATCAGATTTGTACCTTTAAACGGTCATAACTTTTGACTCGTGTATCGAAACGACTGTTAAAATATATCAAATCGAAGCTCGTACCGATTCCCATTTTCTTATTTCACCAGGCAATGGAACTTCATTATTCGAACCGAAATTCCATCATTTACTTCACTTATCGAGGGTTTAAAGTTAATGTAGTATATTTTTAATAACGGTTTTATTCAATATAGTTGTAATGAAGATGGATTAGCCAACCAAGAGTATGTTTAAAACTATTCTAATGAATATAAAAGTAATACAAAAAATTTCATGATCCTAAAGATAAAAATGAGAAGAAAAAAATAATAGGAGTGGGACTATTCATAGTTATTAAAACAAAATATTTGATAATCTGGATTTGTACCTTTAAACGGTCATAACTTTTGACTCGTGTGTCGAAACGACAATTAGAATATATCAAACCGAAGTTAACATTGATACCAATATTTTTAATTGATTTGGGAATGGAACTTCATTATTCGAACCTAATTCCATCATTTATATCACCTATAGAGTGTTTAAAGTTTTTGTCCCATATTTTGCATTTTCGGTTTTAATCAATATGTTCTAATGAAGATGGTTGAGCCAACCAAGAGTATGTTTAAAAATATTTTAATGAATCTCAAAGAAATACAAATAATTTCATGATCCTAAAAATAAAAATGAGAAGAAAAAAATAATAGGAGTGGGACTATTCATAGTTATTAAAACAAAATATTTGATAATTTGGATTTTTACCTTTAAACGGTTCTAACATTTGACTCGTGTGTCGAAACGACAATTAGAATATATCAAACCGAAGTTAACATTGATTCAAATATTTGTAATTGATTTGGGAATGGAACTTCATTATTCGAACCTAATTCCATCATTTATATCACCTATAGAGTGTTTAAAGTTTTTGTCCCATATTTCGCATTTTCGGTTTTAATCAATATGTTCTAATGAAGATGGTTGAGCCAACCAAGAATATGTTTAAAAATATTTTAATGAATCTCAAAGAAATACAAATAATTTCATGATCCTAAAGATAAAAATGAGAAGAAAAAAATAAGAGTAGTGGGACTGTTCACAGTTATAAAAACAAAATATTTGATAAATCGGATTTGTACCTTTAAACGGTCATAACTTTTGACTCGTATATCGAAACGACTGTTAAAATATATCAAATCGAAGCTCGTACCGATTCCCATTTTCTTATTTCATCAGGCAATGGAACTTCATTATTCGAACCTAAATTCCATCATTTACTTCACTTATCGAGGGTTTAAAGTTATTGTAGTATATTTTTAATAACGGTTTTATTCAATATAATTGTAATGAAGATGGATTAGCCAACCAAGAGTATGTTTAAAACTATTCTTATGAATATAAAAGTAATACAAATAATTTCATGATCGAAAAGATAAAAATGAGAAGAAAAAAATAAGAGGAGTGGGACAATTCAGAGTTATTAAAACAAAATATTTGATAATTTGGATTTGTACCTTTAAACGGTTATAACTTTTGACTCGTGTGTCGAAACGACAATTAGAATATATCAAACCAAAGTTAACCTTGATACCCATATTTTTAATTGATTTGGGAATGGAACTTCATCATTCGAACCTAATTCCATCATTTATATCACCTATAGAGTGTTTAAAGTTTTTGTCCCATATTTTGCATTTTCGGTTTTAATCAATATGATCTAATGAAGATGGTTGAGCCAACCAAGAGTATGTTTAAAAATATTTTAATGAATCTCAAAGAAATACAAATAATTTCATGATCCTAAAAATAAAAATGAGAAGAAAAAAATAAGAGGAGTGGGACTATTCATAGTTATTAAAACAAAATATTTGATAATTTGGAGTTTTACCTTTAAACGGTTATAACATTTGACTCGTGTGTCGAAACGACAATTAGAATATATCAAACCGAAGTTAACATTGATTCAAATATTTGTAATTGATTTGGGAATGGAACTTCATCATTCGAACCTAATTCCATCATTTATATCACCTATAGAGTGTTTAAAGTTTTTGTCCCATATTTTGCATTTTCGGTTTTAATCAATATGTTCTAATGAAGATGGTTGAGCCAACCAAGAGTATGTTTAAAAATATTTTAATGAATCTCAAAGAAATACAAATAATTTCATGATCCTAAAGATATAAATGAGAAGAAAAAAATAAGAGTAGTGGGACTGTTCACAGTTATAAAAACAAAATATTTGATAAATCAGATTTCTACCTTTAAACGGTCATAACTTTTGACTCGTGTATCGAAACGACTGTTAAAATATATCAAATCGAAGCTCGTACCGATTCCCATTTTCTTATTTCACCAGGCAATGGAACTTCATTATTCGAACCTAAATTCCATCATTTACTTCACTTATCGAGGGTTTAAAGTTATTGTAGTATATTTTTAATAACGGTTTTATTCAATATAGTTGTAATGAAGATGGATTAGCCAACCAAGAGTATGTTTAAAACTATTCTTATGAATATAAAAGTAATACAAATAATTTCATGATCGAAAAGATAAAAATGAGAAGAAAAAAATAAGAGGAGTGGGACAATTCAGAGTTATTAAAACAAAATATTTGATAATTTGGATTTGTACCTTTAAACGGTTATAACTTTTGACTCGTGTGTCGAAACGACAATTAGAATATATCAAACCAAAGTTAACCTTGATACCCATATTTTTAATTGATTTGGGAATGGAACTTCATCATTCGAACCTAATTCCATCATTTATATCACCTATAGAGTGTTTAAAGTTTTTGTCCCATATTTTGCATTTTCGGTTTTAATCAATATGATCTAATGAAGATGGTTGAGCCAACCAAGAGTATGTTTAAAAATATTTTAATGAATCTCAAAGAAATACAAATAATTTCATGATCCTAAAAATAAAAATGAGAAGAAAAAAATAAGAGGAGTGGGACTATTCATAGTTATTAAAACAAAATATTTGATAATTTGGAGTTTTACCTTTAAACGGTTATAACATTTGACTCGTGTGTCGAAACGACAATTAGAATATATCAAACCGAAGTTAACATTGATTCAAATATTTGTAATTGATTTGGGAATGGAACTTCATCATTCGAACCTAATTCCATCATTTATATCACCTATAGAGTGTTTAAAGTTTTTGTCCCATATTTTGCATTTTCGGTTTTAATCAATATGTTCTAATGAAGATGGTTGAGCCAACCAAGAGTATGTTTAAAAATATTTTAATGAATCTCAAAGAAATACAAATAATTTCATGATCCTAAAGATATAAATGAGAAGAAAAAAATAAGAGTAGTGGGACTGTTCACAGTTATAAAAACAAAATATTTGATAAATCAGATTTCTACCTTTAAACGGTCATAACTTTTGACTCGTGTATCGAAACGACTGTTAAAATATATCAAATCGAAGCTCGTACCGATTCCCATTTTCTTATTTCACCAGGCAATGGAACTTCATTATTCGAACCGAAATTCCATCATTTACTTCACTTATCGAGGGTTTAAAGTTAATGTAGTATATTTTTAATAACGGTTTTATTCAATATAGTTGTAATGAAGATGGATTAGCCAACCAAGAGTATGTTTAAAACTATTCTAATGAATATAAAAGTAATACAAATAATTTCATGATCCTAAAGATAAAAATGAGAAGAAAAAAATAATAGGAGTGGGACTATTCATAGTTATTAAAACAAAATATTTGATAATCTGGATTTGTACCTTTAAACGGTCATAACTTTTGACTCGTGTGTCGAAACGACAATTAGAATATATCAAACCGAAGTTAACATTGATACCAATATTTTTAATTTATTTGGGAATGGAACTTCATTATTCGAACCTAATTCCATCATTTATATCACCTATAGAGTGTTTAAAGTTTTTGTCCCATATTTTGCATTTTCGGTTTTAATCAATATGATCTAATGAAGATGGTTGAGCCAACCAAGAGTATGTTTAAAAATATTTTAATGAATCTCAAAGAAATACAAATAATTTCATGATCCTAAAAATAAAAATGAGAAGAAAAAAATAAGAGGAGTGGGACTATTCATAGTTATTAAAACAAAATATTTGATAATTTGGAGTTTTACCTTTAAACGGTTATAACATTTTACTCGTGTGTCGAAACGACAATTAGAATATATCAAACCGAAGTTAACATTGATTCAAATATTTGTAATTGATTTGGGAATGGAATTTCATTATTCGAACCTAATTCCATCATTTATATCACCTATAGAGTGTTTAAAGTTTTTGTCCCATATTTTGCATTTTCGGTTTTAATCAATATGTTCTAATGAAGATGGTTGAGCCAACCAAGAATATGTTTAAAAATATTTTAATGAATCTCAAAGAAATACAAATAATTTCATGATCCTAAAGATAAAAATGAGAAGAAAAAAATAAGAGTAGTGGGACTGTTCACAGTTATAAAAACAAAATATTTGATAAATCGGATTTGTACCTTTAAACGGTCATAACTTTTGACTCGTATATCGAAACGACTGTTAAAATATATCAAATCGAAGCTCGTACCGATTCCCATTTTCTTATTTCACCAGGCAATGGAACTTCATTATTCGAACGGAAAATTCCATCATTTACTTCACTTATCGAGGGTTTAAAGTTATTGTAGTATATTTTTAATAACGGTTTTATTCAATATATATGTAATGAAGATGGATTAGCCAACCAAGAGTATGTTTAAAACTATTCTTATGAATATAAAAGTAATACAAATAATTTCATGATCGAAAAGATAAAAATGAGAAGAAAAAAATAAGAGGAGTGGGACAATTCATAGTTATTAAAACAAAATATTTGATAATTTGGTTTTTTACCTTTAAACGGTTATAACTTTTGACTCGTGTGTCGAAACGACAATTAGAATATATCAAACCAAAGTTAACATTGATACCCATATTTTTAATTGATTTGGGAATGGAACTTCATCATTCGAACCTAATTCCATCATTTATATCACCTATACAGTGTTTAAAGTTTTTGTCCCATATTTTGCATTTTCGGTTTTAATCAATATGTTCTAATGAAGATGGTTGAGCCAACCAAGAGTATGTTTAAAAATATTTTAATGAATCTCAAAGAAATACAAATAATTTCATGATCCTAAAAATAAAAATGAGAAGAAAAAAATAAGAGGAGTGGGACTATTCATAGTTATTAAAACAAAATATTTGATAATTTGGAGTTTTACCTTTAAACGGTTATAACATTTTACTCGTGTGTCGAAACGACAATTAGAATATATCAAACCGAAGTTAACATTGATTCAAATATTTGTAATTGATTTGGGAATGGAACTTCATCATTCGAACCTAATTCCATCATTTATATCACCTATAGAGTGTTTAAAGTTTTTGTCCCATATTTTGCATTTTCGGTTTTAATCAATATGTTCTAATGAAGATGGTTGAGCCAACCAAGAGTATGTTTAAAAATATTTTAATGAATCTCAAAGAAATACAAATAATTTCATGATCCTAAAGATATAAATGAGAAGAAAAAAATAAGAGTAGTGGGACTGTTCACAGTTATAAAAACAAAATATTTGATAAATCGGATTTGTACCTTTAAACGGTCATAACTTTTGACTCGTGTATCGAAACGACTGTTAAAATATATCAAATCGAAGCTCGTACCGATTCCCATTTTCTTATTTCACCAGGCAATGGAACTTCATTATTCGAACCGAAATTCCATCATTTACTTCACTTATCGAGGGTTTAAAGTTAATGTAGTATATTTTTAATAACGGTTTTATTCAATATAGTTGTAATGAAGATGGATTAGCCAACCAAGAGTATGTTTAAAACTATTCTAATGAATATAAAAGTAATACAAATAATTTCATGATCCTAAAGATAAAAATGAGAAGAAAAAAATAATAGGAGTGGGACTATTCATAGTTATTAAAACAAAATATTTGATAATCTGGATTTGTACCTTTAAACGGTCATAACTTTTGACTCGTGTGTCGAAACGACAATTAGAATATATCAAACCGAAGTTAACATTGATACCAATATTTTTAATTTATTTGGGAATGGAACTTCATTATTCGAACCTAATTCCATCATTTATATCACCTATAGAGTGTTTAAAGTTTTTGTCCCATATTTTGCATTTTCGGTTTTAATCAATATGATCTAATGAAGATGGTTGAGCCAACCAAGAGTATGTTTAAAAATATTTTAATGAATCTCAAAGAAATACAAATAATTTCATGATCCTAAAAATAAAAATGAGAAGAAAAAAATAAGAGGAGTGGGACTATTCATAGTTATTAAAACAAAATATTTGATAATTTGGAGTTTTACCTTTAAACGGTTATAACATTTTACTCGTGTGTCGAAACGACAATTAGAATATATCAAACCGAAGTTAACATTGATTCAAATATTTGTAATTGATTTGGGAATGGAATTTCATTATTCGAACCTAATTCCATCATTTATATCACCTATAGAGTGTTTAAAGTTTTTGTCCCATATTTTGCATTTTCGGTTTTAATCAATATGTTCTAATGAAGATGGTTGAGCCAACCAAGAATATGTTTAAAAATATTTTAATGAATCTCAAAGAAATACAAATAATTTCATGATCCTAAAGATAAAAATGAGAAGAAAAAAATAAGAGTAGTGGGACTGTTCACAGTTATAAAAACAAAATATTTGATAAATCGGATTTGTACCTTTAAACGGTCATAACTTTTGACTCGTATATCGAAACGACTGTTAAAATATATCAAATCGAAGCTCGTACCGATTCCCATTTTCTTATTTCACCAGGCAATGGAACTTCATTATTCGAACGGAAAATTCCATCATTTACTTCACTTATCGAGGGTTTAAAGTTATTGTAGTATATTTTTAATAACGGTTTTATTCAATATATATGTAATGAAGATGGATTAGCCAACCAAGAGTATGTTTAAAACTATTCTTATGAATATAAAAGTAATACAAATAATTTCATGATCGAAAAGATAAAAATGAGAAGAAAAAAATAAGAGGAGTGGGACAATTCATAGTTATTAAAACAAAATATTTGATAATTTGGTTTTTTACCTTTAAACGGTTATAACTTTTGACTCGTGTGTCGAAACGACAATTAGAATATATCAAACCAAAGTTAACATTGATACCCATATTTTTAATTGATTTGGGAATGGAACTTCATCATTCGAACCTAATTCCATCATTTATATCACCTATACAGTGTTTAAAGTTTTTGTCCCATATTTTGCATTTTCGGTTTTAATCAATATGTTCTAATGAAGATGGTTGAGCCAACCAAGAGTATGTTTAAAAATATTTTAATGAATCTCAAAGAAATACAAATAATTTCATGATCCTAAAAATAAAAATGAGAAGAAAAAAATAAGAGGAGTGGGACTATTCATAGTTATTAAAACAAAATATTTGATAATTTGGAGTTTTACCTTTAAACGGTTATAACATTTTACTCGTGTGTCGAAACGACAATTAGAATATATCAAACCGAAGTTAACATTGATTCAAATATTTGTAATTGATTTGGGAATGGAATTTCATTATTCGAACCTAATTCCATCATTTATATCACCTATAGAGTGTTTAAAGTTTTTGTCCCATATTTTGCATTTTCGGTTTTAATCAATATGTTCTAATGAAGATGGTTGAGCCAACCAAGAATATGTTTAAAAATATTTTAATGAATCTCAAAGAAATACAAATAATTTCATGATCCTAAAGATAAAAATGAGAAGAAAAAAATAAGAGTAGTGGGACTGTTCACAGTTATAAAAACAAAATATTTGATAAATCGGATTTGTACCTTTAAACGGTCATAACTTTTGACTCGTATATCGAAACGACTGTTAAAATATATCAAATCGAAGCTCGTACCGATTCCCATTTTCTTATTTCACCAGGCAATGGAACTTCATTATTCGAACGGAAAATTCCATCATTTACTTCACTTATCGAGGGTTTAAAGTTATTGTAGTATATTTTTAATAACGGTTTTATTCAATATATATGTAATGAAGATGGATTAGCCAACCAAGAGTATGTTTAAAACTATTCTTATGAATATAAAAGTAATACAAATAATTTCATGATCGAAAAGATAAAAATGAGAAGAAAAAAATAAGAGGAGTGGGACAATTCATAGTTATTAAAACAAAATATTTGATAATTTGGTTTTTTACCTTTAAACGGTTATAACTTTTGACTCGTGTGTCGAAACGACAATTAGAATATATCAAACCAAAGTTAACATTGATACCCATATTTTTAATTGATTTGGGAATGGAACTTCATCATTCGAACCTAATTCCATCATTTATATCACCTATAGAGTGTTTAAAGTTTTTGTCCCATATTTTGCATTTTCGGTTTTAATCAATATGATCTAATGAAGATGGTTGAGCCAACCAAGAGTATGTTTAAAAATATTTTAATGAATCTCAAAGAAATACAAATAATTTCATTATCCTAAAGATAAAAATGAGAAGAAAAAAATAAGAGTAGTGGGACTGTTCACAGTTATAAAAACAAAATATTTGATAAATCAGATTTCTACCTTTAAACGGTCATAACTTTTGACTCGTGTATCGAAACGACTGTTAAAATATATCAAATCGAAGCTCGTACCGATTCCCATTTTCTTATTTCACCAGGCAATGGAACTTCATTATTCGAACCGAAATTCCATCATTTACTTCACTTATCGAGGGTTTAAAGTTAATGTAGTATATTTTTAATAACGGTTTTATTCAATATAGTTGTAATGAAGATGGATTAGCCAACCAAGAGTATGTTTAAAACTATTCTAATGAATATAAAAGTAATACAAAAAATTTCATGATCCTAAAGATAAAAATGAGAAGAAAAAAAATAATAGGAGTGGGACTATTCATAGTTATTAAAACAAAATATTTGATAATTTGGAGTTTTACCTTTAAACGGTTATAACATTTGACTCGTGTGTCGAAACGACAATTAAAATATATCAAACCGAAGTTAACATTGATTCAAATATTTGTAATTGATTTGGGAATGGAATTTCATTATTCGAACCTAATTCCATCATTTATATCACCTATAGAGTGTTTAAAGTTTTTGTCCCATATTTTGCATTTTCGGTTTTAATCAATATGTTCTAATGAAGATGGTTGAGCCAACCAAGAATATGTTTAAAAATATTTTAATGAATCTCAAAGAAATACAAATAATTTCATGATCCTAAAGATAAAAATGAGAAGAAAAAAATAAGAGTAGTGGGACTGTTCACAGTTATAAAAACAAAATATTTGATAAATCGGATTTGTACCTTTAAACGGTCATAACTTTTGACTCGTATATCGAAACGACTGTTAAAATATATCAAATCGAAGCTCGTACCGATTCCCATTTTCTTATTTCACCAGGCAATGGAACTTCATTATTCGAACGGAAAATTCCATCATTTACTTCACTTATCGAGGGTTTAAAGTTATTGTAGTATATTTTTAATAACGGTTTTATTCAATATAGATGTAATGAAGATGGATTAGCCAACCAAGAGTATGTTTAAAACTATTCTTATGAATATAAAAGTAATACAAATAATTTCATGATCGAAAAGATAAAAATGAGAAGAAAAGAATAAGAGGAGTGGGACTATTCATAGTTATTAAAACAAAATATTTGATAATTTGGATTTGTACCTTTAAACGGTTATAACATTTGACTCGTGTGTCGAAACGACAATTAGAATATATCAAACCGAAGTTAACATTGATACCCATATTTGTAAATGATTTGGGAATGGAACTTCATTATTCGAACCTAATTCCATCATTTATATCACCTATAGAGTGTTTAAAGTTTTTGTCCCATATTTTCATTTTCGGTTTTAATCAATATGTTCTAATGAAGATGGTTGAGCCAACCAAGAGTATGTTTAAAAATATTTTAATGAATCTCAAAGAAATACAAATAATTTCATTATCCTAAAGATAAAAATGAGAAGAAAAAAATAAGAGTAGTGGGACTGTTCACAGTTATAAAAACAAAATATTTGATAAATCAGATTTCTACCTTTAAACGGTCATAACTTTTGACTCGTATATCGAAACGACTGTTAAAATATATCAAATCGAAGCTCGTACCGATTCCCATTTTCTTATTTCACCAGGCAATGGAACTTCATTATTCGAACGGAAAATTCCATCATTTACTTCACTTATCGAGGGTTTAAAGTTATTGTAGTATATTTTTAATAACGGTTTTATTCAATATAATTGTAATGAAGATGGATTAGCCAACCAAGAGTATGTTTAAAACTATTCTTATGAATATAAAAGTAATACAAATAATTTCATGATCGAAAAGATAAAAATGAGAAGAAAAAAATAAGAGGAGTGGGACAATTCATAGTTATTAAAACAAAATATTTGATAATTTGGATTTGTACCTTTAAACGGTTATAACTTTTGACTCGTGTGTCGAAACGACAATTAGAATATATCAAACCAAAGTTAACATTGATACCCATATTTTTAATTGATTTGGGAATGGAACTTCATCATTCGAACCTAATTCCATCATTTATATCACCTATAGAGTGTTTAAAGTTTTTGTCCCATATTTTGCATTTTCGGTTTTAATCAATATGATCTAATGAAGATGGTTGAGCCAACCAAGAGTATGTTTAAAAATATTTTAATGAATCTCAAAGAAATACAAATAATTTCATGATCCTATAGATAAAAATGAGAAGAAAAAAATAAGAGTAGTGGGACTCTTCACAGTTATAAAAATAAAATATTTGATAAATCAGATTTGTACCTTTAAACGGTCATAACTTTTCACTCGTGTATCGAAACGACTGTTAAAATATATCAAATCGAAACTCGTACTGATTCCCATTTTCTTATTTCACCAGGCAATGGAACTTCATTATTCGAACCTAGATTCCATCATTTACTTCACTTATCGAGGGTTTAAAGTTATTGTAGTATATTTTTAATAACGGTTTTATTCAATATAGATGTAATGAAGATGGATTAGCCAACCAAGAGTATGTTTAAAACAATTCTTATGAATATAAAAGTAATACAAATAATTTCATGATCGAAAAGATAAAAATGAGAAGAAAAAAATAAGAGGAGTGGGACAATTCATAGTTATTAAAACAAAATATTTGATAATTTGGATTTGTACCTTTAAACGGTTATAACTTTTGACTCGTGTGTCGAAACGACAATTAGAATATATCAAACCAAAGTTAACATTGATACCCATATTTTTAATTGATTTGGGAATGGAACTTCATCATTCGAACCTAATTCCTTCATTTATATCACCTATAGAGTGTTTAAAGTTTTTGTCCCATATTTTGCATTTTCCGTTTTAATCAATATGTTCTAATGAAGATGGTTGAGCCAACCAAGAGTATGTTTAAAAATATTTTAATGAATCTGAAAGAAATACAAATAATTTCATCATCCTAAAGATAAAAATAAGAAGAAAAAAATAAGAGTAGTGGTACTGTTCACAGTTATAAAAACAAAATATTTGATAAATCGGATTTGTACCTTTAAACGGTCATAACTTTTGACTCGTGTGTAGAAACGACTATTAAAATATATCAAATCGAAGCTCGTACCGATTCCCATTTTCTTATTTCACCAGGCAATGGAACTTCATTATTCGAACCCAAATTCCATCATTTACTTCACTTATCGAGGGTTTAAAGTTATTGTTGTATATTTTTAATAACGGTTTTATTCAATATAGATGTAATGAAGATGGATTAAGCAACCAAGAGTATGTTTAAAACTATTCTAAGGAATATAAAAGTAATACAAATAATTTCATGATCGTAAAGATAAAAATGAGAAGAAAAGAATAAGAGGAGTGGGACTATTCATAGTTATTAAAACAAAATATTTGATAATTTGGATTTGTACCTTTAAACGGTCATAACTTTTGACTCGTGTGTCGAAATGACAATTAGAATATATCAAACCGAAGTTAACATTGATACCAATATTTTTAATTGATTTGGGAATGGAACTTCATTATTCGAACCTAATTCCATCATTTATATCACCTATAGAGTGTTTAAAGTTTTTGTCCCATATTTTGCATTTTCGGTTTTAATCAATATGTTCTAATGAAGATGGTTGAGCCAACCAAGAGTATGTTTAAAAATATTTTAATGAATCTCAAAGAAATACAAATAATTTCATGATCCTAAAAATAAAAATGAGAAGAAAAAAATAATAGGAGTGGGACTATTCATAGTTATTAAAACAAAATATTTGATAATTTGGATTTTTACCTTTAAACGGTTATAACATTTGACTCGTGTGTCGAAACGACAATTAGAATATATCATACCGAAGTTAACATTGATTCAAATATTTGTAATTGATTTGGGAATGGAACTTCATTATTCGAACCTAATTCCATCATTTATATCACCTATAGAGTGTTTCAAGTTTTTGTCCCATATTTTGCATTTTCGGTTTTAATCAATATGTTCTAATGAAGATGGTTGAGCCAACCAAGAATATGTTTAAAAATATTTTAATGAATCTCAAAGAAATACAAATAATTTCATGATCCTAAAGATAAAAATGAGAAGAAAAAAATAAGAGTAGTGGGACTGTTCACAGTTATAAAAACAAAATATTTGATAAATCGGATTTGTACCTTTAAACGGTCATAACTTTTGACTCGTATATCGAAACGACTGTTAAAATATATCAAATCGAAGCTCGTACCGATTCCCATTTTCTTATTTCACCAGGCAATGGAACTTCATTATTCGAACCTAAATTCTATCATTTACTTCACTTATCGAGGGTTTAAAGTTATTGTAGTATATTTTTAATAACGATTTTATTCAATATAATTGTAATGAAGATGGATTAGCCAACCAAGAGTATGTTTAAAACTATTCTAATGAATATAAAAGTAATACAAATAATTTCATGATCGTAAAGATAAAAATGAGAAGAAAAAAATAAGAGGAGTGGGACTATTCATAGTTATTAAAACAAAATATTTGATAATTTGGATTTGTACCTTTAAACGGTCATAACTTTTGACTCGTGTGTCGAAACGACAATTAGAATATATCAAACCGAAGTTAACATTGATACCCATATTTCTAATTGATTTGGGAATGGAACTTCATTATTCAAACCTAATTCCATCATTTATATCACCTATCGAGTGTTTAAAGTTTTTGTCCCATATTTTGCCATTTCGGTTTTAATCAATATGTTCAAATGAAGATGGTTGAGCCAACCAAGAGTATGTTTCAAAATATTTTAATGAATCTCAAAGAAATACAAATAATTTCATGATCCTATAGATAAAAATGAGAAGAAAAAAATAAGAGTAGTGGGACTCTTCACAGTTATAAAAATAAAATATTTGATAAATCAGATTTGTACCTTTAAAAGGTCATAACTTTTGACTCGTGTATCAAAACGACTGTTAAAATATATCAAATCGAAACTCGTACCGATTCCCATTTTCTTATTTCACCAGGCAATGGAACTTCATTATTCGAACCTAGATTCCATCATTTACTTCACTTATCGAGGGTTTAAAGTTATTGTAGTATATTTTTAATAACGGTTTTATTCAATATAGATGTAATGAAGATGGATTAGCCAACCAAGAGTATGTTTAAAACTATTCTTATGAATATAAAAGTAATACAAATAATTTCATGATCGAAAAGATAAAAATGAGAAGAAAAAAATAAGAGGAGTGGGACAATTCATAGTTATTAAAACAAAATATTTGATAATTTGGATTTGTACCTTTAAACGGTTATAACTTTTGACTCGTGTGTCGAAACGAGAATTAGAATATATCAAACCAAAGTTAACATTGATACCCATATTTTTAATTGATTTGGGAATGGAACTTCATCATTCGAACCTAATTCCATCATTTATATCACCTATAGAGTGTTTAAAGTTTTTGTCCCATATTTTGCATTTTCGGTTTTAATCAATATGTTCTAATGAAGATGGTTGAGCCAACCAAGAGTATGTTTAAAAATATTTTAATGAATCTCAAAGAAATACAAATAATTTCATGATCCTAAAGATATAAATGAGAAGAAAAAAATAAGAGTAGTGGGACTGTTCACAGTTATAAAAACAAAATATTTGATAAATCAGATTTCTACCTTTAAACGGTCATAACTTTTGACTCGTGTATCGAAACGACTGTTAAAATATATCAAATCGAAGCTCGTACCGATTCCCATTTTCTTATTTCACCAGGCAATGGAACTTCATTATTCGAACCGAAATTCCATCATTTACTTCACTTATCGAGGGTTTAAAGTTAATGTAGTATATTTTTAACAACGGTTTTATTCAATATAGTTGTAATGAAGATGGATTAGCCAACCAAGAGTATGTTTAAAACTATTCTAATGAATATAAAAGTAATACAAATAATTTCATGATCCTAAAGATAAAAATGAGAAGAAAAAAATAATAGGAGTGGGACTATTCATAGTTATTAAAACAAAATATTTGATAATCTGGATTTGTACCTTTAAACGGTCATAACTTTTGACTCGTGTGTCGAAACGACAATTAGAATATATCAAACCGAAGTTAACATTGATACCAATATTTTTAATTGATTTGGGAATGGAACTTCATTATTCGAACCTAATTCCATCATTTATATCACCTATAGAGTGTTTAAAGTTTTTGTCCCATATTTTGCATTTTCGGTTTTAATCAATATGATCTAATGAAGATGGTTGAGCCAACCAAGAGTATGTTTAAAAATATTTTAATGAATCTCAAAGAAATACAAATAATTTCATGATCCTAAAAATAAAAATGAGAAGAAAAAAATAATAGGAGTGGGACTATTCATAGTTATTAAAACAAAATATTTGATAATTTGGATTTTTACCTTTAAACGGTTCTAACATTTGACTCGTGTGTCGAAACGACAATTAGAATATATCAAACCGAAGTTAACATTGATTCAAATATTTGTAATTGATTTGGGAATGGAACTTCATTATTCGAACCTAATTCCATCATTTATATCACCTATAGAGTGTTTAAAGTTTTTGTCCCATATTTTGCATTTTCGGTTTTAATCAATATGTTCTAATGAAGATGGTTGAGCCAACCAAGAATATGTTTAAAAATATTTTAATGAATCTCAAAGAAATACAAATAATTTCATGATCCTAAAGATAAAAATGAGAAGAAAAAAATAAGAGTAGTGGGACTGTTCACAGTTATAAAAACAAAATATTTGATAAATCGGATTTGTACCTTTAAACGGTCATAACTTTTGACTCGTATATCGAAACGACTGTTAAAATATATCAAATCGAAGCTCGTACCGATTCCCATTTTCTTATTTCACCAGGCAATGGAACTTCATTATTCGAACCTAAATTCCATAATTTACTTCACTTATCGAGGGTTTAAAGTTATTGTAGTATATTTTTAATAACGATTTTATTCAATATAATTGTAATGAAGATGGATTAGCCAACCAAGAGTATGTTTAAAACTATTCTTATGAATATAAAAGTAATACAAATAATTTCATGATCGTAAAGATAAAAATGAGAAGAAAAAAATAAGGGGAGTGGGACTATTCATAGTTATTAAAACAAAATATTTGATAATTTGGATTTGTACCTTTAAACGGTCATAACTTTTGACTCGTGTGTCGAAACGACAATTAGAATATATCAAACCGAAGTTAACATTGATACCCATATTTCTAATTGATTTGGGAATGGAACTTCATTATTCAAACCTAATTCCATCATTTATATCACCTATCGAGTGTTTAAAGTTTTTGTCCCATATTTTGCCATTTCGGTTTTAATCAATATGTTCTAATGAAGATGGTTGAGCCAACCAAGAGTATGTTTCAAAATATTTTAATGAATCTCAAAGAAATACAAATAATTTCATGATCCTATAGATAAAAATGAGAAGAAAAAAATAAGAGTAGTGGGACTCTTCACAGTTATAAAAATAAAATATTTGATAAATCAGATTTGTACCTTTAAACGGTCATAACTTTTCACTCGTGTATCGAAACGACTGTTAAAATATATCAAATCGAAACTCGTACCGATTCCCATTTTCTTATTTCACCAGGCAATGGAACTTCATTATTCGAACCTAGATTCCATCATTTACTTCACTTATCGAGGGTTTAAAGTTATTGTAGTATATTTTTAATAACGGTTTTATTCAATATAGATGTAATGAAGATGGATTAGCCAACCAAGAGTATGTTTAAAACTATTCTTATGAATATAAAAGTAATACAAATAATTTCATGATCGAAAAGATAAAAATGAGAAGAAAAAAATAAGAGGAGTGGGACAATTCATAGTTATTAAAACAAAATATTTGATAATTTGGATTTGTACCTTTAAACGGTTATAACTTTTGACTCGTGTGTCGAAACGACAATTAGAATATATCAAACCAAAGTTAACATTGATACCCATATTTTTAATTGATTTGGGAATGGAACTTCATCATTCGAACCTAATTCCATCATTTATATCACCTATAGAGTGTTTAAAGTTTTTGTCCCATATTTTGCATTTTCGGTTTTAATCAATATGTTCTAATGAAGATGGTTGAGCCAACCAAGAGTATGTTTAAAAATATTTTAATGAATCTCAAAGAAATACAAATAATTTCATGATCCTAAAGATATAAATGAGAAGAAAAAAAGAAGAGTAGTGGGACTGTTCACAGTTATAAAAACAAAATATTTGATAAATCAGATTTGTACCTTTAAACGGTCATAACTTTTGACTCGTGTATCGAAACGACTGTTAAAATATATCAAATCGAAGCTCGTACCGATTCCCATTTTCTTATTTCACCAGGCAATGGAACTTCATTATTCGAACCGAAATTCCATCATTTACTTCACTTATCGAGGGTTTAAAGTTAATGTAGTATATTTTTAATAACGGTTTTATTCAATATAGTTGTAATGAAGATGGATTAGCCAACCAAGAGTATGTTTAAAACTATTCTAATGAATATAAAAGTAATACAAAAAATTTCATGATCCTAAAGATAAAAATGAGAAGAAAAAAATAATAGGAGTGAGACTATTCATAGTTATTAAAACAAAATATTTGATAATCTGGATTTGTACCTTTAAACGGTTATAACATTTGACTCGTGTGTCGAAACGACAATTAGAATATATCAAACCGAAGTTAACATTGATACCCATATTTGTAATTGATTTGGGAATGGAACTTCATTCTTCGAACCTAATTCCATCATTTATATCACCTATAGAGTGTTTAAAGTTTTTGTCCCATATTTTGCATTTTCGGTTTTAATCAATATGTTCTAATGAAGATGGTTGAGCCAACCAAGAGTATGTTTAAAAATATTTTAATGAATCTCAAAGAAATACAAATAATTTCATCATCCTAAAGATAAAAATGAGAAGAAAAAAATAAGAGTAGTGGTACTGTTCACAGTTATAAAAACAAAATATTTGATAAATCGAATTTGTACCTTTAAACGGTCATAACTTTTGACTCGTGTGTAGAAACGACTATTAAAATATATCAAATCGAAGCTCGTACCGATTCCCATTTTCTTATTTCACCAGGCAATGGAACTTCATTATTCGAACCCAAATTCCATCATTTACTTCACTTATCGAGGGTTTAAAGTTATTGTTGTATATTTTTAATAACGGTTTTATTCAATCTAGATGTAATGAAGATGGATTAAGCAACCAAGAGTATGTTTAAAACTATTCTAATGAATATAAAAGTAATACAAATAATTTCATGATCGTAAAGATAAAAATGAGAAGAAAAGAATAAGAGGAGTGGGACTATTCATAGTTATTAAAACAAAATATTTGATAATTTGGATTTGTACCTTTAAACGGTCATAACTTTTGACTCGTGTGTCGAAACGACAATTAGAATATATCAAACCGAAGTTAACATTGATACCAATATTTTTAATTGATTTGGGAATGGAACTTCATTATTCGAACCTAATTCCATCATTTATATCACCTATAGAGTGTTTAAAGTTTTTGTCCCATATTTTGCATTTTCGGTTTTAATCAATATGTTCTAATGAAGATGGTTGAGCCAACCAAGAGTATGTTTAAAAATATTTTAATGAATCTCAAAGAAATACAAATAATTTCATGATCCTAAAAATAAAAATGAGAAGAAAAAAATAATAGGAGTGGGACTATTCATAGTTATTAAAACAAAATATTTGATAATTTGGATTTTTACCTTTAAACGGTTATAACATTTGACTCGTGTGTCGAAACGACAATTAGAATATATCAAACCGAAGTTAACATTGATTCAAATATTTGTAATTGATTTGGGAATGGAACTTCATTATTCGAACCTAATTCCATCATTTATATCACCTATAGAGTGTTTAAAGTTTTTGTCCCATATTTTGCATTTTCGGTTTTAATCAATATGTTCTAATGAAGATGGTTGAGCCAACCAAGATGATGTTTAAAAATATTTTAATGAATCTCAAACAAATACAAATAATTTCATGATCCTATAGATAAAAATGAGAAGAAAAAAATAAGAGTAGTGGGACTGTTAACAGTTATAAAAACAAAATATTTGATAAATCGGATTTGTACCTTTAAACGGTCATAACTTTTGACTCGTATATCGAAACGACTGTTAAAATATATCAAATCGAAGCTCGTACCGATTCCCATTTTCTTATTTCACCAGGCAATGGAACTTCATTATTCGAACCTAAATTCCATCATTTACTTCACTTATCGAGGGTTTAAAGTTATTGTAGTATATTTTTAATAACGGTTTTATTCAATATAGATGTAATGAAGATGGATTAGCCAACCAAGAGTATGTTTAAAACTATTCTTATGAATATAAAAGTAATACAAATAATTTCATGATCGAAAAGATAAAAATGAGAAGAAAAAAATAAGAGGAGTGGGACAATTCATAGTTATTAAAACAAAATATTTGATAATTTGGATTTGTACCTTTAAACGGTTATAACTTTTGACTCGTGTGTCGAAACGACAATTAGAATATATCAAACCAAAGTTAACATTGATACCCATATTTTTAATTGATTTGGGAATGGAACTTCATCATTCGAACCTAATTCCATCATTTATATCACCTATAGAGTGTTTAAAGTTTTTGTCCCATATTTTGCATTTTCGGTTTTAATCAATATGTTCTAATGAAGATGGTTGAGCCAACCAAGAGTATGTTTAATAATATTTTAATGAATCTCAAAGAAATACAAATAATTTCATGATCCTAAAGATATAAATGAGAAGAAAAAAAGAAGAGTAGTGGGACTGTTCACAGTTATAAAAACAAAATATTTGATAAATCAGATTTCTACCTTTAAACGGTCATAACTTTTGACTCGTGTATCGAAACGACTGTTAAAATATATCAAATCGAAGCTCGTACCGATTCCCATTTTCTTATTTCACCAGGCAATGGAACTTCATTATTCGAACCGAAATTCCATCATTTACTTCACTTATCGAGGGTTTAAAGTTAATGTAGTATATTTTTAATAACGGTTTTATTCAATATAGTTGTAATGAAGATGGATTAGCCAACCAAGAGTATGTTTAAAACTATTCTAATGAATATAAAAGTAATACAAAAAATTTCAAGATCCTAAAGATAAAAATGAGAAGAAAAAAATAATAGGAGTGGGACTATTCATAGTTATTAAAACAAAATATTTGATAATCTGGATTTGTACCTTTAAACGGTTATAACATTTGACTCGTGTGTCGAAACGACAATTAGAATATATCAAACCGAAGTTAACATTGATACCCATATTTGTAATTGATTTGGGAATGGAACTTCATTATTCGAACCTAATTCCATCATTTATATCACCTATAGAGTGTTTAAAGTTTTTGTCCCATATTTTGCATTTTCGGTTTTAATCAATATGTTCTAATGAAGATGGTTGAGCCAACCAAGAGTATGTTTAAAAATATTTTAATGAATCTCAAAGAAATACAAATAATTTCATCATCCTAAAGATAAAAATGAGAAGAAAAAAATAAGAGTAGTGGTACTGTTCACAGTTATAAAAACAAAATATTTGATAAATCGGATTTGTACCTTTAAACGGTCATAACTTTTGACTCGTATATCGAAACGACTGTTAAAATATATCAAATCGAAGCTCGTACCGATTCCCATTTTCTTATTTCACCAGGCAATGGAACTTCATTATTCGAACCCAAATTCCATCATTTACTTCACTTATCGAGGGTTTAAAGTTATTGTTGTATATTTTTAATAACGGTTTTATTCAATATAGATGTAATGAAGATGGATTAAGCAACCAAGAGTATGTTTAAAACTATTCTAAAGAATATAAAAGTAATACAAATAATTTCATGATCGTAAAGATAAAAATGAGAAGAAAAGAATAAGAGGAGTGGGACTATTCATAGTTATTAAAACAAAATATTTGATAATTTGGATTTGTACCTTTAAACGGTCATAACTTTTGACTCGTGTGTCGAAACGACAATTAGAATATATCAAACCGAAGTTAACATTGATACCAATATTTTTAATTGATTTGGGAATGGAACTTCATTATTCGAACCTAATTCCATCATTTATATCACCTATAGAGTGTTTAAAGTTTTTGTCCCATATTTTGCATTTTCGGTTTTAATCAATATGTTCTAATGAAGATGGTTGAGCCAACCAAGAGTATGTTTAAAAATATTTTAATGAATCTCAAAGAAATACAAATAATTTCATGATCCTAAAAATAAAAATGAGAAGAAAAAAATAATAGGAGTGGGACTATTCATAGTTATTAAAACAAAATATTTGATAATTTGGATTTTTACCTTTAAACGGTTATAACATTTGACTCGTGTGTCGAAACGACAATTAGAATATATCATACCGAAGTTAACATTGATTCAAATATTTGTAATTGATTTGGGAATGGAACTTCATTATTCGAACCTAATTCCATCATTTATATCACCTATAGGGTGTTTAAAGTTTTTGTCCCATATTTTGCATTTTCGGTTTTAATCAATATGTTCTAATGAAGATGGTTGAGCCAACCAAGATGATGTTTAAAAATATTTTAATGAATCTCAAACAAATACAAATAATTTCATGATCCTATAGATAAAAATGAGAAGAAAAAAATAAGAGTAGTGGGACTGTTCACAGTTATAAAAACAAAATATTTGATAAATCGGATTTGTACCTTTAAACGGTCATAACTTTTGACTCGTATATCGAAACGACTGTTAAAATATATCAAATCGAAGCTCGTACCGATTCCCATTTTCTTATTTCACCAGGCAATGGAACTTCATTATTCGAAGCTAAATTCCATCATTTACTTCACTTATCGAGGGTTTAAAGTTATTGTAGTATATTTTTAATAACGGGTTTATTCAATATAATTGTAATGAAGATGGATTAGCCAACCAAGAGTTTGTTTAAAACTATTCTAATGAATATAAAAGTAATACAAATAATTTCATGATCGTAAAGATAAAAATGAGAAGAAAAAAATAAGAGGAGTGGGACTATTCATAGTTATTAAAACAAAATATTTGATAATTTGGATTTGTACCTTTAAACGGTCATACCTTTTGACTCGTGTGTCGAAACGACAATTAGAATATATCAAACCGAAGTTAACACTGATACCAAAATTTTTAATTGATTTGGGAATGGAACTTCATTATTCGAACCTAATTCCATCATTTATATCACCTATAGAGTGTTTAATGTTTTTGTCCCATATTTTGCATTTTCGGTTTTAATCAATATGTTCTAATGAAGATGGTTGAGCCAACCAAGAGTATGTTTAAAAATATTTTAATGAATCTCAAAGAAATACAAATAATTTCATGATCCTATAGATAAAAATGAGAAGAAAAAAATAAGAGTAGTGGGACTCTTCACACTTATAAAAACAAAATATTTGATAAATCGGATTTGTACATTTAAACGGTCATAACTTTTGACTCGTATATCGAAACGACTGTTAAAATATATCAAATCGAAGCTCGTACCGATTCGTATATTGAAATGATTGTTAAAATATATCAAATCGAAGCTCGTACCGATTCCCATTTTCTTATTTCCCCAGGCAATGGAACTTCATTATTCGAACCTAAATTCCATCAATTACTTCACTTATCGAGGGTTTAAAGTTATTGTAGTATATTTTTAATAACGGTATTATTCAATATAGTTGTAATGAAGATGGATTAGCCAACCAAGAGTATGTTTAAAACTATTCTAATGAATATAAAAGTAATACAAATAATTTCATGATCGTAAAGATAAAAATGAGAAGAAAAAAATAAGAGGTGTGGGACTATTCATAGTTATTAAAACAAAATATTTGATAATTTGGATTTGTACCTTTAAACGGTTATAACTTTTGACTCGTGTGTCAAAACGACAATTAGAATATATCAAACCGAAGTTAACATTGATACCCATATTTCTAATTGATTTGGGAATGGAACTTCATTATTCAAACCTAATTCCATCATTTATATCACCTATCGAGTGTTTAAAGTTTTTTTCCCATATTTTGCCATTTCGGTTTTAATCAATATGTTCTAATGAAGATGGTTGAGCCAACCAAGAGTATGTTTCAAAATATTTTAATGAATCTCAAAGAAATACAAATAATTTCATGATCCTAAAGATAAAAATGAGAAGAAAAAAATAAGAGTAGTGGGACTGTTCACAGTTATAAAAACAAAATATTTGATAAATCGGATTTGTACCTTTAAACGGTCATAACTTTTCACTCGTGTATCGAAATGACTGTTAAAATATATCAAATCGAAACTCGTACCGATTCCCATTTTCTTATTTCACCAGGCAATGGAACTTCAATATTCGAACCTAAATTCCATCATTTACTTCACTTATCGAGGGTTTAAAGTTATTGTAGTATATTTTTAATAACGGTTTTATTCAATATAGTTGTAATGAAGATGGATTAGCCAACCAAGAGTATGTTTAAAACTATTCTAATGAATATAAAAGTAATACAAATAATTTCATGATCCTAAAGATAAAAATGAGAAGAAAAAAATAATAGGAGTGGGACTATTCATAGTTATTAAAACAAAATATTTGATAATTTGGATTTGTACCTTTAAACGGTTATAACATTTGACTCGTGTGTCGAAACGACAATTAGAATATATCAAACCGAAGTTAACATTGATACCCATATTTGTAATTGATTTGGGAATGGAACTTCATTATTCGAACCTAATTCCATCATTTATATCACCTATAGAGTGTTTAAAGTTTTTGTCCCATATTTTGCATTTTCGGTTTTTAATCAATATGTTCTAATGAAGATGGTTGAGCCAACCAAGAGTATGTTTAAAAATATTTTAATGAATCTCAAAGAAATACAAATAATTTCATCATCCTAAAGATAAAAATGAGAAGAAAAAAATAAGAGTAGTGGTACTGTTCACAGTTATAAAAACAAAATATTTGATAAATCGGATTTGTACCTTTAAACGGTCATAACTTTTGACTCGTGTGTAGAAACGACTATTAAAATATATCAAATCGAAGCTCGTACCGATTCCCATTTTCTTAATTCACGAGGCAATGGAACTTCATTATTCGAACCCAAATTCCATCATTTACTTCACTTATCGAGGGTTTAAAGTTATTGTAGTATATTTTTAATAACGGTTTTATTCAATATAGATGTAATGAAGATGGATTAGCCAACCAAGAGTATGTTTAAAACTATTCTAATGAATATAAAAGTAATACAAATAATTTCATGATCGTAAAGATAAAAATGAGAAGAAAAGAATAAGAGGAGTGGGACTATTCATAGTTATTAAAACAAAATATTTGATAATTTGGATTTGTACCTTTAAACGGTCATAACTTTTGACTAGTGTGTCGAAACGACAATTAGAATATATCAAACCGAAGTTAACATTGATACCAATATTTTTAATTGATTTGGGAATGGAACTTCATTATTCGAACCTAATTCCATCATTTATATCACCTATAGAGTGTTTAAAGTTTTTGTCCCATATTTTGCATTTTCGGTTTTAATCAATATGTTCTAATGAAGATGGTTGAGCCAACCAAGAGTATGTTTAAAAATATTTTAATGAATCTCAAAGAAATACAAATAATTTCATGATCCTAAAAATAAAAATAAGAAGAAAAAAATAATAGGAGTGGGACTATTCATAGTTATTAAAACAAAATATTTGATAATTTGGATTTGTACCTTTAAACGGTTATAACTTTTGACTCGTGTGTCAAAACGACAATTAGAATATATCAAACCGAAGTTAACATTGATACCCATATTTCTAATTGATTTGGGAATGGAACTTCATTATTCAAACCTAATTCCATCATTTATATCACCTATCGAGTGTTTAAAGTTTTTTTCCCATATTTTGCCATTTCGGTTTTAATCAATATGTTCTAATGAAGATGGTTGAGCCAACCAAGAGTATGTTTCAAAATATTTTAATGAATCTCAAAGAAATACAAATAATTTCATGATCCTAAAGATAAAAATGAGAAGAAAAAAATAAGAGTAGTGGGACTGTTCACAGTTATAAAAACAAAATATTTGATAAATCGGATTTGTACCTTTAAACGGTCATAACTTTTCACTCGTGTATCGAAATGACTGTTAAAATATATCAAATCGAAACTCGTACCGATTCCCATTTTCTTATTTCACCAGGCAATGGAACTTCAATATTCGAACCTAAATTCCATCATTTACTTCACTTATCGAGGGTTTAAAGTTATTGTAGTATATTTTTAATAACGGTTTTATTCAATATAGTTGTAATGAAGATGGATTAGCCAACCAAGAGTATGTTTAAAACTATTCTAATGAATATAAAAGTAATACAAATAATTTCATGATCCTAAAGATAAAAAAATGAGAAGAAAAAAATAATAGGAGTGGGACTATTCATAGTTATTAAAACAAAATATTTGATAATTTGGATTTGTACCTTTTAAACGGTTATAACATTTGACTCGTGTGTCGAAACGACAATTAGAATATATCAAACCGAAGTTAACATTGATACCCATATTTGTAATTGATTTGGGAATGGAACTTCATTATTCGAACCTAATTCCATCATTTATATCACCTATAGAGTGTTTAAAGTTTTTGTCCCATATTTTGCATTTTCGGTTTTTAATCAATATGTTCTAATGAAGATGGTTGAGCCAACCAAGAGTATGTTTAAAAATATTTTTAATGAATCTCAAAGAAATACAAATAATTTCATCATCCTAAAGATAAAAATGAGAAGAAAAAAAATAAGAGTAGTGGTACTGTTCACAGTTATAAAAACAAAATATTTGATAAATCGGATTTGTACCTTTAAACGGTCATAACTTTTGACTCGTGTGTAGAAACGACTATTAAAATATATCAAATCGAAGCTCGTACCGATTCCCATTTTCTTATTTCACGAGGCAATGGAACTTCATTATTCGAACCCAAATTCCATCATTTACTTCACTTATCGAGGGTTTAAAGTTATTGTAGTATATTTTTAATAACGGTTTTATTCAATATAGATGTTAATGAAGATGGATTAGCCAACCAAGAGTATGTTTAAAACTATTCTAATGAATATAAAAGTAATACAAATAATTTCATGATCGTAAAGATAAAAATGAGAAAGAAAAGAATAAGAGGAGTGGGGACTATTCATAGTTATTAAAACACAAATATTTGATAATTTGGATTTGTACCTTTAAACGGTCATAACTTTTGACTAGTGTGTCGAAACGACAATTAGAATATATCAAACCGAAGTTAACATTGATACCAATATTTTTAATTGATTTGGGAATGGAACTTCATTATTCGAACCTAATTCCATCATTTATATCACCTATAGAGTGTTTAAAGTTTTTGTCCCATATTTTGCATTTTCGGTTTTAATCAATATGTTCTAATGAAGATGGTTGAGCCAACCAAGAGTATGTTTAAAAATATTTTAATGAATCTCAAAGAAATACAAATAATTTCATGATCCTAAAAATAAAAATGAGAAGAAAAAAATAATAGGAGTGGGACTATTCATAGTTATTAAAACAAAATATTTGATAATTTTGGATTTTTACCTTTAAACGGTTATAACATTTGACTCGTGTGTCGAAACGACAATTAGAATATATCAAACCGAAGTTAACATTGATATCAAATATTTGTTAATTGATTTGGGAATGGGAACTTCATTATTCGAACCTAATTCCATCATTTATATCACCTATAGAGTGTTTAAAGTTTTTGTCCCATATTTTGCATTTTCGGTTTTAATCAATATGTTCTAATGAAGATGGTTGAGCCAACCAAGATGATGTTTAAAAATATTTTTAATGAATCTCAAACAAATACAAATAATTTCATGATCCTATAGATAAAAATGAGAAGAAAAAAATAAGAGTAGTGGGACTGTTAACAGTTATAAAAACAAAATATTTGATAAATCGGATTTGTACCTTTAAACGGTCATAACTTTTGACTCGTATATCGAAACGACTGTTAAAATATATCAAATCGAAGCTCGTACCGATTCCCATTTTCTTATTTCACCAGGCAATGGAACTTCATTATTCGAACCTAAATTCCATCATTTACTTCACTTATCGAGGGTTTAAAGTTATTGTAGTATATTTTTAATAACGGTTTTATTCAATATAGATGTAATGAAGATGGATTAGCCAACCAAGAGTATGTTTAAAAACTATTCTTATGAATATAAAAAGTAATACAAATAATTTCATGATCGAAAAGATAAAATGAGAAGAAAAAAAATAAGAGGAGTGGGACAATTCATAGTTATTAAAAACAAAATATTTGATAATTTGGATTTGTACCTTTAAACGGTTATAACTTTTGACTCGTGGGTGTCGAAAACGACAATTAGAATATATCAAACCAAAGTTAACATTGATACCCATATTTTTAATTGATTTGGGAATGGAACTTCATCATTCGAACCTAATTCCATCATTTTATATCACCTATAGAGTGTTTAAAGTTTTTGTCCCATATGTTTGCATTTTCGGTTTTAATCAATATGTTCTAATGAAGATGGTTGAGCCAACCAAGAGTATGTTTAATAATATTTTAATGAATCTCAAAGAAATACAAATAATTTCATGATCCTAAAGATATAAATGAGAAGAAAAAAAGAAGAGTAGTGGGACTGTTCACAGTTATAAAAACAAAATATTTGATAAATCAGATTTCTACCTTTAAAACGGTCATAACTTTTGACTCGTGTATCGAAACGACTGTTAAAATATATCAAATCGAAGCTCGTACCGATTCCCATTTTTCTTATTTCACCAGGCAATGGAACTTCATTATTCGAACCGAAATTCCATCATTTACTTCACTTATCGAGGGTTTAAAGTTAATGTAGTCATTTTTTTAATAACGATTTTATTCAATATAGTTGTAATGAAGATGGATTAGCCAACCAAGAGTATGTTTAAAAACTATTCTAATGAATATAAAAGTAATACAAAAAATTTCAAGATCCTAAAGATAAAAATGAGAAGAAAAAAATAATAGGAGTGGGACTATTCATAGTTATTAAAACAAAATATTTGATAATCTGGATTTGTACCTTTAAACGGTTATAACATTTGACTCGTGTGTCGAAACGACAATTAGAATATATCAAACCGAAGTTAACATTGATACCCATATTTGTAATTGATTTGGGAATGGAACTTCATTATTCGAACCTAATTCCATCATTTTATATCACCTATAGAGTGTTTAAAGTTTTTGTCCCATATTTTGCATTTTCGGTTTTAATCAATATGTTCTAATGAAGATGGTTGAGCCAACCAAGAGTATGTTTAAAAATATTTTAATGAATCTCAAAGAAATACAAATAATTTCATCATCCTAAAGATAAAAATGAGAAGAAAAAAATAAGAGTAGTGGTACTGTTCACAGTTAATATAAAAACAAAATATTTGATAAATCGGATTTGTACCTTTAAACGGTCATAACTTTTGACTCGTATATCGAAACGACTGTTAAAATATATCAAATCGAAGCTCGTACCGATTCCCATTTTCTTATTTCACAGGCAATGGAACTTCATTATTCGAACCCAAATTCCATCATTTACTTCACTTATCGAGGGTTTAAAGTTATTGTGTTATTTTTTTAATAACGGTTTTATTCAATATAGATGTAATGAAGATGGATTAAGCAACCAAGAGTATGTTTAAAAACTATTCTAAAGAATATAAAAGTAATACAAATAATTTCATGATCGTAAAGATAAAAAATGAGAAGAAAAGAATAAGAGGAGTGGGGACTATTCATAGTTATTAAAACAAAAATATTTGATAATTTGGATTTTGTACCTTTAAACGGTCATAACTTTTGACTCGTGTGTCGAAACGACAATTAGAATATATCAAACCGAAGTTAACATTGATACCAATATTTTTAATTGATTTGGGAATGGAACTTCATTATTCGAACCTAATTCCATCATTTATATCACCTATAGAGTGTTTAAAGTTTTTGTCCCATATTTTGCATTTTCGGTTTTAATCAATATGTTCTAATGAAGATGGTTGAGCCAACCAAGAGTATGTTTAAAAATATTTTAATGAATCTCAAAGAAATACAAATAATTTCATGATCCTAAAAATAAAAATGAGAAGAAAAAAATAATAGGAGTGGGGACTATTCATAGTTATTAAAACAAAATATTTGATAATTTGGATTTTTACCTTTAAACGGTTTATAACATTTGACTCGTGTGTCGAAACGACAATTAGAATATATCATACCGAAGTTAACATTGATTCAAATATTTGTAATTGATTTGGGAATGGAACTTCATTATTCGAACCTAATTCCATCATTTATATCACCTATAGGGTGTTTAAAGTTTTTGTCCCATATTTTGCATTTTCGGTTTTAATCAATATGTTCTAATGAAGATGGTTGAGCCAACCAAGATGATGTTTAAAAATATTTTAATGAATCTCAAACAAATACAAATAATTTCATGATCCTATAGATAAAAATGAGAAGAAAAAAATAAGAGTAGTGGGACTGTTCACAGTTATAAAAACAAAATATTTGATAAATCGGATTTGTACCTTTAAACGGTCATAACTTTTGACTCGTATATCGAAACGACTGTTAAAATATATCAAATCGAAGCTCGTACCGATTCCCATTTTCTTATTTCACCAGGCAATGGAACTTCATTATTCGAAGCTAAATTCCATCATTTACTTCACTTATCGAGGGTTTAAAGTTATTGTAGTATATTTTTAATAACGGGTTTATTCAATATAATTGTAATGAAGATGGATTAGCCAACCAAGAGTTTGTTTAAAACTATTCTAATGAATATAAAAGTAATACAAATAATTTCATGATCGTAAAGATAAAAATGAGAAGAAAAAAATAAGAGGAGTGGGACTATTCATAGTTATTAAAACAAAATATTTGATAATTTGGATTTTGTACCTTTAAACGGTCATACCTTTTGACTCGTGTGTCGAAACGACAATTAGAATATATCAAACCGAAGTTAACACTGATACCAAAATTTTTAATTGATTTGGGAATGGAACTTCATTATTCGAACCTAATTCCATCATTTATATCACCTATAGAGTGTTTAATGTTTTTGTCCCATATTTTGCATTTTCGGTTTTAATCAATATGTTCTAATGAAGATGGTTGAGCCAACCAAGAGTATGTTTAAAAATATTTTAATGAATCTCAAAGAAATACAAATAATTTCATGATCCTATAGATAAAAATGAGAAGAAAAAAATAAGAGTAGTGGGACTCTTCACACTTATAAAAACAAAATATTTGATAAATCGGATTTGTACATTTAAACGGTCATAACTTTTGACTCGTATATCGAAACGACTGTTAAAATATATCAAATCGAAGCTCGTACCGATTCGTATATTGAAATGATTGTTAAAATATATCAAATCGAAGCTCGTACCGATTCCCATTTTCTTATTTCCCCAGGCAATGGAACTTCATTATTCGAACCTAAATTCCATCAATTACTTCACTTATCGAGGGTTTAAAGTTATTGTAGTATATTTTTAATAACGGTATTATTCAATATAGTTGTAATGAAGATGGATTAGCCAACCAAGAGTATGTTTAAAACTATTCTAATGAATATAAAAGTAATACAAATAATTTCATGATCGTAAAGATAAAAATGAGAAGAAAAAAATAAGAGGTGTGGGGACTATTCATAGTTATTAAAACAAAATATTTGATAATTTGGATTTGTACCTTTAAACGGTTATAACTTTTGACTCGTGTGTCAAAACGACAATTAGAATATATCAAACCGAAGTTAACATTGATACCCATATTTCTAATTGATTTGGGAATGGAACTTCATTATTCAAACCTAATTCCATCATTTATATCACCTATCGAGTGTTTAAAGTTTTTTTCCCATATTTTGCCATTTCGGTTTTAATCAATATGTTCTAATGAAGATGGTTGAGCCAACCAAGAGTATGTTTCAAAATATTTTAATGAATCTCAAAGAAATACAAATAATTTCATGATCCTAAAGATAAAAATGAGAAGAAAAAAATAAGAGTAGTGGGACTGTTCACAGTTATAAAAACAAAATATTTGATAAATCGGATTTGTACCTTTAAACGGTCATAACTTTTCACTCGTGTATCGAAATGACTGTTAAAATATATCAAATCGAAACTCGTACCGATTCCCATTTTCTTATTTCACCAGGCAATGGAACTTCAATATTCGAACCTAAATTCCATCATTTACTTCACTTATCGAGGGTTTAAAGTTATTGTAGTATATTTTTAATAACGGGTTTATTCAATATAATTGTAATGAAGATGGATTAGCCAACCAAGAGTTTGTTTAAAACTATTCTAATGAATATAAAAGTAATACAAATAATTTCATGATCGTAAAGATAAAAATGAGAAGAAAAAAATAAGAGGAGTGGGACTATTCATAGTTATTAAAACAAAATATTTGATAATTTGGATTTGTACCTTTAAACGGTCATACCTTTTGACTCGTGTGTCGAAACGACAATTAGAATATATCAAACCGAAGTTAACACTGATACCAAAATTTTTAATTGATTTGGGAATGGAACTTCATTATTCGAACCTAATTCCATCATTTATATCACCTATAGAGTGTTTAATGTTTTTGTCCCATATTTTGCATTTTCGGTTTTAATCAATATGTTCTAATGAAGATGGTTGAGCCAACCAAGAGTATGTTTAAAAATATTTTAATGAATCTCAAAGAAATACAAATAATTTCATGATCCTATAGATAAAAATGAGAAGAAAAAAATAAGAGTAGTGGGACTCTTCACACTTATAAAAACAAAATATTTGATAAATCGGATTTGTACATTTAAACGGTCATAACTTTTGACTCGTATATCGAAACGACTGTTAAAATATATCAAATCGAAGCTCGTACCGATTCGTATATTGAAATGATTGTTAAAATATATCAAATCGAAGCTCGTACCGATTCCCATTTTCTTATTTCCCCAGGCAATGGAACTTCATTATTCGAACCTAAATTCCATCAATTACTTCACTTATCGAGGGTTTAAAGTTATTGTAGTATATTTTTAATAACGGTATTATTCAATATAGTTGTAATGAAGATGGATTAGCCAACCAAGAGTATGTTTAAAACTATTCTAATGAATATAAAAGTAATACAAATAATTTCATGATCGTAAAGATAAAAATGAGAAGAAAAAAATAAGAGGTGTGGGACTATTCATAGTTATTAAAACAAAATATTTGATAATTTGGATTTGTACCTTTAAACGGTTATAACTTTTGACTCGTGTGTCAAAACGACAATTAGAATATATCAAACCGAAGTTAACATTGATACCCATATTTCTAATTGATTTGGGAATGGAACTTCATTATTCAAACCTAATTCCATCATTTATATCACCTATCGAGTGTTTAAAGTTTTTTTCCCATATTTTGCCATTTCGGTTTTAATCAATATGTTCTAATGAAGATGGTTGAGCCAACCAAGAGTATGTTTCAAAATATTTTAATGAATCTCAAAGAAATACAAATAATTTCATGATCCTAAAGATAAAAATGAGAAGAAAAAAATAAGAGTAGTGGGACTGTTCACAGTTATAAAAACAAAATATTTGATAAATCGGATTTGTACCTTTAAACGGTCATAACTTTTCACTCGTGTATCGAAATGACTGTTAAAATATATCAAATCGAAACTCGTACCGATTCCCATTTTCTTATTTCACCAGGCAATGGAACTTCAATATTCGAACCTAAATTCCATCATTTACTTCACTTATCGAGGGTTTAAAGTTATTGTAGTATATTTTTAATAACGGTTTTATTCAATATAGTTGTAATGAAGATGGATTAGCCAACCAAGAGTATGTTTAAAAACTATTCTAATGAATATAAAAGTAATACAAATAATTTCATGATCCTAAAGATAAAAATGAGAAGAAAAAAAATAATAGGAGTGGGACTATTCATAGTTATTAAAACAAAATATTTGATAATTTGGATTTGTACCTTTAAACGGTTATAACATTTGACTCGTGTGTCGAAACGACAATTAGAATATATCAAACCGAAGTTAACATTGATACCCATATTTGTAATTGATTTGGGAATGGAACTTCATTATTCGAACCTAATTCCATCATTTATATCACCTATAGAGTGTTTAAAGTTTTTGTCCCATATTTTGCATTTTCGGTTTTTAATCAATATGTTCTAATGAAGATGGTTGAGCCAACCAAGAGTATGTTTAAAAATATTTTAATGAATCTCAAAGAAATACAAATAATTTCATCATCCTAAAGATAAAAATGAGAAGAAAAAAATAAGAGTAGTGGTACTGTTCACAGTTATAAAAACAAAATATTTGATAAATCGGATTTGTACCTTTAAACGGTCATAACTTTTGACTCGTGTGTAGAAACGACTATTAAAATATATCAAATCGAAGCTCGTACCGATTCCCATTTTCTTAATTCACGAGGCAATGGAACTTCATTATTCGAACCCAAATTCCATCATTTACTTCACTTATCGAGGGTTTAAAGTTATTGTAGTATATTTTTAATAACGGTTTTATTCAATATAGATGTAATGAAGATGGATTAGCCAACCAAGAGTATGTTTAAAACTATTCTAATGAATATAAAAGTAATACAAATAATTTCATGATCGTAAAGATAAAAATGAGAAGAAAAGAATAAGAGGAGTGGGACTATTCATAGTTATTAAAACAAAATATTTGATAATTTGGATTTGTACCTTTAAACGGTCATAACTTTTGACTAGTGTGTCGAAACGACAATTAGAATATATCAAACCGAAGTTAACATTGATACCAATATTTTTAATTGATTTGGGAATGGAACTTCATTATTCGAACCTAATTCCATCATTTATATCACCTATAGAGTGTTTAAAGTTTTTGTCCCATATTTTGCATTTTCGGTTTTAATCAATATGTTCTAATGAAGATGGTTGAGCCAACCAAGAGTATGTTTAAAAATATTTTAATGAATCTCAAAGAAATACAAATAATTTCATGATCCTAAAAATAAAAATAAGAAGAAAAAAATAATAGGAGTGGGACTATTCATAGTTATTAAAACAAAATATTTGATAATTTGGATTTGTACCTTTAAACAGTTATAACTTTTGACTCGTGTGTCAAAACGACAATTAGAATATATCAAACCGAAGTTAACATTGATACCCATATTTCTAATTGATTTGGGAATGGAACTTCATTATTCAAACCTAATTCCATCATTTATATCACCTATCGAGTGTTTAAAGTTTTTTTCCCATATTTTGCCATTTCGGTTTTAATCAATATGTTCTAATGAAGATGGTTGAGCCAACCAAGAGTATGTTTCAAAATATTTTAATGAATCTCAAAGAAATACAAATAATTTCATGATCCTAAAGATAAAAATGAGAAGAAAAAAATAAGAGTAGTGGGACTGTTCACAGTTATAAAAACAAAATATTTGATAAATCGGATTTGTACCTTTAAACGGTCATAACTTTTCACTCGTGTATCGAAATGACTGTTAAAATATATCAAATCGAAACTCGTACCGATTCCCATTTTCTTATTTCACCAGGCAATGGAACTTCAATATTCGAACCTAAATTCCATCATTTACTTCACTTATCGAGGGTTTAAAGTTATTGTAGTATATTTTTAATAACGGTTTTATTCAATATAGTTGTAATGAAGATGGATTAGCCAACCAAGAGTATGTTTAAAACTATTCTAATGAATATAAAAGTAATACAAATAATTTCATGATCCTAAAGATAAAAATGAGAAGAAAAAAATAATAGGAGTGGGACTATTCATAGTTATTAAAACAAAATATTTGATAATTTGGATTTGTACCTTTAAACGGTTATAACATTTGACTCGTGTGTCGAAACGACAATTAGAATATATCAAACCGAAGTTAACATTGATACCCATATTTGTAATTGATTTGGGAATGGAACTTCATTATTCGAACCTAATTCCATCATTTATATCACCTATAGAGTGTTTAAAGTTTTTGTCCCATATTTTGCATTTTCGGTTTTTAATCAATATGTTCTAATGAAGATGGTTGAGCCAACCAAGAGTATGTTTAAAAATATTTTAATGAATCTCAAAGAAATACAAATAATTTCATCATCCTAAAGATAAAAATGAGAAGAAAAAAATAAGAGTAGTGGTACTGTTCACAGTTATAAAAACAAAATATTTGATAAATCGGATTTGTACCTTTAAACGGTCATAACTTTTGACTCGTGTGTAGAAACGACTATTAAAATATATCAAATCGAAGCTCGTACCGATTCCCATTTTCTTATTTCACGAGGCAATGGAACTTCATTATTCGAACCCAAATTCCATCATTTACTTCACTTATCGAGGGTTTAAAGTTATTGTAGTATATTTTTAATAACGGTTTTATTCAATATAGATGTAATGAAGATGGATTAGCCAACCAAGAGTATGTTTAAAACTATTCTAATGAATATAAAAGTAATACAAATAATTTCATGATCGTAAAGATAAAAATGAGAAGAAAAGAATAAGAGGAGTGGGACTATTCATAGTTATTAAAACAAAATATTTGATAATTTGGATTTGTACCTTTAAACGGTCATAACTTTTGACTAGTGTGTCGAAACGACAATTAGAATATATCAAACCGAAGTTAACATTGATACCAATATTTTTAATTGATTTGGGAATGGAACTTCATTATTCGAACCTAATTCCATCATTTATATCACCTATAGAGTGTTTAAAGTTTTTGTCCCATATTTTCCATTTTCGGTTTTAATCAATATGTTCTAATGAAGATGGTTGAGCCAACCAAGAGTATGTTTAAAAATATTTTAATGAATCTCAAAGAAATACAAATAATTTCATGATCCTAAAAATAAAAATAAGAAGAAAAAAATAATAGGAGTGGGACTATTCATAGTTATTAAAACAAAATATTTGATAATTTGGATTTTTACCTTTAAACGGTTATAACATTTGACTCGTGTGTCGAAACGACAATTAGAATATATCAAACTGAAGTTAACATTGATTAAAATATTTGTAATTGATTTGGGAATGGAACTTCATTATTCGAACCTAATTCCATCATTTATATCACCTATAGAGTGTTTAAAGTTTTTGTCCCATATTTTGCATTTTCGGTTTTAATCAATATGTTCTAATGAAGATGGTTGAGCCAACCAAGATGATGTTTAAAAATATTTTAATGAATCTCAAAGAAATACAAATAATTTCATGATCCTATAGATAAAAATGAGAAGAAAAAAATGAGAGTAGTGGGACTGTTAACAGTTATAAAAACAAAATATTTGATAAATCGGATTTGTACCTTTAAACGGTGATAACTTTTGACTCGTGTGTCGAAACGACAATTAGAATATATTAAACCGAAGTTAACATTGATACCCATATTTTTAATTGATTTGGGAATGGAACTTCATTATTCGAACCTAATTCCATCATTTATATCACCTATAGAGTGTTTAAAGTTTTTGTCCCATATTTTGCATTTTCGGTTTTCATCAATATGTTCTAATGAAGATGGTTGAGCCAACCAAGAATATGTTTAAAAATATTTTAATGAATCTCAAAGAAATACAAATAATTTCATGATCCTAGAGATAAAAATGAGAAGAAAAAAATAAGAGTAGTGGTACTGTTCACAGTTATAAAAACAAAATATTTGATAAATCGGATTTGTACCTTTAAACGGTCATAACTTTTGACTCGTGTGTAGAAACGACTATTAAAATATATCAAATCGAAGCTCGTACCGATTCCCATTTTCTTATTTCACGAGGCAATGGAACTTCATTATTCGAACCCAAATTCCATCATTTACTTCACTTATCGAGGGTTTAAAGTTATTGTAGTATATTTTTAATAACGGTTTTATTCAATATAGATGTAATGAAGATGGATTAGCCAACCAAGAGTATGTTTAAAACTATTCTAATGAATATAAAAGTAATACAAATAATTTCATGATCGTAAAGATAAAAATGAGAAGAAAAGAATAAGAGGAGTGGGACTATTCATAGTTATTAAAACAAAATATTTGATAATTTGGATTTGTACCTTTAAACGGTCATAACTTTTGACTAGTGTGTCGAAACGACAATTAGAATATATCAAACCGAAGTTAACATTGATACCAATATTTTTAATTGATTTGGGAATGGAACTTCATTATTCGAACCTAATTCCATCATTTATATCACCTATAGAGTGTTTAAAGTTTTTGTCCCATATTTTGCATTTTCGGTTTTAATCAATATGTTCTAATGAAGATGGTTGAGCCAACCAAGAGTATGTTTAAAAATATTTTAATGAATCTCAAAGAAATACAAATAATTTCATGATCCTAAAAATAAAAATAAGAAGAAAAAAATAATAGGAGTGGGACTATTCATAGTTATTAAAACAAAATATTTGATAATTTGGATTTGTACCTTTAAATGGTTATAACTTTTGACTCGTGTGTCAAAACGACAATTAGAATATATCAAACCGAAGTTAACATTGATACCCATATTTCTAATTGATTTGGGAATGGAACTTCATTATTCAAACCTAATTCCATCATTTATATCACCTATCGAGTGTTTAAAGTTTTTTTCCCATATTTTGCCATTTCGGTTTTAATCAATATGTTCTAATGAAGATGGTTGAGCCAACCAAGAGTATGTTTCAAAATATTTTAATGAATCTCAAAGAAATACAAATAATTTCATGATCCTAAAGATAAAAATGAGAAGAAAAAAATAAGAGTAGTGGGACTGTTCACAGTTATAAAAACAAAATATTTGATAAATCGGATTTGTACCTTTAAACGGTCATAACTTTTCACTCGTGTATCGAAATGACTGTTAAAACATATCAAATCGAAACTCGTACCGATTCCCATTTTCTTATTTCACCAGGCAATGGAACTTCAATATTCGAACCTAAATTCCATCATTTACTTCACTTATCGAGGGTTTAAAGTTATTGTAGTATATTTTTAATAACGGTTTTATTCAATATAGTTGTAATGAAGATGGATTAGCCAACCAAGAGTATGTTTAAAACTATTCTAATGAATATAAAAGTAATACAAATAATTTCATGATCCTAAAGATAAAAATGAGAAGAAAAAAATAATAGGAGTGGGACTATTCATAGTTATTAAAACAAAATATTTGATAATTTGGATTTGTACCTTTAAACGGTTATAACATTTGACTCGTGTGTCGAAACGACAATTAGAATATATCAAACCGAAGTTAACATTGATACCCATATTTGTAATTGATTTGGGAATGGAACTTCATTATTCGAACCTAATTCCATCATTTATATCACCTATAGAGTGTTTAAAGTTTTTGTCCCATATTTTGCATTTTCGGTTTTTAATCAATATGTTCTAATGAAGATGGTTGAGCCAACCAAGAGTATGTTTAAAAATATTTTAATGAATCTCAAAGAAATACAAATAATTTCATCATCCTAAAGATAAAAATGAGAAGAAAAAAATAAGAGTAGTGGTACTGTTCACAGTTATAAAAACAAAATATTTGATAAATCGGATTTGTACCTTTAAACGGTCATAACTTTTGACTCGTGTGTAGAAACGACTATTAAAATATATCAAATCGAAGCTCGTACCGATTCCCATTTTCTTATTTCACGAGGCAATGGAACTTCATTATTCGAACCCAAATTCCATCATTTACTTCACTTATCGAGGGTTTAAAGTTATTGTAGTATATTTTTAATAACGGTTTTATTCAATATAGATGTAATGAAGATGGATTAGCCAACCAAGAGTATGTTTAAAACTATTCTAATGAATATAAAAGTAATACAAATAATTTCATGATCGTAAAGATAAAAATGAGAAGAAAAGAATAAGAGGAGTGGGACTATTCATAGTTATTAAAACAAAATATTTGATAATTTGGATTTGTACCTTTAAACGGTCATAACTTTTGACTAGTGTGTCGAAACGACAATTAGAATATATCAAACCGAAGTTAACATTGATACCAATATTTTTAATTGATTTGGGAATGGAACTTCATTATTCGAACCTAATTCCATCATTTATATCACCTATAGAGTGTTTAAAGTTTTTGTCCCATATTTTGCATTTTCGGTTTTAATCAATATGTTCTAATGAAGATGGTTGAGCCAACCAAGAGTATGTTTAAAAATATTTTAATGAATCTCAAAGAAATACAAATAATTTCATGATCCTAAAAATAAAAATAAGAAGAAAAAAATAATAGGAGTGGGACTATTCATAGTTATTAAAACAAAATATTTGATAATTTGGATTTTTACCTTTAAACGGTTATAACATTTGACTCGTGTGTCGAAACGACAATTAGAATATATCAAACTGAAGTTAACATTGATTAAAATATTTGTAATTGATTTGGGAATGGAACTTCATTATTCGAACCTAATTCCATCATTTATATCACCTATAGAGTGTTTAAAGTTTTTGTCCCATATTTTGCATTTTCGGTTTTAATCAATATGTTCTAATGAAGATGGTTGAGCCAACCAAGATGATGTTTAAAAATATTTTAATGAATCTCAAAGAAATACAAATAATTTCATGATCCTATAGATAAAAATGAGAAGAAAAAAATGAGAGTAGTGGGACTGTTAACAGTTATAAAAACAAAATATTTGATAAATCGGATTTGTACCTTTAAACGGTGATAACTTTTGACTCGTGTGTCGAAACGACAATTAGAATATATTAAACCGAAGTTAACATTGATACCCATATTTTTAATTGATTTGGGAATGGAACTTCATTATTCGAACCTAATTCCATCATTTATATCACCTATAGAGTGTTTAAAGTTTTTGTCCCATATTTTGCATTTTCGGTTTTCATCAATATGTTCTAATGAAGATGGTTGAGCCAACCAAGAATATGTTTAAAAATATTTTAATGAATCTCAAAGAAATACAAATAATTTCATGATCCTAGAGATAAAAATGAGAAGAAAAAAATAAGAGTAGTGGGACTGTTCACAGTTATAAAAACAAAATATTTGATAAATCGGATTTGTACCTTTAAACGGTCATAACTTTTGACTCGTATATCGAAACGACTGTTAAAATAAATCAAATGGAAGCTCGTACCGATTCCCATTTTCTTATTTCACCAGGCAATGGAACTTCATTATTCGAACCCAAATTCCATCATTTACTTCACTTATCGAGGGTTTAAAGTTAATGTAGTATATTTTTAATAACGATTTTATTCAATATAGTTGTAACGAAGATGGATTAGCCAACCAAGAGTATGTTTAAAACTATTCTAATGAATATAAAAGTAATACAAATAATTTCATGATCGTAAAGATAAAAATGAGAAGAAAAGAATAAGAGGAGTGGGACTATTCATAGTTATTAAAACAAAATATTTGATAATTTGGATTTGTACCTTTAAACGGTCATAACTTTTGACTAGTGTGTCGAAACGACAATTAGAATATATCAAACCGAAGTTAACATTGATACCAATATTTTTAATTGATTTGGGAATGGAACTTCATTATTCGAACCTAATTCCATCATTTATATCACCTATAGAGTGTTTAAAGTTTTTGTCCCATATTTTGCATTTTCGGTTTTAATCAATATGTTCTAATGAAGATGGTTGAGCCAACCAAGAGTATGTTTAAAAATATTTTAATGAATCTCAAAGAAATACAAATAATTTCATGATCCTAAAAATAAAAATAAGAAGAAAAAAATAAGAGGAGTGGGACTATTCATAGTTATTAAAACAAAATATTTGATAATTTGGATTTGTACCTTTAAACGGTTATAACTTTTGACTCGTGTGTCAAAACGACAATTAGAATATATCAAACCGAAGTTAACATTGATACCCATATTTCTAATTGATTTGGGAATGGAACTTCATTATTCAAACCTAATTCCATCATTTATATCACCTATCGAGTGTTTAAAGTTTTTTTCCCATATTTTGCCATTTCGGTTTTAATCAATATGTTCTAATGAAGATGGTTGAGCCAACCAAGAGTATGTTTCAAAATATTTTAATGAATCTCAAAGAAATACAAATAATTTCATGATCCTAAAGATAAAAATGAGAAGAAAAAAATAAGAGTAGTGGGACTGTTCACAGTTATAAAAACAAAATATTTGATAAATCGGATTTGTACCTTTAAACGGTCATAACTTTTCACTCGTGTATCGAAATGACTGTTAAAATATATCAAATCGAAACTCGTACCGATTCCCATTTTCTTATTTCACCAGGCAATGGAACTTCAATATTCGAACCTAAATTCCATCATTTACTTCACTTATCGAGGGTTTAAAGTTATTGTAGTATATTTTTAATAACGGTTTTATTCAATATAGTTGTAATGAAGATGGATTAGCCAACCAAGAGTATGTTTAAAACTATTCTAATGAATATAAAAGTAATACAAATAATTTCATGATCCTAAAGATAAAAATGAGAAGAAAAAAATAATAGGAGTGGGACTATTCATAGTTATTAAAACAAAATATTTGATAATTTGGATTTGTACCTTTAAACGGTTATAACATTTGACTCGTGTGTCGAAACGACAATTAGAATATATCAAACCGAAGTTAACATTGATACCCATATTTGTAATTGATTTGGGAATGGAACTTCATTATTCGAACCTAATTCCATCATTTATATCACCTATAGAGTGTTTAAAGTTTTTGTCCCATATTTTGCATTTTCGGTTTTTAATCAATATGTTCTAATGAAGATGGTTGAGCCAACCAAGAGTATGTTTAAAAATATTTTAATGAATCTCAAAGAAATACAAATAATTTCATCATCCTAAAGATAAAAATGAGAAGAAAAAAATAAGAGTAGTGGTACTGTTCACAGTTATAAAAACAAAATATTTGATAAATCGGATTTGTACCTTTAAACGGTCATAACTTTTGACTCGTGTGTAGAAACGACTATTAAAATATATCAAATCGAAGCTCGTACCGATTCCCATTTTCTTATTTCACGAGGCAATGGAACTTCATTATTCGAACCCAAATTCCATCATTTACTTCACTTATCGAGGGTTTAAAGTTATTGTAGTATATTTTTAATAACGGTTTTATTCAATATAGATGTAATGAAGATGGATTAGCCAACCAAGAGTATGTTTAAAACTATTCTAATGAATATAAAAGTAATACAAATAATTTCATGATCGTAAAGATAAAAATGAGAAGAAAAGAATAAGAGGAGTGGGACTATTCATAGTTATTAAAACAAAATATTTGATAATTTGGATTTGTACCTTTAAACGGTCATAACTTTTGACTAGTGTGTCGAAACGACAATTAGAATATATCAAACCGAAGTTAACATTGATACCAATATTTTTAATTGATTTGGGAATGGAACTTCATTATTCGAACCTAATTCCATCATTTATATCACCTATAGAGTGTTTAAAGTTTTTGTCCCATATTTTGCATTTTCGGTTTTAATCAATATGTTCTAATGAAGATGGTTGAGCCAACCAAGAGTATGTTTAAAAATATTTTAATGAATCTCAAAGAAATACAAATAATTTCATGATCCTAAAAATAAAAATAAGAAGAAAAAAATAATAGGAGTGGGACTATTCATAGTTATTAAAACAAAATATTTGATAATTTGGATTTTTACCTTTAAACGGTTATAACATTTGACTCGTGTGTCGAAACGACAATTAGAATATATCAAACTGAAGTTAACATTGATTAAAATATTTGTAATTGATTTGGGAATGGAACTTCATTATTCGAACCTAATTCCATCATTTATATCACCTATAGAGTGTTTAAAGTTTTTGTCCCATATTTTGCATTTTCGGTTTTAATCAATATGTTCTAATGAAGATGGTTGAGCCAACCAAGATGATGTTTAAAAATATTTTAATGAATCTCAAAGAAATACAAATAATTTCATGATCCTATAGATAAAAATGAGAAGAAAAAAATGAGAGTAGTGGGACTGTTAACAGTTATAAAAACAAAATATTTGATAAATCGGATTTGTACCTTTAAACGGTGATAACTTTTGACTCGTGTGTCGAAACGACAATTAGAATATATTAAACCGAAGTTAACATTGATACCCATATTTTTAATTGATTTGGGAATGGAACTTCATTATTCGAACCTAATTCCATCATTTATATCACCTATAGAGTGTTTAAAGTTTTTGTCCCATATTTTGCATTTTCGGTTTTCATCAATATGTTCTAATGAAGATGGTTGAGCCAACCAAGAATATGTTTAAAAATATTTTAATGAATCTCAAAGAAATACAAATAATTTCATGATCCTAGAGATAAAAATGAGAAGAAAAAAATAAGAGTAGTGGGACTGTTCACAGTTATAAAAACAAAATATTTGATAAATCGGATTTGTACCTTTAAACGGTCATAACTTTTGACTCGTATATCGAAACGACTGTTAAAATAAATCAAATGGAAGCTCGTACCGATTCCCATTTTCTTATTTCACCAGGCAATGGAACTTCATTATTCGAAGCTAAATTCCATCATTTACTTCACTTATCGAGGGTTTAAAGTTATTGTAGTATATTTTTAATAACGGGTTTATTCAATATAATTGTAATGAAGATGGATTAGCCAACCAAGAGTTTGTTTAAAACTATTCTAATGAATATAAAAGTAATACAAATAATTTCATGATCGTAAAGATAAAAATGAGAAGAAAAAAATAAGAGGAGTGGGACTATTCATAGTTATTAAAACAAAATATTTGATAATTTGGATTTGTACCTTTAAACGGTCATACCTTTTGACTCGTGTGTCGAAACGACAATTAGAATATATCAAACCGAAGTTAACACTGATACCAAAATTTTTAATTGATTTGGGAATGGAACTTCATTATTCGAACCTAATTCCATCATTTATATCACCTATAGAGTGTTTAATGTTTTTGTCCCATATTTTGCATTTTCGGTTTTAATCAATATGTTCTAATGAAGATGGTTGAGCCAACCAAGAGTATGTTTAAAAATATTTTAATGAATCTCAAAGAAATACAAATAATTTCATGATCCTATAGATAAAAATGAGAAGAAAAAAATAAGAGTAGTGGGACTCTTCACACTTATAAAAACAAAATATTTGATAAATCGGATTTGTACATTTAAACGGTCATAACTTTTGACACGTATATCGAAACGACTGTTAAAATATATCAAATCGAAGCTCGTACCGATTCGTATATTGAAATGATTGTTAAAATATATCAAATCGAAGCTCGTACCGATTCCCATTTTCTTATTTCACCAGGCAATGGAACTTCATTATTCGAACCTAAATTCCATCAATTACTTCACTTATCGAGGGTTTAAAGTTATTGTAGTATATTTTTAATAACGGTATTATTCAATATAGTTGTAATGAAGATGGATTAGCCAACCAAGAGTATGTTTAAAACTATTCTAATGAATATAAAAGTAATACAAATAATTTCATGATCGTAAAGATAAAAATGAGAAGAAAAAAATAAGAGGTGTGGGACTATTCATAGTTATTAAAACAAAATATTTGATAATTTGGATTTGTACCTTTAAACGGTTATAACTTTTGACTCGTGTGTCAAAACGACAATTAGAATATATCAAACCGAAGTTAACATTGATACCCATATTTCTAATTGATTTGGGAATGGAACTTCATTATTCAAACCTAATTCCATCATTTATATCACCTATCGAGTGTTTAAAGTTTTTTTCCCATATTTTGCCATTTCGGTTTTAATCAATATGTTCTAATGAAGATGGTTGAGCCAACCAAGAGTATGTTTCAAAATATTTTAATGAATCTCAAAGAAATACAAATAATTTCATGATCCTAAAGATAAAAATGAGAAGAAAAAAATAAGAGTAGTGGGACTGTTCACAGTTATAAAAACAAAATATTTGATAAATCGGATTTGTACCTTTAAACGGTCATAACTTTTCACTCGTGTATCGAAATGACTGTTAAAATATATCAAATCGAAACTCGTACCGATTCCCATTTTCTTATTTCACCAGGCAATGGAACTTCAATATTCGAACCTAAATTCCATCATTTACTTCACTTATCGAGGGTTTAAAGTTATTGTAGTATATTTTTAATAACGGTTTTATTCAATATAGATGTAATGAAGATGGATTAGCCAACCAAGAGTATGTTTAAAACTATTCTAATGAATATAAAAGTAATACAAATAATTTCATGATCGTAAAGATAAAAATGAGAAGAAAAGAATAAGAGGAGTGGGACTATTCATAGTTATTAAAACAAAATATTTGATAATTTGGATTTGTACCTTTAAACGGTCATAACTTTTGACTAGTGTGTCGAAACGACAATTAGAATATATCAAACCGAAGTTAACATTGATACCAATATTTTTAATTGATTTGGGAATGGAACTTCATTATTCGAACCTAATTCCATCATTTATATCACCTATAGAGTGTTTAAAGTTTTTGTCCCATATTTTGCATTTTCGGTTTTAATCAATATGTTCTAATGAAGATGGTTGAGCCAACCAAGAGTATGTTTAAAAATATTTTAATGAATCTCAAAGAAATACAAATAATTTCATGATCCTAAAAATAAAAATAAGAAGAAAAAAATAATAGGAGTGGGACTATTCATAGTTATTAAAACAAAATATTTGATAATTTGGATTTGTACCTTTAAACGGTTATAACTTTTGACTCGTGTGTCAAAACGACAATTAGAATATATCAAACCGAAGTTAACATTGATACCCATATTTCTAATTGATTTGGGAATGGAACTTCATTATTCAAACCTAATTCCATCATTTATATCACCTATCGAGTGTTTAAAGTTTTTTTCCCATATTTTGCCATTTCGGTTTTAATCAATATGTTCTAATGAAGATGGTTGAGCCAACCAAGAGTATGTTTCAAAATATTTTAATGAATCTCAAAGAAATACAAATAATTTCATGATCCTAAAGATAAAAATGAGAAGAAAAAAATAAGAGTAGTGGGACTGTTCACAGTTATAAAAACAAAATATTTGATAATTCGGATTTGTACCTTTAAACGGTCATAACTTTTCACTCGTGTATCGAAATGACTGTTAAAATATATCAAATCGAAACTCGTACCGATTCCCATTTTCTTATTTCACCAGGCAATGGAACTTCAATATTCGAACCTAAATTCCATCATTTACTTCACTTATCGAGGGTTTAAAGTTATTGTAGTATATTTTTAATAACGGTTTTATTCAATATAGTTGTAATGAAGATGGATTAGCCAACCAAGAGTATGTTTAAAACTATTCTAATGAATATAAAAGTAATACAAATAATTTCATGATCCTAAAGATAAAAATGAGAAGAAAAAAATAATAGGAGTGGGACTATTCATAGTTATTAAAACAAAATATTTGATAATTTGGATTTGTACCTTTAAACGGTTATAACATTTGACTCGTGTGTCGAAACGACAATTAGAATATATCAAACCGAAGTTAACATTGATACCCATATTTGTAATTGATTTGGGAATGGAACTTCATTATTCGAACCTAATTCCATCATTTATATCACCTATAGAGTGTTTAAAGTTTTTGTCCCATATTTTGCATTTTCGGTTTTTAATCAATATGTTCTAATGAAGATGGTTGAGCCAACCAAGAGTATGTTTAAAAATATTTTAATGAATCTCAAAGAAATACAAATAATTTCATCATCCTAAAGATAAAAATGAGAAGAAAAAAATAAGAGTAGTGGTACTGTTCACAGTTATAAAAACAAAATATTTGATAAATCGGATTTGTACCTTTAAACGGTCATAACTTTTGACTCGTGTGTAGAAACGACTATTAAAATATATCAAATCGAAGCTCGTACCGATTCCCATTTTCTTATTTCACGAGGCAATGGAACTTCATTATTCGAACCCAAATTCCATCATTTACTTCACTTATCGAGGGTTTAAAGTTATTGTAGTATATTTTTAATAACGGTTTTATTCAATATAGATGTAATGAAGATGGATTAGCCAACCAAGAGTATGTTTAAAACTATTCTAATGAATATAAAAGTAATACAAATAATTTCATGATCGTAAAGATAAAAATGAGAAGAAAAGAATAAGAGGAGTGGGACTATTCATAGTTATTAAAACAAAATATTTGATAATTTGGATTTGTACCTTTAAACGGTCATAACTTTTGACTAGTGTGTCGAAACGACAATTAGAATATATCAAACCGAAGTTAACATTGATACCAATATTTTTAATTGATTTGGGAATGGAACTTCATTATTCGAACCTAATTCCATCATTTATATCACCTATAGAGTGTTTAAAGTTTTTGTCCCATATTTTGCATTTTCGGTTTTAATCAATATGTTCTAATGAAGATGGTTGAGCCAACCAAGAGTATGTTTAAAAATATTTTAATGAATCTCAAAGAAATACAAATAATTTCATGATCCTAAAAATAAAAATAAGAAGAAAAAAATAATAGGAGTGGGACTATTCATAGTTATTAAAACAAAATATTTGATAATTTGGATTTTTACCTTTAAACGGTTATAACATTTGACTCGTGTGTCGAAACGACAATTAGAATATATCAAACTGAAGTTAACATTGATTAAAATATTTGTAATTGATTTGGGAATGGAACTTCATTATTCGAACCTAATTCCATCATTTATATCACCTATAGAGTGTTTAAAGTTTTTGTCCCATATTTTGCATTTTCGGTTTTAATCAATATGTTCTAATGAAGATGGTTGAGCCAACCAAGATGATGTTTAAAAATATTTTAATGAATCTCAAAGAAATACAAATAATTTCATGATCCTATAGATAAAAATGAGAAGAAAAAAATGAGAGTAGTGGGACTGTTAACAGTTATAAAAACAAAATATTTGATAAATCGGATTTGTACCTTTAAACGGTGATAACATTTGACTCGTGTGTCGAAACGACAATTAGAATATATTAAACCGAAGTTAACATTGATACCCATATTTTTAATTGATTTGGGAATGGAACTTCATTATTCGAACCTAATTCCATCATTTATATCACCTATAGAGTGTTTAAAGTTTTTGTCCCATATTTTGCATTTTCGGTTTTCATCAATATGTTCTAATGAAGATGGTTGAGCCAACCAAGAATATGTTTAAAAATATTTTAATGAATCTCAAAGAAATACAAATAATTTCATGATCCTAGAGATAAAAATGAGAAGAAAAAAATAAGAGTAGTGGGACTGTTCACAGTTATAAAAACAAAATATTTGATAAATCGGATTTGTACCTTTAAACGGTCATAACTTTTGACTCGTATATCGAAACGACTGTTAAAATAAATCAAATGGAAGCTCGTACCGATTCCCATTTTCTTATTTCACCAGGCAATGGAACTTCATTATTCGAAGCTAAATTCCATCATTTACTTCACTTATCGAGGGTTTAAAGTTATTGTAGTATATTTTTAATAACGGGTTTATTCAATATAATTGTAATGAAGATGGATTAGCCAACCAAGAGTTTGTTTAAAACTATTCTAATGAATATAAAAGTAATACAAATAATTTCATGATCGTAAAGATAAAAATGAGAAGAAAAAAATAAGAGGAGTGGGACTATTCATAGTTATTAAAACAAAATATTTGATAATTTGGATTTGTACCTTTAAACGGTCATACCTTTTGACTCGTGTGTCGAAACGACAATTAGAATATATCAAACCGAAGTTAACACTGATACCAAAATTTTTAATTGATTTGGGAATGGAACTTCATTATTCGAACCTAATTCCATCATTTATATCACCTATAGAGTGTTTAATGTTTTTGTCCCATATTTTGCATTTTCGGTTTTAATCAATATGTTCTAATGAAGATGGTTGAGCCAACCAAGAGTATGTTTAAAAATATTTTAATGAATCTCAAAGAAATACAAATAATTTCATGATCCTATATATAAAAATGAGAAGAAAAAAATAAGAGTAGTGGGACTCTTCACACTTATAAAAACAAAATATTTGATAAATCGGATTTGTACATTTAAACGGTCATAACTTTTGACACGTATATCGAAACGACTGTTAAAATATATCAAATCGAAGCTCGTACCGATTCGTATATTGAAATGATTGTTAAAATATATCAAATCGAAGCTCGTACCGATTCCCATTTTCTTATTTCACCAGGCAATGGAACTTCATTATTCGAACCTAAATTCCATCAATTACTTCACTTATCGAGGGTTTAAAGTTATTGTAGTATATTTTTAATAACGGTATTATTCAATATAGTTGTAATGAAGATGGATTAGCCAACCAAGAGTATGTTTAAAACTATTCTAATGAATATAAAAGTAATACAAATAATTTCATGATCGTAAAGATAAAAATGAGAAGAAAAAAATAAGAGGTGTGGGACTATTCATAGTTATTAAAACAAAATATTTGATAATTTGGATTTGTACCTTTAAACGGTTATAACTTTTGACTCGTGTGTCAAAACGACAATTAGAATATATCAAACCGAAGTTAACATTGATACCCATATTTCTAATTGATTTGGGAATGGAACTTCATTATTCAAACCTAATTCCATCATTTATATCACCTATCGAGTGTTTAAAGTTTTTTTCCCATATTTTGCCATTTCGGTTTTAATCAATATGTTCTAATGAAGATGGTTGAGCCAACCAAGAGTATGTTTCAAAATATTTTAATGAATCTCAAAGAAATACAAATAATTTCATGATCCTAAAGATAAAAATGAGAAGAAAAAAATAAGAGTAGTGGGACTGTTCACAGTTATAAAAACAAAATATTTGATAAATCGGATTTGTACCTTTAAACGGTCATAACTTTTCACTCGTGTATCGAAATGACTGTTAAAATATATCAAATCGAAACTCGTACCGATTCCCATTTTCTTATTTCACCAGGCAATGGAACTTCAATATTCGAACCTAAATTCCATCATTTACTTCACTTATCGAGGGTTTAAAGTTATTGTAGTATATTTTTAATAACGGTTTTATTCAATATAGTTGTAATGAAGATGGATTAGCCAACCAAGAGTATGTTTAAAACTATTCTAATGAATATAAAAGTAATACAAATAATTTCATGATCCTAAAGATAAAAATGAGAAGAAAAAAATAATAGGAGTGGGACTATTCATAGTTATTAAAACAAAATATTTGATAATTTGGATTTGTACCTTTAAACGGTTATAACATTTGACTCGTGTGTCGAAACGACAATTAGAATATATCAAACCGAAGTTAACATTGATACCTATATTTGTAATTGATTTGGGAATGGAACTTCATTATTCGAACCTAATTCCATCATTTATATCACCTATAGAGTGTTTAAAGTTTTTGTCCCATATTTTGCATTTTCGGTTTTTAATCAATATGTTCTAATGAAGATGGTTGAGCCAACCAAGAGTATGTTTAAAAATATTTTAATGAATCTCAAAGAAATACAAATAATTTCATCATCCTAAAGATAAAAATGAGAAGAAAAAAATAAGAGTAGTGGTACTGTTCACAGTTATAAAAACAAAATATTTGATAAATCGGATTTGTACCTTTAAACGGTCATAACTTTTGACTCGTGTGTAGAAACGACTATTAAAATATATCAAATCGAAGCTCGTACCGATTCCCATTTTCTTATTTCACGAGGCAATGGAACTTCATTATTCGAACCCAAATTCCATCATTTACTTCACTTATCGAGGGTTTAAAGTTATTGTAGTATATTTTTAATAACGGTTTTATTCAATATAGATGTAATGAAGATGGATTAGCCAACCAAGAGTATGTTTAAAACTATTCTAATGAATATAAAAGTAATACAAATAATTTCATGATCGTAAAGATAAAAATGAGAAGAAAAGAATAAGAGGAGTGGGACTATTCACAGTTATTAAAACAAAATATTTGATAATTTGGATTTGTACCTTTAAACGGTCATAACTTTTGACTAGTGTGTCGAAACGACAATTAGAATATATCAAACCGAAGTTAACATTGATACCAATATTTTTAATTGATTTGGGAATGGAACTTCATTATTCGAACCTAATTCCATCATTTATATCACCTATAGAGTGTTTAAAGTTTTTGTCCCATATTTTGCATTTTCAGTTTTAATCAATATGTTCTAATGAAGATGGTTGAGCCAACCAAGAGTATGTTTAAAAATATTTTAATGAATCTCAAAGAAATACAAATAATTTCATGATCCTAAAAATAAAAATAAGAAGAAAAAAATAATAGGAGTGGGACTATTCATAGTTATTAAAACAAAATATTTGATAATTTGGATTTGTACCTTTAAACGGTTATAACTTTTGACTCGTGTGTCAAAACGACAATTAGAATATATCAAACCGAAGTTAACATTGATACCCATATTTCTAATTGATTTGGGAATGGAACTTCATTATTCAAACCTAATTCCATCATTTATATCACCTATCGAGTGTTTAAAGTTTTTTTCCCATATTTTGCCATTTCGGTTTTAATCAATATGTTCTAATGAAGATGGTTGAGCCAACCAAGAGTATGTTTCAAAATATTTTAATGAATCTCAAAGAAATACAAATAATTTCATGATCCTAAAGATAAAAATGAGAAGAAAAAAATAAGAGTAGTGGGACTGTTCACAGTTATAAAAACAAAATATTTGATAAATCGGATTTGTACCTTTAAACGGTCATAACTTTTCACTCGTGTATCGAAATGACTGTTAAAATATATCAAATCGAAACTCGTACCGATTCCCATTTTCTTATTTCACCAGGCAATGGAACTTCAATATTCGAACCTAAATTCCATCATTTACTTCACTTATCGAGGGTTTAAAGTTATTGTAGTATATTTTTAATAACGGTTTTATTCAATATAGTTGTAATGAAGATGGATTAGCCAACCAAGAGTATGTTTAAAACTATTCTAATGAATATAAAAGTAATACAAATAATTTCATGATCCTAAAGATAAAAATGAGAAGAAAAAAATAATAGGAGTGGGACTATTCATAGTTATTAAAACAAAATATTTGATAATTTGGATTTGTACCTTTAAACGGTTATAACATTTGACTCGTGTGTCGAAACGACAATTAGAATATATCAAACCGAAGTTAACATTGATACCCATATTTGTAATTGATTTGGGAATGGAACTTCATTATTCGAACCTAATTCCATCATTTATATCACCTATAGAGTGTTTAAAGTTTTTGTCCCATATTTTGCATTTTCGGTTTTAATCAATATGTTCTAATGAAGATGGTTGAGCCAACCAAGAGTATGTTTAAAAATATTTTAATGAATCTCAAAGAAATACAAATAATTTCATGATCCTAAAAATAAAAATAAGAAGAAAAAAATAATAGGAGTGGGACTATTCATAGTTATTAAAACAAAATATTTGATAATTTGGATTTTTACCTTTAAACGGTTATAACATTTGACTCGTGTGTCGAAACGACAATTAGAATATATCAAACTGAAGTTAACATTGATTAAAATATTTGTAATTGATTTGGGAATGGAACTTCATTATACGAACCTAATTCCATCATTTATATCACCTATAGAGTGTTTAAAGTTTTTGTCCCATATTTTGCATTTTCGGTTTTAATCAATATGTTCTAATGAAGATGGTTGAGCCAACCAAGATGATGTTTAAAAATATTTTAATGAATCTCAAAGAAATACAAATAATTTCATGATCCTATAGATAAAAATGAGAAGAAAAAAATGAGAGTAGTGGGACTGTTAACAGTTATAAAAACAAAATATTTGATAAATCGGATTTGTACCTTTAAACGGTGATAACTTTTGACTCGTGTGTCGAAACGACAATTAGAATATATTAAACCGAAGTTAACATTGATACCCATATTTTTATTTGATTTGGGAATGGAACTTCATTATTCGAACCTAATTCCATCATTTATATCACCTATAGAGTGTTTAAAGTTTTTGTCCCATATTTTGCATTTTCGGTTTTAATCAATATGTTCTAATGAAGATGGTTGAGCCAACCAAGAATATGTTTAAAAATATTTTAATGAATCTCAAAGAAATACAAATAATTTCATGATCCTAAAAATAAAAATAAGAAGAAAAAAATAATAGGAGTGGGACTATTCATAGTTATTAAAACAAAATATTTGATAATTTGGATTTTTACCTTTAAACGGTTATAACATTTGACTCGTGTGTCGAAACGACAATTAGAATATATCAAACTGAAGTTAACATTGATTAAAATATTTGTAATTGATTTGGGAATGGAACTTCATTATTCGAACCTAATTCCATCATTTATATCACCTATAGAGTGTTTAAAGTTTTTGTCCCATATTTTGCATTTTCGGTTTTAATCAATATGTTCTAATGAAGATGGTTGAGCCAACCAAGATGATGTTTAAAAATATTTTAATTAATCTCAAAGAAATACAAATAATTTCATGATCCTATAGATAAAAATGAGAAGAAAAAAATGAGAGTAGTGGGACTGTTAACAGTTATAAAAACAAAATATTTGATAAATCGGATTTGTACCTTTAAACGGTGATAACTTTTGACTCGTGTGTCGAAACGACAATTAGAATATATTAAACCGAAGTTAACATTGATACCCATATTTTTATTTGATTTGGGAATGGAACTTCATTATTCGAACCTAATTCCATCATTTATATCACCTATAGAGTGTTTAAAGTTTTTGTCCCATATTTTGCATTTTCGGTTTTAATCAATATGTTCTAATGAAGATGGTTGAGCCAACCAAGAATATGTTTAAAAATATTTTAATGAATCTCAAAGAAATACAAATAATTTCATGATCCTAAAGATAAAAATGAGAAGAAAAAAATACGAGTAGTGGGACTGTTCACAGTTATAAAAACAAAATATTTGATAAATCGGATTTGTACATTTAAACGGTCATAACTTTTGACTCGTATATCGAAATGATTGTTAAAATATATCAAATCGAAGCTCGTACCGATTCCCATTTTCTTATTTCACCAGGCAATGGAACTTCATTATTCGAACCTAAATTCCATCATTTACTTCACTTATCGAGGGTTTAAAGTTATTGTAGTATATTTTTAATAACGGTTTTATTCAATATAATTGTAATGAAGATGGATTAGCCAACCAAGAGTATGTTTAAAACTATTCTAATGAATATAAAAGTAATACAAATAATTTCATGATCGTAAAGATAAAAATGAGAAGAAAAAAATAAGAGGAGTGGGACTATTCATAGTTATTAAAACAAAATATTTGATAATTTGGATTTGTACCTTTAAACGGTCATAACTTTTGACTCGTGTGTCGAAACGACAATTAGAATATATCAAACCGAAGTTAACATTGATACCAAAATTTTTAATTGATTTGGGAATGGAACTTCATTATTCGAACCTAATTCCATCATTTATATCACCTATAGAGTGTTTAAAGTTTTTGTCCCATATTTTGCATTTTCGGTTTTAATCAATATGTTCTAATGAAGATGGTTGAGCCAACCAAGAGTATGTTTAAAAATATTTTAATGAATCTCAAAGAAATACAAATAATTTCATGATCCTAAAAATAAAAATAAGAAGAAAAAAATAATAGGAGTGGGACTATTCATAGTTATTAAAACAAAATATTTGATAATTTGGATTTTTACCTTTAAACGGTTATAACATTTGACTCGTGTGTCGAAACGACAATTAGAATATATCAAACTGAAGTTAACATTGATTAAAATATTTGTAATTGATTTGGGAATGGAACTTCATTATTCGAACCTAATTCCATCATTTATATCACCTATAGAGTGTTTAAAGTTTTTGTCCCATATTTTGCATTTTCGGTTTTAATCAATATGTTCTAATGAAGATGGTTGAGCCAACCAAGATGATGTTTAAAAATATTTTAATGAATCTCAAAGAAATACAAATAATTTCATGATCCTATAGATAAAAATGAGAAGAAAAAAATGAGAGTAGTGGGACTGTTAACAGTTATAAAAACAAAATATTTGATAAATCGGATTTGTACCTTTAAACGGTGATAACTTTTGACTCGTGTGTCGAAATGACAATTAGAATATATTAAACCGAAGTTAACATTGATACCCATATTTTTATTTGATTTGGGAATGGAACTTCATTATTCGAACCTAATTCCATCATTTATATCACCTATAGAGTGTTTAAAGTTTTTGTCCCATATTTTGCATTTTCGGTTTTAATCAATATGTTCTAATGAAGATGGTTGAGCCAACCAAGAATATGTTTAAAAATATTTTAATGAATCTCAAAGAAATACAAATAATTTCAGGATCCTAAAGATAAAAATGAGAAGAAAAAAATACAAGTAGTGGGACTGTTCACAGTTATAAAAACAAAATATTTGATAAATCGGATTTGTACCTTTAAACGGTCATAACTTTTGACTCGTATATCGAAATGATTGTTAAAATATATCAAATCGAAGCTCGTACCGATTCCCATTTTCTTATTTCACCAGGCAATGGAACTTCATTATTCGAACCTAAATTCCATCATTTACTTCACTTATCGAGGGTTTAAAGTTATTGTAGTATATTTTTAATAACGGTTTTATTCAATATAATTGTAATGAAGATGGATTAGCCAACCAAGAGTATGTTTAAAACTATTCTAATGAATATAAAAGTAATACAAATAATTTCATGATCGTAAAGATAAAAATGAGAAGAAAAAAATAAGAGGAGTGGGACTATTCATAGTTATTAAAACAAAATATTTGATAATTTGGATTTGTACCTTTAAACGGTCATAACTTTTGACTCGTGTGTCGAAACGACAATTAGAATATATCAAACCGAAGTTAACATTGATACCAAAATTTTTAATTGATTTGGGAATGGAACTTCATTATTCGAACCTAATTCCATCATTTATATCACCTATAGAGTGTTTAAAGTTTTTGTCCCATATTTTGCATTTTCGGTTTTAATCAATATGTTCTAATGAAGATGGTTGAGCCAACCAAGAGTATGTTTAAAAATATTTTAATGAATCTCAAAGAAATACAAATAATTTCATGATCCTATAGATAAAAATGAGAAGAAAAAAATAAGAGTAGTGGGACTCTTCACACTTATAAAAACAAAATATTTGATAAATCGGATTTGTACATTTAAACGGTCATAACTTTTGACTCGTATATCGAAACGACTGTTAAAATATATCAAATCGAAGCTCGTACCGATTCGTGTATTGAAATGATTGTTAAAATATATCAAATCGAAGCTCGTACCGATTCCCATTTTCTTATTTCACCAGGCAATGGAACTTCATTATTCGAACCTAAATTCCATCATTTACTTCACTTATCGAGGGTTTAAAGTTATTGTAGTATATTTTTAATAACGGTTTTATTCAATATAATTGTAATGAAGATGGATTAGCCAACCAAGAGTATGTTTAAAACTATTCTAATGAATATAAAAGTAATACAAATAATTTCATGATCGTAAAGATAAAAATGAGAAGAAAAAAATAAGAGGAGTGGGACTATTCATAGTTATTAAAACAAAATATTTGATAATTTGGATTTGTACCTTTAAACGGTCATAACTTTTGACTCGTGTGTCGAAACGACAATTAGAATATATCAAACCGAAGTTAACATTGATACCAAAATTTTTAATTGATTTGGGAATGGAACTTCATTATTCGAACCTAATTCCATCATTTATATCACCTATAGAGTGTTTAAAGTTTTTGTCCCATATTTTGCATTTTCGGTTTTAATCAATATGTTCTAATGAAGATGGTTGAGCCAACCAAGAGTATGTTTAAAAATATTTTAATGAATCTCAAAGAAATACAAATAATTTCATGATCCTAAAAATAAAAATAAGAAGAAAAAAATAATAGGAGTGGGACTATTCATAGTTATTAAAACAAAATATTTGATAATTTGGATTTTTACCTTTAAACGGTTATAACATTTGACTCGTGTGTCGAAACGACAATTAGAATATATCAAACTGAAGTTAACATTGATTAAAATATTTGTAATTGATTTGGGAATGGAACTTCATTATTCGAACCTAATTCCATCATTTATATCACCTATAGAGTGTTTAAAGTTTTTGTCCCATATTTTGCATTTTCGGTTTTAATCAATATGTTCTAATGAAGATGGTTGAGCCAACCAAGATGATGTTTGAAAATATTTTAATGAATCTCAAAGAAATACAAATAATTTCATGATCCTATAGATAAAAATGAGAAGAAAAAAATGAGAGTAGTGGGACTGTTAACAGTTATAAAAACAAAATATTTGATAAATCGGATTTGTACCTTTAAACGGTGATAACTTTTGACTCGTGTGTCGAAACGACAATTAGAATATATTAAACCGAAGTTAACATTGATACCCATATTTTTATTTGATTTGGGAATGGAACTTCATTATTCGAACCTAATTCCATCATTTATATCACCTATAGAGTGTTTAAAGTTTTTGTCCCATATTTTGCATTTTCCTTTTTAATCAATATGTTCTAATGAAGATGGTTGAGCCAACCAAGAATATGTTTAAAAATATTTTAATGAATCTCAAAGAAATACAAATAATTTCAGGATCCTAAAGATAAAAATGAGAAGAAAAAAATACGAGTAGTGGGACTGTTCACAGTTATAAAAACAAAATATTTGATAAATCGGATTTGTACCTTTAAACGGTCATAACTTTTGACTCGTATATCGAAATGATTGTTAAAATATATCAAATCGAAGCTCGTACCGATTCCCATTTTCTTATTTCACCAGGCAATGGAACTTCATTATTCGAACCTAAATTCCATCATTTACTTCACTTATCGAGGGTTTAAAGTTATTGTAGTATATTTTTAATAACGGTTTTATTCAATATAATTGTAATGAAGATGGATTAGCCAACCAAGAGTATGTTTAAAACTATTCTAATGAATATAAAAGTAATACAAATAATTTCATGATCGTAAAGATAAAAATGAGAAGAAAAAAATAAGAGGAGTGGGACTATTCATAGTTATTAAAACAAAATATTTGATAATTTGGATTTGTACCTTTAAACGGTCATAACTTTTGACTCGTGTGTCGAAACGACAATTAGAATATATCAAACCGAATTTACAATTGATACCAAAATTTTTAATTGATTTGGGAATGGAACTTCATTATTCGAACCTAATTCCATCATTTATATCACCTATAGAGTGTTTAAAGTTTTTGTCCCATATTTTGCATTTTCGGTTTTAATCAATATGTTCTAATGAAGATGGTTGAGCCAACCAAGAGTATGTTTAAAAATATTTTAATGAATCTCAAAGAAATACAAATAATTTCATGATCCTATAGATAAAAATGAGAAGAAAAAAATAAGAGTAGTGGGACTCTTCACACTTATAAAAACAAAATATTTGATAAATCGGATTTGTACATTTAAACGGTCATAACTTTTGACTCGTATATCGAAACGACTGTTAAAATATATCAAATCGAAGCTCGTACCGATTCGTGTATTGAAATGATTGTTAAAATATATCAAATCGAAGCTCGTACCGATTCCCATTTTCTTATTTCACCAGGCAATGGAACTTCATTATTCGAACCTAAATTCCATCATTTACTTCACTTATCGAGGGTTTAAAGTTATTGTAGTATATTTTTAATAACGGTTTTATTCAATATAGTTGTAATGAAGATGGATTAGCCAACCAAGAGTAGGTTTAAAACTATTCTAATGAATATAAAAGTAATACAAATAATTTCATGATCGTAAAGATAAAAATGAGAAGAAAAAAATAAGAGGTGTGGGACTATTCATAGTTATTAAAACAAAATATTTGATAATTTGGATTTGTACCTTTAAACGGTTATAACTTTTGACTCGTGTGTCGAAACGACAATTAGAATATATCAAACCGAAGTTAACATTGATACCCATATTTCTAATTGATTTGGGAATGGAACTTCATTATTCAAACCTAATTCCATCATTTATATCACCTATCGAGTGTTTAAAGTTTTTATCCCATATTTTGCCATTTCGGTTTTAATCAATATGTTCTAATGAAGATGGTTGAGCCAACCAAGAGTATGTTTCAAAATATTTTAATGAATCTCAAAGAAATACAAATAATTTCATGATTCTAAAGATAAAAATGAGAAGAAAAAAATAAGAGTAGTGGGAATGTTCACAGTTATAAAAACAAAATATTTGATAAATCGGATTTGTACCTTTAAACGGTCATAACTTTTCACTCGTGTATCGAAACGACTGTTAAAATATATCAAATCGAAACTCGTACCGATTCCCATTTTCTTATTTCACCAGGCAATGGAACTTCAATATTCGAACCTAAATTCCATCATTTACTTCACTTATCGAGGGTTTAAAGTTATTGTAGTATATTTTTAATAACGGTTTTATTCAATATAGTTGTAATGAAGATGGATTAGCCAACCAAGAGTATGTTTAAAACTATTCTAATGAATATAAAAGTAATACAAATAATTTCATGATCCTAAAGATAAAAATGAGAAGAAAAAAATAATAGGAGTGGGACTATTCATAGTTATTAAAACAAAATATTTGATAATTTGGATTTGTACCTTTAAACGGTTATAACATTTGACTCGTGTGTCGAAACGACAATTAGAATATATCAAACCGAAGTTAACATTGATACCCATATTTGTAATTGATTTGGGAATGGAACTTCATTATTCGAACCTAATTCCATCATTTATATCACCTATAGAGTGTTTAAAGTTTTTGTCCCATATTTTGCATTTTCGGTTTTTAATCAATATGTTCTAATGAAGATGGTTGAGCCAACCAAGAGTATGTTTCAAAATATTTTAATGAATCTCAAAGAAATACAAATAATTTCATCATCCTAAAGATAAAAATGAGAAGAAAAAAATAAGAGTAGTGGTACTGTTCACAGTTATAAAAACAAAATATTTGATAAATCGGATTTGTACCTTTAAACGGTCATAACTTTTGACTCGTGTGTAGAAACGACTATTAAAATATATCAAATCGAAGCTCGTACCGATTCCCATTTTCTTATTTCACGAGGCAATGGAACTTCATTATTCGAACCCAAATTCCATCATTTACTTCACTTATCGAGGGTTTAAAGTTATTGTAGTATATTTTTAATAACGGTTTTATTCAATATAGATGTAATGAAGATGGATTAGCCAACCAAGAGTATGTTTAAAACTATTCTAATGAATATAAAAGTAATACAAATAATTTCATGATCGTAAAGATAAAAATGAGAAGAAAAGAATAAGAGGAGTGGGACTATTCATAGTTATTAAAACAAAATATTTGATAATTTGGATTTGTACCTTTAAACGGTCATAACTTTTGACTCGTGTGTCGAAACGACAATTAGAATATATCAAACCGAAGTTAACATTGATACCAATATTTTTAATTGATTTGGGAATGGAACTTCATTATTCGAACCTAATTCCATCATTTATATCACCTATAGAGTGTTTAAAGTTTTTGTCCCATATTTTGCATTTTCGGTTTTAATCAATATGTTCTAATGAAGATGGTTGAGCCAACCAAGAGTATGTTTAAAAATATTTTAATGAATCTCAAAGAAATACAAATAATTTCATGATCCTAAAAATAAAAATAAGAAGAAAAAAATAATAGGAGTGGGACTATTCATAGTTATTAAAACAAAATATTTGATAATTTGGATTTTTACCTTTAAACGGTTATAACATTTGACTCGTGTGTCGAAACGACAATTAGAATATATCAAACTGAAGTTAACATTGATTAAAATATTTGTAATTGATTTGGGAATGGAACTTCATTATTCGAACCTAATTCCATCATTTATATCACCTATAGAGTGTTTAAAGTTTTTGTCCCATATTTTGCATTTTCGGTTTTAATCAATATGTTCTAATGAAGATGGTTGAGCCAACTAAGATGATGTTTAAAAATATTTTAATGAATCTCAAAGAAATACAAATAATTTCATGATCCTATAGATAAAAATGAGAAGAAAAAAATGAGAGTAGTGGGACTGTTAACAGTTATAAAAACAAAATATTTGATAAATCGGATTTGTACCTTTAAACGGTGATAACTTTTGACTCGTGTGTCGAAACGACAATTAGAATATATTAAACCGAAGTTAACATTGATACCCATATTTTTATTTGATTTGGGAATGGAACTTCATTATTCGAACCTAATTCCATCATTTATATCACCTATAGAGTGTTTAAAGTTTTTGTCCCATATTTTGCATTTTCGGTTTTAATCAATATGTTCTAATGAAGATGGTTGAGCCAACCAAGAATATGTTTAAAAATATTTTAATGAATCTCAAAGAAATACAAATAATTTCATGATCCTAAAGATAAAAATGAAAAGAAAAAAATACGAGTAGTGGGACTGTTCACAGTTATAAAAACAAAATATTTGATAAATCGGATTTGTACCTTTAAACGGTCATAACTTTTGACTCGTATATCGAAATGATTGTTAAAATATATCAAATCGAAGCTCGTACCGATTCCCATTTTCTTATTTCACCAGGCAATGGAACTTCATTATTCGAACCTAAATTCCATCATTTACTTCACTTATCGAGGGTTTAAAGTTATTGTAGTATATTTTTAATAACGGTTTTATTCAATATAATTGTAATGAAGATGGATTAGCCAACCAAGAGTATGTTTAAAACTATTCTAATGAATATAAAAGTAATACAAATAATTTCATGATCGTAAAGATAAAAATGAGAAGAAAAAAATAAGAGGAGTGGGACTATTCATAGTTATTAAAACAAAATATTTGATAATTTGGATTTGTACCTTTAAACGGTCATAACTTTTGACTCGTGTGTCGAAACGACAATTAGAATATATCAAACCGAAGTTAACATTGATACCAAAATTTTTAATTGATTTGGGAATGGAACTTCATTATTCGAACCTAATTCCATCATTTATATCACCTATAGAGTGTTTAAAGTTTTTGTCCCATATTTTGCATTTTCGGTTTTAATCAATATGTTCTAATGAAGATGGTTGAGCCAACCAAGAGTATGTTTAAAAATATTTTAATGAATCTCAAAGAAATACAAATAATTTCATGATCCTATAGATAAAAATGAGAAGAAAAAAATAAGAGTAGTGGGACTCTTCACACTTATAAAAACAAAATATTTGATAAATCGGATTTGTACATTTAAACGGTCATAACTTTTGACTCGTATATCGAAACGACTGTTAAAATATATCAAATCGAAGCTCGTACCGATTCGTGTATTGAAATGATTGTTAAAATATATCAAATCGAAGCTCGTACCGATTCCCATTTTCTTATTTCACCAGGCAATGGAACTTCATTATTCGAACCTAAATTCCATCATTTACTTCACTTATCGAGGGTTTAAAGTTATTGTAGTATATTTTTAATAACGGTTTTATTCAATATAGTTGTAATGAAGATGGATTAGCCAACCAAGAGTAGGTTTAAAACTATTCTAATGAATATAAAAGTAATACAAATAATTTCATGATCGTAAAGATAAAAATGAGAAGAAAAAAATAAGAGGTGTGGGACTATTCATAGTTATTAAAACAAAATATTTGATAATTTGGATTTGTACCTTTAAACGGTTATAACTTTTGACTCGTGTGTCGAAACGACAATTAGAATATATCAAACCGAAGTTAACATTGATACCCATATTTGTAATTGATTTGGGAATGGAACTTCATTATTCGAACCTAATTCCATCATTTATAGCACCTATAGAGTGTTTAAAGTTTTTGTCCCATATTTTGCATTTTCGGTTTTAATCAATATGTTCTAATGAAGATGGTTGAGCCAACCAAGAGTATGTTTAAAAATATTTTAATGAATCTCAAAGAAATACAAATAATTTCATGATCCTATAGATAAAAATGAGAAGAAAAAAATAAGAGTAGTGGGACTCTTCACACTTATAAAAACAAAATATTTGATAAATCGGATTTGTACATTTAAACGGTCATAACTTTTGACTCGTATATCGAAACGACTGTTAAAATATATCAAATCGAAGCTCGTACCGATTCGTGTATTGAAATGATTGTTAAAATATATCAAATCGAAGCTCGTACCGATTCCCATTTTCTTATTTCACCAGGCAATGGAACTTCATTATTCGAACCTAAATTCCATCATTTACTTCACTTATCGAGGGTTTAAAGTTATTGTAGTATATTTTTAATAACGGTTTTATTCAATATAGTTGTAATGAAGATGGATTAGCCAACCAAGAGTAGGTTTAAAACTATTCTAATGAATATAAAAGTAATACAAATAATTTCATGATCGTAAAGATAAAAATGAGAAGAAAAAAATAAGAGGTGTGGGACTATTCATAGTTATTAAAACAAAATATTTGATAATTTGGATTTGTACCTTTAAACGGTTATAACTTTTGACTAGTGTGTCGAAACGACAATTAGAATATATCAAACCGAAGTTAACATTGATACCCATATTTCTAATTGATTTGGGAATGGAACTTCATTATTCAAACCTAATTCCATCATTTATATCACCTATCGAGTGTTTAAAGTTTTTATCCCATATTTTGCCATTTCGGTTTTAATCAATATGTTCTAATGAAGATGGTTGAGCCAACCAAGAGTATGTTTCAAAATATTTTAATGAATCTCAAAGAAATACAAATAATTTCATGATTCTAAAGATAAAAATGAGAAGAAAAAAATAAGAGTAGTGGGAATGTTCACAGTTATAAAAACAAAATATTTGATAAATCGGATTTGTACCTTTAAACGGTCATAACTTTTCACTCGTGTATCGAAACGACTGTTAAAATATATCAAATCGAAACTCGTACCGATTCCCATTTTCTTATTTCACCAGGCAATGGAACTTCATTATTCGAACCTAAATTCCATCATTTACTTCACTTATCGAGGGTTTAAAGTTATTGTAGTATACTTTTAATAACGGTTTTATTCAATATAGTTGTAATGAAGATGGATTAGCCAACCAAGAGTATGTTTAAAACTATTCTAATGAATATAAAAGTAATACAAATAATTTCATGATCCTAAAGATAAAAATGAGAAGAAAAAAATAATAGGAGTGGGACTATTCATAGTTATTAAAACAAAATATTTGATAATTTGGATTTGTACCTTTAAACGGTTATAACATTTGACTCGTGTGTCGAAACGACAATTAGAATATATCAAACCGAAGTTAACATTGATACCCATATTTGTAATTGATTTGGGAATGGAACTTCATTATTCGAACCTAATTCCATCATTTATATCACCTATAGAGTGTTTAAAGTTTTTGTCCCATATTTTGCATTTTCGGTTTTAATCAATATGTTCTAATGAAGATGGTTGAGCCAACCAAGAGTATGTTTAAAAATATTTTAATGAATCTCAAAGAAATACAAATAATTTCATGATCCTATAGATAAAAATAAGAAGAAAAAAATAAGAGTAGTGGGACTGTTCACAGTTATAAAAACAAAATATTTGATAAATCGGATTTGTACTTTTAAACGGTCATAACTTTTGACTCGTGTGTCGAAACGACAATTAGAATATATCAAACCAAAGTTAACATTGATACCCATATTTTTAATTGATTTGGGAATGGAACTTCATCATTCGAACCTAATTCCATCATTTATATCACCTATAGAGTGTTTAAAGTTTTTGTCCCATATTTTGCATTTTCGGTTTTAATCAATATGTTCTAATGAAGATGGTTGAGCCAACCAAGAGTATGTTTAAAAATATTTTAATGAATCTCAAAGAAATACAAATAATTTCATGATCCTATAGATAAAAATAAGAAGAAAAAAATAAGAGTAGTGGGACTGTTCACAGTTATAAAAACAAAATATTTGATAAATCGGATTTGTACTTTTAAACGGTCATAACTTTTGACTCGTGTGTCGAAACGACAATTAGAATATATCAAACCAAAGTTAACATTGATACCCATATTTTTAATTGATTTGGGAATGGAACTTCATTATTCAAACCTAATTCCATCATTTATATCACCTATCGAGTGTTTAAAGTTTTTGTCCCATATTTTGCATTTTCGGTTTTAATCAATATGTTCTAATGAAGATGGTTGAGCCAACCAAGAGTATGTTTAAAAATATTTTAATGAATCTCAAAGAAATACAAATAATTTCATGATCCTAAATATAAAAATGAGAAGAAAAAAATAAGAGTAGTGGGACTGTTCACAGTTATAAAAACAAAATATTTGATAAATCGGATTTTTACCTTTAAACGGTCATAACTTTTGATTCGTGTGTCGAAATGACTATTAAAATATATCAAATCGAAGCTCGTACCGATTCCCATTTTCTTATTTCACCAGGCAATGGAACTTCATTATTCGAACCTAAATTCCATCATTTACTTCACTTATCGAGGGTTTAAAGTTATTGTAGTATACTTTTAATAACGGTTTTATTCAATATAGTTGTAATGAAGATGGATTAGCCAACCAAGAGTATGTTTAAAACTATTCTAATGAATATAAAAGTAATACAAATAATTTCATGATCCTAAAGATAAAAATGAGAAGAAAAAAATAATAGGAGTGGGACTATTCATAGTTATTAAAACAAAATATTTGATAATTTGGATTTGTACCTTTAAACGGTTATAACATTTGACTCGTGTGTCGAAACGACAATTAGAATATATCAAACCGAAGTTAACATTGATACCCATATTTGTAATTGATTTGGGAATGGAACTTCATTATTCGAACCTAATTCCATCATTTATAGCACCTATAGAGTGTTTAAAGTTTTTGTCCCATATTTTGCATTTTCGGTTTTAATCAATATGTTCTAATGAAGATGGTTGAGCCAACCAAGAGTATGTTTAAAAATATTTTAATGAATCTCAAAGAAATACAAATAATTTCATGATCCTATAGATGAAAATGAGAAGAAAAAAATAAGAGTAGTGGGACTGTTCACAGTTATAAAAACAAAATATTTGATAAATCGGATTTGTACCTTTAAACGGTCATAACTTTTGACTCGTGTGTCGAAACGACAATTATAATATATCAAACCAAAGTTAACATTGATACCCATATTTTTAATTGATTTGGGAATGGAACTTCATCATTCGAACCTAATTCCATCATTTATATCACCTATAGAGTGTTTACAGTTTTTGTCCCATATTTTGCATTTTCGGTTTTAATCAATATGTTCTAATGAATATGGTTGAGCCAACCAAGAGTATGTTTAAAAATATTTTAATGAATCTCAAAGAAATACAAATAATTTCATGATCCTATAGATAAAAATGAGAAGAAAAAAATAAGAGTAGTGGGACTCTTCACAGTTATAAAAACAAAATATTTGATAAATCGGATTTGTACCTTTAAACGGTCATAACTATTGACTCGTATATCGAAACGACTGTTAAAATATATCAAATCAAAGCTCGTACCGATTCGTGTATCCGAATGACTGTTAAAATATATCAAATCGAAGCTCGTACCGATTCCCATTTTCTTATTTCACCAGGCAATGGAACTTCATTATTCGAACCTAAATTCCATCATTTACTTCACTTATCGAGGGTTTAAAGTTATTGTAGTATATTTTTAAAAACGGTTTTATTCAATATAGTTGTAATGAAGATGGATTAGCCAACCAAGAGTATGTTTAAAACTATTCTAATGAATATAAAAGTAATACAAATAATTCCATGATCGTAAAGATAAAAATGAGAAGAAAAAAATAAGAGGTGTGGGATATTCATAGTTATTAAAACAAAATATTTGATAATTTGGATTTGTACCTTTAAACGGTTATAACTTTTGACTCGTGTATCGAAACGACAATTAGAATATATCAAACCGAAGTTAACATTGATACCCATATTTCTAATTGATTTGGGAATGGAACTTCATTATTCAAACCTAATTCCATCATTTATATCACCTATCGAGTGTTTAAAGTTTTTGTCCCATATTTTGCATTTTCGGTTTTAATCAATATGTTCTAATGAAGATGGTTGAGCCAACCAAGAGTATGTTTAAAAATATTTTAATGAATCTCAAAGAAATACAAATAATTTCATGATCCTATAGATAAAAATGAGAAGAAAAAAATAAGAGTAGTGGGACTATTCACACTTATAAAAACAAAATATTTGATAAATCGGATTTGTACCTTTAAACGGTCATAACTTTTGACTCGTATATCGAAACGACTATTAAAATATATCAAATCGAAGCTTGTACCGATTCCCATTTTCTTATTTCACCAGGCAATGGAACTTCATTATTCGAACCAAAATTCCATCATTTACTTCACTTTTCGAGGGTTTAAAGTTATTGTAGTATATTTTTAATAACGGTTTTATTCAATATAGATGTAATGAAGATGGATTAGCCAACCAAGAGTATGTTTAAAACTATTCTTATGAATATAAAAGTAATACAAATAATTTCATGATCGAAAAGATAAAAATGAGAAGAAAAAAATAAGAGGAGTGGGACAATTCATAGTTATTAAAACAAAATATTTGATAATTTGGATTTGTACCTTTAAACGGTTATAACTTTTGACTCGTGTGTCGAAACGACAATTAGAATATATCAAACCAAAGTTAACATTGATACCCATATTTTTAATTGATTTGGGAATGGAACTTCATTATTCGAACCTAATTCCATCATTTATATCACCTATAGAGTGTTTAAAGTTTTTCTCCCATATTTTGCATTTTCGGTTTTAATCAATATGTTCTAATGAAGATGGTTGAGCCAACCAAGAGTATGTTTAAAAATATTTTAATGAATCTCAAAGAAATACAAATAATTTCATGATCCTATAGATAAAAATGAGAAGAAAAAAATAAGAGTAGTGGGACTGTTCACAGTTATAAAAACAATATATTTGATAAATCGGATTTGTACCTATAAACGGTCATAACTTTTGACTAGTGTATCGAAACGACTGTTAAAATATATCAAATCAAAGCTCGTACCGATTCCCATTTTCTTATTCCACCAGGCAATGGAACTTCATTATTCGAACCTAAATTCCATCATTTACTTCACTTATCGAGGGTTTAAAGTTATTGTAGTATATTTTTAATAACGGTTTTATTCAATATAGTTGTAATGAAGATGGATTAGCCAACCAAGAGTATGTTTAAAACTATTCTAATGAATATAAAAGTAATACAAATAATTGCATGATCCTAAAGATAAAAATGAGAAGAAAAAAATAATAGGAGTGGGACTATTCATAGTTATTAAAACAAAATATTTGATAATTTGGATTTGTACCTTTAAACGGTTATAACATTTGACTCGTGTGTCGAAACGACAATTAGAATATATCAAACCGAAGTTAACATTGATACCCATATTTGTAATTGATTTGGGAATGGAACTTCATTATTCGAACCTAATTCCATCATTTATATCACCTATAGAGTGTTTAAAGTTTTTGTCCCATATTTTGCATTTTCGGTTTTAATCAATATGTTCTAATGAAGATGGTTGAGCCAACCAAGAGTATGTTTAAAAATATTTTAATGAATCTCAAAGAAATACAAATAATTTCATGATCCTATAGATAAAAATAAGAAGAAAAAAATAAGAGTAGTGGGACTGTTCACAGTTATAAAAACAAAATATTTGATAAATCGGATTTGTACTTTTAAACGGTCATAACTTTTGACTCGTGTGTCGAAACGACAATTAGAATATATCAAACCAAAGTTAACATTGATACCCATATTTTTAATTGATTTGGGAATGGAACTTCATCATTCGAACCTAATTCCATCATTTATATCACCTATAGAGTGTTTAAAGTTTTTGTCCCATATTTTGCATTTTCGGTTTTAATCAATATGTTCTAATGAAGATGGTTGAGCCAACCAAGAGTATGTTTAAAAATATTTTAATGAATCTCAAAGAAATACAAATAATTTCATGATCCTAAATATAAAAATGAGAAGAAAAAAATAAGAGTAGTGGGACTGTTCACAGTTATAAAAACAAAATATTTGATAAATCGGATTTTTACCTTTAAACGGTCATAACTTTTGATTCGTGTGTCGAAATGACTATTAAAATATATCAAATCGAAGCTCGTACCGATTCCCATTTTCTTATTTCACCAGGCAATGGAACTTCATTATTCGAACCTAAATTCCATCATTTACTTCACTTATCGAGGGTTTAAAGTTATTGTAGTATATTTTTAATAACGGTTTTATTCAATATAGATGTAATGAAGATGGATTAGCCAACCAAGAGTATGTTTAAAACTATTCTTATGAATATAAAAGTAATACAAATAATTTCATGATCGAAAAGATAAAAATGAGAAGAAAAAAATAAGAGGAGTGGGACAATTCATAGTTATTAAAACAAAATATTTGATAATTTGGATTTGTACCTTTAAACGGTTATAACTTTTGACTCGTGTGTCGAAACGACAATTAGAATATATCAAACCAAAGTTAACATTGATACCCATATTTTTAATTGATTTGGGAATGGAACTTCATTATTCGAACCTAATTCCATCATTTATATCACCTATAGAGTGTTTAAAGTTTTTCTCCCATATTTTGCATTTTCGGTTTTAATAAATACGTTCTAATGAAGATGGTTGAGCCAACCAAGAGTATGTTTAAAAATATTTTAATGAATCTCAAAGAAATACAAATAATTTCATGATCCTATAGATAAAAATGAGAAGAAAAAAATAAGAGTAGTGGGACTATTCACAGTTATAAAAACAAAATATTTGATAAATCGGATTTGTACCTATAAACAGTCATAACTTTTGACTAGTGTATCGAAACGACTGTTAAAATATATCAAATCAATGCTCGTACCGATTCCCATTTTCTTATTTCACCAGGCAATGGAACTTCATTATTCGAACCTAAATTCCATCATTTACTTCACTTATCGAGGGTTTAAAGTTATTGTAGTATATTTTTAATAACGGTTTTATTCAATATAGTTGTAATGAAGATGGATTAGCCAACCAAGAGTATGTTTAAAACTATTCTAATGAATATAAAAGTAATACAAATAATTTCATGATCCTAAAGATAAAAATGAGAAGAAAAAAATAATAGGAGTGGGACTATTCATAGTTATTAAAACAAAATATTTGATAATTTGGATTTGTACCTTTAAACGGTTATAACATTTGACTCGTGTGTCGAAACGACAATTAGAATATATCAAACCGAAGTTAACATTGATACCCATATTTGTAATTGATTTGGGAATGGAACTTCATTATTCGAACCTAATTCCATCATTTATATCACCTATAGAGTGTTTGAAGTTTTTGTCCCATATTTTGCATTTTCGGTTTTAATCAATATGTTCTAATGAAGATGGTTGAGCCAACCAAGAGTATGTTTAAAAATATTTTAATGAATCTCAAAGAAATACAAATAATTTCATGATCCTATAGATAAAAATAAGAAGAAAAAAATAAGAGTAGTGGGACTGTTCACAGTTATAAAAACAAAATATTTGATAAATCGGATTTGTACTTTTAAACGGTCATAACTTTTGACTCGTGTGTCGAAACGACAATTAGAATATATCAAACCAAAGTTAACATTGATACCCATATTTTTCATTGATTTGGGAATGGAACTTCATCATTCGAACCTAATTCCATCATTTATATCACCTATAGAGTGTTTAAAGTTTTTGTCCCATATTTTGAATTTTCGGTTTTAATCAATATGTTCTAATGAAAATGGTTGAGCCAACCAAGAGTATGTTTAAAAATATTTTAATGAATCTCAAAGAAATACAAATAATTTCACGATCCTAAAGATAAAAATGAGAAGAAAAAAATAAGAGTAGTGGGACTGTTCACAGTTATAAAAACAAAATATTTGATAAATCGGATTTTTACCTTTAAACGGTCATAACTTTTGATTCGTGTGTCGAAATGACTATTAAAATATATCAAATCGAAGCTCGTACCTATTCCCATTTTCTTATTTCACCAGGCAATGGAACTTCATTATTCAAACCTAAATTCCATCATTTACTTCACTTATCGAGGGTTGAAATTTATTGTAGTATATTTTTAATAACGGTTTTATTCAATATAGTTGTAATGAAGATGGATTAGCCAACCAAGAGTATGTTTAAAACTATTCTAATGAATATAAAAGTAATACAAATAATTTCATGATCGAAAAGATAAAAATGAGAAGAAAAAAATAAGAGGAGTTGGACAATTCATAGTTATTAAAACAAAATATTTGATAATTTGGATTTGTACCTTTAAACGGTTATAACTTTTGACTCGTGTGTCGAAACGACAATTAGAATATATCAAACCAAAGTTAACATTGATACCCATATTTGTAATTGATTTGGGAATGGAACTTCATCATTCGAACCTAATTCCATCATTTATATCACCTATAGAGTGTTTAAAGTTTTTGTCCCATATTTTGCATTTTCGGTTTTAATCAATATGTTCTAATGAAGATGGTTGAGCCAACCAAGAGTATGTTTAAAAATATTTTAATGAATCTCAAAGAAATACAAATAATTTCATGATCCTAAAGATAAAAATGAGAAGAAAAAAATAAGAGTAGTGGGACTGTTCACAGTTATAAAAACAAAATATTTGATAAATCGGATTTTTACCTTTAAACGGTAATAACTTTTGATTCGTGTGTCGAAATGACTATTAAAATATATCAAATGGAAGCTCGTACCTATTCCCATTTTCTTATTTCACCAGGCAATGGAACTTCATTATTCAAACCAAAATTCCATCATTTACTTCACTTATCGAGGGTTGAAATTTATTGTAGTATATTTTTAATAACGGTTTTATTCAATATAGTTGTAATGAAGATGGATTAGCCAACCAAGAGTATGTTTAAAACTATTCTAATGAATATAAAAGTAATACAAATAATTTCATGATCGAAAAGATAAAAATGAGAAGAAAAAAATAAGAGGAGTGGGACAATTCATAGTTATTAAAACAAAATATTTGATAATTTGGATTTGTACCTTTAAACGGTTATAACTTTTGACTCGTGTGTCGAAACGACAATTAGAATATATCAAACCAAAGTTAACATTGATACCCATATTTGTAATTGATTTGGGAATGGAACTTCATCATTCGAACCTAATTCCATCATTTATATCACCTATAGAGTGTTTAAAGTTTTTGTCCCATATTTTGCATTTTCGGTTTTAATCAATATGTTCTAATGAAGATGGTTGAGCCAACCAAGAGTATGTTTAAAAATATTTTAATGAATCTCAAAGAAATACAAATAATTTCATGATCCTAAAGATAAAAATGAGAAGAAAAAAATAAGAGTAGTGGGACTGTTCACAGTTATAAAAACAAAATATTTGATAAATCGGATTTTTACCTTTAAACGGTAATAACTTTTGATTCGTGTGTCGAAATGACTATTAAAATATATCAAATGGAAGCTCGTACCTATTCCCATTTTCTTATTTCACCAGGCAATGGAACTTCATTATTCAAACCAAAATTCCATCATTTACTTCACTTATCGAGGGTTGAAATTTATTGTAGTATATTTTTAATAACGGTTTTATTCAATATAGTTGTAATGAAGATGGATTAGCCAACCAAGAGTATGTTTAAAACTATTCTAATGAATATAAAAGTAATACAAATAATTTCATGATCGAAAAGATAAAAATGAGAAGAAAAAAATAAGAGGAGTGGGACAATTCATAGTTATTAAAACAAAATATTTGATAATTTGGATTTGTACCTTTAAACGGTTATAACTTTTGACTCGTGTGTCGAAACGACAATTAGAATATATCAAACCAAAGTTAACATTGATACCCATATTTTTAATTGATTTGGGAATGGAACTTCATTATTCGAACCTAATTCCATCATTTATATCACCTATAGAGTGTTTAAAGTTTTTCTCCCATATTTTGCATTTTCGGTTTTAATAAATACGTTCTAATGAAGATGGTTGAGCCAACCAAGAGTATGTTTAAAAATATTTTAATGAATCTCAAAGAAATACAAATAATTTCATGATCCTATAGATAAAAATGAGAAGAAAAAAATAAGAGTAGTGGGACTATTCACAGTTATAAAAACAAAATATTTGATAAATCGGATTTGTACCTATAAACGGTCATAACTTTTGACTAGTGTATCGAAACGACTGTTAAAATATATCAAATCAATGCTCGTACCGATTCCCATTTTCTTATTTCAACAGGCAATGGAACTTCATTATTCGAACCTAAATTCCATCATTTACTTCACTTATCGAGGGTTTAAAGTTATTGTAGTATATTTTTAATAACGGTTTTATTCAATATAGTTGTAATGAAGATGGATTAGCCAACCAAGAGTATGTTTAAAACTATTCTAATGAATATAAAAGTAATACAAATAATTTCATGATCCTAAAGATAAAAATGAGAAGAAAAAAATAATAGGAGTGGGACTATTCATAGTTATTAAAACAAAATATTTGATAATTTGGATTTGTACCTTTAAACGGTTATAACATTTGACTCGTGTGTCGAAACGACAATTAGAATATATCAAACCGAAGTTAACATTGATACCCATATTTGTAATTGATTTGGGAATGGAACTTCATTATTCGAACCTAATTCCATCATTTATATCACCTATAGAGTGTTTAAAGTTTTTGTCCCATATTTTGCATTTTCGGTTTTAATCAATATGTTCTAATGAAGATGGTTGAGCCAACCAAGAGTATGTTTAAAAATATTTTAATGAATCTCAAAGAAATACAAATAATTTCATGATCCTATAGATAAAAATAAGAAGAAAAAAATAAGAGTAGTGGGACTGTTCACAGTTATAAAAACAAAATATTTGATAAATCGGATTTGTACTTTTAAACGGTCATAACTTTTGACTCGTGTGTCGAAACGACAATTAGAATATATCAAACCAAAGTTAACATTGATACCCATATTTTTAATTGATTTGGGAATGGAACTTCATCATTCGAACCTAATTCCATCATTTATATCACCTATAGAGTGTTTAAAGTTTTTGTCCCATATTTTGCATTTTCGGTTTTAATCAATATGTTCTAATGAAGATGGTTGAGCCAACCAAGAGTATGTTTAAAAATATTTTAATGAATCTCAAAGAAATACAAATAATTTCATGATCCTAAAGATAAAAATGAGAAGAAAAAAATAAGAGTAGTGGGACTGTTCACAGTTATAAAAACAAAATATTTGATAAATCGGATTTTTACCTTTAAACGGTCATAACTTTTGATTCGTGTGTCGAAATGACTATTAAAATATATCAAATCGAAGCTCGTACCTATTCCCATTTTCTTATTTCACCAGGCAATGGAACTTCATTATTCAAACCTAAATTCCATCATTTACTTCACTTATCGAGGGTTGAAATTTATTGTAGTATATTTTTAATAACGGTTTTATTCAATATAGTTGTAATGAAGATGGATTAGCCAACCAAGAGTATGTTTAAAACTATTCTAATGAATATAAAAGTAATACAAATAATTTCATGATCGAAAAGATAAAAATGAGAAGAAAAAAATAAGAGGAGTGGGACAATTCATAGTTATTAAAACAAAATATTTGATAATTTGGATTTGTACCTTTAAACGGTTATAACTTTTGACTCGTGTGTCGAAACGACAATTAGAATATATCAAACCAAAGTTAACATTGATACCCTTATTTGTAATTGATTTGGGAATGGAACTTCATCATTCGAACCTAATTCCATCATTTATATCACCTATAGAGTGTTTAAAGTTTTTGTCCCATATTTTGCATTTTCGGTTTTAATCAATATGTTCTAATGAAGATGGTTGAGCCAACCAAGAGTATGTTTAAAAATATTTTAATGAATCTCAAAGAAATACAAATAATTTCATGATCCTAAAGATAAAAATGAGAAGAAAAAAATAAGAGTAGTGGGACTGTTCACAGTTATAAAAACAAAATATTTGATAAATCGGATTTTTACCTTTAAACGGTAATAACTTTTGATTCGTGTGTGGAAATGACTATTAAAATATATCAAATGGAAGCTCGTACCTATTCCCATTTTCTTATTTCACCAGGCAATGGAACTTCATTATTCAAACCAAAATTCCATCATTTACTTCACTTATCGAGGGTTGAAATTTATTGTAGTATATTTTTAATAACGGTTTTATTCAATATAGTTGTAATGAAGATGGATTAGCCAACCAAGAGTATGTTTAAAACTATTCTAATGAATATAAAAGTAATACAAATAATTTCATGATCGTAAAGATAAAAATGAGAAGAAAAAAATAAGAGGTGTGGGACTATTCATAGTTATTAAAACAAAATATTTGATAATTTGGATTTGTACCTTTAAACGGTTATAACTTTTGACTCGTGTGTCGAAACGACAATTAGAATATATCAAACCGAAGTTAACATTAATAACCATATTTGTAATTGATTTGGGAATGGAACTTCATTATTCGAACCTAATTCCATCATTTATATCACCTATAGAGTGTTTAAAGTTTTTGTCCCATATTTTGCATTTTCGGTTTTAATCAATATGTTCTAATGAAGATGGTTGAGCCAACCAAGAGTAGGTTTAAAAATATTTTAATGAATCTCAAAGAAATACAAATAATTTCATGATCCTATAGATAAAAATGAGAAGAAAAAAATAAGAGTAGTGGGACTGTTCACAGTTATAAAAACAAAATATTTGATCAATCGGATTTGTACCTTTAAACGGTCATAACTTTTGACTCGTATATCGAAACGACTGTTAAAATATATCAAATCGAAGCTCGTACCGATTCCCATTTCCTTATTTCACCAGGCAATGGAACTTCATCATTCGAACCTAATTCCATCATTTATATCACCTATAGAGTGTTTAAAGTTTTTGTCCCATATTTTCCATTTTCGGTTTTAATCAATATGTTCTAATGAAGATGGTTGAGCCAACCAAGAGTATGTTTAAAAATATTTTAATGAATCTCAAAGAAATACAAATAATTTCATGATCCTATAGATAAAAATGAGAAGAAAAAAATAAGAGTAGTGGGACTCTTCACAGTTATAAAAACAAAATATTTGATAAATCGGATTTGTACCTTTAAACGGTCATAACTTTTCACTCGTGTATCGAAACGACTGTTAAAATATATCAAATCAAAGCTCGTACCGATTCCCATTTTCTTATTTCACCAGGCAATGGAACTTCATTATTCGAACCTAAATTCCATCATTTACTTCACTTATCGAGGGTTGAAAGTTATTGTAGTATATTTTTAATAACGGTTTTATTCAATATAGTTGTAATGAAGATGGATTAGCCAACCAAGAGTATGTTTAAAACTATTCTAATGAATATAAAAGTAATACAAATAATTTCATGATCCTAAAGATAAAAATGAGAAGAAAAAAATAAGAGGAGTGGGACTGTTCACAGTTATAAAAACAAAATATTTGATAAATCGGATTTGTACCTTTAAACGGTTATAACTTTTGACTCGTGTGTCGAAACGACAATTAGAATATATCAAACCGAAGTTAACATTGATACCCATATTTGTAATTGATTTGGGAATGGAACTTCATTATTCGAACCTAATTCCATCATTTATATCACCTATAGAGTGTTTAAAGTTTTTGTCCCATATTTTGCATTTTCGGTTTTAATCAATATGTTCTAATGAAGATGGTTGAGCCAACCAAGAGTATGTTTAAAAATATTTTAATGAATCTCAAAGAAATACAAATAATTTCATGATCCTATAGATAAAAATGAGAAGAAAAAAATAAGAGTAGTGGGACTGTTCACAGTTATAAAAACAAAATATTTGATAAATCGGATTTGTACTTTTAAACGGTCATAACTTTTGACTCGTGTGTCGAAACGACAATTAGAATATATCAAACCAAAGTTAACATTGATACCCATATTTTTAATTGATTTGGGAATGGAACTTCATCATTCGAACCAAATTCCATCATTTATATCACCTATAGAGTGTTTAAAGTTTTTGTCCCATATTTTGCATTTTCGGTTTTAATCAATATGTTCTAATGAAGATGGTTGAGCCAACCAAGAGTATGTTTAAAAATATTTTAATGAATCTCAAAGAAATACAAATAATTTCATGATCCTAAAGATAAAAATGAGAAGAAAAAAATAAGAGTAGTGGGACTGTTCACAGTTATAAAAACAAAATATTTGATAAATCGGATTTTTACCTTTAAACGGTCATAACTTTTGACTCGTGTGTCGAAATGACTATTAAAATATATCAAATCGAAGCTCGTACCTATTTCCATTTTCTTATTTCACCAGGCAATGGAACTTCATTATTCGAACCTAAATTCCATCATTTACTTCACTTATCGAGGGTTGAAAGTTATTGTAGTATATTTTTAATAACGGTTTTATTCAATATAGTGGTAATGAAGATGGATTAGCCAACCAAGAGTATGTTTAAAACTATTCTAATGAATATAAAAGTAATACAAATAATTTCATGAACGTAAAGATAAAAATGAGAAGAAAAAAATAAGAGGAGTGGGACAATTCATAGTTATTAAAACAAAATATTTGATAATTTGGATTTGTACCTTTAAACGGTTATAACTTTTGACTCGTGTGTCGAAACGACAATTAGAATATATCAAACCGAAGTTAACATTGATACCCATATTTGTAATTGATTTGGGAATGGAACTTCATTATTCCAACCTAATTCCATCATTTATATCACCTATAGAGTGTTTAAATTTTTTGTCCCATATTTTGCATTTTCGGTTTTAATCAATATGTTCTAATGAAGATGGTTGAGCCAACCAAGAGTATGTTTAAAAATATTTTAATGAATCTCAAAGAAATACAAATAATTTCATGATCCTATAGATAAAAATGAGAAGAAAAAAATAAGAGTAGTGGGACTGTTCACAGTTATAAAAACAAAATATTTGATAAATCGGATTTGTACTTTTAAACGGTCATAACTTTTGACTCGTGTGTCGAAACGACAATTAGAATATATCAAACCAAAGTTAACATTGATACCCATATTTTTAATTGATTTGGGAATGGAACTTCATCATTCGAACCAAATTCCATCATTTATATCACCTATAGAGTGTTTAAAGTTTTTGTCCCATATTTTGCATTTTCGGTTTTAATCAATATGTTCTAATGAAGATGGTTGAGCCAACCAAGAGTATGTTTAAAAATATTTTAATGAATCTCAAAGAAATACAAATAATTTCATGATCCTAAAGATAAAAATGAGAAGAAAAAAATAAGAGTAGTGGGACTGTTCACAGTTATAAAAACAAAATATTTGATAAATCGGATTTTTACCTTTAAACGGTCATAACTTTTGACTCGTGTGTCGAAATGACTATTAAAATATATCAAATCGAAGCTCGTACCTATTCCCATTTTCTTATTTCACCAGGCAATGGAACTTCATTATTCGAACCTAAATTCCATCATTTACTTCACTTATCGAGGGTTGAAAGTTATTGTAGTATATTTTTAATAACGGTTTTATTCAATATAGTTGTAATGAAGATGGATTAGCCAACCAAGAGTATGTTTAAAACTATTCTAATGAATATAAAAGTAATACAAATAATTTCATGAACGTAAAGATAAAAATGAGAAGAAAAAAATAAGAGGAGTGGGACAATTCATAGTTATTAAAACAAAATATTTGATAATTTGGATTTGTACCTTTAAACGGTTATAACTTTTGACTCGTGTGTCGAAACGACAATTAGAATATATCAAACTGAAGTTAACATTGATACCCATATTTGTAATTGATTTGGGAATGGAACTTCATTATTCGAACCTAATTCCATCATTTATATCACCTATAGAGTGTTTAAAGTTTTTGTCCCATATTTTGCATTTTCGGTTTTAATCAATATGTTCTAATGAAGATGGTTGAGCCAACCAAGAGTATGTTTAAAAATATTTTAATGAATCTCAAAGAAATACAAATAATTTCATGATCCTATAGATAAAAATGAGAAGAAAAAAATAAGAGTAGTGGGACTGTTCACAGTTATAAAAACAAAATATTTGATAAATCGGATTTGTACCTTTAAACGGTCATAACTTTTGACTCGTATATCGAAACGACTATTAAAATATATCAAATCGAAGCTCGTACCGATTCGTGTATCGAAACGACTGTTAAAATATATCAAATCGAAGCTCGTACCGATTCCCATTTTCTTATTTCACCAGGCAATGGAACTTCATCATTCGAACCTAATTCCATCATTTATATCACCTATAGAGTGTTTAAAGTTTTTGTCCCATATTTTCCATTTTCGGTTTTAATCAATATGTTCTAATGAAGATGGTTGAGCCAACCAAGAGTATGTTTAAAAATATTTTAATGAATCTCAAAGAAATACAAATAATTTCATGATCCTATAGATAAAAATGAGAAGAAAAAAATAAGAGTAGTGGGACTCTTCAAAGTTATAAAAACAAAATATTTGATAAATCGGATTTGTACCTTTAAACGGTCATAACTTTTGACTCGTATATCGAAACGACTATTAAAATATATCAAATCGAAGCTCGTACCTATTCCCATTTTCTTATTTCACCAGGCAATGGAACTTCATTATTCGAACCTAAATTCCATCATTTACTTCACTTATCGAGGGTTGAAAGTTATTGTAGTATATTTTTAATAACGGTTTTATTCAATATAGTTGTAATGAAGATGGATTAGCCAACCAAGAGTATGTTTAAAACTATTCTAATGAATATAAAAGTAATACAAATAATTTCATGAACGTAAAGATAAAAATGAGAAGAAAAAAATAAGAGGAGTGGGACAATTCATAGTTATTAAAACAAAATATTTGATAATTTGGATTTGTACCTTTAAACGGTTATAACTTTTGACTCGTGTGTCGAAACGACAATTAGAATATATCAAACCAAAGTTAACATTGATACCCATATTTCTAATTGATTTGGGAATGGAACTTCATTATTCAAACCTAATTCCATCATTTATATCACCTATCGAGTGTTTAAAGTTTTTGTCCCATATTTTGCATTTTCGGTTTTAATCAATATGTTCTAATGAAGATGGTTAAGCCAATCAAGAGTATGTTTAAAAATATTTTAATGAATCTCAAAGAAATACAAATAATTTCATGATCCTATAGATAAAAATGAGAAGAAAAAAATAAGAGTAGTGGGACTATTCACAGTTATAAAAACAAAATATTTGATAAATCGGATTTGTACCTTTAAACGGTCATAACTTTTGACTCGTATATCGAAACGACTGTTAAAATATATCAAATCGAAGCTCGTACCGATTCCCATTTTCTTATTTCACCAGGCAATGGAACTTCATTATTCGAACCTAAATTCCATCATTTACTTCACTTATCGAGGGTTTAAAGTTATTGTAGTATATTTTTAATAACGGTTTTATTCAATATAGATGTAATGAAGATGGATTAGCCAACCAAGAGTATGTTTAAAACTATTCTTATGAATATAAAAGGAATACAAATAATTTCATGATCGAAAAGATAAAAATGAGAAGAAAAAAATAAGAGGAGTGGGACAATTCATAGTTATTAAAACAAAATATTTGATAATTTGGATTTGTACCTTTAAACGGTTATAACTTTTGACTCGTGTGTCGAAACGACAATTAGAATATATCAAACCAAAGTTAACATTGATACCCATATTTTTAATTGATTTGGGAATGGAACTTCATTATTCGAACCTAATTCCATCATTTATATCACCTATAGAGTGTTTAAAGTTTTTCTCCCATATTTTGCATTTTCGGTTTTAATCAATATGTTCTAATGAAGATGGTTGAGCCAACCAAGAGTATGTTTAAAAATATTTTAATGAATCTCAAAGAAATACAAATAATTTCATGATCCTATAGATAAAAATGAGAAGAAAAAAATAAGAGTAGTGGGACTCTTCACAGTTATAAAAACAAAATATTTGATAAATCGGATTTGTACCTTTAAACGGTCATAACTTTTCACTCGTGTATCGAAACGACTGTTAAAATATATCAAATCAAAGCTCGTACCGATTCCCATTTTCTTATTTCACCAGGCAATGGAACTTCATTATTCGAACCTAAATTCCATCATTTACTTCACTTATCGAGGGTTGAAAGTTATTGTAGTATATTTTTAATAACGGTTTTATTCAATATAGTTGTAATGAAGATGGATTAGCCAACCAAGAGTATGTTTAAAACTATTCTAATGAATATAAAAGTAATACAAATAATTTCATGATCCTAAAGATAAAAATGAGAAGAAAAAAATAAGAGGAGTGGGACTGTTCACAGTTATAAAAACAAAATATTTGATAAATCGGATTTGTACCTTTAAACGGTTATAACTTTTGACTCGTGTGTCGAAACGACAATTAGAATATATCAAACCGAAGTTAACATTGATACCCATATTTGTAATTGATTTGGGAATGGAACTTCATTATTGGAACCTAATTACATCATTTATATCACCTATAGAGTGTTTAAAGTTTTTGTCCCATATTTTGCATTTTCGGTTTTAATCAATATGTTCTAATGAAGATGGTTGAGCCAACCAAGAGTATGTTTAAAAATATTTTAATGAATCTCAAAGAAATACAAATAATTTCATGATCCTATAGATAAAAATGAGAAGAAAAAAATAAGAGTAGTGGGACTGTTCACAGTTATAAAAACAAAATATTTGATAAATCGGATTTGTACTTTTAAACGGTCATAACATTTGACTCGTGTGTCGAAACGACAATTAGAATATATCAAACCAAAGTTAACACTGATACCCATATTTTTAATTGATTTGGGAATGGAACTTCATCATTCGAACCAAATTCCATCATTTATATCACCTATAGAGTGTTTAAAGTTTTTGTCCCATATTTTGCATTTTCGGTTTTAATCAATATGTTCTAATGAAGATGGTTGAGCCAACCAAGAGTATGTTTAAAAATATTTTAATGAATCTCAAAGAAATACAAATAATTTCATGATCCTAAAGATAAAAATGAGAAGAAAAAAATAAGAGTAGTGGGACTGTTCACAGTTATAAAAACAAAATATTTGATAAATCGGATTTTTACCTTTAAACGGTCATAACTTTTGACTCGTGTGTCGAAATGACTATTAAAATATATCAAATGGAAGCTCGTACCTATTCCCATTTTCTTATTTCACCAGGCAATGGAACTTCATTATTCGAACCTAAATTCCATCATTTACTTCACTTATCGAGGGTTGAAAGTTATTGTAGTATATTTTTAATAACGGTTTTATTCAATATAGTGGTAATGAAGATGGATTAGCCAACCAAGAGTATGTTTAAAACTATTCTAATGAATATAAAAGTAATACAAATAATTTCATGAACGTAAAGATAAAAATGAGAAGAAAAAAATAAGAGGAGTGGGACAATTCATAGTTATTAAAACAAAATATTTGATAATTTCGATTTGTACCTTTAAACGGTTATAACTTTTGACTCGTGTGTCGAAACGACAATTAGAATATATTAAACCGAAGTTAACATTGATACCCATATTTGTAATTGATTTGGGAATGGAACTTCATTATTCGAACCTAATTCCATCATTTATATCACCTATAGAGTGTTTAAAGTTTTTGTCCCATATTTTGCATTTTCGGTTTTAATCAATATGTTCTAATGAAGATGGTTGAGCCAACCAAGAGTATGTTTAAAAATATTTTAATGAATCTCAAAGAAATACAAATAATTTCATGATCCTATAGATAAAAATGAGAAGAAAAAAATAAGAGTAGTGGGACTGTTCACAGTTATAAAAACAAAATATTTGATAAATCGGATTTGTACCTTTAAACGGTCATAACTTTTGACTCGTATATCGAAACGACTATTAAAATATATCAAATCGAAGCTCGTACCGATTCGTGTATCGAAACGACTGTTAAAATATATCAAATCGAAGCTCGTACCGATTCCCATTTTCTTATTTCACCAGGCAATGGAACTTCATCATTCGAACCTAATTCCATCATTTATATCACCTATAGAGTGTTTAAAGTTTTTGTCCCATATTTTCCATTTTCGGTTTTAATCAATATGTTCTAATGAAGATGGTTGAGCCAACCAAGAGTATGTTTAAAAATATTTTAATGAATCTCAAAGAAATACAAATAATTTCATGATCCTATAGATAAAAATGAGAAGAAAAAAATAAGAGTAGTGGGACTGTTCACAGTTATAAAAACAAAATATTTGATAAATCGGATTTGTACCTTTAAACGGTCATAACTTTTGACTCGTATATCGAAACGACTATTAAAATATATCAAATCGAAGCTCGTACCGATTCCCATTTTCTTATTTCACCAGGCAATGGAACTTCATTATTCGAACCTAAATTCCATCATTTACTTCACTTATCGAGGGTTTAAAGTTATTGTAGTATATTTTTAATAACGGTTTTATTCAATATAGTTGTAATGAAGATGGATTAGCCAACCAAGAGTATGTTTAAAACTATTCTAATCAATATAAAAGTAATAGAAATAATTTCATGATCCTAAAGATAAAAATGAGAAGAAAAAAATAATAGGAGTGGGACTATTCATAGTTATTAAAACAAAATATTTGATAATTTGGATTTGTACCTTTAAACGGTTATAACATTTGACTAGTGTGTCGAAACGACAATTAGAATATATCAAACCGAAGTTAACATTGATACCCATATTTGTAATTGATTTGGGAATGGAACTTCATTATTCGAACCTAATTCCATCATTTATATCACCTATAGAGTGTTTAAAGTTTTTGTCCCATATTTTGCATTTTCGGTTTCAATCAATATGTTCTAATGAAGATGGTTGAGCCAACCAAGAGTATGTTTAAAAATATTTTAATGAATCTCAAAAAATACAAATAATTTCATGATCCTATAGATAAAAATGAGAAGAAAAAAATAAGAGTAGTGGGACTGTTCACAGTTATAAAAACAAAATATTTGATAAATCGGATTTGTACCTTTAAACGGTCATAACTTTTGATTCGTGTGTCGAAACGACAATTAGAATATATCAAACCAAAGTTAACATTGATACCCATATTTTTAATTGATTTGGGAAGGGAACTTCATCATTCGAACCTAATTCCATCATTTATATCACCTATAGAGTGTTTAAAGTTTTTGTCCCATATTTTGCATTTTCGGTTTTAATCAATATGTTCTAATGAAGATGGTTGAGCCAACCAAGAGTATGTTTCAAAATATTTTAATGAATCTCAAAGAAATACAAATAATTTCATGATCCTAAAGATAAAAATGAGAAGAAAAAAATAAGATAAGTGGGACTGTTCAAAGTTATAAAAACAAAATATTTGATAAATCGGATTTGTACCTTTAAACGGTCATAACTTTTGACTCGTGTGTCGAAATGACTATTAAAATATATCAAATCGAAGCACGTACCTGTTCCCATTTTCTTATTTCACCAGGCAATGGAACTTCATTATTCGAACCTAAATTCCATCATTTACTTCACTTATCGAGGGTTGAAAGTTATTGTAGTATATTTTTAATAACGGTTTTATTCAATATAGTTGTAATGAAGATGGATTAGCCAACCAAGAGTATGTTGAAAACTATTCTAATGAATATAAAAGTAATACAAATAATTTCATGAACGTAAAGATAAAAATGAGAAGAAAAAAATAAGAGGAGTGGGACAATTCATAGTTATTAAAACAAAATATTTGATAATTTGGATTTGTACCTTTAAACGGTTATAACTTTTGACTCGTGTGTCGAAACGACAATTAGAATATATCAAACCGAAGTTAACATTGATTCAAATATTTGTAATTGATTTGGGAATGGAACTTCATTATTCGAACCTAATTCCATCATTTATATCACCTATAGAGTGTTTAAAGTTTTTGTCCCATATTTTGCATTTTCGGTTTTAATCAATATGTTCTAATGAAGATGGTTGTGCCAACCAAGAGTATGTTTAAAAATATTTTAATGAATCTCAAAGAAATACAAATAATTTCATGATCCTATAGATAAAAATGAGAAGAAAAAAATAAGAGTAGTGGTACTGTTAACAGTTATAAAAACAAAAAATTTGATAAATCGGATTTGTACCTTTAAACGGTCAAACTTTTGACTCGTGTGTCGAAACGACAATTAGAATATATTAAACCGAAGTTAACATTGATACCCATATTTTTAATTGATTTGGGAATGGAACTTCATTATTCGAACCTAATTCCATCATTTATATCACCTATAGAGTGTTTAAAGTTTTTGTCCCATATTTTGCATTTTCGGTTTTAATCAATATGTTCTAATGAAGATGGTTGAGCCAACCAAGAGTATGTTTAAAAATATTTTAATGAATCTCAAAGAAATACAAATAATTTCATGATCCTATAGATAAAAATGAGAAGAAAAAAATAAGAGTAGTGGGACTATTCACAGTTATAAAAACAAAATATTTGATAAATCGGATTTGTACCTTTAAACGGTCATAACTTTTGACTCGTGTGTCGAAACGACAATTAGAATATATCAAACCAAAGTTAACATTGATACCCATATTTTTAATTGATTTGGGAATGGAACTTCATCATTCGAACCTAATTCCATCATTTATATCACCTATAGAGTGTTTAAAGTTTTTGTCCCATATTTTGCATTTTCGGTTTTAATCAATATGTTCTAATGAAGATGGTTGAGCCAACCAAGAGTATGTTTAAAAATATTTTAATGAATCTCAAAGAAATACAAATAATTTCATGATCCTAAAGATCAAAATGAGAAGAAAAAAATAAGAGTAGTGGGACTGTTCACAGTTATAAAAACAAAATATTTGATAAATCGGATTTGTACCTTTAAAGGGTCATAACTTTTGACTCGTGTGTCGAAACGACTATTAAAATATATCAAATCGAAGCTCGTACCGATTCCCATTTTCTAATTTCACCAGGCAATGGAACTTCATTATTCGAACATAAATTCCATCATTTACTTCACTTATCGAGGGTTTAAAGTTATTGTAGTATATTTTTAATAACGATTTTATTCAATATAGTTGTAATGAAGATGGATTAGCCAACCAAGAGTATGTTTAAAACTATTCTAATGAATATAAAAGTAATACAAAAAATTTCATGATCGTAAAGATAAAAATGAGAAGAAAAAAATAAGAGGAGTGGGACTATTCATAGTTGTTAAAACAAAATATTTGATAATTTGGATTTGTACCTTTAAACGGTCATAACTTTTGACTCGTGTGTCGAAACGACAATTAGAATATATCAAACCGAAGTTAACATTGATACCAAAATTTTTAATTGATTTGGGAATGGAACTTCATTATTCGAACCTAATTCCATCATTTATATCACCTATAGAGTGTTTAAAGTTTTTGTCCCATATTTTGCATTTTCGGTTTTAATCAATATGTTCTAATGAAGATGGTTGAGCCAAACAAGAGTATGTTTAAAAATATTTTAAGGAATCTCAAAGAAATACAAATAATTTCATGATCCTAAAGATAAAAATGAGAAGAAAAAAATAATAGGAGTGGGACTATTCATAGTTATTAAAACAAAATATTTGATAATTTGGATTTGTACCTTTAAACGGTTATAACATTTGACTCGTGTGTCGAAACGACAATTAGAATATATCAAACCGAAGTTAACATTGATTCAAATATTTGTAATTGATTTGGGAATGGAACTTCATTATTCGAACCTAATTCCATCATTTATATCACCTATAGAGTGTTTAAAGTTTTTGTCCCATATTTTGCATTTTCGGTTTTAATCAATATGTTCTAATGAAGATGGTTGAGCCAACCAAGAGTATGTTTAAAAATATTTTAATGAATCTCAAAGAAATACAAATAATTTCATGATCCTATAGATAAAAATGAGAAGAAAAAAATAAGAGTAGTGGGACTGTTAACAGTTATAAAAACAAAATATTTGATAAATCGGATTTGTACCTTTAAACGGTCATAACTTTTGACTCGTGTGTCGAAACGACAATTCGAATATATTAAACCGATGTTAACATTGATACCCATATTTTTAATTGATTTGGGAATGGAACTTCATTATTCGAACCTAATTCCATCATTTATATCACCTATAGAGTGTTTAAAGTTTTTGTCCCATATTTTGCATTTTCGGTTTTAATCAATATGTTCTAATGAAGATGGTTGAGCCAACCAAGAGTATGTTTAAAAATATTTTAATGAATCTCAAAGAAATACGAATAATTTCATGATCCTAAAGATAAAAATGAAAAGAAAAAAATAAGAGTAGTGGGACTATTCACAGTTATAAAAACAAAATATTTGATAAATCGGATTTGTACCTTTAAACGGTCATAACTTTTGACTCGTGTGTCGAAACGACAATTAGAATATATCAAACCAAAGTTAACATTGATACCCATATTTTTAATTGATTTGGGAATGGAACTTCATCATTCGAACCTAATTCCATCATTTATATCACCTATAGAGTGTTTAAAGTTTTTGTCCCATATTTTGCATTTTCGGTTTTAATCAATATGTTCTAATGAAGATGGTTGAGCCAACCAAGAGTATGTTTAAAAATATTTTAATGAATCTCAAAGAAATACAAATAATTTCATGATCCTAAAGATAAAAATGAGAAGAAAAAAATAAGAGTAGTGGGACTGTTCACAGTTATAAAAACAAAATATTTGATAAATCGGATTTGTACCTTTAAAGGGTCATAACTTTTGACTCGTGTGTCGAAACGAGTATTAAAATATATCAAATCGAAGCTCGTACCGATTCCCATTTTCTAATTTCACCAGGCAATGGAACTTCATTATTCGAACATAAATTCCATCATTTACTTCACTTATCGAGGGTTTAAAGTTATTGTAGTATATTTTTAATAACGATTTTATTCAATATAGTTGTAATGAAGATGGATTAGCCAACCAAGAGTATGTTTAAAACTATTCTAATGAATATAAAAGTAATACAAAAAATTTCATGATCGTAAAGATAAAAATGAGAAGAAAAAAATAAGAGGAGTGGGACTATTCATAGTTGTTAAAACAAAATATTTGATAATTTGGATTTGTACCTTTAAACGGTCATAACTTTTGACTCGTGTGTCGAAACGACAATTAGAATATATCAAACCGAAGTTAACATTGATACCAAAATTTTTAATTGATTTGGGAATGGAACTTCATTATTCGAACCTAATTCCATCATTTATATCACCTATAGAGTGTTTAAAGTTTTTGTCCCATATTTTGCATTTTCGGTTTTAATCAATATGTTCTAATGAAGATGGTTGAGCCAAACAAGAGTATGTTTAAAAATATTTTAAGGAATCTCAAAGAAATACAAATAATTTCATGATCCTAAAGATAAAAATGAGAAGAAAAAAATAATAGGAGTGGGACTATTCATAGTTATTAAAACAAAATATTTGATAATTTGGATTTGTACCTTTAAACGGTTATAACATTTGACTCGTGTGTCGAAACGACAATTAGAATATATCAAACCGAAGTTAACATTGATTCAAATATTTGTAATTGATTTGGGAATGGAACTTCATTATTCGAACCTAATTCCATCATTTATATCACCTATAGAGTGTTTAAAGTTTTTGTCCCATATTTTGCATTTTCGGTTTTAATCAATATGTTCTAATGAAGATGGTTGAGCCAACCAAGAGTATGTTTAAAAATATTTTAATGAATCTCAAAGAAATACAAATAATTTCATGATCCTATAGATAAAAATGAGAAGAAAAAAATAAGAGTAGTGGGACTGTTAACAGTTATAAAAACAAAATATTTGATAAATCGGATTTGTACCTTTAAACGGTCATAACTTTTGACTCGTGTGTCGAAACGACAATTCGAATATATTAAACCGATGTTAACATTGATACCCATATTTTTAATTGATTTGGGAATGGAACTTCATTATTCGAACCTAATTCCATCATTTATATCACCTATAGAGTGTTTAAAGTTTTTGTCCCATATTTTGCATTTTCGGTTTTAATCAATATGTTCTAATGAAGATGGTTGAGCCAACCAAGAGTATGTTTAAAAATATTTTAATGAATCTCAAAGAAATACGAATAATTTCATGATCCTAAAGATAAAAATGAGAAGAAAAAAATAAGAGTAGTGGGACTATTCACAGTTATAAAAACAAAATATTTGATAAATCGGATTTGTACCTTTAAACGGTCATAACTTTTGACTCGTGTGTCGAAACGACAATTAGAATATATCAAACCAAAGTTAACATTGATACCCATATTTTTAATTGATTTGGGAATGGAACTTCATCATTCGAACCTAATTCCATCATTTATATCACCTATAGAGTGTTTAAAGTTTTTGTCCCATATTTTGCATTTTCGGTTTTAATCAATATGTTCTAATGAAGATGGTTGAGCCAACCAAGAGTATGTTTAAAAATATTTTAATGAATCTCAAAGAAATACAAATAATTTCATGATCCTAAAGATAAAAATGAGAAGAAAAAAATAAGAGTAGTGGGACTGTTCACAGTTATAAAAACAAAATATTTGATAAATCGGATTTGTACCTTTAAAGGGTCATAACTTTTGACTCGTGTGTCGAAACGACTATTAAAATATATCAAATCGAAGCTCGTACCGATTCCCATTTTCTAATTTCACCAGGCAATGGAACTTCATTATTCGAACATAAATTCCATCATTTACTTCACTTATCGAGGGTTTAAAGTTATTGTAGTATATTTTTAATAACGATTTTATTCAATATAGTTGTAATGAAGATGGATTAGCCAACCAAGAGTATGTTTAAAACTATTCTAATGAATATAAAAGTAATACAAAAAATTTCATGATCGTAAAGATAAAAATGAGAAGAAAAAAATAAGAGGAGTGGGACTATTCATAGTTGTTAAAACAAAATATTTGATAATTTGGATTTGTACCTTTAAACGGTCATAACTTTTGACTCGTGTGTCAAAACGACAATTAGAATATATCAAACCGAAGTTAACATTGATACCAAAATTTTTAATTGATTTGGGAATGGAACTTCATTATTCGAACCTAATTCCATCATTTATATCACCTATAGAGTGTTTAAAGTTTTTGTCCCATATTTTGCATTTTCGGTTTTAATCAATATGTTCTAATGAAGATGGTTGAGCCAAACAAGAGTATGTTTAAAAATATTTTAAGGAATCTCAAAGAAATACAAATAATTTCATGATCCTAAAGATAAAAATGAGAAGAAAAAAATAATAGGAGTGGGACTATTCATAGTTATTAAAACAAAATATTTGATAATTTGGATTTGTACCTTTAAACGGTTATAACATTTGACTCGTGTGTCGAAACGACAATTAGAATATATCAAACCGAAGTTAACATTGATTCAAATATTTGTAATTGATTTGGGAATGGAACTTCATTATTCGAACCTAATTCCATCATTTATATCACCTATAGAGTGTTTAAAGTTTTTGTCCCATATTTTGCATTTTCGGTTTTAATCAATATGTTCTAATGAAGATGGTTGAGCCAACCAAGAGTATGTTTAAAAATATTTTAATGAATCTCAAAGAAATACAAATAATTTCATGATCCTATAGATAAAAATGAGAAGAAAAAAATAAGAGTAGTGGGACTGTTAACAGTTATAAAAACAAAATATTTGATAAATCGGATTTGTACCTTTAAACGGTCATAACTTTTGACTCGTGTGTCGAAACGACAATTCGAATATATTAAACCGATGTTAACATTGATACCCATATTTTTAATTGATTTGGGAATGGAACTTCATTATTCGAACCTAATTCCATCATTTATATCACCTATAGAGTGTTTAAAGTTTTTGTCCCATATTTTGCATTTTCGGTTTTAATCAATATGTTCTAATGAAGATGGTTGAGCCAACCAAGAGTATGTTTAAAAATATTTTAATGAATCTCAAAGAAATACGAATAATTTCATGATCCTAAAGATAAAAATGAGAAGAAAAAAATAAGAGTAGTGGGACTATTCACAGTTATAAAAACAAAATATTTGATAAATCGGATTTGTACCTTTAAACGGTCATAACTTTTGACTCGTGTGTCGAAACGACAATTAGAATATATCAAACCAAAGTTAACATTGATACCCATATTTTTAATTGATTTGGGAATGGAACTTCATCATTCGAACCTAATTCCATCATTTATATCACCTATAGAGTGTTTAAAGTTTTTGTCCCATATTTTGCATTTTCGGTTTTAATCAATATGTTCTAATGAAGATGGTTGAGCCAACCAAGAGTATGTTTAAAAATATTTTAATGAATCTCAAAGAAATACAAATAATTTCATGATCCTAAAGATAAAAATGAGAAGAAAAAAATAAGAGTAGTGGGACTGTTCACAGTTATAAAAACAAAATATTTGATAAATCGGATTTGTACCTTTAAAGGGTCATAACTTTTGACTCGTGTGTCGAAACGACTATTAAAATATATCAAATCGAAGCTCGTACCGATTCCCATTTTCTAATTTCACCAGGCAATGGAACTTCATTATTCGAACATAAATTCCATCATTTACTTCACTTATCGAGGGTTTAAAGTTATTGTAGTATATTTTTAATAACGGTTTTATTCAATATAGTTGTAATGAAGATGGATTAGCCAACCAAGAGTATGTTTAAAACTATTCTAATGAATATAAAAGTAATACAAATAATTTCATGATCGTAAAGATAAAAATGAGAAGAAAAAATAAGAGGAGTGGGACTATTCATAGTTATTAAAACAAAATATTTGATAATTTGGATTTGTACCTTTAAACGGTCATAACTCTTGACTCGTGTGTCGAAACGACAATTAGAATATATCAAACCGAAGTTAACATTGATACCAATATTTTTAATTGATTTGGGAATGGAACTTCATTATTTGAACCTAATTCCATCATTTATATCACCTATAGAGTGTTTAAAGTTTTTGTCCCATATTTTGCATTTTCGGTTTTAATCAATATGTTCTAATGAAGATGGTTGAGCCAACCAAGAGTATGTTTAAAAATATTTTAATGAATCTCAAAGAAATACAAATAATTTCATGATCCTAAAGATAAAACTGAGAAGAAAAAAATAATAGGAGTGGGACTATTCATAGTTATTAAAACAAAATATTTGATAATTTGGATTTGTACCATTAAACGGTTATAACATTTGACTCGTGTGTCGAAACGACAATTAGAATATATCAAACCGAAGTTAACATTGATTCAAATATTTGTAATTGATTTGGGAATGGAACTTCATTATTCGAACTTAATTCCATCATTTATATCACCTATAGAGTGTTTAAAGTTTTTGTCCCATATTTTGCATTTTCGGTTTTAATCAATATGTTCTAATGAAGATGGTTGAGCCAACCAAGAGTATGTTTAAAAATATTTTAATGAATCTCAAAGAAATACAAATAATTTCATGATCCTATAGATAAAAATGAGAAGAAAAAAATAAGAGTAGTGGGACTATTCACAGTTATAAAAACAAAATATTTGATAAATCGGATTTGTACCTTTAAACGGTCATAACTTTTGACTCGTGTGTCGAAACGACAATTAGAATATATCAAACCAAAGTTAACATTGATACCCATATTTTTAATTGATTTGGGAATGGAACTTCATCATTCGAACCTAATTCCATCATTTATATCACCTATAGAGTGTTTAAAGTTTTTGTCCCATATTTTGCATTTTCGGTTTTAATCAATATGTTCTAATGAAGATGGTTGAGCCAACCAAGAGTATGTTTAAAAATATTTTAATGAATCTCAAAGAAATACAAATAATTTCATGATCCTAAAGATAAAAATGAGAAGAAAAAAATAAGAGTAGTGGGACTGTTCACAGTTATAAAAACAAAATATTTGATAAATCGGATTTGTACCTTTAAAGGGTCATAACTTTTGACTCGTGTGTCGAAACGACTATTAAAATATATCAAATCAAAGCTCGTACCGATTCCCATTTTCTAATTTCACCAGGCAATGGAACTTCATTATTCGAACATAAATTCCATCATTTACTTCACTTATCGAGGGTTTAAAGTTATTGTAGTATATTTTTAATAACGGTTTTATTCAATATAGTTGTAATGAAGATGGATTAGCCAACCAAGAGTATGTTTAAAACTATTCTAATGAATATAAAAGTAATACAAATAATTTCATGATCGTAAAGATAAAAATGAGAAGAAAAAATAAGAGGAGTGGGACTATTCATAGTTATTAAAACAAAATATTTGATAATTTGGATTTGTACCTTTAAACGGTCATAACTCTTGACTCGTGTGTCGAAACGACAATTAGAATATATCAAACCGAAGTTAACATTGATACCAATATTTTTAATTGATTTGGGAATGGAACTTCATTATTTGAACCTAATTCCATCATTTATATCACCTATAGAGTGTTTAAAGTTTTTGTCCCATATTTTGCATTTTCGGTTTTAATCAATATGTTCTAATGAAGATGGTTGAGCCAACCAAGAGTATGTTTAAAAATATTTTAATGAATCTCAAAGAAATACAAATAATTTCATGATCCTAAAGATAAAACTGAGAAGAAAAAAATAATAGGAGTGGGACTATTCATAGTTATTAAAACAAAATATTTGATAATTTGGATTTGTACCATTAAACGGTTATAACATTTGACTCGTGTGTCGAAACGACAATTAGAATATATCAAACCGAAGTTAACATTGATTCAAATATTTGTAATTGATTTGGGAATGGAACTTCATTATTCGAACTTAATTCCATCATTTATATCACCTATAGAGTGTTTAAAGTTTTTGTCCCATATTTTGCATTTTCGGTTTTAATCAATATGTTCTAATGAAGATGGTTGAGCCAACCAAGAGTATGTTTAAAAATATTTTAATGAATCTCAAAGAAATACAAATAATTTCATGATCCTATAGATAAAAATGAGAAGAAAAAAATAAGAGTAGTGGGACTGTTAACAGTTATAAAAACAAAATATTTGATAAATCGGATTTGTACCTTTAAACGGTCATAACTTTTGACTCGTGTGTCGAAACGACAATTAGAATATATTAAACCGAAGTTAACATTGATACCCATATTTTTAATTGATTTGGGAATGGAACTTCATTATTCGAACCTAATTCCATCATTTATATCACCTATAGAGTGTTTAAAGTTTTTGTCCCATATTTTGCATTTTCGGTTTTAATCAATATGTTCTAATGAAGATGGTTGAGCCAACCAAGAGTATGTTTAAAAATATTTTAATGAATCTCAAAGAAATATGAATAATTTCATGATCCTAAAGATAAAAATGAGAAGAAAAAAATAAGAGTAGTGGGACTATTCACAGTTATAAAAACAAAATATTTGATAAATCGGATTTGTACCTTTAAACGGTCATAACTTTTGACTCGTATATCGAAACGACTGTTAAAATATATCAAATCGAAGCTCGTACCGATTCCCATTTTCTTATTTCACCAGGCAATGGAACTTCATTATTCGAACCTAAATTCCATCATTTACTTCACTTATCGAGGGTTTAAAGTTATTGTAGTATATTTTTAATAACGATTTTATTCAATATAGTTGTAATGAAGATGGATTAGCCAACCAAGAGTATGTTTAAAACTATTCTAATGAATATAAAAGTAATACAAAAAATTTCATGATCGTAAAGATAAAAATGAGAAGAAAAAAATAGGAGGAGTGGGACTATTCATAGTTGTTAAAACAAAATATTTGATAATTTGGATTTGTACCTTTAAACGGTCATAACTTTTGACTCGTGTGTCGAAACGACAATTAGAATATATCAAACCGAAGTTAACATTGATACCAAAATTTTTAATTGATTTGGGAATGGAACTTCATTATTCGAACCTAATTCCATCATTTATATCACCTATAGAGTGTTTAAAGTTTTTGTCCCATATTTTGCATTTTCGGTTTTAATCAATATGTTCTAATGAAGATGGTTGAGCCAACCAAGAGTATGTTTAAAAATATTTTAAGGAATCTCAAAGAAATACAAATAATTTCATGATCCTAAAGATAAAAATGAGAAGAAAAAAATAATAGGAGTGGGACTATTCATAGTTATTAAAACAAAATATTTGATAATTTGGATTTGTACCTTTAAACGGTTATAACATTTGACTCGTGTGTCGAAACGACAATTAGAATATATCAAACCGAAGTTAACATTGATTCAAATATTTGTAATTGATTTGGGAATGGAACTTCATTATTCGAACCTAATTCCATCATTTATATCACCTATAGAGTGTTTAAAGTTTTTGTCCCATATTTTGCATTTTCGGTTTTAATCAATATGTTCTAATGAAGATGGTTGAGCCAACCAAGAGTATGTTTAAAAATATTTTAATGAATCTCAAAGAAATACAAATAATTTCATGATCCTATAGATAAAAATGAGAAGAAAAAAATAAGAGTAGTGGGACTGTTAACAGTTATAAAAACAAAATATTTGATAAATCGGATTTGTACCTTTAAACGGTCATAACTTTTGACTCGTGTGTCGAAACGACAATTCGAATATATTAAACCGAAGTTAACATTGATACCCATATTTTTAATTGATTTGGGAATGGAACTTCATTATTCGAACCTAATTCCATCATTTATATCACCTATAGAGTGTTTAAAGTTTTTGTCCCATATTTTGCATTTTCGGTTTTAATCAATATGTTCTAATGAAGATGGTTGAGCCAACCAAGAGTATGTTTAAAAATATTTTAATGAATCTCAAAGAAATACGAATAATTTCATGATCCTAAAGATAAAAATGAGAAGAAAAAAATAAGAGTAGTGGGACTATTCACAGTTATAAAAACAAAATATTTGATAAATCGGATTTGTACCTTTAAACTGTCATAACTTTTGACTCGTATATCGAAACGACTGTTAAAATATATCAAATCGAAGCTCGTACCGATTCCCATTTTCTTATTTCACCAGGCAATGGAAATTCATTATTCGAACCTAAATTCCATCATTTACTTCACTTATCGAGGGTTTAAAGTTATTGTAGTATATTTTTAATAACGGTTTTATTCAATATAGTTGTAATGAAGATGGATTAGCCAACCAAGAGTATGTTTAAAACTATTCTAATGAATATAAAAGTAATACAAATAATTTCATGATCGAAAAGATAAAAATGAGAAGAAAAAAATAAGAGGAGTGGGACTATTCATAGTTATTAAAACAAAATATTTGATAATTTGGATTTGTACCTTTAAACGGTTATAACATTTGACTCGTGTGTCGAAACGACAATTAGAATATATCAAACCGAAGTTAACATTGATTCAAATATTTGTAATTGATTTGGGAATGGAACTTCATTATTCGAACCTAATTCCATCATTTATATCACCTATAGAGTGTTTAAAGTTTTTGTCCCATATTTTGCATTTCCGGTTTTAATCAATATGTTCTAATAAAGATGGTTGAGCCAACCAAGAGTATGTTTAAAAATATTTTAATGAATCTCAAAGAAATACAAATAATTTCATGATCCTATAGATAAAAAGGAGAAGAAAAAAATAAGAGTAGTGGGACTGTTAACAGTTATTAAAACAAAATATTTGATAAATCGGATTTGTACCTTTAAACGGTCATAACTTTTGACTCGTGTGTCGAAACGACAATTAGAATATATTAAACCGAAGTTAACATTGATACCCATATTTTTAATTGATTTGGGAATGGAACTTCATTATTCGAACCTAATTCCATCATTTATATCACCTATAGAGTGTTTAAAGTTTTTGTCCCATATTTTGCATTTTCGGTTTTAATCAATATGTTCTAATGAAGATGGTTGAGCCAACCAAGAGTATGTTTAAAAATATTTTAATGAATCTCAAAGAAATACGAATAATTTCATGATCCTAAAGATAAAAATGAGAAGAAAAAAATAAGAGTAGTGGGACTATTCACAGTTATAAAAACAAAATATTTGATAAATCGGATTTGTACCTTTAAACGGTCATAACTTTTGACTCGTATATCGAAACGACTGTTAAAATATATCAAATCGAAGCTCGTACCGATTCCCATTTTCTTATTTCACCAGGCAATGGAACTTCATTATTCGAACCTAAATTCCATCATTTACTTCACTTATCGAGGGTTTAAAGTTATTGTAGTATATTTTTAATAACGGTTTTATTCAATATAGTTGTAATGAAGATGGATTAGCCAACCAAGAGTATGTTTAAAACTATTCTAATGAATATAAAAGTAATACAAAAAATTTCATGATCGTAAAGATAAAAATGAGAAGAAAAAAATAAGAGGAGTGAGACTATTCATAGTTATTAAAACAAAATATTTGATAATTTGGATTTGTACCTTTAAACGGTCATAACTTTTGACTCGTGTGTCGAAACGACAATTAGAATATATCAAACCGAAGTTAACATTGATACCAAAATTTTTAATTGATTTGGGAATGGAACTTCATTATTCGAACTTAATTCCATCATTTATATCACCTATAGAGTGTTTAAAGTTTTTGTCCCATATTTTGCATTTTCGGTTTTAATCAATATGTTCTAATGAAGATGGTTGAGCCAACCAAGAGTATGTTTAAAAATATTTTAATGAATCTCAAAGAAATACAAATAATTTCATGATCCTATAGATAAAAATGAGAAGAAAAAAATAAGAGTAGTGGGACTGTTAACAGTTATAAAAACAAAATATTTGATAAATCGGATTTGTACCTTTAAACGGTCATAACTTTTGACTCGTGTGTCGAAACGACAATTAGAATATATTAAACCGAAGTTAACATTGATACCCATATTTTTAATTGATTTGGGAATGGAACTTCATTATTCGAACCTAATTCCATCATTTATATCACCTATAGAGTGTTTAAAGTTTTTGTCCCATATTTTGCATTTTCGGTTTTAATCAATATGTTCTAATGAAGATGGTTGAGCCAACCAAGAGTATGTTTAAAAATATTTTAATGAATCTCAAAGAAATATGAATAATTTCATGATCCTAAAGATAAAAATGAGAAGAAAAAAATAAGAGTAGTGGGACTATTCACAGTTATAAAAACAAAATATTTGATAAATCGGATTTGTACCTTTAAACGGTCATAACTTTTGACTCGTATATCGAAACGACTGTTAAAATATATCAAATCGAAGCTCGTACCGATTCCCATTTTCTTATTTCACCAGGCAATGGAACTTCATTATTCGAACCTAAATTCCATCATTTACTTCACTTATCGAGGGTTTAAAGTTATTGTAGTATATTTTTAATAACGATTTTATTCAATATAGTTGTAATGAAGATGGATTAGCCAACCAAGAGTATGTTTAAAACTATTCTAATGAATATAAAAGTAATACAAAAAATTTCATGATCGTAAAGATAAAAATGAGAAGAAAAAAATAGGAGGAGTGGGACTATTCATAGTTGTTAAAACAAAATATTTGATAATTTGGATTTGTACCTTTAAACGGTCATAACTTTTGACTCGTGTGTCGAAACGACAATTAGAATATATCAAACCGAAGTTAACATTGATACCAAAATTTTTAATTGATTTGGGAATGGAACTTCATTATTCGAACCTAATTCCATCATTTATATCACCTATAGAGTGTTTAAAGTTTTTGTCCCATATTTTGCATTTTCGGTTTTAATCAATATGTTCTAATGAAGATGGTTGAGCCAACCAAGAGTATGTTTAAAAATATTTTAAGGAATCTCAAAGAAATACAAATAATTTCATGATCCTAAAGATAAAAATGAGAAGAAAAAAATAATAGGAGTGGGACTATTCATAGTTATTAAAACAAAATATTTGATAATTTGGATTTGTACCTTTAAACGGTTATAACATTTGACTCGTGTGTCGAAACGACAATTAGAATATATCAAACCGAAGTTAACATTGATTCAAATATTTGTAATTGATTTGGGAATGGAACTTCATTATTCGAACCTAATTCCATCATTTATATCACCTATAGAGTGTTTAAAGTTTTTGTCCCATATTTTGCATTTTCGGTTTTAATCAATATGTTCTAATGAAGATGGTTGAGCCAACCAAGAGTATGTTTAAAAATATTTTAATGAATCTCAAAGAAATACAAATAATTTCATGATCCTATAGATAAAAATGAGAAGAAAAAAATAAGAGTAGTGGGACTGTTAACAGTTATAAAAACAAAATATTTGATAAATCGGATTTGTACCTTTAAACGGTCATAACTTTTGACTCGTGTGTCGAAACGACAATTCGAATATATTAAACCGAAGTTAACATTGATACCCATATTTTTAATTGATTTGGGAATGGAACTTCATTATTCGAACCTAATTCCATCATTTATATCACCTATAGAGTGTTTAAAGTTTTTGTCCCATATTTTGCATTTTCGGTTTTAATCAATATGTTCTAATGAAGATGGTTGAGCCAACCAAGAGTATGTTTAAAAATATTTTAATGAATCTCAAAGAAATACGAATAATTTCATGATCCTAAAGATAAAAATGAGAAGAAAAAAATAAGAGTAGTGGGACTATTCACAGTTATAAAAACAAAATATTTGATAAATCGGATTTGTACCTTTAAACTGTCATAACTTTTGACTCGTATATCGAAACGACTGTTAAAATATATCAAATCGAAGCTCGTACCGATTCCGATTTTCTTATTTCACCAGGCAATGGAAATTCATTATTCGAACCTAAATTCCATCATTTACTTCACTTATCGAGGGTTTAAAGTTATTGTAGTATATTTTTAATAACGGTTTTATTCAATATAGTTGTAATGAAGATGGATTAGCCAACCAAGAGTATGTTTAAAACTATTCTAATGAATATAAAAGTAATACAAATAATTTCATGATCGAAAAGATAAAAATGAGAAGAAAAAAATAAGAGGAGTGGGACTATTCATAGTTATTAAAACAAAATATTTGATAATTTGGATTTGTACCTTTAAACGGTTATAACATTTGACTCGTGTGTCGAAACGACAATTAGAATATATCAAACCGAAGTTAACATTGATTCAAATATTTGTAATTGATTTGGGAATGGAACTTCATTATTCGAACCTAATTCCATCATTTATATCACCTATAGAGTGTTTAAAGTTTTTGTCCCATATTTTGCATTTCCGGTTTTAATCAATATGTTCTAATGAAGATGGTTGAGCCAACCAAGAGTATGTTTAAAAATATTTTAATGAATCTCAAAGAAATACAAATAATTTCATGATCCTATAGATAAAAATGAGAAGAAAAAAATAAGAGTAGTGGGACTGTTAACAGTTATAAAAACAAAATATTTGATAAATCGGATTTGTACCTTTAAACGGTCATAACTTTTGACTCGTGTGTCTAAACGACAATTAGAATATATTAAACCGAAGTTAACATTGATACCCATATTTTTAATTGATTTGGGAATGGAACTTCATTATTCGAACCTAATTCCATCATTTATATCACCTATAGAGTGTTTAAAGTTTTTGTCCCATATTTTGCATTTTCGGTTTTAATCAATATGTTCTAATGAAGATGGTTGAGCCAACCAAGACTATGTTTCAAAATATTTTACTCAAAGAAATACAAATAATTTCATGATCCTAAAGATAAAAATGAGAAGAAAAAAATAAGAGTAGTGGGACTGTTCACAGTTATAAAAACAAAATATTTGATAAATCGGATTTGTACCTTTAAACGGTCATAACTTTTGACTCGTATATCGAAACGACTGTTAAAATATATCAAATCGAAGCTCGTACCGATTCCCATTTTCTTATTTCACCAGGCAATGGAACTTCATTATTCGAACCTAAATTCCATCATTTACTTCACTTATCGAGGGTTTAAAGTTATTGTAGTATATTTTTAATAACGGTTTTATTCAATATAGTTGTAATGAAGATGGATTAGCCAACCAAGAGTATGTTTAAAAATATTCTAATGAATATAAAAGTAATACAAATAATTTCATGATCGTAAAGATAAAAATGAGAAGAAAAAAATAAGAGGAGTGGGACTATTCATAGTTATTAAAATAAAATATTTGATAATTTGGATTTGTACCTTTAAACGGTCATGACTTTTGACTCGTGTGTCGAAACGACAATTAGAATATATCAAACCGAAGTTAACATTGATACCAAAATTTTTAATTGATTTGGGAATGGAACTTCATTATTCGAACCTAATTCCATCATTTATATCACCTATAGAGTGTTTAAAGTTTTTGTCCCATATTTTGCATTTTCGGTTTTAATCAATATGTTCTAATGAAGATGGTTGAGCCAACCAAGAGTATGTTTAAAAATATTTTAAGGAATCTCAAAGAAATACAAATAATTTCATGATCCGAAAGATAAAAATGAGAAGAAAAAAATAATAGGAGTGGGACTATTCATAGTTATTAAAACAAAATATTTGATAATTTGGATTTGTACCTTTAAACGGTTATAACATTTGACTCGTGTGTCGAAACGACAATTAGAATATATCAAACCGAAGTTAACATTGATTCAAATATTTGTAATTGATTTGGGAATGGAACTTCATTATTCGAACCTAATTCCATCATTTATATCACCTATAGAGTGTTTAAAGTTTTTGTCCCATATTTTGCATTTTCGGTTTTAATCAATATGTTCTAATGAAGATGGTTGAGCCAACCAAGAGTATGTTTAAAAATATTTTAATGAATCTCAAAGAAATACAAATAATTTCATGATCCTATAGATAAAAATGAGAAGAAAAAAATAAGAGTATTGGGACTGTTAACAGTTATAAAAACAAAATATTTGATAAATCGGATTTGTACCTTTAAACGGTCATAACTTTTGACTCGTGTGTCGAAACGACAATTAGAATATATTAAACCGAAGTTAACATTGATACCCATATTTTTAATTGATTTGGGAATGGAACTTCATTATTCGAACCTAATTCCATCATTTATATCACCTATAGAGTGTTTAAAGTTTTTGTCCCATATTTTGCATTTTCGGTTTTAATCAATATGTTCTAATGAAGATGGTTGAGCCAACCAAGAGTATGTTTAAAAATATTTTAATGAATCTCAAAGAAATACGAATAATTTCATGATCCTAAAGATAAAAATGAGAAGAAAAAAATAAGAGTAGTGGGACTATTCACAGTTATAAAAACAAAATATTTGATAAATCGGATTTGTACCTTTAAACGGTCATAACTTTTGACTCGTATATCGAAACGACTGTTAAAATATATCAAATCGAAGCTCGTACCGATTCCCATTTTCTTATTTCACCAGGCAATGGAACTTCATTATTCGAACCTAAATTCCATCATTTACTTCACTTATCGAGGGTTTAAAGTTATTGTAGTATATTTTTAATAACGGTTTTATTCAATATAGTTGTAATGAAGATGGATTAGCCAACCAAGAGTATGTTTAAAACTATTCTAATGAATATAAAAGTAATACAAAAAATTTCATGATCGTAAAGATAAAAATGAGAAGAAAAAAATAAGAGGAGTGGGACTATTCATAGTTATTAAAACAAAATATTTGATAATTTGGATTTGTACCTTTAAACGGTCATAACTTTTGACTCGTGTGTCGAAACGACAATTAGAATATATCAAACCGAAGTTAACATTGATACCAAAATTTTTAATTGATTTGGGAATGGAACTTCATTATTCGAACTTAATTCCATCATTTATATCACCTATAGAGTGTTTAAAGTTTTTGTCCCATATTTTGCATTTTCGGTTTTAATCAATATGTTCTAATGAAGATGGTTGAGCCAACCAAGAGTATGTTTAAAAATATTTTAATGAATCTCAAAGAAATACAAATAATTTCATGATCCTATAGATAAAAATGAGAAGAAAAAAATAAGAGTAGTGGGACTGTTAACAGTTATAAAAACAAAATATTTGATAAATCGGATTTGTACCTTTAAACGGTCATAACTTTTGACTCGTGTGTCGAAACGACAATTAGAATATATTAAACCGAAGTTAACATTGATACCCATATTTTTAATTGATTTGGGAATGGAACTTCATTATTCGAACCTAATTCCATCATTTATATCACCTATAGAGTGTTTAAAGTTTTTGTCCCATATTTTGCATTTTCGGTTTTAATCAATATGTTCTAATGAAGATGGTTGAGCCAACCAAGACTATGTTTCAAAATATTTTACTCAAAGAAATACAAATAATTTCATGATCCTAAAGATAAAAATGAGAACAAAAAAATAAGAGTAGTGGGACTGTTCACAGTTATAAAAACAAAATATTTGATAAATCGGATTTGTACCTTTAAACGGTCATAACTTTTGACTCGTATATCGAAACGACTGTTAAAATATATCAAATCGAAGCTCGTACCGATTCCCATTTTCTTATTTCACCAGGCAATGGAACTGCATTATTCGAACCTAAATTCCATCATTTACTTCACTTATCGAGGGTTTAAAGTTATTGTAGTATATTTTTAATAACGGTTTTATTCAATATAGTTGTAATGAAGATGGATTAGCCAACCAAGAGTATGTTTAAAAATATTCTAATGAATATAAAAGTAATACAAATAATTTCATGATCGTAAAGATAAAAATGAGAAGAAAAAAATAAGAGGAGTGGGACTATTCATAGTTATTAAAATAAAATATTTGATAATTTGGATTTGTACCTTTAAACGGTCATGACTTTTGACTCGTGTGTCGAAACGACAATTAGAATATATCAAACCGAAGTTAACATTGATACCAAAATTTTTAATTGATTTGGGAATGGAACTTCATTATTCGAACCTAATTCCATCATTTATATCACCTATAGAGTGTTTAAAGTTTTTGTCCCATATTTTGCATTTTCGGTTTTAATCAATATGTTCTAATGAAGATGGTTGAGCCAACCAAGAGTATGTTTAAAAATATTTTAAGGAATCTCAAAGAAATACAAATAATTTCATGATCCGAAAGATAAAAATGAGAAGAAAAAAATAATAGGAGTGGGACTATTCATAGTTATTAAAACAAAATATTTGATAATTTGGATTTGTACCTTTAAACGGTTATAACATTTGACTCGTGTGTCGAAACGACAATTAGAATATATCAAACCGAAGTTAACATTGATTGAAATATTTGTAATTGATTTGGGAATGGAACTTCATTATTCGAACCTAATTCCATCATTTATATCACCTATAGAGTGTTTAAAGTTTTTGTCCCATATTTTGCATTTTCGGTTTTAATCAATATGTTCTAATGAAGATGGTTGAGCCAACCAAGAGTATGTTTAAAAATATTTTAATGAATCTCAAAGAAATACAAATAATTTCATGATCCTATAGATAAAAATGAGAAGAAAAAAATAAGAGTATTGGGACTGTTAACAGTTATAAAAACAAAATATTTGATAAATCGGATTTGTACATTTAAACGGTCATAACTTTTGACTCGTGTGTCGAAACGACAATTAGAATATATTAAACCGAAGTTAACATTGATACCCATATTTTTAATTGATTTGGGAATGGAACTTCATTATTCGAACCTAATTCCATCATTTATATCACCTATAGAGTGTTTAAAGTTTTTGTCCCATATTTTGCATTTTCGGTTTTAATCAATATGTTCTAATGAAGATGGTTGAGCCAACCAAGAGTATGTTTAAAAATATTTTAATGAATCTCAAAGAAATACGAATAATTTCATGATCCTAAAGATAAAAATGAGAAGAAAAAAATAAGAGTAGTGGGACTATTCACAGTTATAAAAACAAAATATTTGATAAATCGGATTTGTACCTTTAAACGGTCATAACTTTTGACTCGTATATCGAAACGACTGTTAAAATATATCAAATCGAAGCTCGTACCGATTCCCATTTTCTTATTTCACCAGACAATGGAACTTCATTATTCGAACCTAAATTCCATCATTTATTTCACTTATCGAGGGTTTAAAGTTATTGTAGTATATTTTTAATAACGGTTTTATTCAATATAGTTGTAATGAAGATGGATTAGCCAACCAAGAGTATGTTTAAAACTATTCTAATGAATATAAAAGTAATACAAATAATTTCATGATCGTAAAGATAAAAATGAGAAGAAAAAAATAAGAGGAGTGGGACTATTCATAGTTATTAAAACAAAATATTTGATAATTTGGATTTGTACCTTTAAACGGTCATAACTTTTGACTCGTGTGTCGAAACGACAATTAGAAAATATCAAACCGAAGTTAACATTGATACCAAATTTTTTAATTGATTTGGGAATGGAACTTCATTATTCGAACCTAATTCCATCATTTATATCACCTATAGAGTGTTTAAAGTTTTTGTCCCATATTTTGCATTTTCGGTTTTAATCAATATGTTCTAATGAAGATGGTTGAGCCAACCAAGAGTATGTTTAAAAATATTTTAATGAATCTCAAAGAAATACAAATAATTTCATGATCCTATAGATAAAAATGAGAAGAAAAAAATAAGAGTAGTGGGACTGTTCACAGTTATAAAAACAAAATATTTGATAAATCGGATTTGTACCTTTAAAGAGTCATAACTTTTGACTCGTGTATCGAAACGACTGTTAAAATATATCAAATCAAAGCTCGTACCGATTCCCATTTTCTTATTTCACCAGGCAATAGAACTTCATTATTCGAACCTAAATTCCATCATTTACTTCACTTATCGAGGGTTTAAAGTTATTGTAGTATATTTTTAATAACGGTTTTATTCAATATAGTTGTAATGAAGATGGATTAGCCAACCAAGAGTATGTTTAAAACTATTCTAATGAATATAAAAGTAATACAAATAATTTCATGATCGTAAAGATAAAAATGAGAAGAAAAAAATAAGAGGAGTGGGACTATTCATAGTTATTAAAACAAAACAGCACACCATGGGGGACTTTTTGTTACACTGTCATGACCTTCGGCCTTGATAATTTGGATTTGTACCTTTAAATGGTTATAACTTTTGACTCGTGTGTCGAAACGACAATTAGAGCATATCAAACCGAAGTTAACATTGATACCCATATTTTTAATTGATTTGGGAATGGAACTTCATTATTCGAACCTAATTCCATCATATATATCACCTATAGAGTGCTTAAAGTTTTTGTCCCATATTTTGCATTTTCGGTTTTAATCAATATGTTCTAATGAAGATGGTTGAGCCAACCAAGACTATGTTTCAAAATATTTTAATGAATCTCAAAGAAATACAAATAATTTCATGGTCCTAAAGATAAAAATGAGAAGAAAAAAATAAGAGTAGTGGGACTCTTCACAGTTATAAAAACAAAATATTTGATAAATCAGATTTGTACCTTTAAACCATCATAACTTTTGACTCGTGTGTCGAAATGACTATTAAAATATATCAAATCGAAGCTCGTACCTGTTCCCATTTTCTTATTTCACCAGGCAATGGAACTTCATTATTCGAACCTAAATTCCATCATTTACTTCACTTATCGAGGGTTTAAAGTTATTTTATTATATTTTTAATAACGGTTTTATTCAATATAGTTGTAAGAAGGTGGATTAGCCAACCAAGAGTATGTTTAAAACTATTCTAATGAATATAAAAGTAATACAAAAAATTTCATGATCGTAAAGATAAAAATGAGAAGAAAAAAATAAGAGGAGTGGGACTATTCATAGTTATTAAAACAAAATATTTGATAATTTGGATTTGTACCTTTAAACGGTCATAACTTTTGACTCGTGTGTCGAAACGACAATTAGAATATATCAAACCGAAGTTAACATTGATACCAAAATTTTTAATTGATTTGGGAATGGAACGTCATTATTCGAACCTAATTCCATCATTTATATCACCTATAGAGTGTTTAAAGTTTTTGTCCCATATTTTGCATTTCCGGTTTTAATCAATATGTTCTAATGAAGATGGTTGAGCCAACCAAGAGTATGTTTAAAAATATTTTAATGAATCTCAAAGAAATACAAATAATTTCATGATCCTATAGATAAAAATGAGAAGAAAAAAATAAGAGTAGTGGGACTGTTCACAGTTATAAAAACAAAATATTTGATAAATCGGATTTGTACCTTTAAAGAGTCATAACTTTTGACTCGTGTATCGAAACGACTGTTAAAATATATCAAATCAAAGCTCGTACCGATTCCCATTTTCTTATTTCACCAGGCAATAGAACTTCATTATTCGAACCTAAATTCCATCATTTACTTCACTTATCGAGGGTTTAAAGTTATTGTAGTATATTTTTAATAACGGTTTTATTCAATATAGTTGTAATGAAGATGGATTAGCCAACCAAGAGTATGTTTAAAACTATTCTAATGAATATAAAAGTAATACAAATAATTTCATGATCGTAAAGATAAAAATGAGAAGAAAAAAATAAGAGGAGTGGGACTATTCATAGTTATTAAAACAAAACAGCACACCATGGGGGACTTTTTGTTACACTGTCATGACCTTCGGCCTTGATAATTTGGATTTGTACCTTTAAATGGTTATAACTTTTGACTCGTGTGTCGAAACGACAATTAGAGTATATCAAACCGAAGTTAACATTGATACCCATATTTTTAATTGATTTGGGAATGGAACTTCATTATTCGAACCTAATTCCATCATATATATCACCTATAGAGTGCTTAAAGTTTTTGTCCCATATTTTGCATTTTCGGTTTTAATCAATATGTTCTAATGAAGATGGTTGAGCCAACCAAGACTATGTTTCAAAATATTTTAATGAATCTCAAAGAAATACAAATAATTTCATGGTCCTAAAGATAAAAATGAGAAGAAAAAAATAAGAGTAGTGGGACTCTTCACAGTTATAAAAACAAAATATTTGATAAATCAGATTTGTACCTTTAAACCATCATAACTTTTGACTCGTGTGTCGAAATGACTATTAAAATATATCAAATCGAAGCTCGTACCTGTTCCCATTTTCTTATTTCACCAGGCAATGGAACTTCATTATTCGAACCTAAATTCCATCATTTACTTCACTTATCGAGGGTTTAAAGTTATTGTATTATATTTTTAATAACGGTTTTATTCAATATAGTTGTAAGAAGGTGGATTAGCCAACCAAGAGTATGTTTAAAACTATTCTAATGAATATAAAAGTAATACAAAAAATTTCATGATCGTAAAGATAAAAATGAGAAGAAAAAAATAAGAGGAGTGGGACTATTCATAGTTATTAAAACAAAATATTTGATAATTTGGATTTGTACCTTTAAACGGTCATAACTTTTGACTCGTGTGTCGAAACGACAATTAGAATATATCAAACCGAAGTTAACATTGATACCAAAATTTTTAATTGATTTGGGAATGGAACGTCATTATTCGAACCTAATTCCATCATTTATATCACCTATAGAGTGTTTAAAGTTTTTGTCCCATATTTTGCATTTCCGGTTTTAATCAATATGTTCTAATGAAGATGGTTGAGCCAACCAAGAGTATGTTTAAAAATATTTTAATGAATCTCAAAGAAATACAAATAATTTCATGATCCTATAGATAAAAATGAGAAGAAAAAAATAAGAGTAGTGGGACTGTTCACAGTTATAAAAACAAAATATTTGATAAATCGGATTTGTACCTTTAAACAGTCATAACTTTTGACTCGTGTATCGAAACGACTGTTAAAATATATAAAATCGAAGCTCGTAAAAATTCCCATTTTATTATTTCACCAGGCAATGGAACTTCATTATTCGAACCTAAATTCCATCATTTACTTCACTTATCGAGGGTTTAAAGTTATTGTAGTATATTTTTAATAACGGTTTTATTCAATATAGTTGTAATGATGATGGATTAGCCAACCAAGAGTATGTTTAAAACTATTCTAATGAATATAAAAGTAATACAAATAATTTCATGATCGTAAAGATAAAAATGAGAAGAAAAAAATAAGAGGAGTGGGACTATTCATAGTTATTAAAACAAAACAGCACACCATGGGGGACTTTTTGTTACACTGTCATGACCTTCGGCCTTGATAATTTGGATTTGTACCTTTAATTGGTTATAACTTTTGACTCGTGTAAAAACAAAATATTCGATAAATCTGATTTGTACCTTTAAACGGTTATAACTTTTGACTCATGTATCGAAACGACTGTTAAAATATATCAAATCGAAGCTCGTAAAAATTATCATTTTCTTATTTCACCAGGCAATGGAACTTCATTATTAGAACCAAAATTCCATCATTTATTTCACTTATCGAGGGTTTAAAGTTATTGTAGCATATTTTTAATAACGGTTTTATTCAATATAGTTGTAACGAAGATGGATTAGCCAACCAAGAGTATGTTTAAAACTATTCTAATAAATATAAAAGTAATACAAATAATTTCATGATCGTAAAGATAAAAATGAGAAGAAAAAAATAAGAGGAGTGGGACTATTCATAGTTATTAAAACAAAATATTTGATAATTTGGATTTGTACCTTTAAACGGTTATAACTTTTGACTCGTGTGTCGACACGACAATTAGAATATATCAAACCGAAGTTAACATTGATACCCATATTTTTAATTGATTTGGGAATGGAACTTCATTATTCGAACCTAATTCCATCATTTATATCACCTATAGAGTGTTTAATGTTTTTGTCCCATATTTTGCATTTTCGGTTTTAATCAATATGTTCTAATGAATATGGTTGAGCCAATCAAGAGTATGTTTAAAAATATTTTAATGAATCTCAAAGAAATACAAATAATTTCATGATCCTATAGATAAAAATGAGAAGAAAAAAATAAGAGTAGTGGGACTATTCACAGTTATAAAAACAAAATATTCGATAAATCTGATTTGTACCTTTAAACGGTTATAACTTTTGACTCATGTATCGAAACGACTGTTAAAATATATCAAATCGAAGCTCGTAAAAATTCTCATTTTCTTATTTCACCAGGCAACGGAACTTCATTATTAGAACCAAAATTCCATCATTTATTTCACTTATCGAGGGTTTAAAGTTATTGTAGCATATTTTTAATAACGGTTTTATTCAATATAGTTGTAACGAAGATGGATTAGCCAACCAAGAGTATGTTTAAAACTATTCTAATAAATATAAAAGTAATACAAATAATTTCATGATCGTAAAGAAAAAAATGAGAAGAAAAAAATAAGAGGAGTGGGACTATTCATAGTTATTAAAACAAAATATTTGATAATTTGGATTTGTACCTTTAAACGGTTATAACTTTTGACTCGTGTGTCGACACGACAATTAGAATATATCAAACTGAAGTTAACATTGATAACCATATTTCTAATTGATTTGGGAATGGAACTTCTTTATTCGAACCTCATTCCATTATTTATATCACCTATCGAGTGTTTAAAGTTTTTGTCCCATATTTTACATTTTCGGTTTTAATCAATATGTTCTAATGAAGATGGTGGAGCCAACCAAGAGTATGTTTAAAACTATTCTAATGAATATTAAAGTAATACAAATAATTTCATGATCGTAAAGATAAAAATGGGAAAAAAAAAATAAGAGGAGTGGGACTATTCATAGTTATTAAAACAAAATATTTGATAATTTGGATTTGTACCTTTAAACGGTCATAACTTTTGACTCGTGTGTCGAAACGATAATTAGAATATATCAAACCGAAGTTAACATTGATACCCATATTTTTAATTGATTTGGGAATGGAACTTCATTATTCGAACCTAATTCCATCATTTATATCACCTATAGAGTGTTTAAAGTTTTTGTCCAATATTTTGCATTTTCGGTTTTAATCAATATGTTTAATAAAGATGGTTGAGCCAACCAAGAGTATCTTTAAAAATATTTTAATGAATCTCAAAGAAATACAAATAATTTCATGATCCTATAGATAAAAATGAGAAGAAAAAAATAAGAGTTGTGGGACTTTTCACAGTTATAAAAACAAAATATTTGATAAATCGAATTTGTACGTTTAAACGGTCATAACTTTTGACTCGTGTATCGAAACGACTGTTAAAATCTATCAAATCGAAGCTCGTACCGATTCCCATTTTCTTATTTCACCAGGCAATGGAACTTCATTATTCGAACCTAAATTTCATCATTTAATTCACTTATCGAGGGTTTAAAGTTATTGTAGTATATTTTTAATAACGGTTTTATTCAATATAGTTGTAACGAAGATGGATTAGCCTACCAAGAGTATGTTTAAAACTATTCTAATGAATATAAAAGTAATACAAATAATTTCATGATCGTAAAGATAAAAATGAGAAGAAAAAAATAAGAGGAGTGGGACTATTCATAGTTATTAAAACAAAATATTTGATAATTTGGATTTGTACCTTTAAACGGTTATAACTTTTGACTCGTGTGTCGACACGACAATTAGAGTATATCAAACCGAAGTTAACATTGATACCCATATTTTTAATTGATTTGGGAATGGAACTTCATTATTCGAACCTAATTCCATCATTTATATCACCTATAGAGTGTTTAAAGTTTTTGTCCCATATTTTGCATTTTCGGTTTTAATCATTATGTTCTAATGAAGATGGTTGAGCCAACCAAGAGTATGTTTAAAAATATTTTAATGAATGTCAAAGAAACAAAATAATTTCATGATCCTAAAGATTAAAATGAGAAGAAAAAAATAAGAGTAGTGGCACTGTTCACAGTTATAAAAACAAAATATTTGATAAATCGGATTTGTACCTTTAAACGGTCATAACTTTTGACTCGTGTGTCGAAACGACAATTAGAATATATTAAACCGAAGTTAACATTGATACCCATATTTTTAATTGATTTGGGAATGGAAATTCATTATTCGAACCTAATTCCATCATTTATATCACCTATAGAGTGTTTAAAGTTTTTGTCCCATATTTTGCATTTTCGGTTTTAATCAAGTATGTTCTAATGAAGATGGTTGAGCCAACCAAGAGTATGTTTAAAAATATTTTAATGAATCTCAAAGAAATACAAATAATTTCATGATCCTATAGATAAAAATGAGAAGAAAAAAATAAGAGTAGTGGGACTGTTCACAGTTATTAAAACAAAATATTTGATAAATTGGATTTGTACCTTTAAACGGTCATAACTTTTGACTCGTGTATCGAAACGACTGTTAAAATATATCAAACCGAAGCTCGTACCGATTCCCGTTTTCTTATGTCACCAAGCATTGGAACTTCATTATTCGAATCTAAATTCCATCATTTACTTCACTTATCGAGGGTTTAAAGTTATTGTAGTATATATTTAATAACGGTTTTATTCAATATAGTTGTAACGAAGATGGATTAGCCTACCAAGAGTATGTTTAAAACTATTCTAATGAATATAAAAGTAATACAAATAATTTCATGATCGTAAAGATAAAAATGAGAAGAAAAAAATAAGAGGAGTGGGACTATTCATAGTTATTAAAACAAAATATTTGATAATTTGGATTTGTACCTTTAAACGGTTATAACTTTTGACTCGTGTGTCGAAACCACAATTAGAATATATCAAACCGAAGTTAACATTGATACCCATATTTTTAATTGATTTGGGAATGGAACTTCATTATTCGAACCTAATTCCATCATTTATATCACCTATAGAGTGTTTAAAGTTTTTGTCCCATATTTTGCATTTTCGGTTTTAATCAATATGTTCTAATGAATATGGTTGAGCCAATCAAGATTATGTTTAAAAATATCTTAATGAATCTCAAAGAAATACAAATAATTTCATGATCCTATAGATAAAAATGAGAAGAAAAAAATAAGAGTAGTGGGACTGTTCACAGTTATAAAAACAAAATATTCGATAAATCGGATTTTTACCTTTAAACGGTTATAACTTTTGACTCGTGTATCGAAACGACTGTTAAAATATATCAAATCGAAGCTCGTAAAAATTCTCATTTTCTTATTTCACCAGGCAATGGAACTTCATTATTAGAACCAAAATTCCATCATTTATTTCACTTATCGAGGGTTTAAAGTTATTGTAGCATATTTTTAATAACGGTTTTATTCAATATAGTTGTAACGAAGATGGATTAGCCAACCAAGAGTATGTTTAAAACTATTCTAATAAATATAAAAGTAATACAAATAATTTCATGATCATAAAGATAAAAATGAGAAGAAAAAAATAAGAGGAGTGGGACTATTCATAGTTATTAAAACAAAATATTTGATAATTTGGATTTGTACCTTTAAACGGTTATAACTTTTGACTCGTGTGTCGACACGACAATTAGAATATATCAAACCGAAGTTAACATTGATACCCATATTTTTAATTGATTTGGGAATGGAACTTCATTATTCGAACCTAATTCCATCATTTATATCACCTATAGAGTGTTTAAAGTTTTTGTCCCATATTTTGCATTTTCGGTTTTAATCAATATGTTCTAATGAAGATGGTTGAGCCAACCAAGAGTATCTTTAAAAATATTTTAATGAATCTCAAAGAAATACAAATAATTTCATGATCCTATAGATAAAAATGAGAAGAAAAAAATAAGAGTTGTGGGACTTTTCACAGTTATAAAAACAAAATATTTGATAAATCGAATTTGTACGTTTAAACGGTCATAACTTTTGACTCGTGTATCGAAACGACTGTTAAAATCTATCAAATCGAAGCTCGTACCGATTCCCATTTTCTTATTTCACCAGGCAATGGAACTTCATTATTCGAACCTAAATTTCATCATTTAATTCACTTATCGAGGGTTTAAAGTTATTGTAGTATATTTTTAATAACGGTTTTATTCAATATAGTTGTAACGAAGATGGATTAGCCTACCAAGAGTATGTTTAAAACTATTCTAATGAATATAAAAGTAATACAAATAATTTCATGATCGTAAAGATAAAAATGAGAAGAAAAAAATAAGAGGAGTGGGACTATTCATAGTTATTAAAACAAAATATTTGATAATTTGGATTTGTACCTTTAAACGGTTATAACTTTTGACTCGTGTGTCGACACGACAATTAGAATATATCAAACCGAAGTTAACATTGATACCCATATTTTTAATTGATTTGGGAATGGAACTTCATTATTCGAACCTAATTCCATCATTTATATCACCTATAGAGTGTTTAAAGTTTTTGTCCCATATTTTGCATTTTCGGTTTTAATCATTATGTTCTAATGAAGATGGTTGAGCCAACCAAGAGTATGTTTAAAAATATTTTAATGAATGTCAAAGAAACAAAATAATTTCATGATCCTAAAGATTAAAATGAGAAGAAAAAAATAAGAGTAAGGGCACTGTTCAGAGTTATAAAAACAAAATATTTGATAAATCGGATTTGTACCTTTAAACGGTCATAACTTTTGACTCGTGTGTCGAAACCACAATTAGAATATATCAAACCGAAGTTAACATTGATACCCATATTTTTAATTGATTTGGGAATGGAACTTCATTATTCGAACCTAATTCCATCATTTATATCACCTATAGAGTGTTTAAAGTTTTTGTCCCATATTTTGCATTTTCGGTTTTAATCAATATGTTCTAATGAAGATGGTTGAGCTAACCAAGAGTATCTTTAAAAATATTTTAGTGAATCTCAAAGAAATACAAATAATTTCATGATCCTATAGATAAAAATGAGAAGAAAAAAATAAGAGTAGTGGGACTTTTCACAGTTATAAAAACAAAATATTTGATAAATCGAATTTGTACGTTTAAACGTTCATAACTTTTGACTCGTGTATCGAAACGACTGTTAAAATATATCAAATCGAAGCTCGTAAAAATTCTCATTTTCTTATTTCACCAGGCAATGGAACTTCATTATTAGAACCAAAATTCCATCATTTATTTCACTTATCGAGGGTTTAAAGTTATTGTAGCATATTTTTAATAACGGTTTTATTCAATATAGTTGTAACGAAGATGGATTAGCCAACCAAGAGTATGTTTAAAACTATTCTAATAAATATAAAAGTAATACAAATAATTTCATGATCATAAAGATAAAAATGAGAAGAAAAAAATAAGAGGAGTGGGACTATTCATAGTTATTAAAACAAAATATTTGATAATTTGGATTTGTACCTTTAAACGGTTATAACTTTTGACTCGTGTGTCGACACGACAATTAGAATATATCAAACCGAAGTTAACATTGATACCCATATTTTTAATTGATTTGGGAATGGAACTTCATTATTCGAACCTAATTCCATCATTTATATCACCTATAGAGTGTTTAAAGTTTTTGTCCCATATTTTGCATTTTCGGTTTTAATCAATATGTTCTAATGAAGATGGTTGAGCCAACCAAGAGTATCTTTAAAAATATTTTAATGAATCTCAAAGAAATACAAATAATTTCATGATCCTATAGATAAAAATGAGAAGAAAAAAATAAGAGTTGTGGGACTTTTCACAGTTATAAAAACAAAATATTTGATAAATCGAATTTGTACGTTTAAACGGTCATAACTTTTGACTCGTGTATCGAAACGACTGTTAAAATCTATCAAATCGAAGCTCGTACCGATTCCCATTTTCTTATTTCACCAGGCAATGGAACTTCATTATTCGAACCTAAATTTCATCATTTAATTCACTTATCGAGGGTTTAAAGTTATTGTAGTATATTTTTAATAACGGTTTTATTCAATATAGTTGTAACGAAGATGGATTAGCCTACCAAGAGTATGTTTAAAACTATTCTAATGAATATAAAAGTAATACAAATAATTTCATGATCGTAAAGATAAAAATGAGAAGAAAAAAATAAGAGGAGTGGGACTATTCATAGTTATTAAAACAAAATATTTGATAATTTGGATTTGTACCTTTAAACGGTTATAACTTTTGACTCGTGTGTCGACACGACAATTAGAATATATCAAACCGAAGTTAACATTGATACCCATATTTTTAATTGATTTGGGAATGGAACTTCATTATTCGAACCTAATTCCATCATTTATATCACCTATAGAGTGTTTAAAGTTTTTGTCCCATATTTTGCATTTTCGGTTTTAATCATTATGTTCTAATGAAGATGGTTGAGCCAACCAAGAGTATGTTTAAAAATATTTTAATGAATGTCAAAGAAACAAAATAATTTCATGATCCTAAAGATTAAAATGAGAAGAAAAAAATAAGAGTAAGGGCACTGTTCAGAGTTATAAAAACAAAATATTTGATAAATCGGATTTGTACCTTTAAACGGTCATAACTTTTGACTCGTGTGTCGAAACCACAATTAGAATATATCAAACCGAAGTTAACATTGATACCCATATTTTTAATTGATTTGGGAATGGAACTTCATTATTCGAACCTAATTCCATCATTTATATCACCTATAGAGTGTTTAAAGTTTTTGTCCCATATTTTGCATTTTCGGTTTTAATCAATATGTTCTAATGAAGATGGTTGAGCTAACCAAGAGTATCTTTAAAAATATTTTAGTGAATCTCAAAGAAATACAAATAATTTCATGATCCTATAGATAAAAATGAGAAGAAAAAAATAAGAGTAGTGGGACTTTTCACAGTTATAAAAACAAAATATTTGATAAATCGAATTTGTACGTTTAAACGTTCATAACTTTTGACTCGTGTATCGAAACGACTGTTAAAATCTATCAAATCGAAGCTCGTACCGATTCCCATTTTCTTATTTCACCAGGCAATGGAACTTCATTATTCGAACCTAAATTTCATCATTTAATTCACTTATCGAGGGTTTAAAGTTATTGTAGTATATTTTTAATAACGGTTTTATTCAATATAGTTGTAACGAAGATGGATTAGCCTACCAAGAGTATGTTTAAAACTATTCTAATGAATATAAAAGTAATACAAATAATTTCATGATCGTAAAGATAAAAATGAGAAGAAAAAAATAAGAGGAGTGGGACTATTCATAGTTATTAAAACAAAATATTTGATAATTTGGATTTGTACCTTTAAACGGTTATAACTTTTGACTCGTGTGTCGACACGACAATTAGAGTATATCAAACCGAAGTTAACATTGATACCCATATTTTTAATTGATTTGGGAATGGAACTTCATTATTCGAACCTAATTCCATCATTTATATCACCTATAGAGTGTTTAAAGTTTTTGTCCCATATTTTGCATTTTCGGTTTTAATCATTATGTTCTAATGAAGATGGTTGAGCCAACCAAGAGTATGTTTAAAAATATTTTAATGAATGTCAAAGAAAAAAAATAATTTCATGATCCTAAAGATTAAAATGAGAAGAAAAAAATAAGAGTAAGGGCACTGTTCAGAGTTATAAAAACAAAATATTTGATAAATCGGATTTGTACCTTTAAACGGTCATAACTTTTGACTCGTGTGTCGAAACCACAATTAGAATATATCAAACCGAAGTTAACATTGATACCCATATTTTTAATTGATTTGGGAATGGAACTTCATTATTCGAACCTAATTCCATCATTTATATCACCTATAGAGTGTTTAAAGTTTTTGTCCCATATTTTGCATTTTCGGTTTTAATCAATATGTTCTAATGAATATGGTTGAGCCAATCAAGAGTATGTTTAAAAATATTTTAATGAATCTCAAAGAAATACAAATAATTTCATGATCCTATAGATAAAAATGAGAAGAAAAAAATAAGAGTAGTGGGACTGTTCACAGTTATAAAAACAAAATATTCGATAAATCGGATTTGTACCTTTAAACGGTTATAACTTTTGTCTCGTGTATCGAAACGACTGTTAAAATATATCAAATCGAAGCTCGTAAAAATTCTCATTTTCTTATTTCACCAGGCAATGGAACTTCATTATTAGAACCAAAATTCCATCATTTATTTCACTTATCGAGGGTTTAAAGTTATTGTAGCATATTTTTAATAACGGTTTTATTCAATATAGTTGTAACGAAGATGGATTAGCCAACCAAGAGTATGTTTAAAACTATTCTAATAAATATAAAAGTAATACAAATAATTTCATGATCATAAAGATAAAAATGAGAAGAAAAAAATAAGAGGAGTGGGACTATTCATAGTTATTAAAACAAAATATTTGATAATTTGGATTTGTACCTTTAAACGGTTATAACTTTTGACTCGTGTGTCGACACGACAATTAGAATATATCAAACCGAAGTTAACATTGATACCCATATTTTTAATTGATTTGGGAATGGAACTTCATTATTCGAACCTAATTCCATCATTTATATCACCTATAGAGTGTTTAAAATTTTTGTCCCATATTTTGCATTTTCGGTTTTAATCATTATGTTCTAATGAAGATGGTTGAGCCAACCAAGAGTATCTTTAAAAATATTTTAATGAATCTCAAAGAAATACAAATAATTTCATGATCCTATAGATAAAAATGAGAAGAAAAAAATAAGAGTAGTGGGACTTTTCACAGTTATAAAAACAAAATATTTGATAAATCGGATTTGTACATTTAAACGGTCATAACTTTTGACTCGTGTATCGAAACGACTGTTAAAATCTATCAAATCGAAGCTCGTACCGATTCCCATTTTCTTAGTTCACCAGGCAATGGAACTTCATTATTCGAACCTAAATTTCATCATTTACTTCACTTATCGAGGGTTTAAAGTTATTGTGGTATATTTTTAATAACGGTTTTATTCAATATAGTTGTAACGGAGATGGATTAGCCAACCAAGAGTATGTTTAAAACTATTCTAATGAATATAAAAGTAATACAAATAATTTCATGATCGTAAAGATAAAAATGAGAAGAAAAAAATAAGAGGAGTGGGAGTATTCATAGTTATTAAATCAAAATATTTGATAATTTGGATTTGTACCTTTAAACGGTTATAACTTTTGACTCGTGTGTCGACACGACAATTAGAATATATCAAACCGAAGTTAACATTGATACCCATATTTTTAATTGATTTGGGAATGGAACTTCATTATTCGAACCTAATTCCATCATTTATATCACCTATAGAGTGTTTAAAGTTTTTGTCCCACATTTTGCATTTTCGGTTTTAATCAATATGTTCTAATGAAGATGGTTGAGCCAACCAAGAGTATCTTTAAAAATATTTTAATGAATCTCAAAGAAATACAAATAATTTCATGATCCTATAGATAAAAATGAGAAGAAAAAATAAGAGTAGTGGGACTTTTCACAGTTATAAAAACAAAATATTTGATAAATCGGATTTGTACATTTAAACGGTCATAACTTTTGACTCATGTATCGAAACGACTGTTAAAATCTATCAAATCGAAGCTCGTACCGATTCCCATTTTCTTATTTCACCAGGCAATGGAACTTCATTATTCGAACCTAAATTTCATCATTTACTTCACTTATCGAGGGTTTAAAGTTATTGTAGTATATTTTTAATAACGGTTTTATTCAATATAGTTGTAACGGAGATGGATTAGCCATCCAAGAGTATGTTTAAAACTATTCTAATAAATATAAAAGTAATACAAATAATTTCATGATCGTAAAGATAAAAATGAGAAGAAAAAAATAAGAGGAGTGGGACTATTCATAGTTATTAAAACAAAATATTTGATAATTTGGATTTGTACCTTTAAACGGTTATAACTTTTGACTCGTGTGTCGACACGACAATTAGAATATATCAAACCGAAGTTAACATTGATACCCATATTTTTAATTGATTTGGGAATGGAACTTCATTATTCGAACCTAATTCCATCATTTATATCACCTATAGAGTGTTTAAAGTTTTTGTCCCATATTTTGCATTTTCGGTTTTAATCATTATGTTCTAATGAAGATGGTTGAGCCAACCAAGAGTATCTTTAAAAATATTTTAATGAATCTCAAAGAAATACAAATAATTTCATGATCCTATAGATAAAAATGAGAAGAAAAAAATAAGAGTAGTGGGACTTTTCACAGTTATAAAAACAAAATATTTGATAAATCGGATTTGTACATTTAAACGGTCATAACTTTTGACTCGTGTATCGAAACGACTGTTAAAATCTATCAAATCGAAGCTCGTACCGATTCCCATTTTCTTAGTTCACCAGGCAATGGAACTTCATTATTCGAACCTAAATTTCATCATTTACTTCACTTATCGAGGGTTTAAAGTTATTGTGGTATATTTTTAATAACGGTTTTATTCAATATAGTTGTAACGGAGATGGATTAGCCAACCAAGAGTATGTTTAAAACTATTCTAATGAATATAAAAGTAATACAAATAATTTCATGATCGTAAAGATAAAAATGAGAAGAAAAAAATAAGAGGAGTGGGAGTATTCATAGTTATTAAATCAAAATATTTGATAATTTGGATTTGTACCTTTAAACGGTTATAACTTTTGACTCGTGTGTCGACACGACAATTAGAATATATCAAACCGAAGTTAACATTGATACCCATATTTTTAATTGATTTGGGAATGGAACTTCATTATTCGAACCTAATTCCATCATTTATATCACCTATAGAGTGTTTAAAGTTTTTGTCCCACATTTTGCATTTTCGGTTTTAATCAATATGTTCTAATGAAGATGGTTGAGCCAACCAAGAGTATCTTTAAAAATATTTTAATGAATCTCAAAGAAATACAAATAATTTCATGATCCTATAGATAAAAATGAGAAGAAAAAATAAGAGTAGTGGGACTTTTCACAGTTATAAAAACAAAATATTTGATAAATCGGATTTGTACATTTAAACGGTCATAACTTTTGACTCATGTATCGAAACGACTGTTAAAATCTATCAAATCGAAGCTCGTACCGATTCCCATTTTCTTATTTCACCAGGCAATGGAACTTCATTATTCGAACCTAAATTTCATCATTTACTTCACTTATCGAGGGTTTAAAGTTATTGTAGTATATTTTTAATAACGGTTTTATTCAATATAGTTGTAACGGAGATGGATTAGCCATCCAAGAGTATGTTTAAAACTATTCTAATAAATATAAAAGTAATACAAATAATTTCATGATCGTAAAGATAAAAATGAGAAGAAAAAAATAAGAGGAGTGGGACTATTCATAGTTATTAAAACAAAATATTTGATAATTTGGATTTGTACCTTTAAACGGTTATAACTTTTGACTCGTGTGTCGACACGACAATTAGAATATATCAAACCGAAGTTAACATTGATACCCATATTTTTAATTGATTTGGGAATGGAACTTCATTATTCGAACCTAATTCCATCATTTATATCACCTATAGAGTGTTTAAAGTTTTTGTCCCATATTTTGCATTTTCGGTTTTAATCATTATGTTCTAATGAAGATGGTTGAGCCAACCAAGAGTATGTTTAAAAATATTTTAATGAATGTCAAAGAAACAAAATAATTTCATGATCCTAAAGATTAAAATGAGAAGAAAAAAATAAGAGTAAGGGCACTGTTCAGAGTTATAAAAACAAAATATTTGATAAATCGGATTTGTACCTTTAAACGGTCATAACTTTTGACTCGTGTGTCGAAACCACAATTAGAATATATCAAACCGAAGTTAACATTGATACCCATATTTTTAATTGATTTGGGAATGGAACTTCATTATTAGAACCTAATTCCATCATTTATATCACCTATAGAGTGTTTAAAGTTTTTGTCCCATATTTTGCATTTTCGTTTTTAATCAATATGTTCTAATGAATATGGTTGAGCCAATCAAGAGTATGTTTAAAAATATGTTAATGAATCTCAAAGAAATACAAATAATTTCATGATCCTATAGATAAAAATGAGAAGAAAAAAATAAGAGTAGTGGGACTGTTCACAGTTATAAAAACAAAATATTCGATAAATCGGATTTGTACCTTTAAACGGTTATAACTTTTGACTCGTGTATCGAAACGACTGTTAAAATATATCAAATCGAAGCTCGTAAAAATTCTCATTTTCTTATTTCACCAGGCAATGGAACTTCATTATTAGAACCAAAATTCCATCATTTATTTCACTTATCGAGGGTTTAAAGTTATTGTAGCATATTTTTAATAACGGTTTTATTCAATATAGTTGTAACGAAGATGGATTAGCCAACCAAGAGTATGTTTAAAACTATTCTAATAAATATAAAAGTAATACAAATAATTTCATGATCGTAAAGATAAAAATGAGAAGAAAAAAATAAGAGGAGTGGGACTATTCATAGTTATTAAAACAAAATATTTGATAATTTGGATTTGTACCTTTAAACGGTTATAACTTTTGACTCGTGTGTCGACACGACAATTAGAATATATCAAACCGAAGTTAACATTGATACCCATATTTTTAATTGATTTGGGAATGGAACTTCATTATTCGAACCTAATTCCATCATTTATATCACCTATAGAGTGTTTAAAGTTTTTGTCCCATATTTTGCATTTTCGGTTTTAATCATTATGTTCTAATGAAGATGGTTGAGCCAACCAAGAGTATCTTTAAAAATATTTTAATGAATCTCAAAGAAATACAAATAATTTCATGATCCTATAGATAAAAATGAGAAGAAAAAAATAAGAGTAGTGGGACTTTTCACAGTTATAAAAACAAAATATTTGATAAATCGGATTTGTACATTTAAACGGTCATAACTTTTGACTCGTGTATCGAAACGACTGTTAAAATCTATCAAATCGAAGCTCGTACCGATTCCCATTTTCTTAGTTCACCAGGCAATGGAACTTCATTATTCGAACCTAAATTTCATCATTTACTTCACTTATCGAGGGTTTAAAGTTATTGTAGTATATTTTTAATAACGGTTTTATTCAATATAGTTGTAACGAAGATGGATTAGCCTACCAAGAGTATGTTTAAAACTATTCTAATGAATATAAAAGTAATACAAATAATTTCATGATCGTAAAGATAAAAATGAGAAGAAAAAAATAAGAGGAGTGGGACTATTCATAGTTATTAAAACAAAATATTTGATAATTTGGATTTGTACCTTTAAACGGTTATAACTTTTGACTCGTGTGTCGACACGACAATTAGAATATATCAAACCGAAGTTAACATTGATACCCATATTTTTAATTGATTTGGGAATGGAACTTCATTATTCGAACCTAATTCCATCATTTATATCACCTATAGAGTGTTTAAAGTTTTTGTCCCATATTTTGCATTTTCGGTTTTAATCATTATGTTCTAATGAAGATGGTTGAGCCAACCAAGAGTATGTTTAAAAATATTTTAATGAATGTCAAAGAAACAAAATAATTTCATGATCCTAAAGATTAAAATGAGAAGAAAAAAATAAGAGTAAGGGCACTGTTCAGAGTTATAAAAACAAAATATTTGATAAATCGGATTTGTACCTTTAAACGGTCATAACTTTTGACTCGTGTGTCGAAACCACAATTAGAATATATCAAACCGAAGTTAACATTGATACCCATATTTTTAATTGATTTGGGAATGGAACTTCATTATTAGAACCTAATTCCATCATTTATATCACCTATAGAGTGTTTAAAGTTTTTGTCCCATATTTTGCATTTTCGTTTTTAATCAATATGTTCTAATGAATATGGTTGAGCCAATCAAGAGTATGTTTAAAAATATTTTAATGAATCTCAAAGAAATACAAATAATTTCATGATCCTATAGATAAAAATGAGAAGAAAAAAATAAGAGTAGTGGGACTGTTCACAGTTATAAAAACAAAATATTCGATAAATCGGATTTGTACCTTTAAACGGTTATAACTTTTGACTCGTGTATCGAAACGACTGTTAAAATATATCAAATCGAAGCTCGTAAAAATTCTCATTTTCTTATTTCACCAGGCAATGGAACTTCATTATTAGAACCAAAATTCCATCATTTATTTCACTTATCGAGGGTTTAAAGTTATTGTAGCATATTTTTAATAACGGTTTTATTCAATATAGTTGTAACGAAGATGGATTAGCCAACCAAGAGTATGTTTAAAACTATTCTAATAAATATAAAAGTAATACAAATAATTTCATGATCGTAAAGATAAAAATGAGAAGAAAAAAATAAGAGGAGTGGGACTATTCATAGTTATTAAAACAAAATATTTGATAATTTGGATTTGTACCTTTAAACGGTTATAACTTTTGACTCGTGTGTCGACACGACAATTAGAATATATCAAACCGAAGTTAACATTGATACCCATATTTTTAATTGATTTGGGAATGGAACTTCATTATTCGAACCTAATTCCATCATTTATATCACCTATAGAGTGTTTAAAGTTTTTGTCCCATATTTTGCATTTTCGGTTTTAATCATTATGTTCTAATGAAGATGGTTGAGCCAACCAAGAGTATCTTTAAAAATATTTTAATGAATCTCAAAGAAATACAAATAATTTCATGATCCTATAGATAAAAATGAGAAGAAAAAAATAAGAGTAGTGGGACTTTTCACAGTTATAAAAACAAAATATTTGATAAATCGGATTTGTACATTTAAACGGTCATAACTTTTGACTCGTGTATCGAAACGACTGTTAAAATCTATCAAATCGAAGCTCGTACCGATTCCCATTTTCTTAGTTCACCAGGCAATGGAACTTCATTATTCGAACCTAAATTTCATCATTTACTTCACTTATCGAGGGTTTAAAGTTATTGTAGTATATTTTTAATAACGGTTTTATTCAATATAGTTGTAACGAAGATGGATTAGCCTACCAAGAGTATGTTTAAAACTATTCTAATGAATATAAAAGTAATACAAATAATTTCATGATCGTAAAGATAAAAATGAGAAGAAAAAAATAAGAGGAGTGGGACTATTCATAGTTATTAAAACAAAATATTTGATAATTTGGATTTGTACCTTTAAACGGTTATAACTTTTGACTCGTGTGTCGACACGACAATTAGAATATATCAAACCGAAGTTAACATTGATACCCATATTTTTAATTGATTTGGGAATGGAACTTCATTATTCGAACCTAATTCCATCATTTATATCACCTATAGAGTGTTTAAAGTTTTTGTCCCATATTTTGCATTTTCGGTTTTAATCATTATGTTCTAATGAAGATGGTTGAGCCAACCAAGAGTATGTTTAAAAATATTTTAATGAATGTCAAAGAAACAAAATAATTTCATGATCCTAAAGATTAAAATGAGAAGAAAAAAATAAGAGTAAGGGCACTGTTCAGAGTTATAAAAACAAAATATTTGATAAATCGGATTTGTACCTTTAAACGGTCATAACTTTTGACTCGTGTGTCGAAACCACAATTAGAATATATCAAACCGAAATTAACATTGATACCCATATTTTTAATTGATTTGGGAATGGAACTTCATTATTCGAACCTAATTCCATCATTTATATCACCTATAGAGTGTTTAAAGTTTTTGTCCCATATTTTGCATTTTCGGTTTTAATCAATATGTTCTAATGAAGATGGTTGAGCTAACCAAGAGTATCTTTAAAAATATTTTAGTGAATCTCAAAGAAATACAAATAATTTCATGATCCTATAGATAAAAATGAGAAGAAAAAAATAAGAGTAGTGGGACTTTTCACAGTTATAAAAACAAAATATTTGATAAATCGAATTTGTACGTTTAAACGTTCATAACTTTTGACTCGTGTATCGAAACGACTGTTAAAATCTATCAAATCGAAGCTCGTACCGATTCCCATTTTCTTATTTCACCAGGCAATGGAACTTCATTATTCGAACCTAAATTTCATCATTTAATTCACTTATCGAGGGTTTAAAGTTATTGTAGTATATTTTTAATAACGGTTTTATTCAATATAGTTGTAACGAAGATGGATTAGCCTACCAAGAGTATGTTTAAAACTATTCTAATGAATATAAAAGTAATACAAATAATTTCATGATCGTAAAGATAAAAATGAGAAGAAAAAAATAAGAGGAGTGGGACTATTCATAGTTATTAAAACAAAATATTTGATAATTTGGATTTGTACCTTTAAACGGTTATAACTTTTGACTCGTGTGTCGACACGACAATTAGAGTATATCAAACCGAAGTTAACATTGATACCCATATTTTTAATTGATTTGGGAATGGAACTTCATTATTCGAACCTAATTCCATCATTTATATCACCTATAGAGTGTTTAAAGTTTTTGTCCCATATTTTGCATTTTCGGTTTTAATCATTATGTTCTAATGAAGATGGTTGAGCCAACCAAGAGTATGTTTAAAAATATTTTAATGAATGTCAAAGAAAAAAAATAATTTCATGATCCTAAAGATTAAAATGAGAAGAAAAAAATAAGAGTAAGGGCACTGTTCAGAGTTATAAAAACAAAATATTTGATAAATCGGATTTGTACCTTTAAACGGTCATAACTTTTGACTCGTGTGTCGAAACCACAATTAGAATATATCAAACCGAAGTTAACATTGATACCCATATTTTTAATTGATTTGGGAATGGAACTTCATTATTCGAACCTAATTCCATCATTTATATCACCTATAGAGTGTTTAAAGTTTTTGTCCCATATTTTGCATTTTCGGTTTTAATCAATATGTTCTAATGAATATGGTTGAGCCAATCAAGAGTACGTTTAAAAATATTTTAATGAATCTCAAAGAAATACAAATAATTTCATGATCCTATAGATAAAAATGAGAAGAAAAAAATAAGAGTAGTGGGACTGTTCACAGTTATAAAAACAAAATATTCGATAAATCGGATTTGTACCTTTAAACGGTTATAACTTTTGTCTCGTGTATCGAAACGACTGTTAAAATATATCAAATCGAAGCTCGTAAAAATTCTCATTTTCTTATTTCACCAGGCAATGGAACTTCATTATTAGAACCAAAATTCCATCATTTATTTCACTTATCGAGGGTTTAAAGTTATTGTAGCATATTTTTAATAACGGTTTTATTCAATATAGTTGTAACGAAGATGGATTAGCCAACCAAGAGTATGTTTAAAACTATTCTAATAAATATAAAAGTAATACAAATAATTTCATGATCATAAAGATAAAAATGAGAAGAAAAAAATAAGAGGAGTGGGACTATTCATAGTTATTAAAACAAAATATTTGATAATTTGGATTTGTACCTTTAAACGGTTATAACTTTTGACTCGTGTGTCGACACGACAATTAGAATATATCAAACCGAAGTTAACATTGATACCCATATTTTTAATTGATTTGGGAATGGAACTTCATTATTCGAACCTAATTCCATCATTTATATCACCTATAGAGTGTTTAAAGTTTTTGTCCCATATTTTGCATTTTCGGTTTTAATCATTATGTTCTAATGAAGATGGTTGAGCCAACCAAGAGTATCTTTAAAAATATTTTAATGAATCTCAAAGAAATACAAATAATTTCATGATCCTATAGATAAAAATGAGAAGAAAAAAATAAGAGTAGTGGGACTTTTCACAGTTATAAAAACAAAATATTTGATAAATCGGATTTGTACATTTAAACGGTCATAACTTTTGACTCGTGTATCGAAACGACTGTTAAAATCTATCAAATCGAAGCTCGTACCGATTCCCATTTTCTTAGTTCACCAGGCAATGGAACTTCATTATTCGAACCTAAATTTCATCATTTACTTCACTTATCAAGGGTTTAAAGTTATTGTGGTATATTTTTAATAACGGTTTTATTCAATATAGTTGTAACGGAGATGGATTAGCCAACCAAGAGTATGTTTAAAACTATTCTAATGAATATAAAAGTAATACAAATAATTTCATGATCGTAAAGATAAAAATGAGAAGAAAAAAATAAGAGGAGTGGGAGTATTCATAGTTATTAAATCAAAATATTTGATAATTTGGATTTGTACCTTTAAACGGTTATAACTTTTGACTCGTGTGTCGACACGACAATTAGAATATATCAAACCGAAGTTAACATTGATACCCATATTTTTAATTGATTTGGGAATGGAACTTCATTATTCGAACCTAATTCCATCATTTATATCACCTATAGAGTGTTTAAAGTTTTTGTCCCACATTTTGCATTTTCGGTTTTAATCAATATGTTCTAATGAAGATGGTTGAGCCAACCAAGAGTATCTTTAAAAATATTTTAATGAATCTCAAAGAAATACAAATAATTTCATGATCCTATAGATAAAAATGAGAAGAAAAAATAAGAGTAGTGGGACTTTTCACAGTTATAAAAACAAAATATTTGATAAATCGGATTTGTACATTTAAACGGTCATAACTTTTGACTCATGTATCGAAACGACTGTTAAAATCTATCAAATCGAAGCTCGTACCGATTCCCATTTTCTTATTTCACCAGGCAATGGAACTTCATTATTCGAACCTAAATTTCATCATTTACTTCACTTATCGAGGGTTTAAAGTTATTGTAGTATATTTTTAATAACGGTTTTATTCAATATAGTTGTAACGGAGATGGATTAGCCATCCAAGAGTATGTTTAAAACTATTCTAATAAATATAAAAGTAATACAAATAATTTCATGATCGTAAAGATAAAAATGAGAAGAAAAAAATAAGAGGAGTGGGACTATTCATAGTTATTAAAACAAAATATTTGATAATTTGGATTTGTACCTTTAAACGGTTATAACTTTTGACTCGTGTGTCGACACGACAATTAGAATATATCAAACCGAAGTTAACATTGATACCCATATTTTTAATTGATTTGGGAATGGAACTTCATTATTCGAACCTAATTCCATCATTTATATCACCTATAGAGTGTTTAAAGTTTTTGTCCCATATTTTGCATTTTCGGTTTTAATCATTATGTTCTAATGAAGATGGTTGAGCCAACCAAGAGTATGTTTAAAAATATTTTAATGAATGTCAAAGAAACAAAATAATTTCATGATCCTAAAGATTAAAATGAGAAGAAAAAAATAAGAGTAAGGGCACTGTTCAGAGTTATAAAAACAAAATATTTGATAAATCGGATTTGTACCTTTAAACGGTCATAACTTTTGACTCGTGTGTCGAAACCACAATTAGAATATATCAAACCGAAGTTAACATTGATACCCATATTTTTAATTGATTTGGGAATGGAACTTCATTATTCGAACCTAATTCCATCATTTATATCACCTATAGAGTGTTTAAAGTTTTTGTCCCATATTTTGCATTTTCGTTTTTAATCAATATGTTCTAATGAATATGGTTGAGCCAATCAAGAGTATGTTTAAAAATATTTTAATGAATCTCAAAGAAATACAAATAATTTCATGATCCTATAGATAAAAATGAGAAGAAAAAAATAAGAGTAGTGGGACTGTTCACAGTTATAAAAACAAAATATTCGATAAATCGGATTTGTACCTTTAAACGGTTATAACTTTTGACTCGTGTATCGAAACGACTGTTAAAATATATCAAATCGAAGCTCGTAAAAATTCTCATTTTCTTATTTCACCAGGCAATGGAACTTCATTATTAGAACCAAAATTCCATCATTTATTTCACTTATCGAGGGTTTAAAGTTATTGTAGCATATTTTTAATAACGGTTTTATTCAATATAGTTGTAACGAAGATGGATTAGCCAACCAAGAGTATGTTTAAAACTATTCTAATAAATATAAAAGTAATACAAATAATTTCATGATCGTAAAGATAAAAATGAGAAGAAAAAAATAAGAGGAGTGGGACTATTCATAGTTATTAAAACAAAATATTTGATAATTTGGATTTGTACCTTTAAACGGTTATAACTTTTGACTCGTGTGTCGACACGACAATTAGAATATATCAAACCGAAGTTAACATTGATACCCATATTTTTAATTGATTTGGGAATGGAACTTCATTATTCGAACCTAATTCCATCATTTATATCACCTATAGAGTGTTTAAAGTTTTTGTCCCATATTTTGCATTTTCGGTTTTAATCATTATGTTCTAATGAAGATGGTTGAGCCAACCAAGAGTATCTTTAAAAATATTTTAATGAATCTCAAAGAAATACAAATAATTTCATGATCCTATAGATAAAAATGAGAAGAAAAAAATAAGAGTAGTGGGACTTTTCACAGTTATAAAAACAAAATATTTGATAAATCGGATTTGTACATTTAAACGGTCATAACTTTTGACTCGTGTATCGAAACGACTGTTAAAATCTATCAAATCGAAGCTCGTACCGATTCCCATTTTCTTAGTTCACCAGGCAATGGAACTTCATTATTCGAACCTAAATTTCATCATTTACTTCACTTATCGAGGGTTTAAAGTTATTGTGGTATATTTTTAATAACGGTTTTATTCAATATAGTTGTAACGGAGATGGATTAGCCAACCAAGAGTATGTTTAAAACTATTCTAATGAATATAAAAGTAATACAAATAATTTCATGATCGTAAAGATAAAAATGAGAAGAAAAAAATAAGAGGAGTGGGAGTATTCATAGTTATTAAATCAAAATATTTGATAATTTGGATTTGTACCTTTAAACGGTTATAACTTTTGACTCGTGTGTCGACACGACAATTAGAATATATCAAACCGAAGTTAACATTGATACCCATATTTTTAATTGATTTGGGAATGGAACTTCATTATTCGAACCTAATTCCATCATTTATATCACCTATAGAGTGTTTAAATTTTTTGTCCCACATTTTTCATTTTCGGTTTTAATCAATATGTTCTAATGAAGATGGTTGAGCCAACCAAGAGTATCTTTAAAAATATTTTAATGAATCTCAAAGAAATACAAATAATTTCATGATCCTATAGATAAAAATGAGAAGAAAAAATAAGAGTAGTGGGACTTTTCACAGTTATAAAAACAAAATATTTGATAAATCGGATTTGTACATTTAAACGGTCATAACTTTTGACTCATGTATCGAAACGACTGTTAAAATCTATCAAATCGAAGCTCGTACCGATTCCCATTTTCTTATTTCACCAGGCAATGGAACTTCATTATTCGAACCTAAATTTCATCATTTACTTCACTTATCGAGGGTTTAAAGTTATTGTAGTATATTTTTAATAACGGTTTTATTCAATATAGTTGTAACGGAGATGGATTAGCCATCCAAGAGTATGTTTAAAACTATTCTAATAAATATAAAAGTAATACAAATAATTTCATGATCGTAAAGATAAAAATGAGAAGAAAAAAATAAGAGGAGTGGGACTATTCATAGTTATTAAAACAAAATATTTGATAATTTGGATTTGTACCTTTAAACGGTTATAACTTTTGACTCGTGTGTCGACACGACAATTAGAATATATCAAACCGAAGTTAACATTGATACCCATATTTTTAATTGATTTGGGAATGGAACTTCATTATTCGAACCTAATTCCATCATTTATATCACCTATAGAGTGTTTAAAGTTTTTGTCCCATATTTTGCATTTTCGGTTTTACTCATTATGTTCTAATGAAGATGGTTGAGCCAACCAAGAGTATGTTTAAAAATATTTTAATGAATGTCAAAGAAACAAAATAATTTCATGATCCTAAAGATTAAAATGAGAAGAAAAAAAATAAGAGTAAGGGCACTGTTCAGAGTTATAAAAACAAAATATTTGATAAATCGGATTTGTACCTTTAAACGGTCATAACTTTTGACTCGTGTGTCGAAACCACAATTAGAATATATCAAACCGAAGTTAACATTGATACCCATATTTTTAATTGATTTGGGAATGGAACTTCATTATTCGAACCTAATTCCATCATTTATATCACCTATAGAGTGTTTAAAGTTTTTGTCCCATATTTTGCATTTTCGGTTTTAATCATTATGTTCTAATGAAGATGGTTGAGCCAACCAAGAGTATCTTTAAAAATATTTTAATGAATCTCAAAGAAATACAAATAATTTCATGATCCTATAGATAAAAATGAGAAGAAAAAATAAGAGTAGTGGGACTTTTCACAGTTATAAAAACAAAATATTTGATAAATCGGATTTGTACATTTAAACGGTCATAACTTTTGACTCATGTATCGAAACGACTGTTAAAATCTATCAAATCGAAGCTCGTACCGATTCCCATTTTCTTATTTCACCAGGCAATGGAACTTCATTATTCGAACCTAAATTTCATCATTTACTTCACTTATCGAGGGTTTAAAGTTATTGTAGTATATTTTTAATAACGGTTTTATTCAATATAGTTGTAACGGAGATGGATTAGCCATCCAAGAGTATGTTTAAAACTATTCTAATAAATATAAAAGTAATACAAATAATTTCATGATCGTAAAGATAAAAATGAGAAGAAAAAAATAAGAGGAGTGGGACTATTCATAGTTATTAAAACAAAATATTTGATAATTTGGATTTGTACCTTTAAACGGTTATAACTTTTGACTCGTGTGTCGACACGACAATTAGAATATATCAAACCGAAGTTAACATTGATACCCATATTTTTAATTGATTTGGGAATGGAACTTCATTATTCGAACCTAATTCCATCATTTATATCACCTATAGAGTGTTTAAAGTTTTTGTCCCATATTTTGCATTTTCGGTTTTACTCATTATGTTCTAATGAAGATGGTTGAGCCAACCAAGAGTATGTTTAAAAATATTTTAATGAATGTCAAAGAAACAAAATAATTTCATGATCCTAAAGATTAAAATGAGAAGAAAAAAATAAGAGTAAGGGCACTGTTCAGAGTTATAAAAACAAAATATTTGATAAATCGGATTTGTACCTTTAAACGGTTATAACTTTTGACTCGTGTATCGAAACGACTGTTAAAATATATCAAATCGAAGCTCGTAAAAATTCTCATTTTCTTATTTCACCAGGCAATGGAACTTCATTATTAGAACCAAAATTCCATCATTTATTTCACTTATCGAGGGTTTAAAGTTATTGTAGCATATTTTTAATAACGGTTTTATTCAATATAGTTGTAACGAAGATGGATTAGCCAACCAAGAGTATGTTTAAAACTATTCTAATAAATATAAAAGTAATACAAATAATTTCATGATCGTAAAGATAAAAATGAGAAGAAAAAAATAAGAGGAGTGGGACTATTCATAGTTATTAAAACAAAATATTTGATAATTTGGATTTGTACCTTTAAACGGTTATAACTTTTGACTCGTGTGTCGACACGACAATTAGAATATATCAAACCGAAGTTAACATTGATACCCATATTTTTAATTGATTTGGGAATGGAACTTCATTATTCGAACCTAATTCCATCATTTATATCACCTATAGAGTGTTTAAAGTTTTTGTCCCACATTTTGCATTTTCGGTTTTAATCAATATGTTCTAATGAAGATGGTTGAGCCAACCAAGAGTATCTTTAAAAATATTTTAATGAATCTCAAAGAAATACAAATAATTTCATGATCCTATAGATAAAAATGAGACGAAAAAAATAAGAGTAGTGGGACTTTTCACAGTTATAAAAACAAAATATTTGATAAATCGGATTTGTACATTTAAACGGTTATAACTTTTGACTCGTGTGTCGACACGACAATTAGAGTATATCAAACCGAAGTTAACATTGATACCCATATTTTTAATTGATTTGGGAATGGAACTTCATTATTCGAACCTAATTCCATCATTTATATCACCTATAGAGTGTTTAAAGTTTTTGTCCCACATTTTGCATTTTCGGTTTTAATCAATATGTTCTAATGAAGATGGTTGAGCCAACCAAGAGTATCTTTAAAAATATTTTAATGAATCTCAAAGAAATACAAATAATTTCATGATCCTATAGATAAAAATGAGAAGAAAAAAATAAGAGTAGTGGGACTTTTCGCAGTTATAAAAACAAAATATTTGATAAATCGGATTTGTACATTTAAACGGTTATAACTTTTGACTCGTGTGTCGACACGACAATTAGAGTATATCAAACCGAAGTTAACATTGATACCCATATTTTTAATTGATTTGGGAATGGAACTTCATTATTCGAACCTAATTCCATCATTTATATCACCTGTAGAGTGTTTAAAGTTTTTGTCCCATATTTTGCATTTTCGGTTTTAATCATTATGTTCTAATGAAGATGGTTGAGCCAACCAAGAGTATGTTTAAAAATATTTCAATGAATGTCAAAGAAACAAAATAATTTCATGATCCTAAAGATTAAAATGAGAAGAAAAAAATAAGAGTAAGGGCACTGTTCAGAGTTATAAAAACAAAATATTTGATAAATCGGATTTGTACCTTTAAACGGTCATAACTTTTGACTCGTGTGTCGAAACCACAATTAGAATATATCAAACCGAAGTTAACATTGATACCCATATTTTTAATTGATTTGGGAATGGAACTTCATTATTCGAACCTAATTCCATCATTTATATCACCTATAGATGTTTAAAGTTTTTGTCCCATATTTTGCATTTTCGGTTTTAATCAATATGTTCTAATGAATATGGTTGAGCCAATCAAGAGTATGTTTAAAAAGATTTTAATGAATCTCAAAGAAATACAAATAATTTCATGATCCTATAGATAAAAATGAGAAGAAAAAAATAAGAGTAGTGGGACTGTTCACAGTTATAAAAACAAAATATTCGATAAATCGGATTTGTACCTTTAAACGGTTATAACTTTTGACTCGTGTATCGAAACGACTGTTAAAATATATCAAATCGAAGCTCGTAAAAATTCTCATTTTCTTATTTCACCAAGCAATGGAACTTCATTATTAGAACCAAAATTCCATCATTTATTTCACTTATCGAGGGTTTAAAGTTATTGTAGCATATTTTTAATAACGGTTTTATTCAATATAGTTGTAACGAAGATGGATTAGCCAACCAAGAGTATGTTTAAAACTATTCTAATAAATATAAAAGTAATACAAATAATTTCATGATCGTTAAGATAAAAATGAGAAGAAAAAAATAAGAGGAGTGGGACTATTCATAGTTATTAAAACAAAATATTTGATAATTTGGATTTGTACCTTTAAACGGTTATAACTTTTGACTCGTGTGTCGACACGACAATTAGAATATATCAAACCGAAGTTAACATTGATACCCATATTTTTAATTGATTTGGGAATGGAACTTCATTATTCGAACCTAATTCCATCATTTATATCACCTATAGAGTGTTTAAAGTTTTTGTCCCACATTTTGCATTTTCGGTTTTAATCAATATGTTCTAATGAAGATGGTTGAGCCAACCAAGAGTATCTTTAAAAATATTTTAATGAATCTCAAAGAAATACAAATAATTTCATGATCCTATAGATAAAAATGAGACGAAAAAAATAAGAGTAGTGGGACTTTTCACAGTTATAAAAACAAAATATTTGATAAATCGGATTTGTACATTTAAACGGTTATAACTTTTGACTCGTGTGTCGACACGACAATTAGAGTATATCAAACCGAAGTTAACATTGATACCCATATTTTTAATTGATTTGGGAATGGAACTTCATTATTCGAACCTAATTCCATCATTTATATCACCTATAGAGTGTTTAAAGTTTTTGTCCCACATTTTGCATTTTCGGTTTTAATCAATATGTTCTAATGAAGATGGTTGAGCCAACCAAGAGTATCTTTAAAAATATTTTAATGAATCTCAAAGAAATACAAATAATTTCATGATCCTATAGATAAAAATGAGAAGAAAAAAATAAGAGTAGTGGGACTTTTCGCAGTTAGAAAAACAAAATATTTGATAAATCGGATTTGTACATTTAAACGGTTATAACTTTTGACTCGTGTGTCGACACGACAATTAGAGTATATCAAACCGAAGTTAACATTGATACCCATATTTTTAATTGATTTGGGAATGGAACTTCATTATTCGAACCTAATTCCATCATTTATATCACCTGTAGAGTGTTTAAAGTTTTTGTCCCATATTTTGCATTTTCGGTTTTAATCATTATGTTCTAATGAAGATGGTTGAGCCAACCAAGAGTATGTTTAAAAATATTTCAATGAATGTCAAAGAAACAAAATAATTTCATGATCCTAAAGATTAAAATGAGAAGAAAAAAATAAGAGTAAGGGCACTGTTCAGAGTTATAAAAACAAAATATTTGATAAATCGGATTTGTACCTTTAAACGGTCATAACTTTTGACTCGTGTGTCGAAACCACAATTAGAATATATCAAACCGAAGTTAACATTGATACCCATATTTTTAATTGATTTGGGAATGGAACTTCATTATTCGAACCTAATTCCATCATTTATATCACCTATAGAGTGTTTAAAGTTTTTGTCCCATATTTTGCATTTTCGGTTTTAATCAATATGTTCTAATGAATATGGTTGAGCCAATCAAGAGTATGTTTAAAAATATTTTAAGGAATCTCAAAGAAATACAAATAATTTCATGATCCTATAGATAAAAATTAGAAGAAAAAAATAAGAGTAGTGGGACTGTTCACAGTTATAAAAACAAAATATTCGATAAATCGGATTTGTACCTTTAAACGGTGATAACTTTTGACTCGTGTATCGAAACGACTGTTAAAATATATCAAATCGAAGCTCGTAAAAATTCTCATTTTCTTATTTCACCAAGCAATGGAACTTCATTATTAGAACCAAAATTCCATCATTTATTTCACTTATCGAGGGTTTAAAGTTATTGTAGCATATTTTTAATAACGGTTTTATTCAATATAGTTGTAACGAAGATGGATTAGCCAACCAAGAGTATGTTTAAAACTATTCTAATAAATATAAAAGTAATACAAATAATTTCATGATCGTAAAGATAAAAATGAGAAGAAAAAAATAAGAGGAGTGGGACTATTCATAGTTATTAAAACAAAATATTTGATAATTTGGATTTGTACCTTTAAACGGTTATAACTTTTGACTCGTGTGTCGACACGACAATTAGAATATATCAAACCGAAGTTAACATTGATACCCATATTTTTAATTGATTTGGGAATGGAACTTCATTATTCGAACCTAATTCCATCATTTATATCACCTATAGAGTGTTTAAAGTTTTTGTCCCACATTTTGCATTTTCGGTTTTAATCAATATGTTCTAATGAAGATGGTTGAGCCAACCAAGAGTATCTTTAAAAATATTTTAATGAATCTCAAAGAAATACAAATAATTTCATGATCCTATAGATAAAAATGAGACGAAAAAAATAAGAGTAGTGGGACTTTTCACAGTTATAAAAACAAAATATTTGATAAATCGGATTTGTACATTTAAACGGTTATAACTTTTGACTCGTGTGTCGACACGACAATTAGAGTTTATCAAACCGAAGTTAACATTGATACCCATATTTTTAATTGATTTGGGAATGGAACTTCATTATTCGAACCTAATTCCATCATTTATATCACCTATAGAGTGTTTAAAGTTTTTGTCCCACATTTTGCATTTTCGGTTTTAATCAATATGTTCTAATGAAGATGGTTGAGCCAACCAAGAGTATCTTTAAAAATATTTTAATGAATCTCAAAGAAATACAACTAATTTCATGATCCTATAGATAAAAATGAGAAGAAAAAAATAAGAGTAGTGGGACTTTTCGCAGTTATAAAAACAAAATATTTGATAAATCGGATTTGTACATTTAAACGGTTATAACTTTTGACTCGTGTGTCGACACGACAATTAGAGTATATCAAACCGAAGTTAACATTGATACCCATATTTTTAATTGATTTGGGAATGGAACTTCATTATTCGAACCTAATTCCATCATTTATATCACCTATAGAGTGTTTAAAGTTTTTGTCCCATATTTTGCATTTTCGGTTTTAATCATTATGTTCTAATGAAGATGGTTGAGCCAACCAAGAGTATGTTTAAAAATATTTCAATGAATGTCAAAGAAACAAAATAATTTCATGATCCTAAAGATTAAAATGAGAAGAAAAAAATAAGAGTAAGGGCACTGTTCAGAGTTATAAAAACAAAATATTTGATAAATCGGATTTGTACCTTTAAACGGTCATAACTTTTGACTCGTGTGTCGAAACCACAATTAGAATATATCAAACCGAAGTTAACATTGATACCCATATTTTTAATTGATTTGGGAATGGAACTTCATTATTCGAACCTAATTCCATCATTTATATCACCTATAGATGTTTAAAGTTTTTGTCCCATATTTTGCATTTTCGGTTTTAATCAATATGTTCTAATGAATATGGTTGAGCCAATCAAGAGTATGTTTAAAAATATTTTAATGAATCTCAAAGAAATACAAATAATTTCATGATCCTATAGATAAAAATGAGAAGAAAAAAATAAGACTAGTGGGACTGTTCACAGTTATAAAAACAAAATATTCGATAAATCGGATTTGTACCTTTAAACGGTTATAACTTTTGACTCGTGTATCGAAACGACTGTTAAAATATATCAAATCGAAGCTCGTAAAAATTCTCATTTTCTTATTTCACCAGGCAATGGAACTTCATTATTAGAACCAAAATTCCATCATTTATTTCACTTATCGAGGGATTAAAGTTATTGTAGCATATTTTTAATAACGGTTTTATTCAATATAGTTGTAACGAAGATGGATTAGCCAACCAAGAGTATGTTTAAAACTATTCTAATAAATATAAAAGTAATACAAATAATTTCATGATCGTAAAGATAAAAATGAGAAGAAAAAAATAAGAGGAGTGGGACTATTCATAGTTATTAAAACAAAATATTTGATAATTTGGATTTGTACCTTTAAACGGTTATAACTTTTGACTCGTGTGTCGACACGACAATTAGAATATATCAAACCGAAGTTAACATTGATACCCATATTTTTAATTGATTTGGGAATGGAACTTCATTATTCGAACCTAATTCCATCATTTATATCACCTATAGAGTGTTTAAAGTTTTTGTCCCATATTTTGCATTTTCGGTTTTAATCATTATGTTCTAATGAAGATGGTTGAGCCAACCAAGAGTATCTTTAAAAATATTTTAATGAATCTCAAAGAAATACAAATAATTTCATGATCCTATAGATAAAAATGAGACGAAAAAAATAAGAGTAGTGGGACTTTTCACAGTTATAAAAACAAAATATTTGATAAATCGGATTTGTACATTTAAACGGTTATAACTTTTGACTCGTGTGTCGACACGACAATTAGAGTTTATCAAACCGAAGTTAACATTGATACCCATATTTTTAATTGATTTGGGAATGGAACTTCATTATTCGAACCTAATTCCATCATTTATATCACCTATAGAGTGTTTAAAGTTTTTGTCCCACATTTTGCATTTTCGGTTTTAATCAATATGTTCTAATGAAGATGGTTGAGCCAACCAAGAGTATCTTTAAAAATATTTTAATGAATCTCAAAGAAATACAACTAATTTCATGATCCTATAGATAAAAATGAGAAGAAAAAAATAAGAGTAGTGGGACTTTTCGCAGTTATAAAAACAAAATATTTGATAAATCGGATTTGTACATTTAAACGGTTATAACTTTTGACTCGTGTGTCGACACGACAATTAGAGTATATCAAACCGAAGTTAACATTGATACCCATATTTTTAATTGATTTGGGAATGGAACTTCATTATTCGAACCTAATTCCATCATTTATATCACCTATAGAGTGTTTAAAGTTTTTGTCCCATATTTTGCATTTTCGGTTTTAATCATTATGTTCTAATGAAGATGGTTGAGCCAACCAAGAGTATGTTTAAAAATATTTCAATGAATGTCAAAGAAACAAAATAATTTCATGATCCTAAAGATTAAAATGAGAAGAAAAAAATAAGAGTAAGGGCACTGTTCAGAGTTATAAAAACAAAATATTTGATAAATCGGATTTGTACCTTTAAACGGTCATAACTTTTGACTCGTGTGTCGAAACCACAATTAGAATATATCAAACCGAAGTTAACATTGATACCCATATTTTTAATTGATTTGGGAATGGAACTTCATTATTCGAACCTAATTCCATCATTTATATCACCTATAGATGTTTAAAGTTTTTGTCCCATATTTTGCATTTTCGGTTTTAATCAATATGTTCTAATGAATATGGTTGAGCCAATCAAGAGTATGTTTAAAAATATTTTAATGAATCTCAAAGAAATACAAATAATTTCATGATCCTATAGATAAAAATGAGAAGAAAAAAATAAGACTAGTGGGACTGTTCACAGTTATAAAAACAAAATATTCGATAAATCGGATTTGTACCTTTAAACGGTTATAACTTTTGACTCGTGTATCGAAACGACTGTTAAAATATATCAAATCGAAGCTCGTAAAAATTCTCATTTTCTTATTTCACCAGGCAATGGAACTTCATTATTAGAACCAAAATTCCATCATTTATTTCACTTATCGAGGGATTAAAGTTATTGTAGCATATTTTTAATAACGGTTTTATTCAATATAGTTGTAACGAAGATGGATTAGCCAACCAAGAGTATGTTTAAAACTATTCTAATAAATATAAAAGTAATACAAATAATTTCATGATCGTAAAGATAAAAATGAGAAGAAAAAAATAAGAGGAGTGGGACTATTCATAGTTATTAAAACAAAATATTTGATAATTTGGATTTGTACCTTTAAACGGTTATAACTTTTGACTCGTGTGTCGACACGACAATTAGAATATATCAAACCGAAGTTAACATTGATACCCATATTTTTAATTGATTTGGGAATGGAACTTCATTATTCGAACCTAATTCCATCATTTATATCACCTATAGAGTGTTTAAAGTTTTTGTCCCATATTTTGCATTTTCGGTTTTAATCATTATGTTCTAATGAAGATGGTTGAGCCAACCAAGAGTATCTTTAAAAATATTTTAATGAATCTCAAAGAAATACAAATAATTTCATGATCATATAGATAAAAATGAGAAGAAAAAAATAAGAGTAGTGGGACTTTTCACAGTTATAAAAACAAAATATTTGATAAATCGGATTTGTACATTTAAACGGTCATAACTTTTGACTCGTGTATCGAAATGACTGTTAAAATCTATCAAATCGAAGCTCGTACCGATTCCCATTTTCTTAGTTCACCAGGCAATGGAACTTCATTATTCGAACCTAAATTTCATCATTTACTTCACTTATCGAGGGTTTAAAGTTATTGTAGTATATTTTTAATAACGGTTTTATTCAATATAGTTGTAACGGAGATGGATTAGCCAACCAAGAGTATGTTTAAAACTATTCTAATGAATATAAAAGTAATACAAATAATTTCATGATCGTAAAGATAAAAATGAGAAGAAAAAAATAAGAGGAGTGGGAGTATTCATAGTTATTAAATCAAAATATTTGATAATTTGGATTTGTACCTTTAAACGGTTATAACTTTTGACTCGTGTGTCGACACGACAATTAGAATATATCAAACCGAAGTTAACATTGATACCCATATTTTTAATTGATTTGGGAATGGAACTTCATTATTCGAACCTAATTCCATCATTTATATCACCTATAGAGTGTTTAAAGTTTTTGTCCCACATTTTGCATTTTCGGTTTTAATCAATATGTTCTAATGAAGATGGTTGAGCCAACCAAGAGTATCTTTAAAAATATTTTAACGAATCTCAAAGAAATACAAATAATTTCATGATCCTATAGATAAAAATGAGAAGAAAAAAATAAGAGTAGTGGGACTTTTCACAGTTATAAAAACAAAATATTTGATAAATCAGATTTGTACATTTAAACGGTCATAACTTTTGACTCATGTATCGAAACGACTGTTAAAATCTATCAAATCGAAGCTCGTACCGATTCCCATTTTCTTATTTCACCAGGCAATGGAACTTCATTATTCGAACCTAAATTTCATCATTTACTTCACTTATCGAGGGTTTAAAGTTATTGTAGTATATTTTTAATAACGGTTTTATTCAATATAGTTGTAACGGAGATGGATTAGCCATCCAAGAGTATGTTTAAAACTATTCTAATAAATATAAAAGTAATACAAATAATTTCATGATCGTAAAGATAAAAATGAGAAGAAAAAAATAAGAGGAGTGGGACTATTCATAGTTATTAAAACAAAATATTTGATAATTTGGATTTGTACCTTTAAACGGTTATAACTTTTGACTCGTGAGTCGACACGACAATTAGAATATATCAAACCGAAGTTAACATTGATACCCATATTTTTAATTGATTTGGGAATGGAACTTCATTATTCGAACCTAATTCCATCATTTATATCACCTATAGAGTGTTTAAAGTTTTTGTCCCATATTTTCCATTTTCGGTTTTAATCATTATGTTCTAATGAAGATGGTTGAGCCAACCAAGAGTATCTTTAAAAATATTTTAATGAATCTCAAAGAAATACAAATAATTTCATGATCCTATAGATAAAAATGAGAAGAAAAAAATAAGAGTAGTGGGACTTTTCACAGTTATAAAAACAAAATATTTGATAAATCGGATTTGTACCTTTAAACGGTCATAACTTTTGACTCGTGTATCGAAACGACTGTTAAAATCTATAAAATCGAAGCTCGTACCGATTCCCATTTTCTTATTTCACCAGGCAATGGAACTTCATTATTCGAACCTAAATTTCATCATTTAATTCACTTATCGAGGGTTTAAAGTTATTGTAGTATATTTTTAATAACGGTATTATTCAATATAGTTGTAACGAAGATGGATTAGCCAACCAAGAGTATGTTTAAAACTATTCTAATGAATATAAAAGTAATACAAATAATTTCATGATCGTAAAGATAAAAATGAGAAGAAAAAAATAAGAGGAGTGGGAGTATTCATAGTTATTAAATCAAAATATTTGATAATTTGGATTTTTACCTTTAAACGGTTATAACTTTTGACTCGTGGGTCGACACGACAATTAGAATATATCAAACCGAAGTTAACATTGATACCCATATTTTTAATTGATTTGGGAATGGAACTTCATTATTCGAACCTAATTCCATCATTTATATCACCTATAGAGTGTTTAATGTTTTTGTCCCATATTTTGCATTTTCGGTTTTAATCAATATGTTCTAATGAAGATGGTTGAGCCAACCAAGAGTATCTTTAAAAATATTTTAATGAATCTCAAAGAAATACAAATAATTTCATGATCCTATAGATAAAAATGAGAAGAAAAAAATAAGAGTAGTGGGACTTTTCACAGTTATAAAAACAAAATATTCGATAAATCGGATTTGTACCTTTAAACGGTTATAACTTTTGACTCGTGTATCGAAACGACTGTTAAAATATATCAAATCGAAGCTCGTAAAAATTCTCATTTTCTTATTTCACCAGGCAATGGAACTTCATTATTAGAACCAAAATTCCATCATTTATTTCACTTATCGAGGGTTTAAAGTTATTGTAGCATATTTTTAATAACGGTTTTATTCAATATAGTTGTAACGAAGATGGATTAGCCAACCAAGAGTATGTTTAAAACTATTCTAATAAATATAAAAGTAATACAAATAATTTCATGATCGTAAAGATAAAAATGAGAAGAAAAAAATAAAAGGAGTGGGACTATTCATAGTTATTAAAACAAAATATTTGATAATTTGGATTTGTACCTTTAAACGGTTATAACTTTTGACTCATGTGTCGACACGACAATTAGAATATATCAAACCGAAGTTAACATTGATACCCATATTTTTAATTGATTTGGGAATGGAACTTCATTATTCGAACCTAATTCCATCATTTATATCACCTATAGAGTGTTTAAAGTTTTTGTCCCATATTTTGCATTTTCGGTTTTAATCATTATGTTCTAATGAAGATGGTTGAGCCAACCAAGAGTATCTTTAAAAATATTTTAATGAATCTCAAAGAAATACAAATAATTTCATGATCCTATAGATAAAAATGAGAAGAAAAAAATAAGAGTAGTGGGACTTTTCACAGTTATAAAAACAAAATATTTGATAAATCGGATTTGTACATTTAAACGGTCATAACTTTTGACTCGTGTATCGAAATGACTGTTAAAATCTATCAAATCGAAGCTCGTACCGATTCCCATTTTCTTAGTTCACCAGGCAATGGAACTTCATTATTCGAACCTAAATTTCATCATTTACTTCACTTATCGAGGGTTTAAAGTTATTGTAGTATATTTTTAATAACGGTTTTATTCAATATAGTTGTAACGGAGATGGATTAGCCAACCAAGAGTATGTTTAAAACTATTCTAATGAATATAAAAGTAATACAAATAATTTCATGATCGTAAAGATAAAAATGAGAAGAAAAAAATAAGAGGAGTGGGAGTATTCATAGTTATTAAATCAAAATATTTGATAATTTGGATTTGTACCTTTAAACGGTTATAACTTTTGACTCGTGTGTCGACACGACAATTAGAATATATCAAACCGAAGTTAACATTGATACCCATATTTTTAATTGATTTGGGAATGGAACTTCATTATTCGAACCTAATTCCATCATTTATATCACCTATAGAGTGTTTAAAGTTTTTGTCCCACATTTTGCATTTTCGGTTTTAATCAATATGTTCTAATGAAGATGGTTGAGCCAACCAAGAGTATCTTTAAAAATATTTTAACGAATCTCAAAGAAATACAAATAATTTCATGATCCTATAGATAAAAATGAGAAGAAAAAAATAAGAGTAGTGGGACTTTTCACAGTTATAAAAACAAAATATTTGATAAATCGGATTTGTACATTTAAACGGTCATAACTTTTGACTCATGTATCGAAACGACTGTTAAAATCTATCAAATCGAAGCTCGTACCGATTCCCATTTTCTTATTTCACCAGGCAATGGAACTTCATTATTCGAACCTAAATTTCATCGTTTACTTCACTTATCGAGGGTTTAAAGTTATTGTAGTATATTTTTAATAACGGTTTTATTCAATATAGTTGTAACGGAGATGGATTAGCCATCCAAGAGTATGTTTAAAACTATTCTAATAAATATAAAAGTAATACAAATAATTTCATGATCGTAAAGATAAAAATGAGAAGAAAAAAATAAGAGGAGTGGGACTATTCATAGTTATTAAAACAAAATATTTGATAATTTGGATTTGTACCTTTAAACGGTTATAACTTTTGACTCGTGTGTCGACACGACAATTAGAATATATCAAACCGAAGTTAACATTGATACCCATATTTTTAATTGATTTGGGAATGGAACTTCATTATTCGAACCTAATTCCATCATTTATATCACCTATAGAGTGTTTAAAGTTTTTGTCCCATATTTTGCATTTTCGGTTTTAATCATTATGTTCTAATGAAGATGGTTGAGCCAACCAAGAGTATCTTTAAAAATATTTTAATGAATCTCAAAGAAATACAAATAATTTCATGATCCTATAGATAAAAATGAGAAGAAAAAAATAAGAGTAGTGGGACTTTTCACAGTTATAAAAACAAAATATTTGATAAATCGGATTTGTACATTTAAACGGTCATAACTTTTGACTCGTGTATCGAAATGACTGTTAAAATCTATCAAATCGAAGCTCGTACCGATTCCCATTTTCTTAGTTCACCAGGCAATGGAACTTCATTATTCGAACCTAAATTTCATCATTTACTTCACTTATCGAGGGTTTAAAGTTATTGTAGTATATTTTTAATAACGGTTTTATTCAATATAGTTGTAACGGAGATGGATTAGCCAACCAAGAGTATGTTTAAAACTATTCTAATGAATATAAAAGTAATACAAATAATTTCATGATCGTAAAGATAAAAATGAGAAGAAAAAAATAAGAGGAGTGGGAGTATTCATAGTTATTAAATCAAAATATTTGATAATTTGGATTTGTACCTTTAAACGGTTATAACTTTTGACTCGTGTGTCGACACGACAATTAGAATATATCAAACCGAAGTTAACATTGATACCCATATTTTTAATTGATTTGGGAATGGAACTTCATTATTCGAACCTAATTCCATCATTTATATCACCTATAGAGTGTTTAAAGTTTTTGTCCCACATTTTGCATTTTCGGTTTTAATCAATATGTTCTAATGAAGATGGTTGAGCCAACCAAGAGTATCTTTAAAAATATTTTAACGAATCTCAAAGAAATACAAATAATTTCATGATCCTATAGATAAAAATGAGAAGAAAAAAATAAGAGTAGTGGGACTTTTCACAGTTATAAAAACAAAATATTTGATAAATCGGATTTGTACATTTAAACGGTCATAACTTTTGACTCATGTATCGAAACGACTGTTAAAATCTATCAAATCGAAGCTCGTACCGATTCCCATTTTCTTATTTCACCAGGCAATGGAACTTCATTATTCGAACCTAAATTTCATCATTTACTTCACTTATCGAGGGTTTAAAGTTATTGTAGTATATTTTTAATAACGGTTTTATTCAATATAGTTGTAACGGAGATGGATTAGCCATCCAAGAGTATGTTTAAAACTATTCTAATAAATATAAAAGTAATACAAATAATTTCATGATCGTAAAGATAAAAATGAGAAGAAAAAAATAAGAGGAGTGGGACTATTCATAGTTATTAAAACAAAATATTTGATAATTTGGATTTGTACCATTAAACGGTTATAACTTTTGACTCGTGTGTCGACACGACAATTAGAATATATCAAACCGAAGTTAACATTGATACCCATATTTTTAATTGATTTGGGAATGGAACTTCATTATTCGAACCTAATTCCATCATTTATATCACCTATAGAGTGTTTAAAGTTTTTGTCCCATATTTTGCATTTTCGGTTTTAATCATTATGTTCTAATGAAGATGGTTGAGCCAACCAAGAGTATCTTTAAAAATATTTTAATGAATCTCAAAGAAATACAAATAATTTCATGATCCTATAGATAAAAATGAGAAGAAAAAAATAAGAGTAGTGGGACTTTTCACAGTTATAAAAACAAAATATTTGATAAATCGGATTTGTACCTTTAAACGGTCATAACTTTTGACTCGTGTATCGAAACGACTGTTAAAATCTATAAAATCGAAGCTCGTACCGATTCCCATTTTCTTATTTCACCAGGCAATGGAACTTCATTATTCGAACCTAAATTTCATCATTTAATTCACTTATCGAGGGTTTAAAGTTATTGTAGTATATTTTTAATAACGGTATTATTCAATATAGTTGTAACGAAGATGGATTAGCCAACCAAGAGTATGTTTAAAACTATTCTAATGAATATAAAAGTAATACAAATAATTTCATGATCGTAAAGATAAAAATGAGAAGAAAAAAATAAGAGGAGTGGGAGTATTCATAGTTATTAAATCAAAATATTTGATAATTTGGATTTGTACCTTTAAACGGTTATAACTTTTGACTCGTGGGTCGACACGACAATTAGAATATATCAAACCGAAGTTAACATTGATACCCATATTTTTAATTGATTTGGGAATGGAACTTCATTATTCGAACCTAATTCCATCATTTATATCACCTATAGAGTGTTTAAAGTTTTTGTCCCATATTTTGCATTTTCGGTTTTAATCAATATGTTCTAATGAAGATGGTTGAGCCAACCAAGAGTATCTTTAAAAATATTTTAATGAATCTCAAAGAAATACAAATAATTTCATGATCCTATAGATAAAAATGAGAAGAAAAAAATAAGAGTAGTGGGACTTTTCACAGTTATAAAAACAAAATATTTGATAAATCGGATTTGTACGTTTAAACGGTCATAACTTTTGACTCGTGTATCGAAACGACTGTTAAAATCTATCAAATCGAAGCTCGTACCGATTCCCATTTTCTTATTTCACCAGGCAATGGAACTTCATTATTCGAACCTAAATTTCATCATTTAATTCACTTATCGAGGGTTTAAAGTTATTGTAGTATATTTTTAATAACGGTTTAATTCAATATAGTTGTAACGAAGATGGATTAGCCAACCAAGAGTATGTTTAAAACTATTCTAATGAATATAAAAGTAATACAAATAATTTCATGATCGTAAAGATAAAAATGAGAAGAAAAAAATAAGAGGAGTGGGAGTATTCATAGTTATTAAATCAAAATATTTGATAATTTGGATTTGTACCTTTAAACGGTTATAACTTTTGACTCGTGTGTCGACACGACAATTAGAATATATCAAACCGAAGTTAACATTGATACCCATATTTTTAATTGATTTGGGAATGGAACTTCATTATTCGAACCTAATTCCATCATTTATATCACCTATAGAGTGTTTAAAGTTTTTGTCCCACATTTTGCATTTTCGGTTTTAATCAATATGTTCTAATGAAGATGGTTGAGCCAACCAAGAGTATCTTTAAAAATATTTTAACGAATCTCAAAGAAATACAAATAATTTCATGATCCTATAGATAAAAATGAGAAGAAAAAAATAAGAGTAGTGGGACTTTTCACAGTTATAAAAACAAAATATTTGATAAATCGGATTTGTACATTTAAACGGTCATAACTTTTGACTCATGTATCGAAACGACTGTTAAAATCTATCAAATCGAAGCTCGTACCGATTCCCATTTTCTTATTTCACCAGGCAATGGAACTTCATTATTCGAACCTAAATTTCATCATTTACTTCACTTATCGAGGGTTTAAAGTTATTGTAGTATATTTTTAATAACGGTTTTATTCAATATAGTTGTAACGGAGATGGATTAGCCATCCAAGAGTATGTTTAAAACTATTCTAATAAATATAAAAGTAATACAAATAATTTCATGATCGTAAAGATAAAAATGAGAAGAAAAAAATAAGAGGAGTGGGACTATTCATAGTTATTAAAACAAAATATTTGATAATTTGGATTTGTACCTTTAAACGGTTATAACTTTTGACTCGTGTGTCGACACGACAATTAGAATATATCAAACCGAAGTTAACATTGATACCCATATTTTTAATTGATTTGGGAATGGAACTTCATTATTCGAACCTAATTCCATCATTTATATCACCTATAGAGTGTTTAAAGTTTTTGTCCCATATTTTGCATTTTCGGTTTTAATCATTATGTTCTAATGAAGATGGTTGAGCCAACCAAGAGTATCTTTAAAAATATTTTAATGAATCTCAAAGAAATACAAATAATTTCATGATCCTATAGATAAAAATGAGAAGAAAAAAATAAGAGTAGTGGGACTTTTCACAGTTATAAAAACAAAATATTTGATAAATCGGATTTGTACCTTTAAACGGTCATAACTTTTGACTCGTGTATCGAAACGACTGTTAAAATCTATAAAATCGAAGCTCGTACCGATTCCCATTTTCTTATTTCACCAGGCAATGGAACTTCATTATTTGAACCTAAATTTCATCATTTAATTCACTTATCGAGGGTTTAAAGTTATTGTAGTATATTTTTAATAACGGTATTATTCAATATAGTTGTAACGAAGATGGATTAGCCAACCAAGAGTATGTTTAAAACTATTCTAATGAATATAAAAGTAATACAAATAATTTCATGATCGTAAAGATAAAAATGAGAAGAAAAAAATAAGAGGAGTGGGAGTATTCATAGTTATTAAATCAAAATATTTGATAATTTGGATTTGTACCTTTAAACGGTTATAACTTTTGACTCGTGGGTCGACACGACAATTAGAATATATCAAACCGAAGTTAACATTGATACCCATATTTTTAATTGATTTGGGAATGGAACTTCATTATTCGAACCTAATTCCATCATTTATATCACCTATAGAGTGTTTAAAGTTTTTGTCCCATATTTTGCATTTTCGGTTTTAATCAATATGTTCTAATGAAGATGGTTGAGCCAACCAAGAGTATCTTTAAAAATATTTTAATGAATCTCAAAGAAATACAAATAATTTCATGATCCTATAGATAAAAATGAGAAGAAAAAAATAAGAGTAGTGGGACTTTTCACAGTTATAAAAACAAAATATTTGATAAATCGGATTTGTACGTTTAAACGGTCATAACTTTTGACTCGTGTATCGAAACGACTGTTAAAATCTATCAAATCGAAGCTCGTACCGATTCCCATTTTCTTATTTCACCAGGCAATGGAACTTCATTATTCGAACCTAAATTTCATCATTTAATTCACTTATCGAGGGTTTAAAGTTATTGTAGTATATTTTTAATAACGGTTTAATTCAATATAGTTGTAACGAAGATGGATTAGCCAACCAAGAGTATGTTTAAAACTATTCTAATGAATATAAAAGTAATACAAATAATTTCATGATCGTAAAGATAAAAATGAGAAGAAAAAAATAAGAGGAGTGGGAGTATTCATAGTTATTAAATCAAAATATTTGATAATTTGGATTTGTACCTTTAAACGGTTATAACTTTTGACTCGTGTGTCGACACGACAATTAGAATATATCAAACCGAAGTTAACATTGATACCCATATTTTTAATTGATTTGGGAATGGAACTTCATTATTCGAACCTAATTCCATCATTTATATCACCTATAGAGTGTTTAAAGTTTTTGTCCCACATTTTGCATTTTCGGTTTTAATCAATATGTTCTAATGAAGATGGTTGAGCCAACCAAGAGTATCTTTAAAAATATTTTAACGAATCTCAAAGAAATACAAATAATTTCATGATCCTATAGATAAAAATGAGAAGAAAAAAATAAGAGTAGTGGGACTTTTCACAGTTATAAAAACAAAATATTTGATAAATCGGATTTGTACATTTAAACGGTCATAACTTTTGACTCGTGTATCGAAACGACTGTTAAAATCTATCAAATCGAAGCTCGTACCGATTCCCATTTTCTTATTTCACCAGGCAATGGAACTTCATTATTCGAACCTAAATTTCATCATTTACTTCACTTATCGAGGGTTTAAAGTTATTGTAGTATATTTTTAATAACGGTTTTATTCAATATAGTTGTAACGGAGATGGATTAGCCATCCAAGAGTATGTTTAAAACTATTCTAATAAATATAAAAGTAATACAAATAATTTCATGATCGTAAAGATAAAAATGAGAAGAAAAAAATAAGAGGAGTGGGACTATTCATAGTTATTAAAACAAAATATTTGATAATTTGGATTTGTACCTTTAAACGGTTATAACTTTTGACTCGTGTGTCGACACGACAATTAGAATATATCAAACCGAAGTTAACATTGATACCCATATTTTTAATTGATTTGGGAATGGAACTTCATTATTCGAACCTAATTCCATCATTTATATCACCTATAGAGTGTTTAAAGTTTTTGTCCCATATTTTGCATTTTCGGTTTTAATCATTATGTTCTAATGAAGATGGTTGAGCCAACCAAGAGTATCTTTAAAAATATTTTAATGAATCTCAAAGAAATACAAATAATTTCATGATCCTATAGATAAAAATGAGAAGAAAAAAATAAGAGTAGTGGGACTTTTCACAGTTATAAAAACAAAATATTTGATAAATCGGATTTGTACCTTTAAACGGTCATAACTTTTGACTCGTGTATCGAAACGACTGTTAAAATCTATAAAATCGAAGCTCGTACCGATTCCCATTTTCTTATTTCACCAGGCAATGGAACTTCATTATTTGAACCTAAATTTCATCATTTAATTCACTTATCGAGGGTTTAAAGTTATTGTAGTATATTTTTAATAAAGGTATTATTCAATATAGTTGTAACGAAGATGGATTAGCCAACCAAGAGTATGTTTAAAACTATTCTAATGAATATAAAAGTAATACAAATAATTTCATGATCGTAAAGATAAAAATGAGAAGAAAAAAATAAGAGGAGTGGGAGTATTCATAGTTATTAAATCAAAATATTTGATAATTTGGATTTGTACCTTTAAACGGTTATAACTTTTGACTCGTGGGTCGACACGACAATTAGAATATATCAAACCGAAGTTAACATTGATACCCATATTTTTAATTGATTTGGGAATGGAACTTCATTATTCGAACCTAATTCCATCATTTATATCACCTATAGAGTGTTTAAAGTTTTTGTCCCATATTTTGCATTTTCGGTTTTAAACAATATGTTCTAATGAAGATGGTTGAGCCAACCAAGAGTATCTTTAAAAATATTTTAATGAATCTCAAAGAAATACAAATAATTTCATGATCCTATAGATAAAAATGAGAAGAAAAAAATAAGAGTAGTGGGACTTTTCACAGTTATAAAAACAAAATATTTGATAAATCGGATTTGTACGTTTAAACGGTCATAACTTTTGACTCGTGTATCGAAACGACTGTTAAAATCTATCAAATCGAAGCTCGTACCGATTCCCATTTTCTTATTTCACCAGGCAATGGAACTTCATTATTCGAACCTAAATTTCATCATTTAATTCACTTATCGAGGGTTTAAAGTTATTGTAGTATATTTTTAATAACGGTTTAATTCAATATAGTCGTAACGAAGATGGATTAGCCAACCAAGAGTATGTTTAAAACTATTCTAATGAATATAAAAGTAAAACAAATAATTTCATGATCGTAAAGATAAAAATGAGAAGAAAAAAATAAGAGGAGTGGGAGTATTCATAGTTATTAAATCAAAATATTTTATAATTTGGATTTGTACCTTTAAACGGTTATAACTTTTGACTCGTGTGTCGACACGACAATTAGAATATATCAAACCGAAGTTAACATTGATACCCATATTTTTAATTGATTTGGGAATGGAACTTCATTATTCGAACCTAATTCCATCATTTATATCACCTATAGAGTGTTTAAAGTTTTTGTCCCATATTTTGCATTTTCGGTTTTAATCAATATGTTCTAATGAAGATGGTTGAGGCAACCAAGAGTATCTTTAAAAATATTTTAATGAATCTCAAAGAAATACAAATAATTTCATGATCCTATAGATAAAAATGAGAAGAAAAAAATAAGAGTAGTGGGACTTTTCACAGTTATAAAAACAAAATATTTGATAAATCGGATTTGTACATTTAAACGGTCATAACTTTTGACTCGTGTATCGAAACGACTGTTAAAATCTATCAAATCGAAGCTCGTACCGATTCCCATTTTCTTATTTCACCAGGCAATGGAACTTCATTATTCGAACCTAAATTTCATCATTTACTTCACTTATCGAGGGTTTAAAGTTATTGTAGTATATTTTTAATAACGGTTTTATTCAATATAGTTGTAACGGAGATGGATTAGCCAACCAAGAGTATGTTTAAAACTATTCTAATAAATATAAAAGTAATACAAATAATTTCATGATCGTAAAGATAAAAATGAGAAGAAAAAAATAAGAGGAGTGGGACTATTCATAGTTATTAAAACAAAATATTTGATAATTTGGATTTGTACCTTTAAACGGTTATAACTTTTGACTCGTGTGTCGACACGACAATTAGAATATATCAAACCGAAGTTAACATTGATACCCATATTTTTAATTGATTTGGGAATGGAACTTCATTATTCGAACCTAATTCCATCATTTATATCACCTATAGAGTGTTTAAAGTTTTTGTCCCATATTTTGCATTTTCGGTTTTAATCAATATGTTCTAATGAAGATGGTTGAGCCAACCAAGAGTATCTTTAAAAATATTTTAATGAATCTCAAAGAAATACAAATAATTTCATGATCCTATAGATAAAAATGAGAAGAAAAAAATAAGAGTAGTGGGACTTTTCACAGTTATAAAAACAAAATATTTGATAAATCGGATTTGTACATTTAAACGGTCATAACTTTTGACTCTTGTATCGAAACGACTGTTAAAATCTATCAAATCGAAGCTCGTACCGATTCCCATTTTCTTATTTCACCAGGCAATGGAACTTCATTATTCGAACCTAAATTTCATCATTTACTTCACTTATCGAGGGTTTAAATTTATTGTAGTATATTTTTAATAACGGTTTTATTCAATATAGTTGTAACGAAGATGGATTAGCCAATCAAGAGTATGTTTAAAACTATTCTAATGAATATAAAAGTAATACAAATAATTTCATGATCGTAAAGATAAAAATGAGAAGAAAAAAATAAGAGGAGTGGGACTATTCATAGTTATTAAAACAAAATATTTGATAATTTGGATTTGTACCTTTAAACGGTTATAACTTTTGACTCGTGTGTCGACACGACAATTAGAATATATCAAACCGAAGTTAACATTGATACCCATATTTTTAATTGATTTGGGAATGGAACTTCATTATTCGAACCTAATTCCATCATTTATATCACCTATAGAGTGTTTAAAGTTTTTGTCCCATATTTTGCATTTTCGGTTTTAATCAATATGTTCTAATGAAGATGGTTGAGCCAACCAAGAGTATCTTTAAAAATATTTTAATGAATCTCAAAGAAATACAAATAATTTCATGATCCTATAGATAAAAATGAGAAGAAAAAAATAAGAGTAGTGGGACTTTTCACAGTTATAAAAACAAAATATTTGATAAATCGGATTTGTACATTTAAACGGTCATAACTTTTGACTCTTGTATCGAAACGACTTTTAAAATCTATCAAATCGAAGCTCGTACCGATTCCCATTTTCTTATTTCACCAGGCAATGGAACTTCATTATTCGAACCTAAATTTCATCATTTACTTCACTTATCGAGGGTTTAAATTTATTGTAGTATATTTTTAATAACGGTTTTATTCAATATAGTTGTAACGAAGATGGATTAGCCAATCAAGAGTAAGTTTAAAACTATTCTAATGAATATAAAAGTAATACAAATAATTTCATGATCGTAAAGATAAAAATGAGAAGAAAAAAATAAGAGGAGTGGGACTATTCATAGTTATTAAAACAAAATATTTGATAATTTGGATTTGTACCTTTAAACGGTTATAACTTTTGACTCGTGTGTCGACACGACAATTAGAATATATCAAACCGAAGTTAACATTGATACCCATATTTTTAATTGATTTGGGAATGGAACTTCATTATTCGAACCTAATTCCATCATTTATATCACCTATAGAGTGTTTAAAGTTTTTGTCCCATATTTTGCATTTTCGGTTTTAATCAATATGTTCTAATGAAGATGGTTGAGGCAACCAAGAGTATCTTTAAAAATATTTTAATGAATCTCAAAGAAATACAAATAATTTCATGATCCTATAGATAAAAATGAGAAGAAAAAAATAAGAGTAGTGGGACTTTTCACAGTTATAAAAACAAAATATTTGATAAATCGGATTTGTACATTTAAACGGTCATAACTTTTGACTCGTGTATCGAAACGACTGTTAAAATCTATCAAATCGAAGCTCGTACCGATTCCCATTTTCTTATTTCACCAGGCAATGGAACTTCATTATTCGAACCTAAATTTCATCATTTACTTCACTTATCGAGGGTTTAAAGTTATTGTAGTATATTTTTAATAACGGTTTTATTCAATATAGTTGTAACGGAGATGGATTAGCCAACCAAGAGTATGTTTAAAACTATTCTAATAAATATAAAAGTAATACAAATAATTTCATGATCGTAAAGATAAAAATGAGAAGAAAAAAATAAGAGGAGTGGGACTATTCATAGTTATTAAAACAAAATATTTGATAATTTGGATTTGTACCTTTAAACGGTTATAACTTTTGACTCGTGTGTCGACACGACAATTAGAATATATCAAACCGAAGTTAACATTGATACCCATATTTTTAATTGATTTGGGAATGGAACTTCATTATTCGAACCTAATTCCATCATTTATATCACCTATAGAGTGTTTAAAGTTTTTGTCCCATATTTTGCATTTTCGGTTTTAATCAATATGTTCTAATGAAGATGGTTGAGCCAACCAAGAGTATCTTTAAAAATATTTTAATGAATATCAAAGAAATACAAATAATTTCATGATCCTATAGATAAAAATGAGAAGAAAAAAATAAGAGTAGTGGGACTTTTCACAGTTATAAAAACAAAATATTTGATAAATCGGATTTGTACATTTAAACGGTCATAACTTTTGACTCTTGTATCGAAACGACTGTTAAAATCTATCAAATCGAAGCTCGTACCGATTCCCATTTTCTTATTTCACCAGGCAATGGAACTTCATTATTCGAACCTAAATTTCATCATTTACTTCACTTATCGAGGGTTTAAATTTATTGTAGTATATTTTTAATAACGGTTTTATTCAATATAGTTGTAACGAAGATGGATTAGCCAATCAAGAGTATGTTTAAAACTATTCTAATGAATATAAAAGTAATACAAATAATTTCATGATCGTAAAGATAAAAATGAGAAGAAAAAAATAAGAGGAGTGGGACTATTCATAGTTATTAAAACAAAATATTTGATAATTTGGATTTGTACCTTTAAACGGTTATAACTTTTGACTCGTGTGTCGACACGACAATTAGAATATATCAAACCGAAGTTAACATTGATACCCATATTTTTAATTGATTTGGGAATGGAACTTCATTATTCGAACCTAATTCCATCATTTATATCACCTATAGAGTGTTTAAAGTTTTTGTCCCATATTTTGCATTTTCGGTTTTAATCAATATGTTCTAATGAAGATGGTTGAGCCAACCAAGAGTATCTTTAAAAATATTTTAATGAATCTCAAAGAAATACAAATAATTTCATGATCCTATAGATAAAAATGAGAAGAAAAAAATAAGAGTAGTGGGACTTTTCACAGTTATAAAAACAAAATATTTGATAAATCGGATTTTTACATTTAAACGGTCATAACTTTTGACTCTTGTATCGAAACGACTTTTAAAATCTATCAAATCGAAGCTCGTACCGATTCCCATTTTCTTATTTCACCAGGCAATGGAACTTCATTATTCGAACCTAAATTTCATCATTTACTTCACTTATCGAGGGTTTAAATTTATTGTAGTATATTTTTAATAACGGTTTTATTCAATATAGTTGTAACGAAGATGGATTAGCCAATCAAGAGTAAGTTTAAAACTATTCTAATGAATATAAAAGTAATACAAATAATTTCATGATCGTAAAGATAAAAATGAGAAGAAAAAAATAAGAGGAGTGGGACTATTCATAGTTATTAAAACAAAATATTTGATAATTTGGATTTGTACCTTTAAACGGTTATAACTTTTGACTCGTGTGTCGACACGACAATTAGAATATATCAAACCGAAGTTAACATTGATACCCATATTTTTAATTGATTTGGGAATGGAACTTCATTATTCGAACCTAATTCCATCATTTATATCACCTATAGAGTGTTTAAAGTTTTTGTCCCATATTTTGCATTTTCGGTTTTAATCAATATGTTCTAATGAAGATGGTTGAGGCAACCAAGAGTATCTTTAAAAATATTTTAATGAATCTCAAAGAAATACAAATAATTTCATGATCCTATAGATAAAAATGAGAAGAAAAAAATAAGAGTAGTGGGACTTTTCACAGTTATAAAAACAAAATATTTGATAAATCGGATTTGTACATTTAAACGGTCATAACTTTTGACTCGTGTATCGAAACGACTGTTAAAATCTATCAAATCGAAGCTCGTACCGATTCCCATTTTCTTATTTCACCAGGCAATGGAACTTCATTATTCGAACCTAAATTTCATCATTTACTTCACTTATCGAGGGTTTAAAGTTATTGTAGTATATTTTTAATAACGGTTTTATTCAATATAGTTGTAACGGAGATGGATTAGCCAACCAAGAGTATGTTTAAAACTATTCTAATAAATATAAAAGTAATACAAATAATTTCATGATCGTAAAGATAAAAATGAGAAGAAAAAAATAAGAGGAGTGGGACTATTCATAGTTATTAAAACAAAATATTTGATAATTTGGATTTGTACCTTTAAACGGTTATAACTTTTGACTCGTGTGTCGACACGACAATTAGAATATATCAAACCGAAGTTAACATTGATACCCATATTTTTAATTGATTTGGGAATGGAACTTCATTATTCGAACCTAATTCCATCATTTATATCACCTATAGAGTGTTTAAAGTTTTTGTCCCATATTTTGCATTTTCGGTTTTAATCAATATGTTCTAATGAAGATGGTTGAGCCAACCAAGAGTATCTTTAAAAATATTTTAATGAATCTCAAAGAAATACAAATAATTTCATGATCCTATAGATAAAAATGAGAAGAAAAAAATAAGAGTAGTGGGACTTTTCACAGTTATAAAAACAAAATATTTGATAAATCGGATTTGTATATTTAAACGGTCATAACTTTTGACTCTTGTATCGAAACGACTGTTAAAATCTATCAAATCGAAGCTCGTACCGATTCCCATTTTCTTATTTCACCAGGCAATGGAACTTCATTATTCGAACCTAAATTTCATCATTTACTTCACTTATCGAGGGTTTAAATTTATTGTAGTATATTTTTAATAACGGTTTTATTCAATATAGTTGTAACGAAGATGGATTAGCCAATCAAGAGTATGTTTAAAACTATTCTAATGAATATAAAAGTAATACAAATAATTTCATGATCGTAAAGATAAAAATGAGAAGAAAAAAATAAGAGGAGTGGGACTATTCATAGTTATTAAAACAAAATATTTGATAATTTGGATTTGTACCTTTAAACGGTTATAACTTTTGACTCGTGTGTCGACACGACAATTAGAATATATCAAACCGAAGTTAACATTGATACCCATATTTTTAATTGATTTGGGAATGGAACTTCATTATTCGAACCTAATTCCATCATTTATATCACCTATAGAGTGTTTAAAGTTTTTGTCCCATATTTTGCATTTTCGGTTTTAATCAATATGTTCTAATGAAGATGGTTGAGCCAACCAAGAGTATCTTTAAAAATATTTTAATGAATCTCAAAGAAATACAAATAATTTCATGATCCTATAGATAAAAATGAGAAGAAAAAAATAAGAGTAGTGGGACTTTTCACAGTTATAAAAACAAAATATTTGATAAATCGGATTTTTACATTTAAACGGTCATAACTTTTGACTCTTGTATCGAAACGACTTTTAAAATCTATCAAATCGAAGCTCGTACCGATTCCCATTTTCTTATTTCACCAGGCAATGGAACTTCATTATTCGAACCTAAATTTCATCATTTACTTCACTTATCGAGGGTTTAAATTTATTGTAGTATATTTTTAATAACGGTTTTATTCAATATAGTTGTAACGAAGATGGATTAGCCAATCAAGAGTAAGTTTAAAACTATTCTAATGAATATAAAAGTAATACAAATAATTTCATGATCGTAAATATAAAAATGAGAAGAAAAAAATAAGAGGAGTGGGACTATTCATAGTTATTAAAACAAAATATTTGATAATTTGGATTTGTACCTTTAAACGGTTATAACTTTTGACTCGTGTGTCGACACGACAATTAGAATATATCAAACCGAAGTTAACATTGATACCCATATTTTTAATTGATTTGGGAATGGAACTTCATTATTCGAACCTAATTCCATCATTTATATCACCTATAGAGTGTTTAAAGTTTTTGTCCCATATTTTGCATTTTCGGTTTTAATCAATATGTTCTAATGAAGATGGTTGAGGCAACCAAGAGTATCTTTAAAAATATTTTAATGAATCTCAAAGAAATACAAATAATTTCATGATCCTATAGATAAAAATGAGAAGAAAAAAATAAGAGTAGTGGGACTTTTCACAGTTATAAAAACAAAATATTTGATAAATCGGATTTGTACATTTAAACGGTCATAACTTTTGACTCGTGTATCGAAACGACTGTTAAAATCTATCAAATCGAAGCTCGTACCGATTCCCATTTTCTTATTTCACCAGGCAATGGAACTTCATTATTCGAACCTAAATTTCATCATTTACTTCACTTATCGAGGGTTTAAAGTTATTGTAGTATATTTTTAATAACGGTTTTATTCAATATAGTTGTAACGGAGATGGATTAGCCAACCAAGAGTATGTTTAAAACTTTTCTAATAAATATAAAAGTAATACAAATAATTTCATGATCGTAAAGATAAAAATGAGAAGAAAAAAATAAGAGGAGTGGGACTATTCATAGTTATTAAAACAAAATATTTGATAATTTGGATTTGTACCTTTAAACGGTTATAACTTTTGACTCGTGTGTCGACACGACAATTAGAATATATCAAACCGAAGTTAACATTGATACCCAGATTTTTAATTGATTTGGGAATGGAACTTCATTATTCGAACCTAATTCCATCATTTATATCACCTATAGAGTGTTTAAAGTTTTTGTCCCATATTTTGCATTTTCGGTTTTAATCAATATGTTCTAATGAAGATGGTTGAGCCAACCAAGAGTATCTTTAAAAATATTTTAATGAATCTCAAAGAAATACAAATAATTTCATGATCCTATAGATAAAAATGAGAAGAAAAAAATAAGAGTAGTGGGACTTTTCACAGTTATAAAAACAAAATATTTGATAAATCGGATTTGTACATTTAAACGGTCATAACTTTTGACTCTTGTATCGAAACGACTGTTAAAATCTATCAAATCGAAGCTCGTACCGATTCCCATTTTCTTATTTCACCAGGCAATGGAACTTCATTATTCGAACCTAAATTTCATCATTTACTTCACTTATCGAGGGTTTAAATTTATTGTAGTATATTTTTAATAACGGTTTTATTCAATATAGTTGTAACGAAGATGGATTAGCCAATCAAGAGTATGTTTAAAACTATTCTAATGAATATAAAAGTAATACAAATAATTTCATGATCGTAAAGATAAAAATGAGAAGAAAAAAATAAGAGGAGTGGGACTATTCATAGTTATTAAAACAAAATATTTCATAATTTGGATTTGTACCTTTAAACGGTTATAACTTTTGACTCGTGTGTCGACACGACAATTAGAATATATCAAACCGAAGTTAACATTGATACCCATATTTTTAATTGATTTGGGAATGGAACTTCATTATTCGAACCTAATTCCATCATTTATATCACCTATAGAGTGTTTAAAGTTTTTGTCCCATATTTTGCATTTTCGGTTTTAATCAATATGTTCTAATGAAGATGGTTGAGCCAACCAAGAGTATCTTTAAAAATATTTTAATGAATCTCAAAGAAATACAAATAATTTCATGATCCTATAGATAAAAATGAGAAGAAAAAAATAAGAGTAGTGGGACTTTTCACAGTTATAAAAACAAAATATTAGATAAATTGGATTTGTACATTTAAACGGTCATAACTTTTGACTCATGTATCGAAACGACTGTTAAAATCTATCAAATCAAAGCTCGTACCGATTGCCATTTTCTTATTTCACCAGGCAATGGAACTTCATTATTCGAACCTAAATTTCATCATTTACTTCACTTATCGAGGGTTTAAAGTTATTGTAGTATATTTTTAATAACGGTTTTATTCAATATAGTTGTAACGGAGATGGATTAGCCAACCAAGAGTATGTTTAAAACTATTCTAATAAATATAAAAGTAATACAAATAATTTCATGATCGTAAAGATAAAAATGAGAAGAAAAAAATAAGAGGATTGGGACTATTCATAGTTATTAAAACAAAATATTTCATAATTTGGATTTGTACCTTTAAACGGTTATAACTTTTGACTCGTGTGTCGACACGACAATTAGAATATATCAAACCGAAGTTAACATTGATACCCATATTTTTAATTGATTTGGGAATGGAACTTCATTATTCGAACCTAATTCCATCATTTATATCACCTATAGAGTGTTTAAAGTTTTTGTCCCATATTTTGCATTTTCGGTTTTAATCAATATGTTCTAATGAAGATGGTTGAGCCAACCAAGAGTATCTTTAAAAATATTTTAATGAATCTCAAAGAAATACAAATAATTTCATGATCCTATAGATAAAAATGAGAAGAAAAAAATAAGAGTAGTGGGACTTTTCACAGTTATAAAAACAAAATATTAGATAAATTGGATTTGTACATTTAAACGGTCATAACTTTTGACTCATGTATCGAAACGACTGTTAAAATCTATCAAATCAAAGCTCGTACCGATTGCCATTTTCTTATTTCACCAGGCAATGGAACTTCATTATTCGAACCTAAATTTCATCATTTACTTCACTTATCGAGGGTTTAAAGTTATTGTAGTATATTTTTAATAACGGTTTTATTCAATATAGTTGTAACGGAGATGGATTAGCCAACCAAGAGTATGTTTAAAACTATTCTAATAAATATAAAAGTAATACAAATAATTTCATGATCGTAAAGATAAAAATGAGAAGAAAAAAATAAGAGGAGTGGGACTATTCATAGTTATTAAAACAAAATATTTGATAATTTGGATTTGTACCTTTAAACGGTTATAACTTTTGACTCGTGTGTCGACACGACAATTAGAATATATCAAACCGAAGTTAACATTGATACCCATATTTTTAATTGATTTGGGAATGGAACTTCATTATTCGAACCTAATTCCATCATTTATATCACCTATAGAGTGTTTAAAGTTTTTGTCCCATATTTTGCATTTTCGGTTTTAATCAATATGTTCTAATGAAGATGGTTGAGCCAACCAAGAGTATCTTTAAAAATATTTTAATGAATCTCAAAGAAATACAAATAATTTCATGATCCTATAGATAAAAATGAGAAGAAAAAAATAAGAGTAGTGGGACTTTTCACAGTTATAAAAACAAAATATTTGATAAATCGGATTTGTACATTTAAACGGTCATAACTTTTGACTCTTGTATCGAAACGACTGTTAAAATCTATCAAATCGAAGCTCGTACCGATTCCCATTTTCTTATTTCACCAGGCAATGGAACTTCATTATTCGAACCTAAATTTCATCATTTACTTCACTTATCGAGGGTTTAAATTTATTGTAGTATATTTTTAATAACGGTTTTATTCAATATAGTTGTAACGAAGATGGATTAGCCAATCAAGAGTATGTTTAAAACTATTCTAATGAATATAAAAGTAATACAAATAATTTCATGATCGTAAAGATAAAAATGAGAAGAAAAAAATAAGAGGAGTGGGACTATTCATAGTTATTAAAACAAAATATTTGATAATTTGGATTTGTACCTTTAAACGGTTATAACTTTTGACTCGTGTGTCGACACGACAATTAGAATATATCAAACCGAAGTTAACATTGATACCCATATTTTTAATTGATTTAGGAATGGAACTTCATTATTCGAACCTAATTCCATCATTTATATCACCTATAGAGTGTTTAAAGTTTTTGTCCCATATTTTGCATTTTCGGTTTTAATCAATATGTTCTAATGAAGATGGTTGAGCCAACCAAGAGTATCTTTAAAAATATTTTAATGAATCTCAAAGAAATACAAATAATTTCATGATCCTATAGATAAAAATGAGAAGAAAAAAATAAGAGTAGTGGGACTTTTCACAGTTATAAAAACAAAATATTTGATAAATCGGATTTGTACATTTAAACGGTCATAACTTTTGACTCTTGTATCGAAACGACTTTTAAAATCTATCAAATCGAAGCTCGTACCGATTCCCATTTTCTTATTTCACCAGGCAATGGAACTTCATTATTCGAACCTAAATTTCATCATTTACTTCACTTATCGAGGGTTTAAATTTATTGTAGTATATTTTTAATAACGGTTTTATTCAATATAGTTGTAACGAAGATGGATTAGCCAATCAAGAGTAAGTTTAAAACTATTCTAATGAATATAAAAGTAATACAAATAATTTCATGATCGTAAAGATAAAAATGAGAAGAAAAAAATAAGAGGAGTGGGACTATTCATAGTTATTAAAACAAAATATTTGATAATTTGGATTTGTACCTTTAAACGGTTATAACTTTTGACTCGTGTGTCGACACGACAATTAGAATATATCAAACCGAAGTTAACATTGATACCCATATTTTTAATTGATTTGGGAATGGAACTTCATTATTCGAACCTAATTCCATCATTTATATCACCTATAGAGTGTTTAAAGTTTTTGTCCCATATTTTGCATTTTCGGTTTTAATCAATATGTTCTAATGAAGATGGTTGAGGCAACCAAGAGTATCTTTAAAAATATTTTAATGAATCTCAAAGAAATACAAATAATTTCATGATCCTATAGATAAAAATGAGAAGAAAAAAATAAGAGTAGTGGGACTTTTCACAGTTATAAAAACAAAATATTTGATAAATCGGATTTGTACATTTAAACGGTCATAACTTTTGACTCGTGTATCGAAACGACTGTTAAAATCTATCAAATCGAAGCTCGTACCGATTCCCATTTTCTTATTTCACCAGGCAATGGAACTTCATTATTCGAACCTAAATTTCATCATTTACTTCACTTATCGAGGGTTTAAAGTTATTGTAGTATATTTTTAATAACGGTTTTATTCAATATAGTTGTAACGGAGATGGATTAGCCAACCAAGAGTATGTTTAAAACTATTCTAATAAATATAAAAGTAATACAAATAATTTCATGATCGTAAAGATAAAAATGAGAAGAAAAAAATAAGAGGAGTGGGACTATTCATAGTTATTAAAACAAAATATTTGATAATTTGGATTTGTACCTTTAAACGGTTATAACTTTTGACTCGTGTGTCGACACGACAATTAGAATATATCAAACCGAAGTTAACATTGATACCCATATTTTTAATTGATTTGGGAATGGAACTTCATTATTCGAACCTAATTCCATCATTTATATCACCTATAGAGTGTTTAAAGTTTTTGTCCCATATTTTGCATTTTCGGTTTTAATCAATATGTTCTAATGAAGATGGTTGAGCCAACCAAGAGTATCTTTAAAAATATTTTAATGAATCTCAAAGAAATACAAATAATTTCATGATCCTATAGATAAAAATGAGAAGAAAAAAATAAGAGTAGTGGGACTTTTCACAGTTATAAAAACAAAATATTTGATAAATCGGATTTGTACATTTAAACGGTCATAACTTTTGACTCTTGTATCGAAACGACTGTTAAAATCTATCAAATCGAAGCTCGTACCGATTCCCATTTTCTTATTTCACCAGGCAATGGAACTTCATTATTCGAACCTAAATTTCATCATTTACTTCACTTATCGAGGGTTTAAATTTATTGTAGTATATTTTTAATAACGGTTTTATTCAATATAGTTGTAACGAAGATGGATTAGCCAATCAAGAGTATGTTTAAAACTATTCTAATGAATATAAAAGTAATACAAATAATTTCATGATCGTAAAGATAAAAATGAGAAGAAAAAAATAAGAGGAGTGGGACTATTCATAGTTATTAAAACAAAATATTTGATAATTTGGATTTGTACCTTTAAACGGTTATAACTTTTGACTCGTGTGTCGACACGACAATTAGAATATATCAAACCGAAGTTAACATTGATACCCATATTTTTAATTGATTTGGGAATGGAACTTCATTATTCGAACCTAATTCCATCATTTATATCACCTATAGAGTGTTTAAAGTTTTTGTCCCATATTTTGCATTTTCGGTTTTAATCAATATGTTCTAATGAAGATGGTTGAGCCAACCAAGAGTATCTTTAAAAATATTTTAATGAATCTCAAAGAAATACAAATAATTTCATGATCCTATAGATAAAAATGAGAAGAAAAAAATAAGAGTAGTGGGACTTTTCACAGTTATAAAAACAAAATATTTGATAAATCGGATTTGTACATTTAAACGGTCATAACTTTTGACTCTTGTATCGAAACGACTTTTAAAATCTATCAAATCGAAGCTCGTACCGATTCCCATTTTCTTATTTCACCAGGCAATGGAACTTCATTATTCGAACCTAAATTTCATCATTTACTTCACTTATCGAGGGTTTAAATTTATTGTAGTATATTTTTAATAACGGTTTTATTCAATATAGTTGTAACGAAGATGGATTAGCCAATCAAGAGTAAGTTTAAAACTATTCTAATGAATATAAAAGTAATACAAATAATTTCATGATCGTAAAGATAAAAATGAGAAGAAAAAAATAAGATGAGTGGGACTATTCATAGTTATTAAAACAAAATATTTGATAATTTGGATTTGTACCTTTAAACGGTTATAACTTTTGACTCGTGTGTCGACACGACAATTAGAATATATCAAACCGAAGTTAACATTGATACCCATATTTTTAATTGATTTGGGAATGGAACTTCATTATTCGAACCTAATTCCATCATTTATATCACCTATAGAGTGTTTAAAGTTTTTGTCCCATATTTTGCATTTTCGGTTTTAATCAATATGTTCTAATGAAGATGGTTGAGGCAACCAAGAGTATCTTTAAAAATATTTTAATGAATCTCAAAGAAATACAAATAATTTCATGATCCTATAGATAAAAATGAGAAGAAAAAAATAAGAGTAGTGGGACTTTTCACAGTTATAAAAACAAAATATTTGATAAATCGGATTTGTACATTTAAACGGTCATAACTTTTGACTCGTGTATCGAAACGACTGTTAAAATCTATCAAATCGAAGCTCGTACCGATTCCCATTTTCTTATTTCACCAGGCAATGGAACTTCATTATTCGAACCTAAATTTCATCATTTACTTCACTTATCGAGGGTTTAAAGTTATTGTAGTATATTTTTAATAACGGTTTTATTCAATATAGTTGTAACGGAGATGGATTAGCCAACCAAGAGTATGTTTAAAACTATTCTAATAAATATAAAAGTAATACAAATAATTTCATGATCGTAAAGATAAAAATGAGAAGAAAAAAATAAGAGGAGTGGGACTATTCATAGTTATTAAAACAAAATATTTGATAATTTGGATTTGTACCTTTAAACGGTTATAACTTTTGACTCGTGTGTCGACACGACAATTAGAATATATCAAACCGAAGTTAACATTGATACCCATATTTTTAATTGATTTGGGAATGGAACTTCATTATTCGAACCTAATTCCATCATTTATATCACCTATAGAGTGTTTAAAGTTTTTGTCCCATATTTTGCATTTTCGGTTTTAATCAATATGTTCTAATGAAGATGGTTGAGCCAACCAAGAGTATCTTTAAAAATATTTTAATGAATCTCAAAGAAATACAAATAATTTCATGATCCTATAGATAAAAATGAGAAGAAAAAAATAAGAGTAGTGGGACTTTTCACAGTTATAAAAACAAAATATTTGATAAATCGGATTTGTACATTTAAACGGTCATAACTTTTGACTCTTGTATCGAAACGACTGTTAAAATCTATCAAATCGAAGCTCGTACCGATTCCCATTTTCTTATTTCACCAGGCAATGGAACTTCATTATTCGAACCTAAATTTCATCATTTACTTCACTTATCGAGGGTTTAAATTTATTGTAGTATATTTTTAATAACGGTTTTATTCAATATAGTTGTAACGAAGATGGATTAGCCAATCAAGAGTATGTTTAAAACTATTCTAATGAATATAAAAGTAATACAAATAATTTCATGATCGTAAAGATAAAAATGAGAAGAAAAAAATAAGAGGAGTGGGACTATTCATAGTTATTAAAACAAAATATTTGATAATTTGGATTTGTACCTTTAAACGGTTATAACTTTTGACTCGTGTGTCGACACGACAATTAGAATATATCAAACCGAAGTTAACATTGATACCCATATTTTTAATTGATTTGGGAATGGAACTTCATTATTCGAACCTAATTCCATCATTTATATCACCTATAGAGTGTTTAAAGTTTTTGTCCCATATTTTGCATTTTCGGTTTTAATCAATATGTTCTAATGAAGATGGTTGAGCCAACCAAGAGTATCTTTAAAAATATTTTAATGAATCTCAAAGAAATACAAATAATTTCATGATCCTATAGATAAAAATGAGAAGAAAAAAATAAGAGTAGTGGGACTTTTCACAGTTATAAAAACAAAATATTTGATAAATCGGATTTGTACATTTAAACGGTCATAACTTTTGACTCTTGTATCGAAACGACTTTTAAAATCTATCAAATCGAAGCTCGTACCGATTCCCATTTTCTTATTTCACCAGGCAATGGAACTTCATTATTCGAACCTAAATTTCATCATTTACTTCACTTATCGAGGGTTTAAATTTATTGTAGTATATTTTTAATAACGGTTTTATTCAATATAGTTGTAACGAAGATGGATTAGCCAATCAAGAGTAAGTTTAAAACTATTCTAATGAATATAAAAGTAATACAAATAATTTCATGATCGTAAAGATAAAAATGAGAAGAAAAAAATAAGAGGAGTGGGACTATTCATAGTTATTAAAACAAAATATTTGATAATTTGGATTTGTACCTTTAAACGGTTATAACTTTTGACTCGTGTGTCGACACGACAATTAGAATATATCAAACCGAAGTTAACATTGATACCCATATTTTTAATTGATTTGGGAATGGAACTTCATTATTCGAACCTAATTCCATCATTTATATCACCTATAGAGTGTTTAAAGTTTTTGTCCCATATTTTGCATTTTCGGTTTTAATCAATATGTTCTAATGAAGATGGTTGAGGCAACCAAGAGTATCTTTAAAAATATTTTAATGAATCTCAAAGAAATACAAATAATTTCATGATCCTATAGATAAAAATGAGAAGAAAAAAATAAGAGTAGTGGGACTTTTCACAGTTATAAAAACAAAATATTTGATAAATCGGATTTGTACATTTAAACGGTCATAACTTTTGACTCGTGTATCGAAACGACTGTTAAAATCTATCAAATCGAAGCTCGTACCGATTCCCATTTTCTTATTTCACCAGGCAATGGAACTTCATTATTCGAACCTAAATTTCATCATTTACTTCACTTATCGAGGGTTTAAATTTATTGTAGTATATTTTTAATAACGGTTTTATTCAATATAGTTGTAACGAAGATGGATTAGCCAATCAAGAGTATGTTTAAAACTATTCTAATGAATATAAAAGTAATACAAATAATTTCATGATCGTAAAGATAAAAATGAGAAGAAAAAAATAAGAGGAGTGGGACTATTCATAGTTATTAAAACAAAATATTTGATAATTTGGATTTGTACCTTTAAACGGTTATAACTTTTGACTCGTGTGTCGACACGACAATTAGAATATATCAAACCGAAGTTAACATTGATACCCATATTTTTAATTGATTTGGGAATGGAACTTCATTATTCGAACCTAATTCCATCATTTATATCACCTATAGAGTGTTTAAAGTTTTTGTCCCATATTTTGCATTTTCGGTTTTAATCAATATGTTCTAATGAAGATGGTTGAGCCAACCAAGAGTATCTTTAAAAATATTTTAATGAATCTCAAAGAAATACAAATAATTTCATGATCCTATAGATAAAAATGAGAAGAAAAAAATAAGAGTAGTGGGACTTTTCACAGTTATAAAAACAAAATATTTGATAAATCGGATTTGTACATTTAAACGGTCATAACTTTTGACTCTTGTATCGAAACGACTTTTAAAATCTATCAAATCGAAGCTCGTACCGATTCCCAATTTCTTATTTCACCAGGCAATGGAACTTCATTATTCGAACCTAAATTTCATCATTTACTTCACTTATCGAGGGTTTAAATTTATTGTAGTATATTTTTAATAACGGTTTTATTCAATATAGTTGTAACGAAGATGGATTAGCCAATCAAGAGTATGTTTAAAACTATTCTAATGAATATAAAAGTAATACAAATAATTTCATGATCGTAAAGATAAAAATGAGAAGAAAAAAATAAGAGGAGTGGGACTATTCATAGTTATTAAAACAAAATATTTGATAATTTGGATTTGTACCTTTAAACGGTTATAACTTTTGACTCGTGTGTCGACACGACAATTAGAATATATCAAACCGAAGTTAACATTGATACCCATATTTTTAATTGATTTGGGAATGGAACTTCATTATTCGAACCTAATTCCATCATTTATATCACCTATAGAGTGTTTAAAGTTTTTGTCCCATATTTTGCATTTTCGGTTTTAATCAATATGTTCTAATGAAGATGGTTGAGCCAACCAAGAGTATCTTTAAAAATATTTTAATGAATCTCAAAGAAATACAAATAATTTCATGATCCTATAGATAAAAATGAGAAGAAAAAAATAAGAGTAGTGGGACTTTTCACAGTTATAAAAACAAAATATTTGATAAATCGGATTTGTACATTTAAACGGTCATAACTTTTGACTCTTGTATCGAAACGACTTTTAAAATCTATCAAATCGAAGCTCGTACCGATTCCCATTTTCTTATTTCACCAGGCAATGGAACTTCATTATTCGAACCTAAATTTCATCATTTACTTCACTTATCGAGGGTTTAAATTTATTGTAGTATATTTTTAATAACGGTTTTATTCAATATAGTTGTAACGAAGATGGATTAGCCAATCAAGAGTAAGTTTAAAACTATTCTAATGAATATAAAAGTAATACAAATAATTTCATGATCGTAAAGATAAAAATGAGAAGAAAAAAATAAGAGGAGTGGGACTATTCATAGTTATTAAAACAAAATATTTGATAATTTGGATTTGTACCTTTAAACGGTTATAACTTTTGACTCGTGTGTCGACACGACAATTAGAATATATCAAACCGAAGTTAACATTGATACCCATATTTTTAATTGATTTGGGAATGGAACTTCATTATTCGAACCTAATTCCATCATTTATATCACCTATAGAGTGTTTAAAGTTTTTGTCCCATATTTTGCATTTTCGGTTTTAATCAATATGTTCTAATGAAGATGGTTGAGGCAACCAAGAGTATCTTTAAAAATATTTTAATGAATCTCAAAGAAATACAAATAATTTCATGATCCTATAGATAAAAATGAGAAGAAAAAAATAAGAGTAGTGGGACTTTTCACAGTTATAAAAACAAAATATTTGATAAATCGGATTTGTACATTTAAACGGTCATAACTTTTGACTCGTGTATCGAAACGACTGTTAAAATCTATCAAATCGAAGCTCGTACCGATTCCCATTTTCTTATTTCACCAGGCAATGGAACTTCATTATTCGAACCTAAATTTCATCATTTACTTCACTTATCGAGGGTTTAAAGTTATTGTAGTATATTTTTAATAACGGTTTTATTCAATATAGTTGTAACGGAGATGGATTAGCCAACCAAGAGTATGTTTAAAACTATTCTAATAAATATAAAAGTAATACAAATAATTTCATGATCGTAAAGATAAAAATGAGAAGAAAAAAATAAGAGGAGTGGGACTATTCATAGTTATTAAAACAAAATATTTGATAATTTGGATTTGTACCTTTAAACGGTTATAACTTTTGACTCGTGTGTCGACACGACAATTAGAATATATCAAACCGAAGTTAACATTGATACCCATATTTTTAATTGATTTGGGAATGGAACTTCATTATTCGAACCTAATTCCATCATTTATATCACCTATAGAGTGTTTAAAGTTTTTGTCCCATATTTTGCATTTTCGGTTTTAATCAATATGTTCTAATGAAGATGGTTGAGGCAACCAAGAGTATCTTTAAAAATATTTTAATGAATCTCAAAGAAATACAAATAATTTCATGATCCTATAGATAAAAATGAGAAGAAAAAAATAAGAGTAGTGGGACTTTTCACAGTTATAAAAACAAAATATTTGATAAATCGGATTTGTACATTTAAACGGTCATAACTTTTGACTCTTGTATCGAAACGACTGTTAAAATCTATCAAATCGAAGCTCGTACCGATTCCCATTTTCTTATTTCACCAGGCAATGGAACTTCATTATTCGAACCTAAATTTCATCATTTACTTCACTTATCGAGGGTTTAAATTTATTGTAGTATATTTTTAATAACGGTTTTATTCAATATAGTTGTAATGCAGATGGATTAGCCAATCAAGAGTATGTTTAAAACTATTCTAATGAATATAAAAGTAATACAAATAATTTCATGATCGTAAAGATAAAAATGAGAAGAAAAAAATAAGAGGAGTGGGACTATTCATAGTTATTAAAACAAAATATTTGATAATTTGGATTTGTACCTTTAAACGGTTATAACTTTTGACTCGTGTGTCGACACGACAATTAGAATATATCAAACCGAAGTTAACATTGATACCCATATTTTTAATTGATTTGGGAATGGAACTTCATTATTCGAACCTAATTCCATCATTTATATCACCTATAGAGTGTTTAAAGTTTTTGTCCCATATTTTGCATTTTCGGTTTTAATCAATATGTTCTAATGAAGATGGTTGAGCCAACCAAGAGTATGTTTAAAACTATTCTAATAAATATAAAAGTAATACAAATAATTTCATGATCGTAAAGATAAAAATGAGAAGAAAAAAATAAGAGGAGTGGGAGTATTCATAGTTATTAAATCAAAATATTTGATAATTTGGATTTGTACCTTTAAACGGTTATAACTTTTGACTCGTGTGTCGACACGACAATTAGAATATATCAAACCGAAGTTAACATTGATACCCATATTTTTAATTGATTTGGGAATGGAACTTCATTATTCGAACCTAATTCCATCATTTATATCACCTATAGAGTGTTTAAAGTTTTTGTCCCATATTTTGCATTTTCGGTTTTAATCAATATGTTCTAATGAAGATGGTTGAGCCAACCAAGAGTATCTTTAAAAATATTTTAATGAATCTCAAAGAAATACAAATAATTTCATTATCCTATAGATAAAAATGAGAAGAAAAAAATAAGAGTAGTGGGACTTTTCACAGTTATAAAAACAAAATATTTGATAAATCGGATTTGTACATTTAAACGGTCATAACTTTTGACTCTTGTATCGAAACGACTGTTAAAATCTATCAAATCGAAGCTCGTACCGATTCCCATTTTCTTATTTCACCAGGCAATGGAACTTCATTATTCGAACCTAAATTTCATCATTTACTTCACTTATCGAGGGTTTAAATTTATTGTAGTATATTTTTAATAACGGTTTTATTCAATATAGTTGTAATGCAGATGGATTAGCCAATCAAGAGTATGTTTAAAACTATTCTAATGAATATAAAAGTAATACAAATAATTTCATGATCGTAAAGATAAAAATGAGAAGAAAAAAATAAGAGGAGTGGGACTATTCATAGTTATTAAAACAAAATATTTGATAATTTGGATTTGTACCTTTAAACGGTTATAACTTTTGACTCGTGTGTCGACACGACAATTAGAATATATCAAACCGAAGTTAACATTGATACCCATATTTTTAATTGATTTGGGAATGGAACTTCATTATTCGAACCTAATTCCATCATTTATATCACCTATAGAGTGTTTAAAGTTTTTGTCCCATATTTTGCATTTTCGGTTTTAATCAATATGTTCTAATGAAGATGGTTGAGCCAACCAAGAGTATCTTTAAAAATATTTTAATGAATCTCAAAGAAATACAAATAATTTCATGATCCTATAGATAAAAATGAGAAGAAAAAAATAAGAGTAGTGGGACTTTTCACAGTTATAAAAACAAAATATTAGATAAATTGGATTTGTACATTTAAACGGTCATAACTTTTGACTCATGTATCGAAACGACTGTTAAAATCTATCAAATCAAAGCTCGTACCGATTGCCATTTTCTTATTTCACCAGGCAATGGAACTTCATTATTCGAACCTAAATTTCATCATTTACTTCACTTATCGAGGGTTTAAAGTTATTGTAGTATATTTTTAATAACGGTTTTATTCAATATAGTTGTAACGGAGATGGATTAGCCAACCAAGAGTATGTTTAAAACTATTCTAATAAATATAAAAGTAATACAAATAATTTCATGATCGTAAAGATAAAAATGAGAAGAAAAAAATAAGAGGAGTGGGACTATTCATAGTTATTAAAACAAAATATTTCATAATTTGGATTTGTACCTTTAAACGGTTATAACTTTTGACTCGTGTGTCGACACGACAATTAGAATATATCAAACCGAAGTTAACATTGATACCCATATTTTTAATTGATTTGGGAATGGAACTTCATTATTCGAACCTAATTCCATCATTTATATCACCTATAGAGTGTTTAAAGTTTTTGTCCCATATTTTGCATTTTCGGTTTTAATCAATATGTTCTAATGAAGATGGTTGAGCCAACCAAGAGTATCTTTAAAAATATTTTAATGAATCTCAAAGAAATACAAATAATTTCATGATCCTATAGATAAAAATGAGAAGAAAAAAATAAGAGTAGTGGGACTTTTCACAGTTATAAAAACAAAATATTTGATAAATCGGATTTGTACATTTAAACGGTCATAACTTTTGACTCTTGTATCGAAACGACTGTTAAAATCTATCAAATCGAAGCTCGTACCGATTCCCATTTTCTTATTTCACCAGGCAATGGAACTTCATTATTCGAACCTAAATTTCATCATTTACTTCACTTATCGAGGGTTTAAATTTATTGTAGTATATTTTTAATAACGGTTTTATTCAATATAGTTGTAACGAAGATGGATTAGCCAATCAAGAGTATGTTTAAAACTATTCTAATGAATATAAAAGTAATACAAATAATTTCATGATCGTAAAGATAAAAATGAGAAGAAAAAAATAAGAGGAGTGGGACTATTCATAGTTATTAAAACAAAATATTTGATAATTTGGATTTGTACCTTTAAACGGTTATAACTTTTGACTCGTGTGTCGACACGACAATTAGAATATATCAAACCGAAGTTAACATTGATACCCATATTTTTAATTGATTTAGGAATGGAACTTCATTATTCGAACCTAATTCCATCATTTATATCACCTATAGAGTGTTTAAAGTTTTTGTCCCATATTTTGCATTTTCGGTTTTAATCAATATGTTCTAATGAAGATGGTTGAGCCAACCAAGAGTATCTTTAAAAATATTTTAATGAATCTCAAAGAAATACAAATAATTTCATGATCCTATAGATAAAAATGAGAAGAAAAAAATAAGAGTAGTGGGACTTTTCACAGTTATAAAAACAAAATATTTGATAAATCGGATTTGTACATTTAAACGGTCATAACTTTTGACTCTTGTATCGAAACGACTTTTAAAATCTATCAAATCGAAGCTCGTACCGATTCCCATTTTCTTATTTCACCAGGCAATGGAACTTCATTATTCGAACCTAAATTTCATCATTTACTTCACTTATCGAGGGTTTAAATTTATTGTAGTATATTTTTAATAACGGTTTTATTCAATATAGTTGTAACGAAGATGGATTAGCCAATCAAGAGTAAGTTTAAAACTATTCTAATGAATATAAAAGTAATACAAATAATTTCATGATCGTAAAGATAAAAATGAGAAGAAAAAAATAAGAGGAGTGGGACTATTCATAGTTATTAAAACAAAATATTTGATAATTTGGATTTGTACCTTTAAACGGTTATAACTTTTGACTCGTGTGTCGACACGACAATTAGAATATATCAAACCGAAGTTAACATTGATACCCATATTTTTAATTGATTTGGGAATGGAACTTCATTATTCGAACCTAATTCCATCATTTATATCACCTATAGAGTGTTTAAAGTTTTTGTCCCATATTTTGCATTTTCGGTTTTAATCAATATGTTCTAATGAAGATGGTTGAGGCAACCAAGAGTATCTTTAAAAATATTTTAATGAATCTCAAAGAAATACAAATAATTTCATGATCCTATAGATAAAAATGAGAAGAAAAAAATAAGAGTAGTGGGACTTTTCACAGTTATAAAAACAAAATATTTGATAAATCGGATTTGTACATTTAAACGGTCATAACTTTTGACTCGTGTATCGAAACGACTGTTAAAATCTATCAAATCGAAGCTCGTACCGATTCCCATTTTCTTATTTCACCAGGCAATGGAACTTCATTATTCGAACCTAAATTTCATCATTTACTTCACTTATCGAGGGTTTAAAGTTATTGTAGTATATTTTTAATAACGGTTTTATTCAATATAGTTGTAACGGAGATGGATTAGCCAACCAAGAGTATGTTTAAAACTATTCTAATAAATATAAAAGTAATACAAATAATTTCATGATCGTAAAGATAAAAATGAGAAGAAAAAAATAAGAGGAGTGGGACTATTCATAGTTATTAAAACAAAATATTTGATAATTTGGATTTGTACCTTTAAACGGTTATAACTTTTGACTCGTGTGTCGACACGACAATTAGAATATATCAAACCGAAGTTAACATTGATACCCATATTTTTAATTGATTTGGGAATGGAACTTCATTATTCGAACCTAATTCCATCATTTATATCACCTATAGAGTGTTTAAAGTTTTTGTCCCATATTTTGCATTTTCGGTTTTAATCAATATGTTCTAATGAAGATGGTTGAGCCAACCAAGAGTATCTTTAAAAATATTTTAATGAATCTCAAAGAAATACAAATAATTTCATGATCCTATAGATAAAAATGAGAAGAAAAAAATAAGAGTAGTGGGACTTTTCACAGTTATAAAAACAAAATATTTGATAAATCGGATTTGTACATTTAAACGGTCATAACTTTTGACTCTTGTATCGAAACGACTGTTAAAATCTATCAAATCGAAGCTCGTACCGATTCCCATTTTCTTATTTCACCAGGCAATGGAACTTCATTATTCGAACCTAAATTTCATCATTTACTTCACTTATCGAGGGTTTAAATTTATTGTAGTATATTTTTAATAACGGTTTTATTCAATATAGTTGTAACGAAGATGGATTAGCCAATCAAGAGTATGTTTAAAACTATTCTAATGAATATAAAAGTAATACAAATAATTTCATGATCGTAAAGATAAAAATGAGAAGAAAAAAATAAGAGGAGTGGGACTATTCATAGTTATTAAAACAAAATATTTGATAATTTGGATTTGTACCTTTAAACGGTTATAACTTTTGACTCGTGTGTCGACACGACAATTAGAATATATCAAACCGAAGTTAACATTGATACCCATATTTTTAATTGATTTGGGAATGGAACTTCATTATTCGAACCTAATTCCATCATTTATATCACCTATAGAGTGTTTAAAGTTTTTGTCCCATATTTTGCATTTTCGGTTTTAATCAATATGTTCTAATGAAGATGGTTGAGCCAACCAAGAGTATCTTTAAAAATATTTTAATGAATCTCAAAGAAATACAAATAATTTCATGATCCTATAGATAAAAATGAGAAGAAAAAAATAAGAGTAGTGGGACTTTTCACAGTTATAAAAACAAAATATTTGATAAATCGGATTTGTACATTTAAACGGTCATAACTTTTGACTCTTGTATCGAAACGACTTTTAAAATCTATCAAATCGAAGCTCGTACCGATTCCCAATTTCTTATTTCACCAGGCAATGGAACTTCATTATTCGAACCTAAATTTCATCATTTACTTCACTTATCGAGGGTTTAAATTTATTGTAGTATATTTTTAATAACGGTTTTATTCAATATAGTTGTAACGAAGATGGATTAGCCAATCAAGAGTATGTTTAAAACTATTCTAATGAATATAAAAGTAATACAAATAATTTCATGATCGTAAAGATAAAAATGAGAAGAAAAAAATAAGAGGAGTGGGACTATTCATAGTTATTAAAACAAAATATTTGATAATTTGGATTTGTACCTTTAAACGGTTATAACTTTTGACTCGTGTGTCGACACGACAATTAGAATATATCAAACCGAAGTTAACATTGATACCCATATTTTTAATTGATTTGGGAATGGAACTTCATTATTCGAACCTAATTCCATCATTTATATCACCTATAGAGTGTTTAAAGTTTTTGTCCCATATTTTGCATTTTCGGTTTTAATCAATATGTTCTAATGAAGATGGTTGAGCCAACCAAGAGTATCTTTAAAAATATTTTAATGAATCTCAAAGAAATACAAATAATTTCATGATCCTATAGATAAAAATGAGAAGAAAAAAATAAGAGTAGTGGGACTTTTCACAGTTATAAAAACAAAATATTTGATAAATCGGATTTGTACATTTAAACGGTCATAACTTTTGACTCTTGTATCGAAACGACTTTTAAAATCTATCAAATCGAAGCTCGTACCGATTCCCATTTTCTTATTTCACCAGGCAATGGAACTTCATTATTCGAACCTAAATTTCATCATTTACTTCACTTATCGAGGGTTTAAATTTATTGTAGTATATTTTTAATAACGGTTTTATTCAATATAGTTGTAACGAAGATGGATTAGCCAATCAAGAGTAAGTTTAAAACTATTCTAATGAATATAAAAGTAATACAAATAATTTCATGATCGTAAAGATAAAAATGAGAAGAAAAAAATAAGAGGAGTGGGACTATTCATAGTTATTAAAACAAAATATTTGATAATTTGGATTTGTACCTTTAAACGGTTATAACTTTTGACTCGTGTGTCGACACGACAATTAGAATATATCAAACCGAAGTTAACATTGATACCCATATTTTTAATTGATTTGGGAATGGAACTTCATTATTCGAACCTAATTCCATCATTTATATCACCTATAGAGTGTTTAAAGTTTTTGTCCCATATTTTGCATTTTCGGTTTTAATCAATATGTTCTAATGAAGATGGTTGAGCCAACCAAGAGTATCTTTAAAAATATTTTAATGAATCTCAAAGAAATACAAATAATTTCATGATCCTATAGATAAAAATGAGAAGAAAAAAATAAGAGTAGTGGGACTTTTCACAGTTATAAAAACAAAATATTTGATAAATCGGATTTGTACATTTAAACGGTCATAACTTTTGACTCTTGTATCGAAACGACTGTTAAAATCTATCAAATCGAAGCTCGTACCGATTCCCATTTTCTTATTTCACCAGGCAATGGAACTTCATTATTCGAACCTAAATTTCATCATTTACTTCACTTATCGAGGGTTTAAATTTATTGTAGTATATTTTTAATAACGGTTTTATTCAATATAGTTGTAACGAAGATGGATTAGCCAATCAAGAGTATGTTTAAAACTATTCTAATGAATATAAAAGTAATACAAATAATTTCATGATCGTAAAGATAAAAATGAGAAGAAAAAAATAAGAGGAGTGGGACTATTCATAGTTATTAAAACAAAATATTTGATAATTTGGATTTGTACCTTTAAACGGTTATAACTTTTGACTCGTGTGTCGACACGACAATTAGAATATATCAAACCGAAGTTAACATTGATACCCATATTTTTAATTGATTTGGGAATGGAACTTCATTATTCGAACCTAATTCCATCATTTATATCACCTATAGAGTGTTTAAAGTTTTTGTCCCATATTTTGCATTTTCGGTTTTAATCAATATGTTCTAATGAAGATGGTTGAGCCAACCAAGAGTATCTTTAAAAATATTTTAATGAATCTCAAAGAAATACAAATAATTTCATGATCCTATAGATAAAAATGAGAAGAAAAAAATAAGAGTAGTGGGACTTTTCACAGTTATAAAAACAAAATATTTGATAAATCGGATTTGTACATTTAAACGGTCATAACTTTTGACTCTTGTATCGAAACGACTTTTAAAATCTATCAAATCGAAGCTCGTACCGATTCCCAATTTCTTATTTCACCAGGCAATGGAACTTCATTATTCGAACCTAAATTTCATCATTTACTTCACTTATCGAGGGTTTAAATTTATTGTAGTATATTTTTAATAACGGTTTTATTCAATATAGTTGTAACGAAGATGGATTAGCCAATCAAGAGTATGTTTAAAACTATTCTAATGAATATAAAAGTAATACAAATAATTTCATGATCGTAAAGATAAAAATGAGAAGAAAAAAATAAGAGGAGTGGGACTATTCATAGTTATTAAAACAAAATATTTGATAATTTGGATTTGTACCTTTAAACGGTTATAACTTTTGACTCGTGTGTCGACACGACAATTAGAATATATCAAACCGAAGTTAACATTGATACCCATATTTTTAATTGATTTGGGAATGGAACTTCATTATTCGAACCTAATTCCATCATTTATATCACCTATAGAGTGTTTAAAGTTTTTGTCCCATATTTTGCATTTTCGGTTTTAATCAATATGTTCTAATGAAGATGGTTGAGCCAACCAAGAGTATCTTTAAAAATATTTTAATGAATCTCAAAGAAATACAAATAATTTCATGATCCTATAGATAAAAATGAGAAGAAAAAAATAAGAGTAGTGGGACTTTTCACAGTTATAAAAACAAAATATTTGATAAATCGGATTTGTACATTTAAACGGTCATAACTTTTGACTCTTGTATCGAAACGACTTTTAAAATCTATCAAATCGAAGCTCGTACCGATTCCCATTTTCTTATTTCACCAGGCAATGGAACTTCATTATTCGAACCTAAATTTCATCATTTACTTCACTTATCGAGGGTTTAAATTTATTGTAGTATATTTTTAATAACGGTTTTATTCAATATAGTTGTAACGAAGATGGATTAGCCAATCAAGAGTAAGTTTAAAACTATTCTAATGAATATAAAAGTAATACAAATAATTTCATGATCGTAAAGATAAAAATGAGAAGAAAAAAATAAGAGGAGTGGGACTATTCATAGTTATTAAAACAAAATATTTGATAATTTGGATTTGTACCTTTAAACGGTTATAACTTTTGACTCGTGTGTCGACACGACAATTAGAATATATCAAACCGAAGTTAACATTGATACCCATATTTTTAATTGATTTGGGAATGGAACTTCATTATTCGAACCTAATTCCATCATTTATATCACCTATAGAGTGTTTAAAGTTTTTGTCCCATATTTTGCATTTTCGGTTTTAATCAATATGTTCTAATGAAGATGGTTGAGGCAACCAAGAGTATCTTTAAAAATATTTTAATGAATCTCAAAGAAATACAAATAATTTCATGATCCTATAGATAAAAATGAGAAGAAAAAAATAAGAGTAGTGGGACTTTTCACAGTTATAAAAACAAAATATTTGATAAATCGGATTTGTACATTTAAACGGTCATAACTTTTGACTCGTGTATCGAAACGACTGTTAAAATCTATCAAATCGAAGCTCGTACCGATTCCCATTTTCTTATTTCACCAGGCAATGGAACTTCATTATTCGAACCTAAATTTCATCATTTACTTCACTTATCGAGGGTTTAAAGTTATTGTAGTATATTTTTAATAACGGTTTTATTCAATATAGTTGTAACGGAGATGGATTAGCCAACCAAGAGTATGTTTAAAACTATTCTAATAAATATAAAAGTAATACAAATAATTTCATGATCGTAAAGATAAAAATGAGAAGAAAAAAATAAGAGGAGTGGGACTATTCATAGTTATTAAAACAAAATATTTGATAATTTGGATTTGTACCTTTAAACGGTTATAACTTTTGACTCGTGTGTCGACACGACAATTAGAATATATCAAACCGAAGTTAACATTGATACCCATATTTTTAATTGATTTGGGAATGGAACTTCATTATTCGAACCTAATTCCATCATTTATATCACCTATAGAGTGTTTAAAGTTTTTGTCCCATATTTTGCATTTTCGGTTTTAATCAATATGTTCTAATGAAGATGGTTGAGCCAACCAAGAGTATCTTTAAAAATATTTTAATGAATCTCAAAGAAATACAAATAATTTCATGATCCTATAGATAAAAATGAGAAGAAAAAAATAAGAGTAGTGGGACTTTTCACAGTTATAAAAACAAAATATTTGATAAATCGGATTTGTACATTTAAACGGTCATAACTTTTGACTCTTGTATCGAAACGACTGTTAAAATCTATCAAATCGAAGCTCGTACCGATTCCCATTTTCTTATTTCACCAGGCAATGGAACTTCATTATTCGAACCTAAATTTCATCATTTACTTCACTTATCGAGGGTTTAAATTTATTGTAGTATATTTTTAATAACGGTTTTATTCAATATAGTTGTAATGCAGATGGATTAGCCAATCAAGAGTATGTTTAAAACTATTCTAATGAATATAAAAGTAATACAAATAATTTCATGATCGTAAAGATAAAAATGAGAAGAAAAAAATAAGAGGAGTGGGACTATTCATAGTTATTAAAACAAAATATTTGATAATTTGGATTTGTACCTTTAAACGGTTATAACTTTTGACTCGTGTGTCGACACGACAATTAGAATATATCAAACCGAAGTTAACATTGATACCCATATTTTTAATTGATTTGGGAATGGAACTTCATTATTCGAACCTAATTCCATCATTTATATCACCTATAGAGTGTTTAAAGTTTTTGTCCCATATTTTGCATTTTCGGTTTTAATCAATATGTTCTAATGAAGATGGTTGAGCCAACCAAGAGTATCTTTAAAAATATTTTAATGAATCTCAAAGAAATACAAATAATTTCATGATCCTATAGATAAAAATGAGAAGAAAAAAATAAGAGTAGTGGGACTTTTCACAGTTATAAAAACAAAATATTAGATAAATTGGATTTGTACATTTAAACGGTCATAACTTTTGACTCATGTATCGAAACGACTGTTAAAATCTATCAAATCAAAGCTCGTACCGATTGCCATTTTCTTATTTCACCAGGCAATGGAACTTCATTATTCGAACCTAAATTTCATCATTTACTTCACTTATCGAGGGTTTAAAGTTATTGTAGTATATTTTTAATAACGGTTTTATTCAATATAGTTGTAACGGAGATGGATTAGCCAACCAAGAGTATGTTTAAAACTATTCTAATAAATATAAAAGTAATACAAATAATTTCATGATCGTAAAGATAAAAATGAGAAGAAAAAAATAAGAGGAGTGGGAGTATTCATAGTTATTAAATCAAAATATTTGATAATTTGGATTTGTACCTTTAAACGGTTATAACTTTTGACTCGTGTGTCGACACGACAATTAGAATATATCAAACCGAAGTTAACATTGATACCCATATTTTTAATTGATTTGGGAATGGAACTTCATTATTCGAACCTAATTCCATCATTTATATCACCTATAGAGTGTTTAAAGTTTTTGTCCCATATTTTGCATTTTCGGTTTTAATCAATATGTTCTAATGAAGATGGTTGAGCCAACCAAGAGTATCTTTAAAAATATTTTAATGAATCTCAAAGAAATACAAATAATTTCATTATCCTATAGATAAAAATGAGAAGAAAAAAATAAGAGTAGTGGGACTTTTCACAGTTATAAAAACAAAATATTTGATAAATCGGATTTGTACATTTAAACGGTCATAACTTTTGACTCTTGTATCGAAACGACTGTTAAAATCTATCAAATCGAAGCTCGTACCGATTCCCATTTTCTTATTTCACCAGGCAATGGAACTTCATTATTCGAACCTAAATTTCATCATTTACTTCACTTATCGAGGGTTTAAATTTATTGTAGTATATTTTTAATAACGGTTTTATTCAATATAGTTGTAATGCAGATGGATTAGCCAATCAAGAGTATGTTTAAAACTATTCTAATGAATATAAAAGTAATACAAATAATTTCATGATCGTAAAGATAAAAATGAGAAGAAAAAAATAAGAGGAGTGGGACTATTCATAGTTATTAAAACAAAATATTTGATAATTTGGATTTGTACCTTTAAACGGTTATAACTTTTGACTCGTGTGTCGACACGACAATTAGAATATATCAAACCGAAGTTAACATTGATACCCATATTTTTAATTGATTTGGGAATGGAACTTCATTATTCGAACCTAATTCCATCATTTATATCACCTATAGAGTGTTTAAAGTTTTTGTCCCATATTTTGCATTTTCGGTTTTAATCAATATGTTCTAATGAAGATGGTTGAGCCAACCAAGAGTATCTTTAAAAATATTTTAATGAATCTCAAAGAAATACAAATAATTTCATGATCCTATAGATAAAAATGAGAAGAAAAAAATAAGAGTAGTGGGACTTTTCACAGTTATAAAAACAAAATATTAGATAAATTGGATTTGTACATTTAAACGGTCATAACTTTTGACTCATGTATCGAAACGACTGTTAAAATCTATCAAATCAAAGCTCGTACCGATTGCCATTTTCTTATTTCACCAGGCAATGGAACTTCATTATTCGAACCTAAATTTCATCATTTACTTCACTTATCGAGGGTTTAAAGTTATTGTAGTATATTTTTAATAACGGTTTTATTCAATATAGTTGTAACGGAGATGGATTAGCCAACCAAGAGTATGTTTAAAACTATTCTAATAAATATAAAAGTAATACAAATAATTTCATGATCGTAAAGATAAAAATGAGAAGAAAAAAATAAGAGGAGTGGGACTATTCATAGTTATTAAAACAAAATATTTCATAATTTGGATTTGTACCTTTAAACGGTTATAACTTTTGACTCGTGTGTCGACACGACAATTAGAATATATCAAACCGAAGTTAACATTGATACCCATATTTTTAATTGATTTGGGAATGGAACTTCATTATTCGAACCTAATTCCATCATTTATATCACCTATAGAGTGTTTAAAGTTTTTGTCCCATATTTTGCATTTTCGGTTTTAATCAATATGTTCTAATGAAGATGGTTGAGCCAACCAAGAGTATCTTTAAAAATATTTTAATGAATCTCAAAGAAATACAAATAATTTCATGATCCTATAGATAAAAATGAGAAGAAAAAAATAAGAGTAGTGGGACTTTTCACAGTTATAAAAACAAAATATTAGATAAATTGGATTTGTACATTTAAACGGTCATAACTTTTGACTCATGTATCGAAACGACTGTTAAAATCTATCAAATCAAAGCTCGTACCGATTGCCATTTTCTTATTTCACCAGGCAATGGAACTTCATTATTCGAACCTAAATTTCATCATTTACTTCACTTATCGAGGGTTTAAAGTTATTGTAGTATATTTTTAATAACGGTTTTATTCAATATAGTTGTAACGGAGATGGATTAGCCAACCAAGAGTATGTTTAAAACTATTCTAATAAATATAAAAGTAATACAAATAATTTCATGATCGTAAAGATAAAAATGAGAAGAAAAAAATAAGAGGAGTGGGACTATTCATAGTTATTAAAACAAAATATTTGATAATTTGGATTTGTACCTTTAAACGGTTATAACTTTTGACTCGTGTGCCGACACGACAATTAGAATATATCAAACCGAAGTTAACATTGATACCCATATTTTTAATTGATTTGGGAATGGAACTTCATTATTCGAACCTAATTGCATCATTTATATCACCTATCGAGTGTTTAAAGTTTTTGTCCCATATTTTGCATTTTCGGTTTTAATCAATATGTTCTAATGAAGATGGTTGAGCCAACCAAGAGTATCTTTAAAAATATTTTAATGAATCTCAAAGAAATACAAATAATTTCATGATCCTATAGATAAAAATGAGAAGAAAAAAATAAGAGTAGTGGGACTTTTCACAGTTATAAAAACAAAATATTTGATAAATCGGATTTGTACGTTTAAACGGTCATAACTTTTGACTCGTGTATCGAAACGACTGTTAAAATCTATCAAATCGAAGCTCGTACCGATTCCCATTTTCTTATTTCACCAGGCAATGGAAATTCATTATTCGAACCTAAATTTCATCATTTAATTCACTTATCGAGGGTTTAAAGTTATTGTAGTATATTTTTAATAACGGTTTTATTCAATATTGTTGTAACGAAGATGGATTAGCCAACCAAGAGTATGTTTAAAACTATTCTATTGAATATAAAAGTAATACAAATAATTTCATGATCGTAAAGATAAAAATGAGAAGAAAAAAATAAGAGGAGTGGGAGTATTCATAGTTATTAAATCAAAATATTTGATAATTTGGATTTGTACCTTTAAACGGTTATAACTTTTGACTCGTGTGTCGACACGACAATTAGAATATATCAAACCGAAGTTAACATTGATACCCATATTTTTAATTGATTTGGGAATGGAACTTCATTATTCGAACCTAATTCCATCATTTATATCACCTATAGAGTGTTTAAAGTTTTTGTCCCATATTTTGCATTTTCGGTTTTAATCAATATGTTCTAATGAAGATGGTTGAGCCAACCAAGAGTATCTTTAAAAATATTTTAATGAATCTCAAAGAAATACAAATAATTTCATTATCCTATAGATAAAAATGAGAAGAAAAAAATAAGAGTAGTGGGACTTTTCACAGTTATAAAAACAAAATATTTGATAAATCGGATTTGTACATTTAAACGGTCATAACTTTTGACTCTTGTATCGAAACGACTGTTAAAATCTATCAAATCGAAGCTCGTACCGATTCCCATTTTCTTATTTCACCAGGCAATGGAACTTCATTATTCGAACCTAAATTTCATCATTTACTTCACTTATCGAGGGTTTAAATTTATTGTAGTATATTTTTAATAACGGTTTTATTCAATATAGTTGTAACGAAGATGGATTAGCCAATCAAGAGTATGTTTAAAACTATTCTAATGAATATAAAAGTAATACAAATAATTTCATGATCGTAAAGATAAAAATGAGAAGAAAAAAATAAGAGGAGTGGGACTATTCATAGTTATTAAAACAAAATATTTCATAATTTGGATTTGTACCTTTAAACGGTTATAACTTTTGACTCGTGTGTCGACACGACAATTAGAATATATCAAACCGAAGTTAACATTGATACCCATATTTTTAATTGATTTGGGAATGGAACTTCATTATTCGAACCTAATTCCATCATTTATATCACCTATAGAGTGTTTAAAGTTTTTGTCCCATATTTTGCATTTTCGGTTTTAATCAATATGTTCTAATGAAGATGGTTGAGCCAACCAAGAGTATCTTTAAAAATATTTTAATGAATCTCAAAGAAATACAAATAATTTCATGATCCTATACATAAAAATGAGAAGAAAAAAATAAGAGTAGTGGGACTTTTCACAGTTATAAAAACAAAATATTTGATAAATCGGATTTGTACATTTAAACGGTCATAACTTTTGACTCGTGTATCGAAACGACTGTTAAAATCTATCAAATCGAAGCTCGTACCGATTCCCATTTTCTTATTTCACCAGGCAATGGAACTTCATTATTCGAACCTAAATTTCATCATTTACTTCACTTATCGAGGGTTTAAAGTTATTGTAGTATATTTTTAATAACGGTTTTATTCAATATTGTTGTAACGAAGATGGATTAGCCAACCAAGAGTATGTTTAAAACTATTCTAATGAATATAAAAGTAATACAAAAAATTTCATGATCGTAAAGATAAAAATGAGAAGAAAAAAATAAGAGGAGTGGGAGTATTCATAGTTATTAAATCAAAATATTTGATAATTTGGATTTGTACCTTTAAACGGTTATAACTTTTGACTCGTGTGTCGACCCGACAATTAGAATATATCAAACCAAAGTTAACATTGATACCCATATTTTTAATTGATTTGGGAATGGAACTTCATTATTCGAACCTAATTCCATCATTTATATCACCTATAGAGTGTTTAAAGTTTTTGTCCCATATTTTGCATTTTCGGTTTTAATCAATATGTTCTAATGAAGATGGTTGAGCCAACCAAGAGTATCTTTAAAAATATTTTAATGAATCTCAAAGAAATACAAATAATTTCATTATCCTATAGATAAAAATGAGAAGAAAAAAATAAGAGTAGTGGGACTTTTCACAGTTATAAAAACAAAATATTTGATAAATCGGATTTGTACATTTAAACGGTCATAACTTTTGACTCTTGTATCGAAACGACTGTTAAAATCTATCAAATCGAAGCTCGTACCGATTCCCATTTTCTTATTTCACCAGGCAATGGAACTTCATTATTCGAACCTAAATTTCATCATTTACTTCACTTATCGAGGGTTTAAATTTATTGTAGTATATTTTTAATAACGGTTTTATTCAATATAGTTGTAACGAAGATGGATTAGCCAATCAAGAGTATGTTTAAAACTATTCTAATGAATATAAAAGTAATACAAATAATTTCATGATCGTAAAGATAAAAATGAGAAGAAAAAAATAAGAGGAGTGGGACTATTCATAGTTATTAAAACAAAATATTTGATAATTTGGATTTGTACCTTTAAACGGTTATAACTTTTGACTCGTGTGTCGACACGACAATTAGAATATATCAAACCGAAGTTAACATTGATACCCATATTTTTAATTGATTTGGGAATGGAACTTCATTATTCGAACCTAATTCCATCATTTATATCACCTATAGAGTGTTTAAAGTTTTTGTCCCATATTTTGCATTTTCGGTTTTAATCAATATGTTCTAATGAAGATGGTTGAGCCAACCAAGAGTATCTTTAAAAATATTTTAATGAATCTCAAAGAAATACAAATAATTTCATGATCCTATACATAAAAATGAGAAGAAAAAAATAAGAGTAGTGGGACTTTTCACAGTTATAAAAACAAAATATTTGATAAATCGGATTTGTACATTTAAACGGTCATAACTTTTGACTCGTGTATCGAAACGACTGTTAAAATCTATCAAATCGAAGCTCGTACCGATTCCCATTTTCTTATTTCACCAGGCAATGGAACTTCATTATTCGAACCTAAATTTCATCATTTACTTCACTTATCGAGGGTTTAAAGTTATTGTAGTATATTTTTAATAACGGTTTTATTCAATATTGTTGTAACGAAGATGGATTAGCCAACCAAGAGTATGTTTAAAACTATTCTAATGAATATAAAAGTAATACAAAAAATTTCATGATCGTAAAGATAAAAATGAGAAGAAAAAAATAAGAGGAGTGGGAGTATTCATAGTTATTAAATCAAAATATTTGATAATTTGGATTTGTACCTTTAAACGGTTATAACTTTTGACTCGTGTGTCGACCCGACAATTAGAATATATCAAACCAAAGTTAACATTGATACCCATATTTTTAATTGATTTGGGAATGGAACTTCATTATTCGAACCTAATTCCATCATTTATATCACCTATAGAGTGTTTAAAGTTTTTGTCCCATATTTTGCATTTTCGGTTTTAATCAATATGTTCTAATGAAGATGGTTGAGCCAACCAAGAGTATCTTTAAAAATATTTTAATGAATCTCAAAGAAATACAAATAATTTCATGATCCTATAGATAAAAATGAGAAGAAAAAAATAAGAGTAGTGGGACTTTTCACAGTTATAAAAACAAAATATTTGATAAATCGGATTTGTACATTTAAACGGTCATAACTTTTGACTCTTGTATCGAAACGACTGTTAAAATCTATCAAATCGAAGCTCGTACCGATTCCCATTTTCTTATTTCACCAGGCAATGGAACTTCATTATTCGAACCTAAATTTCATCATTTACTTCACTTATCGAGGGTTTAAATTTATTGTAGTATATTTTTAATAACGGTTTTATTCAATATAGTTGTAACGAAGATGGATTAGCCAATCAAGAGTATGTTTAAAACTATTCTAATGAATATAAAAGTAATACAAATAATTTCATGATCGTAAAGATAAAAATGAGAAGAAAAAAATAAGAGGAGTGGGACTATTCATAGTTATTAAAACAAAATATTTGATAATTTGGATTTGTACCTTTAAACGGTTATAACTTTTGACTCGTGTGTCGACACGACAATTAGAATATATCAAACCGAAGTTAACATTGATACCCATATTTTTAATTGATTTGGGAATGGAACTTCATTATTCGAACCTAATTGCATCATTTATATCACCTATCGAGTGTTTAAAGTTTTTGTCCCATATTTTGCATTTTCGATTTTAATCAATATGTTCTAATGAAGATGGTTGAGCCAACAAAGAGTATGTTTAAAAATATTTTAATGAATCTCAAAGAAATACAAATAATTTCATGATCCTATAGATAAAAATGAGAAGAAAAAAATAAGAGTAGTGGGACTGTTCAGAGTTATTAAAACAAAATATTTGATAAATCGGATTTGTACCTTTAAACGGTCATAACTTTTGACTCGTGTATCGAAACGACTGTTAAAATATATCAAATCGAAGCTCGTACCGATTCCCGTTTTCTTATTTCCCCAGGCAATGGAACTTCATTATTCGAACCTAAATTCCATCATTTACTTCACTTATCGAGGGTTTAAAGTTATTGTAGTATATTTTTAATAATGGTTTTATTCAATATAGTTGTAATGAAGATGGATTAGCCAACCAAGAGTATGTTTAAAACTATTCTAATGAATATAAAAGTAATACAAATAATTTCATGATCGTAAAGATAAAAATGAGAAGAAAAAAATAAGAGGAGTGGGACTATTCATAGTTATTAAAACAAAATATTTGATAATTTGGATTTGTACCTTTAAACGGTTATAACTTTTGACTCGTGTGTCGAAACGACAATTAGAATATATCAAACCGAAGTTAACATTGATACCCATATTTCTAATTGATTTGGGAATGGAACTTCATTATTCGAACCTAATTCCATCATTTATATCACCTATCGAGTGTTTAAAGTTTTTGTCCCATATTTTGCATTTTCGGTTTTAATCAATATGTTCTAATGAAGATGGTGGAGCCAACCAAGAGTATGTTTAAAACTATTCTAATGAATATTAAAGTAATACAAATAATTTCATGATCCTAAAGATAAAAATGAGAAGAAAAAAAATAAGAGGAGTGGGACTATTCATAGTTATTAAAACAAAATATTTGATAATTTGGATTTGTACCTTTAAACGGTTATAAGTTTTGACTCGTGTGTCGAAACGACAATTAGAATATATCAAACCGAAGTTAACATTGATACCCATATTTTTAATTGATTTGGGAATGGAACTTCATTATTCGAACATAATTCCATCATTTATATCACCTATAGAGTTTTTAAAGTTTTTGTCCCATATTTTGCATTTTCGGTTTTTTATCAATATGTTGTAACGAAGATGGATTAGCCAACCAAGAGTATGTTTAAAACTATTCTAATGAATATAAAAGCAATACAAATAATTTCATGATCCTAAACATAAAAATGAGAAGAAAAAAAAAAGAGGAGTGGGACTATTCATAGTTATTAAAACAAAATATTTGATAATTTGGATTTGTACAATTAAACGGTTATAACTTTTGACTCGTGTGTCGAAACGACAATTAGAATATATCAAACCGAAGTTAAAATTGATACCCATATTTTTAATTGATTTGGGAAAGGAACTTCATTATTCGAACCTAATTCCATCATTTATATCACCTATAGAGTGTTTAAAGTTTTTGTCCCATATTTTGCATTTTCGATTTTAATCAATATGTTCTAATGAAGATGGTGGAGCCAACCAAGAGTATGTTTAAAAATATTTTAATGAATCTCAAAGAAATACAAATAATTTCATGATCCTATAGATAAAAATGAGAAGAAAAAAATAAGAGTAGTGGGACTGTTCACAGTTATTAAAACAAAATATTTGATAATTTGGATTTGTACAATTAAACGGTTATAACTTTTGACTCGTGTGTCGAAACGACAATTAGAATATATCAAACCGAAGTTAAAATTGATACCCATATTTTTAATTGATTTGGGAATGGAACTTCATTATTCGAACCTAATTCCATCATTTATATCACCTATCGAGTGTTTAAAGTTTTTGTCCCATATTTTGCATTTTCGGTTTTAATCAATATGTTCTAATGAAGATGGTGGAGCCAACCCAGAGTATGTTTAAAACTATTCTAATGAATATGAAAGCAATACAAATAATTTCATGATCCTAAACATAAAAATGAGAAGAAAAAAAAAGAGGAGTGGGACTATTCATAGTTATTAAAACAAAATATTTGATAATTTGGATTTGTACAATTAAACGGTTATAACTTTTGACTCGTGTGTCGAAACGACAATTAGAATATATCAAACCGAAGTTAAAATTGATACCCATATTTTTAATTGATTTGGGAATGGAACTTCATTATTCGAACCTAATTCCATCATTTATATCACCTATAGAGTGTTTAAAGTTTTTGTCCCATATTTTGCATTTTCGATTTTAATCAATATGTTGTAACGAAGATGGATTAGCCAACCAAGAGTATGTTCAAAACTATTCTAATGAATATAAAAGTAATACAAATAATTTCATGATCGTAAAGATAAAAATGAGAAGAAAAAAATAAGAGGAGTGGGACTATTCATAGTTATTAAAACAAAATATTTGATAATTTGGATTTGTACCTTTAAACGGTTATAACTTTTGACTCGTGTGTCGAAACGACAATTAGAATATATGAAACCGAAGTTAAAATTGATACCCATATTTTTAATTGATTTGGGAATGGAACTTCATTATTCGAACCTAATTCCATCATTTATATCACCTATAGAGTGTTTAAAGTTTTTGTCCCATATTTTGCATTTTCGGTTTTAATCAATATGTTCTAATGAAGATGGATGAGCCAACCAAGAGTATGTTTAAAAATATTTTAACGAATCTCAAAGAAATACAAATAATTTTATGATCCTAAAGATAAAAATGATAAGAAAAAAATAAGAGTAGTGGGACTGTTCACAGTTATTAAAACAAAATATTTGATAAATCGGATTTGTACCTTTAAACGGTCATAACTTTTGACTCGTGTATCGAAACGACTGTTAAAATATATCAAATCGAAGCTCGTACCGATTCCCGTTTTCTTATTTCCCCAGGCAATGGAACTTCATTATTCGAACCTAAATTCCATCATTTACTTCACTTATCGAGGGTTTAAAGTTATTGTAGTATATTTTTAATAATGGTTTTATTCAATATAGTTGTAATGAAGATGGATTAGCCAACCAAGAGTATGTTTAAAACTATTCTAATGAATATAAAAGTAATACAAATAATTTCATGATCGTAAAGATAAAAATGAGAAGAAAAAAATAAGAGGAGTGGGACTATTCATAGTTATTAAAACAAAATATTTGATAATTTGGATTTGTACCTTTAAACGGTTATAACTTTTGACTCGTGTGTCGAAACGACAATTAGAATATATCAAACCGAAGTTAACATTGATACCCATATTTCTAATTGATTTGGGAATGGAACTTCATTATTCGAACCTAATTCCATCATTTATATCACCTATCGAGTGTTTAAAGTTTGTGTCCCATATTTTGCATTTTCGGTTTTAATCAATATGTTCTAATGAAGATGGTTGAGCCAACCAAGAGTATGTTTAAAAATATTTTAATGAATCTCAAAGAAATACAAATAATTTCATGATCCTATAGATAAAAATGAGAAGAAAAAAATAAGAGTAGTGGGACTGTCACAGTTATAAAAACAAAATATTTGATAAATCGGATTTGTACCTTTAAACGGTCATAACTTTTGACTCGTGTGTCGAAATGACTATTAAAATATATCAAATCGAAGCTCGTACCGATTCCCATTTCCTTATTTCACCAGGCAATGGAACTTCATTATTCGAACCTAAATTCCATCATTTACTTCACTTATGTAGGGTTTAAAGTTATTGTAGTATATTTTTAATAACGGTTTTATTCAATACAGTTGTAATGAAGATGGATTAGCCAACCAAGAGTATGTTTAAAACTATTCTAATGAATATAAAAGTAATACAAATAATTTCATGATCGTAAAGATAAAAATGAGAAGAAAAAAATAAGAGGAGTGGGACTATTCATAGTTATTAAAACAAAATATTTGATAATTTGGATTTGTACCTTTAAACGGTTATAACTTTTGACTCGTGTGTCGAAACGACAATTAGAATATATCAAACCGAAGTTAACATTGATACCCATATTTCTAATTGATTTGGGAATGGAACTTCATTATTCGAACCTCATTCAATTATTTATATCACCTATCGAGTGTTTAAAGTTTTTGTCCCATATTTTACATTTTCGGTTTTAATCAATATGTTCTAATGAAGATGGTGGAGCCAACCAAGAGTATGTTTTAAACTATTCTAATGAATATTAAAGTAATACAAATAATTTCATGATCCTAAAGATAAAAATGAGAAGAAAAAAATAAGAGGAGTGGGACTATTCATAGTTATTAAAACAAAATATTTGATAAATTGGATTTGTACCTTTAAACGGTTATAACTTTTGACTCGTGTGTCGAAACGACAATTAGAATATATCAAACCGAAGTTAACATTGATACCCATATTTTTAATTGATTTGGGATTGGTACTTCATTATTCGAACATAATTTCATCATTTATATCACCTATAGAGTTTTTAAAGTTTTTGTCCCATATTTTGTATTTTCGGTTTTTTATCAATATGTTCTAATGAAGATGGTGGAGCCAACCAAGAGTATGTTTAAAACTATTCTAATGAATATTAAAGTAATACATATAATTTCATGATCCTAAAGATAAAAATGAGAAGATAAAAATTAGAGGAGTGGGACTATTCATAGGTATTAAAACAAAATATTTGATAATTTGGATTTATACCTTTAAACGGTTATAACTTTTGACTCGTGTATCGAAACGACTGTTAAAATATATCAAATCGAAGCTCGTACCGATTCCCGTTTTCTTATTTCCCCAGGCAATGGAATTTCATTATTTGAACCTAAATTCCATCATTTACGTCACTTATCGAGGGTTTAAAGTTATTGTAGTATATTTTTAATAACGGTTTTATTCAATATAGTTGTAACGAAGATGGATTAGCCAACCAAGAGTATGTTTAAAACTATTCTAATGAATATAAAAGTAATACAAATAATTTCATGATCGTAAAGATAAAAATGAGAAGAAAAAAATAAGAGGAGTGGGACTATTCATATTTATTAAAACAAAATATTTGCAATTTGGATTTGTACCTTTAAACGGTTATAACTTTTGACTCGTGTGTCGAAACGACAATTAGAATATATCAAACCGAAGTTAACATTGATACCCATATTTTTAATTGATTCGGGAATGGAACTTCATTATTCGAACCTAATTCCATCATTTATATCACCAATCGAGTGTTTAAAGTTTGTGTCCCATATTTTGCATTTTCGGTTTTAATCAATATGTTCTAATGAAGATGGTTGAGCCAACCAAGAGTATGTTTAAAAATATTTTAATGAATCTCAAAGAAATACAAATAATTTCATGATCCTATAGATAAAAATGAGAAGAAAAAAATAAGAGTAGTGGGACTGTCACAGTTATAAAAACAAAATATTTGATAAATCGGATTTGTACCTTTAAACGGTCATAACTTTTGACTCGTGTGTCGAAATGACTATTAAAATATATCAAATCGAAGCTCGTACCGATTCCCATTTCCTTATTTCACCAGGCAATGGAACTTCATTATTCGAACCTAAATTCCATCATTTACTTCACTTATGTAGGGTTTAAAGTTATTGTAGTATATTTTTAATAACGGTTTTATTCAATACAGTTGTAATGAAGATGGATTAGCCAACCAAGAGTATGTTTAAAACTATTCTAATGAATATAAAAGTAATACAAATAATTTCATGATCGTAAAGATAAAAATGAGAAGAAAAAAATAAGAGGAGTGGGACTATTCATAGTTATTAAAACAAAATATTTGATAATTTGGATTTGTACCTTTAAACGGTTATAACTTTTGACTCGTGTGTCGAAACGACAATTAGAATATATCAAACCGAAGTTAACATTGATACCCATATTTCTAATTGATTTGGGAATGGAACTTCATTATTCGAACCTCATTCAATTATTTATATCACCTATCGAGTGTTTAAAGTTTTTGTCCCATATTTTACATTTTCGGTTTTAATCAATATGTTCTAATGAAGATGGTGGAGCCAACCAAGAGTATGTTTAAAACTATTCTAATGAATATTAAAGTAATACAAATAATTTCATGATCCTAAAGATAAAAATGAGAAGAAAAAAATAAGAGGAGTGGGGCTATTCATAGTTATTAAAACAAAATATTTGATAAATTGGATTTGTACCTTTAAACGGTTATAACTTTTGACTCGTGTGTCGAAACGACAATTAGAATATATCAAACCGAAGTTAACATTGATACCCATATTTTTAATTGATTTGGGATTGGAACTTCATTATTCGAACATAATTTCATCATTTATATCACCTATAGAGTTTTTAAAGTTTTTGTCCCATATTTTGTATTTTCGGTTTTTTATCAATATGTTCTAATGAAGATGGTGGAGCCAACCAAGAGTATGTTTAAAACTATTCTAATGAATATTAAAGTAATACATATAATTTCATGATCCTAAAGATAAAAATGAGAAGATAAAAATTAGAGGAGTGGGACTATTCATAGTTATTAAAACAAAATATTTGATAATTTGGATTTATACCTTTAAACGGTTATAACTTTTGACTCGTGTATCGAAACGACTGTTAAAATATATCAAATCGAAGCTCGTACCGATTCCCGTTTTCTTATTTCCCCAGGCAATGGAATTTCATTATTTGAACCTAAATTCCATCATTTACGTCACTTATCGAGGGTTTAAAGTTATTGTAGTATATTTTTAATAACGGTTTTATTCAATATAGTTGTAACGAAGATGGATTAGCCAACCAAGAGTATGTTTAAAACTATTCTAATGAATATAAAAGTAATACAAATAATTTCATGATCGTAAAGATAAAAATGAGAAGAAAAAAATAAGAGGAGTGGGACTATTCATAGTTATTAAAACAAAATATTTGATAATTTGGATTTGTACCTTTAAACGGTTATAACTTTTGACTCGTGTGTCGAAACGACAATTAGAATATATCAAACCGAAGTTAACATTGATACCCATATTTCTAATTGATTTGGGAATGGAACTTCATTATTCGAACCTCATTCAATTATTTATATCACCTATCGAGTGTTTAAAGTTTTTGTCCCATATTTTACATTTTCGGTTTTAATCAATATGTTCTAATGAAGATGGTGGAGCCAACCAAGAGTATGTTTTAAACTATTCTAATGAATATTAAAGTAATACAAATAATTTCATGATCCTAAAGATAAAAATGAGAAGAAAAAAATAAGAGGAGTGGGACTATTCATAGTTATTAAAACAAAATATTTGATAAATTGGATTTGTACCTTTAAACGGTTATAACTTTTGACTCGTGTGTCGAAACGACAATTAGAATATATCAAACCGAAGTTAACATTGATACCCATATTTTTAATTGATTTGGGATTGGAACTTCATTATTCGAACATAATTTCATCATTTATATCACCTATAGAGTTTTTAAAGTTTTTGTCCCATATTTTGTATTTTCGGTTTTTTATCAATATGTTCTAATGAAGATGGTGGAGCCAACCAAGAGTATGTTTAAAACTATTCTAATGAATATTAAAGTAATACATATAATTTCATGATCCTAAAGATAAAAATGAGAAGATAAAAATTAGAGGAGTGGGACTATTCATAGTTATTAAAACAAAATATTTGATAATTTGGATTTATACCTTTAAACGGTTATAACTTTTGACTCGTGTATCGAAACGACTGTTAAAATATATCAAATCGAAGCTCGTACCGATTCCCGTTTTCTTATTTCCCCAGGCAATGGAATTTCAATATTTGAACCTAAATTCCATCATTTACGTCACTTATCGAGGGTTTAAAGTTATTGTAGTATATTTTTAATAACGGTTTTATTCAATATAGTTGTAACGAAGATGGATTAGCCAACCAAGAGTATGTTTAAAACTATTCTAATGAATATAAAAGTAATACAAATAATTTCATGATCGTAAAGATAAAAATGAGAAGAAAAAAATAAGAGGAGTGGGACTATTCATATTTATTAAAACAAAATATTTGCAATTTGGATTTGTACCTTTAAACGGTTATAACTTTTGACTCGTGTGTCGAAACGACAATTAGAATATATCAAACCGAAGTTAACATTGATACCCATATTTTTAATTGATTTGGGAATGGAACTTCATTATTCGAACCTAATTCCATCATTTATATCACCTATCGAGTGTTTAAAGTTTGTGTCCCATATTTTGCATTTTCGGTTTTAATCAATATGTTCTAATGAAGATGGTTGAGCCAACCAAGAGTATGTTTAAAAATATTTTAATGAATCTCAAAGAAATACAAATAATTTCATGATCCTATAGATAAAAATGAGAAGAAAAAAATAAGAGTAGTGGGACTGTCACAGTTATAAAAACAAAATATTTGATAAATCGGATTTGTACCTTTAAACGGTCATAACTTTTGACTCGTGTGTCGAAATGACTATTAAAATATATCAAATCGAAGCTCGTACCGATTCCCATTTCCTTATTTCACCAGGCAATGGAACTTCATTATTCGAACCTAAATTTCATCATTTACTTCACATATGTAGGGTTTAAAGTTATTGTAGTATATTTTTAATAACGGTTTTATTCAATACAGTTGTAATGAAGATGGATTAGCCAACCAAGAGTATGTTTAAAACTATTCTAATGAATATAAAAGTAATACAAATAATTTCATGATCGTAAAGACAAAAATGAGAAGAAAAAAATAAGAGGAGTGGGACTATTCATAGTTATTAAAACAAAATATTTGATAATTTGGATTTGTACCTTTAAACGGTTATAACTTTTGACTCGTGTGTCGAAACGACAATTAGAATATATCAAACCGAAGTTAACATTGATACCCATATTTCTAATTGATTTGGGAATGGAACTTCATTATTCGAACTTAATTTCATCATTTATATCACCTATCGAGTGATTAAAGTTTTTGTCCCATATTTTGCATTTTCGGTTTTAATCAATATGTTCTAATGAAGATGGTGGAGCCAACCAAGAGTATGTTTAAAACTATTTTAATGAATATTAAAGTAATACAAATAATTTCATGATCCTAAAGATAAAAATGAGAAGAAAAAAATAAGAGGAGTGGGACTATTCATAGTTATTAAAACAAAATATTTGATAATTTGGATTTGTACCGTTAAACGGTTATAACTTTTGACTCGTGTGTCGAAACGACAATTAGAATATATCAAACCGAAGTTAACATTGATACCCATATTTTTAATTGATTTGGGAATGGAACTTCATTATTCGAACCTAATTCCATCATTTATATCACCTATAGAGTGTTTAAAGTTTTTGTCCCATATTTTGCATTTTCAGTTTTAATCAATATGTTCTAATGAAGATGGTTGAGCCAACCAAGAGTATGTTTAAAAATATTTTAATGAATCTCAAAGAAATACAAATAATTTCATGATCCTATAGATAAAAATGAGAAGAAAAAAATAAGAGTAGTGGGACTCTTCACAGTTATAAAAACAAAATATTTGATAAATCGGATTTGTACCTTTAAACGGTCATAACTTTTGACTCGTGTATCGAAACGACTGTTAAAATATGTCAAATCGAAGCTCGTACCGATTCCCATTTTCTTATTTCCCCAGGCAATGGAACTTCATTATTCAACCTAAATTCCATCATTTACTTCACTTATCGAGGGTTTAAAGTTATTGTAGTATATTTCTAATAACGGTTTTATTCAATACAGTTGTAATGAAGATGGATTAGCCAACCAAGAGTATGTTTAAAACTATTCTAATGAATATAAAAGTAATACAAATAATTTCATGATCGTAAAGATAAAAATGAGAAGAAAAAAATAAGAGGAGTGGGACTATTCATATTTATTAAAACAAAATATTTGCAATTTGGATTTGTACCTTTAAACGGTTATAACTTTTGACTCGTGTGTTGAAACGAAAATTAGAATATATCAAACCGAAGTTAACATTGATACCCATATTTTTAATTGATTTGGGAATGGAACTTCATTATTCGAACCTAATTCCATCATTTATATCACCTATCGAGTGTTTAAAGTTTGTGTCCCATATTTTGCATTTTCGGTTTTAATCAATATGTTCTAATGAAGATGGTTGAGCCAACCAAGAGTATGTTTAAAAATATTTTAATGAATCTCAAAGAAATACAAATAATTTCATGATCCTAAAGATAAAAATGAGAAGAAAAAAATAAGAGTAGTGGGACTGTTCACAGTTATAAAAACAAAATATTTGATAAATCGGATTTTTACCTTTAAAGGGTCATAACATTTGACTTGTGTGTCGAAATAATTATTAAAATATATCAAATCGAAGCTCGTACCGATTAACATTTTCTTATTTCACCAGGCAATGGAACTTCATTATTCGAACCTAAATTCCATCATTTACTTCACTTATCGAGGGTTTAAAGTTATTGTAGTATATTTTTAATAATGGTTTTATTCAATATAGTTGTAACGAAGATCGATTAGCCAACCAAGAGTATGTTTAAAATTATTCTAATGAATATAAAAGTAATATAAATAATTTCATGATCCTAAAGATAAAAATGAGAAGAAAAAAATAAGAGGAGTGGGACTATTCATAGTTATTAAAACAAAATATTTGATAATTTGGATTTGTACCTTTAAACGGTTATAACTTTTGACTCGTGTGTCGAAACGACAATTAGAATATATCAAACCGAAGTTAACATTGATACCCATATTTCTAATTGATTTGGGAATGGAACTTCATTATTCGAACTTAATTTCATCATTTATATCACCTATCGAGTGTTTAAAGTTTTTGTCCCATATTTTGTATTTTCGGTTTTAATCAATATGTTCTAATGAAGATGGTGGAGTTAACCAAGAGTATGTTTAAAATTATTCTAATGAATATAAAAGTAATACAAATAATTTCATGATCCTAAAGATAAAAATGAGAAGAAAAAAATAAGAGGAGTGGGACTATTCATAGTTATTAAAACAAAATATTTGATAATTTGGATTTGTACCTTTAAACGGTTATAACTTTTGACTCGTGTGTCGAAACGACAATTAGAATATATCAAACCGAAGTTAACATTGATACCCATATTTTTAATTGATTTGGGAATGGAACTTCATTATTCGAACCTAATTCCATCATTTATATCACCTATAGAGTGTTTAAAGTTTTTGTCCCATATTTTGTATTTTCGGTTTTAATCAATATGTTCTAATGAAGATGGTGGAGCCAACCTAGAGTATGTTTAAAACTATTCTAATGAATCTCAAAGAAATACAAATAATTTCATGATCCTATAGATAAAAATGAGAAGAAAAAAATAAGAGTAGTGGGACTCTTCACAGTTATAAAAACAAAATATTTGATAAATCGGATTTGTACCTTTAAACGGTCATAACTTTTGACTCGTGTATCGAAACGACTGTTAAAATATATCAAATCGAAGCTCGTACCGATTCCCATTTTCTTATTTCACCAGGCAATGGAACTTCATTATTCGAACCTAAATTCCATCATTTACTTCACTTATGTAGGGTTTAAAGTTATTGTAGTATATTTCTAATAACGGTTTTATTCAATACAGTTGTAATGAAGATGGATTAGCCAACCAAGAGTATATTTAAAACTATTCTAATGAATATAAAAGTAATACAAATAATTTCATGATCGTAAAGATAAAAATGAGAAGAAAAAAATAAGAGGAGTGGGACTATTCATAGTTATTAAAACAAAATATTTGATAATTTGGATTTGTACCTTTAAACGGTTATAACTTTTGACTCGTGTGTCGAAACGACAATTAGAATATATCAAACCGAAGTTAACATTGATACCCATATTTCTAATTGATTTGGGAATGGAACTTCATTATTCGAACTTAATTTCATCATTTATATCACCTATCGAGTGTTTAAAGTTTTTGTCCCATATTTTGCATTTTCGGTTTTAATCAATATGTTCTAATGAAGATGGTCGAGCCAACCAAGAGTATGTTTAAAACTATTCTAATGAATATTAAAGTAATACAAATAATTTCATGATCCTAAAGATAAAAATGAGAAGAAAAAAATAAGAGGAGTGGGACTATTCATAGTTATTAAAACAAAATATTTGATAATTTGGATTTGTACCTTTAAACGGTTATAACTTTTGACTCGTGTGTCGAAACGACAATTAGAATATATCAAACCGAAGTTAACATTGATACCCATATTTTTAATTGATTTGGGAATGGAACTTCATTATTCGAACCTAATTCCATCATTTATATCACCTATCGAGTGTTTAAAGTTTGTGTCCCATATTTTGCATTTTCGGTTTTAATCAATATGTTCGAATGAAGATGGTTGAGCCAACCAAGAGTATGTTTAAAAATATTTTAATGAATCTCAAAGAAATACAAATAATTTCATGATCCTATAGATAAAAATGAGAAGAAAAAAATAAGAGTAGTGGGACTGTTCATAGTTATAAAAACAAAATATTTGATAAATCGGATTTGTACCTTTAAACGGTCATAACTTTTGACTCGTGTGTCGAAATGACTATTAAAATATATCAAATCGAAGCTCGTACCGATTCCCATTTTCTTATTTCACCAGGCAATGGAACTTCATTATTCGAACCTAAATTCCATCATTTACTTCACTTATGTAGGGTTTAAAGTTATTGTAGTATATTTCTAATAACGGTTTTATTCAATACAGTTGTAATGAAGATGGATTAGCCAACCAAGAGTATATTTAAAACTATTCTAATGAATATAAAAGTAATACAAATAATTTCATGATCGTAAAGATAAAAATGAGAAGAAAAAAATAAGAGGAGTGGGACTATTCATATTTATTAAAACAAAATATTTGCAATTTGGATTTGTACCTTTAAACGGTTATAACTTTTGACTCGTGTGTCGAAACGACAATTAGAATATATCAAACCAAAGTTAACATTGATACCCATATTTTTAATTGATTTGGGAATGGAACTTCATTATTCGAACCTAATTCCATCATTTATATCACCTATCGAGTGTTTAAAGTTTGTGTCCCATATTTTGCATTTTCGGTTTTAATCAATATGTTCGAATGAAGATGGTTGAGCCAACCAAGAGTATGTTTAAAAATATTTTAATGAATCTGAAAGAAATACAAATAATTTCATGATCCTATAGATAAAAATGAGAAGAAAAAAATAAGAGTAGTGGGACTGTTCATAGTTATAAAAACAAAATATTTGATAAATCGGATTTGTACTTTTAAACGGTCATAACTTTTGACTCGTGTGTCGAAATGACTATTAAAATATATCAAATCGAAGCTCGTACCGATTCCCATTTTCTTATTTCACCAGGCAATGGAACTTCATTATTCGAACCTAAATTCCATCATTTACTTCACTTATGTAGGGTTTAAAGTTATTGTAGTATATTTCTAATAACGGTTTTATTCAATACAGTTGTAATGAAGATGGATTAGCCAACCAAGAGTATGTTTAAAACTATTCTAATGAATATAAAAGTAATACAAATAATTTCATGATCGTAAAGATAAAAATGAGAAGAAAAAAATAAGAGGAGTGGGACTATTCATAGTTATTAAAACAAAATATTTGATAATTTGGATTTGTACCTTTAAACGGTTATAACTTTTGACTCGTGTGTCGAAACGACAATTAGAATATATCAAACCGAAGTTAACATTGATACCCATATTTCTAATTGATTTGGGAATGGAACTTCATTATTCGAACTTAATTTCATCATTTATATCACCTATCGAGTGATTAAAGTTTTTGTCCCATATTTTGCATTTTCGGTTTTAATCAATATGTTCTAATGAAGATGGTCGAGCCAACCAAGAGTATGTTTAAAACTATTTTAATGAATATTAAAGTAATACAAATAATTTCATGATCCTAAAGATAAAAATGAGAAGAAAAAAATAAGAGGAGTGGGACTATTCATAGTTATTAAAACAAAATATTTGATAATTTGGATTTGTACCTTTAAACGGTTATAACTTTTGACTCGTGTGTCGAAACGACAATTAGAATATATCAAACCGAAGTTAACATTGATACCCATATTTCTAATTGATTTGGGAATGGAACTTCATTATTCGAACCTAATTCCATCATTTATATCACCTATAGAGTGTTTAAAGTTTTTGTCCCATATTTTGCATTTTCGGTTTTAATCAATATGTTCTAATGAAGATGGTTGAGCCAACCAAGAGTATGTTTAAAAATATTTTAATGAATCTCAAAGAAATACAAATAATTTCATGATCCTATAGATAAAAATGAGAAGAAAAAAATAAGGGTAGTGGGACTCTTCACAGTTATAAAAACAAAATATTTGATAAATTGGATTTGTACCTTTAAACCGTTATAACTTTTGACTCGTGTATCGAAACGACTGTTAAAATATATCAAATCGAAGCTCGTACCGATTCCCATTTTCTTATTTCCCCAGGCAATGGAACTTCATTATTCGAACCTAAATTCCATCATTTACTTCACTTATGTAGGGTTTAAAGTTATTGTAGTATATTTCTAATAACGGTTTTATTCAATACAGTTGTAATGAAGATGGATTAGCCAACCAAGAGTATGTTTAAAACTATTCTAATGAATATAAAAGTAATACAAATAATTTCATGATCGTAAAGATAAAAATGAAAAGAAAAAAATAAGAGGAGTGGGACTATTCATAGTTATTAAAACAAAATATTTGATAATTTGGATTTGTACCTTTAAACGGTTATAACTTTTGACTCGTGTGTCGAAACGACAATTAGAATATATCAAACCGAAGTTAACATTGATACCCATATTTCTAATTGATTTGGGAATGGAACTTCATTATTCGAACTTAATTTCATCATTTATATCACCTATCGAGTGATTAAAGTTTTTGTCCCATATTTTGCATTTTCGGTTTTAATCAATATGTTCTAATGAAGATGGTCGAGCCAACCAAGAGTATGTTTAAAACTATTTTAATGAATATTAAAGTAATACAAATAATTTCATGATCCTAAAGATAAAAATGAGAAGAAAAAAATAAGAGGAGTGGGACTATTCATAGTTATTAAAACAAAATATTTGATAATTTGGATTTGTACCTTTAAACGGTTATAACTTTTGACTCGTGTGTCGAAACGACAATTAGAATATATCAAACCGAAGTTAACATTGATACCCATATTTCTAATTGATTTGGGAATGGAACTTCATTATTCGAACCTAATTCCATCATTTATATCACCTATCGAGTGTTTAAAGTTTTTGTCCCATATTTTGTATTTTCGGTTTTAATCAATATGTTCTAATGAAGATGGTGGAGTTAACCAAGAGTATGTTTAAAATTATTCTAATGAATATAAAAGTAATACAAATAATTTCATGATCCTAAAGATAAAAATGAGAAGAAAAAAATAAGAGGAGTGGGACTATTCATAGTTATTAAAACAAAATATTTGATAATTTGTATTTGTACCTTTAAACGGTTATAACTTTTGACTCGTGTGTCGAAACGACAATTAGAATATATCAAACCGAAGTTAACATTGATACCCATATTTTTAATTGATTTGGGAATGGAACTTCATTATTCGAACCTAATTCCATCATTTATATCACCTATAGAGTGTTTAAAGTTTTTGTCCCATATTTTGTATTTTCGGTTTTAATCAATATGTTCTAATGAAGATGGTGGAGCCAACCTAGAGTATGTTTAAAACTATTCTAATGAATCTCAAAGAAATACAAATAATTTCATGATCCTATAGATAAAAATGAGAAGAAAAAAATAAGAGTAGTGGGACTCTTAACAGTTATAAAAACAAAATATTTGATAAATCGGATTTGTACCTTTAAACGGTCATAACTTTTGACTCGTGTATCGAAACGACTGTTAAAATATATCAAATCGAAGCTCGTACCGATTCCCATTTTCTTATTTCCCCAGGCAATGGAACTTCATTATTCGAACCTAAATTCCATCATTTACTTCACTTATCGAGGGTTTAAAGTTATTGTAGTATATTTTTAATAACGATTTTATTCAATATAGTTGTAACGAAGATGGATTAGCCAACCAAGAGTATGTTTAAAACTATTCTAATGAATATAAAAGTAATACAAATAATTTCATGATCGTAAAGATAAAAATGAGAAGAAAAAAATAAGAGGAGTGGGACTATTCATATTTATTAAAACAAAATATTTGCAATTTGGATTTGTACCTTTAAACGGTTATAACTTTTGACTCGTGTGTCGAAACGACAATTAGAATATATCAAACCGAAGTTAACATTGATACCCATATTTCTAATTGATTTGGGAATGGAACTTCATTATTCGAACTTAATTTCATCATTTATATCACCTATCGAGTGTTTAAAGTTTTTGTCCCATATTTTGCATTTTCGGTTTTAATCAATATGTTCTAATGAAGATGGTCGAGCCAACCAAGAGTATGTTTAAAACTATTCTAATGAATATTAAAGTAATACAAATAATTTCATGATCCTAAAGATAAAAATGAGAAGAAAAAAATAAGAGGAGTGGGACTATTCATAGTTATTAAAACAAAATATTTGATAATTTGGATTTGTACCTTTAAACGGTTATAACTTTTGACTCGTGTGTCGAAACGACAATTAGAATATATCAAACCGAAGTTAACATTGATACCCATATTTTTAATTGATTTGGGAATGGAACTTCATTATTCGAACCTAATTCCATCATTTATATCACCTATCGAGTGTTTAAAGTTTGTGTCCCATATTTTGCATTTTCGGTTTTAATCAATATGTTCGAATGAAGATGGTTGAGCCAACCAAGAGTATGTTTAAAAATATTTTAATGAATCTCAAAGAAATACAAATAATTTCATGATCCTATAGATAAAAATGAGAAGAAAAAAATAAGAGTAGTGGGACTGTTCATAGTTATAAAAACAAAATATTTGATAAATCGGATTTGTACCTTTAAACGGTCATAACTTTTGACTCGTGTGTCGAAATGACTATTAAAATATATCAAATCGAAGCTCGTACCGATTCCCATTTTCTTATTTCACCAGGCAATGGAACTTCATTATTCGAACCTAAATTCCATCATTTACTTCACTTATGTAGGGTTTAAAGTTATTGTAGTATATTTCTAATAACGGTTTTATTCAATACAGTTGTAATGAAGATGGATTAGCCAACCAAGAGTATATTTAAAACTATTCTAATGAATATAAAAGTAATACAAATAATTTCATGATCGTAAAGATAAAAATGAGAAGAAAAAAATAAGAGGAGTGGGACTATTCATATTTATTAAAACAAAATATTTGCAATTTGGATTTGTACCTTTAAACGGTTATAACTTTTGACTCGTGTGTCGAAACGACAATTAGAATATATCAAACCGAAGTTAACATTGATACCCATATTTTTAATTGATTTGGGAATGGAACTTCATTATTCGAACCTAATTCCATCATTTATATCACCTATCGAGTGTTTAAAGTTTGTGTCCCATATTTTGCATTTTCGGTTTTAATCAATATGTTCGAATGAAGATGGTTGAGCCAACCAAGAGTATGTTTAAAAATATTTTAATGAATCTCAAAGAAATACAAATAATTTCATGATCCTATAGATAAAAATGAGAAGAAAAAAATAAGAGTAGTGGGACTGTTCATAGTTATAAAAACAAAATATTTGATAAATCGGATTTGTACTTTTAAACGGTCATAACTTTTGACTCGTGTGTCGAAATGACTATTAAAATATATCAAATCGAAGCTCGTACTGATTCCCATTTTCTTATTTCACCAGGCAATGGAACTTCATTATTCGAACCTAAATTCCATCATTTACTTCACTTATGTAGGGTTTAAAGTTATTGTAGTATATTTCTAATAACGGTTTTATTCAATACAGTTGTAATGAAGATGGATTAGCCAACCAAGAGTATGTTTAAAACTATTCTAATGAATATAAAAGTAATACAAATAATTTCATGATCGTAAAGATAAAAATGAGAAGAAAAAAATAAGAGGAGTGGGACTATTCATAGTTATTAAAACAAAATATTTGATAATTTGGATTTGTACCTTTAAACGGTTATAACTTTTGACTCGTGTGTCGAAACGACAATTAGAATATATCAAACCGAAGTTAACATTGATACCCATATTTCTAATTGATTTGGGAATGGAACTTCATTATTCGAACTTAATTTCATCATTTATATCACCTATCGAGTGATTAAAGTTTTTGTCCCATATTTTGCATTTTCGGTTTTAATCAATATGTTCTAATGAAGATGGTCGAGCCAACCAAGAGTATGTTTAAAACTATTTTAATGAATATTAAAGTAATACAAATAATTTCATGATCCTAAAGATAAAAATGAGAAGAAAAAAATAAGAGGAGTGGGACTATTCATAGTTATTAAAACAAAATATTTGATAATTTGGATTTGTACCTTTAAACGGTTATAACTTTTGACTCGTGTGTCGAAACGACAATTAGAATATATCAAACCGAAGTTAACATTGATACCCATATTTCTAATTGATTTGGGAATGGAACTTCATTATTCGAACCTAATTCCATCATTTATATCACCTATAGAGTGTTTAAAGTTTTTGTCCCATATTTTGCATTTTCGGTTTTAATCAATATGTTCTAATGAAGATGGTTGAGCCAACCAAGAGTATGTTTAAAAATATTTTAATGAATCTCAAAGAAATACAAATAATTTCATGATCCTATAGATAAAAATGAGAAGAAAAAAATAAGAGTAGTGGGACTCTTCACAGTTATAAAAACAAAATATTTGATAAATCGGATTTGTACCTTTAAACGGTCATAACTTTTGACTCGTGTATCGAAACGACTGTTAAAATATATCAAATCGAAGCTCGTACCGATTCCCATTTTCTTATTTCCCCAGGCAATGGAACTTCATTATTCGAACCTAAATTCCATCATTTACTTCACTTATGTAGGGTTTAAAGTTATTGTAGTATATTTCTAATAACGGTTTTATTCAATATAGTTGTAACGAAGATGAATTAGCCAACCAAGAGTATGTTTAAAACTATTCTAATGAATATAAAAGTAATACAAATAATTTCATGATCGTAAAGATAAAAATGAGAAGAAAAAAATAAGAGGAGTGGGACTATTCATATTTATTAAAACAAAATATTTGCAATTTGGAGTTGTACCTTTAAACGGTTATAACTTTTGACTCGTGTGTTGAAACGACAATTAGAATATATCAAACCGAAGTTAACATTGATACCCATATTTTTAATTGATTTGGGAATGGAACTTCATTATTCGAACCTAATTCCATCATTTATATCACCTATAGAGTGTTTAAAGTTTTTGTCCCATATTTTGCATTTTCGGTTTTAATCAATATGTTCTAATGAAGATGGTTGAGCCAACCAAGAGTATGTTTAAAAATATTTTAATGAATCTCAAAGAAATACAAATAATTTCATGATCCTAAAGATAAAAATGAGAAGAAAAAAATAAGAGTAGTGGGACTGTTCACAGTTATAAAAACAAAATATTTGATAAATTGGATTTTTACCTTTAAAGGGTCATAACTTTTGACTTGTGTGTCGAAATGATTATTAAAATATATCAAATCGAAGCTCGTACCGATTAACATTTTCTTATTTCACCAGGCAATGGAACTTCATTATTCGAACCTAAATTCCATCATTTACTTCACTTATCGAGGGTTTAAAGTTATTGTAGTATATTTTTAATAACGATTTTATTCAATATAGTTGTAACGAAGATGAATTAGCCAACCAAGAGTATGTTTAAAACTATTCTAATGAACATAAAAGTAATACAAATAATTTCATGATCGTAAAGATAAAAATGAGAAGAAAAAAATAAGAGGAGTGGGACTATTCATATTTATTAAAACAAAATATTTGCAATTTGGATTTGTACCTTTAAACGGTTATAACTTTTGACTCGTGTGTCGAAACGACAATTAGAATATATCAAACCGAAGTTAACATTGATACCCATATTTTTAATTGATTTGGGAATGGAACTTCATTATTCGAACCTAATTCCATCATTTATATCACCTATCGAGTGTTTAAAGTTTGTGTCCCATATTTTGCATTTTCGGTTTTAATCAATATGTTCGAATGAAGATGGTTGAGCCAACCAAGAGTATGTTTAAAAATATTTTAATGAATCTCAAAGAAATACAAATAATTTCATGATCCTATAGATAAAAATGAGAATAAAAAAATAAGAGTAGTGGGACTGTTCATAGTTATAAAAACAAAATATTTGATAAATCGGATTTGTACTTTTAAACGGTCATAACTTTTGACTCGTGTGTCGAAATGACTATTAAAATATATCAAATCGAAGCTCGTACCGATTCCCATTTTCTTATTTCACCAGGCAATGGAACTTCATTATTCGAACCTAAATTCCATCATTTACTTCACTTATGTAGGGTTTAAAGTTATTGTAGTATATTTCTAATAACGGTTTTATTCAATACAGTTGTAATGAAGATGGATTAGCCAACCAAGAGTATGTTTAAAACTATTCTAATGAATATAAAAGTAATACAAATAATTTCATGATCGTAAAGATAAAAATGAGAAGAAAAAAATAAGAGGAGTGGGACTATTCATAGTTATTAAAACAAAATATTTGATAATTTGGATTTGTACCTTTAAACGGTTATAACTTTTGACTCGTGTGTCGAAACGACAATTAGAATATATCAAACCGAAGTTAACATTGATACCCATATTTCTAATTGATTTGGGAATGGAACTTCATTATTCGAACTTAATTTCATCATTTATATCACCTATCGAGTGATTAAAGTTTTTGTCCCATATTTTGCATTTTCGGTTTTAATCAATATGTTCTAATGAAGATGGTCGAGCCAACCAAGAGTATGTTTAAAACTATTTTAATGAATATTAAAGTAATACAAATAATTTCATGATCCTAAAGATAAAAATGAGAAGAAAAAAATAAGAGGAGTGGGACTATTCATAGTTATTAAAACAAAATATTTGATAATTTGGATTTGTACCTTTAAACGGTTATAACTTTTGACTCGTGTGTCGAAACGACAATTAGAATATATCAAACCGAAGTTAACATTGATACCCATATTTCTAATTGATTTGGGAATGGAACTTCATTATTCGAACCTAATTCCATCATTTATATCACCTATAGAGTGTTTAAAGTTTTTGTCCCATATTTTGCATTTTCGGTTTTAATCAATATGTTCTAATGAAGATGGTTGAGCCAACCAAGAGTATGTTTAAAAATATTTTAATGAATCTCAAAGAAATACAAATAATTTCATGATCCTATAGATAAAAATGAGAAGAAAAAAATAAGAGTAGTGGGACTCTTCACAGTTATAAAAACAAAATATTTGATAAATCGGATTTGTACCTTTAAACCGTCATAACTTTTGACTCGTGTATCGAAACGACTGTTAAAATATATCAAATCGAAGCTCGTACCGATTCCCATTTTCTTATTTCCCCAGGCAATGGAACTTCATTATTCGAACCTAAATTCCATCATTTACTTCACTTATCGAGGGTTTAAAGTTATTGTAGTATATTTTTAATAACGGTTTTATTCAATATAGTTGTAACGAAGATGGATTAGCCAACCAAGAGTATGTTTAAAACTATTCTAATGAATATAAAAGTAATACAAATAATTTCATGATCGTAAAGATAAAAATGAGAATAAAAAAATAAGAGGAGTGGGACTATTCATATTTATTAAAACAAAATATTTGCAATTTGGATTTGTACCTTTAAACGGTTATAACTTTTGACTCGTGTGTTGAAACGACAATTAGAATATATCAAACCGAAGTTAACATTGATACCCATATTTTTAATTGATTTGGGAATGGAACTTCATTATTCGAACCTAATTCCATCATTTATATCACCTATAGAGTGTTTAAAGTTTTTGTCCCATATTTTGCATTTTTGGTTTTAATCAATATGTTCTAATGAAGATGGTTGAGCCAACCAAGAGTATGTTTAAAAATATTTTAATGAATCTCAAAGAAATACAAATAATTTCATGATCCTAAAGATAAAAATGAGAAGAAAAAAATAAGAGTAGTGGGACTGTTCACAGTTATAAAAACAAAATATTTGATAAATCGGATTTTTACCTTTAAAGGGTCATAACTTTTGACTTGTGTGTCGAAATGATTATTAAAATATATCAAATCGAAGCTCGTACCGATTAACATTTTCTTATTTCACCAGGCAATGGAACTTCATTATTCGAACCTAAATTCCATCATTTACTTCACTTATCGAGGGTTTAAAGTTATTGTAGTATATTTTTAATAACGATTTTATTCAATATAGTTGTAACGAAGATGAATTAGCCAACCAAGAGTATGTTTAAAACTATTCTAATGAACATAAAAGTAATACAAATAATTTCATGATCGTAAAGATAAAAATGAGAAGAAAAAAATAAGAGGAGTGGGACTATTCATATTTATTAAAACAAAATATTTGCAATTTGGATTTGTACCTTTAAACGGTTATAACTTTTGACTCGTGTGTCGAAACGACAATTAGAATATATCAAACCGAAGTTAACATTGATACCCATATTTTTAATTGATTTGGGAATGGAACTTCATTATTCGAACCTAATTCCATCATTTATATCACCTATCGAGTGTTTAAAGTTTGTGTCCCATATTTTGCATTTTCGGTTTTAATCAATATGTTCGAATGAAGATGGTTGAGCCAACCAAGAGTATGTTTAAAAATATTTTAATGAATCTCAAAGAAATACAAATAATTTCATGATCCTATAGATAAAAATGAGTAGAAAAAAATAAGAGTAGTGGGACTGTTCTTAGTTATAAAAACAAAATATTTGATAAATCAGATTTGTACCTTTAAACGGTCATAACTTTTGACTCGTGTGTCGAAATGACTATTAAAATATATCAAATCGAAGCTCGTACCGATTCCCATTTTCTTATTTCACCAGGCAATGGAACTTCATTATTCGAACCTAAATTCCATCATTTACTTCACTTATGTAGGGTTTAAAGTTTTTGTAGTATATTTCTAATAACGGTTTTATTCAATACAGTTGTAATGAAGATGGATTAGCCAACCAAGAGTATGTTTAAAACTATTCTAATGAATATAAAAGTAATACAAATAATTTCATGATCGTAAAGATAAAAATGAGAAGAAAAAAATAAGAGGAGTGGGACTATTCATAGTTATTAAAACAAAATATTTGATAATTTGGATTTGTACCTTTAAACGGTTATAACTTTTGACTCGTGTGTCGAAACGACAATTAGAATATATCAAACCGAAGTTAACATTGATACCCATATTTCTAATTGATTTGGGAATGGAACTTCATTATTCGAACTTAATTTCATCATTTATATCACCTATCGAGTGATTAAAGTTTTTGTCCCATATTTTGCATTTTCGGTTTTAATCAATATGTTCTAATGAAGATGGTCGAGCCAACCAAGAGTATGTTTAAAACTATTTTAATGAATATTAAAGTAATACAAATAATTTCATGATCCTAAAGATAAAAATGAGAAGAAAAAAATAAGAGGAGTGGGACTATTCATAGTTATTAAAACAAAATATTTGATAATTTGGATTTGTACCTTTAAACGGTTATAACTTTTGACTCGTGTGTCGAAACGACAATTAGAATATATCAAACCGAAGTTAACATTGATACCCATATTTCTAATTGATTTGGGAATGGAACTTCATTATTCGAACCTAATTCCATCATTTATATCACCTATAGAGTGTTTAAAGTTTTTGTCCCATATTTTGCATTTTCGGTTTTAATCAATATGTTCTAATGAAGATGGTAGAGCCAACCAAGAGTATGTTTAAAAATATTTTAATGAATCTCAAAGAAATACAAATAATTTCATGATCCTATAGATAAAAATGAGAAGAAAAAAATAAGAGTAGTGGGACTCTTCACAGTTATAAAAACAAAATATTTGATAAATCGGATTTGTACCTTTAAACGGTCATAACTTTTGACTAGTGTATCGAAACGACTGTTAAAATATATCAAATCGAAGCTCGTACCGATTCCCATTTTCTTATTTCCCCAGGCAATGGAACTTCATTATTCGAACCTAAATTCCATCATTTACTTCACTTATCGAGGGTTTAAAGTTATTGTAGTATATTTTTAATAACGGTTTTATTCAATATAGTTGTAACGAAGATGGATTAGCCAACCAAGAGTATGTTTAAAACTATTCTAATGAATATAAAAGTAATACAAATAATTTCATGATCGTAAAGATAAAAATGAGAAGAAAAAAATAAGAGGAGTGGGACTATTCATATTTATTAATACAAAATATTTGCAATTTGGATTTGTACCTTTAAACGGTTATAACTTTTGACTCGTGTGTTGAAACGACAATTAGAATATATCAAACCGAAGTTAACATTGATACCCATATTTTTAATTGATTTGGGAATGGAACTTCATTATTCGAACCTAATTCCATCATTTATATCACCTATCGAGTGTTTAAAGTTTTTGTCCCATATTTTGCATTTTCGGTTTTAATCAATATGTTCTAATGAAGATGGTAGAGCCAACCAAGAGTATGTTTAAAAATATTTTAATGAATCTCAAAGAAATACAAATAATTTCATGATCCTATAGATAAAAATGAGAAGAAAAAAATAAGAGTAGTGGGACTGTTCACAGTTATAAAAACAAAATATTTGATAAATCGGATTTTTACCTTTAAAGGGTCATAACTTTTGACTTGTGTGTCGAAATGATTATTAAAATATATCAAATCGAAGCTCGTACCGATTAACATTTTCTTATTTCACCAGGCAATGGAACTTCATTATTTGAACCTAAATTCCATCATTTACTTCACTTATCGAGGGTTTAAAGTTATTGTAGTATATTTTTAATAACGATTTTATTCAATATAGTTGTAACGAAGATGAATTAGCCAACCAAGAGTATGTTTAAAACTATTCTAATGAACATAAAAGTAATACAAATAATTTCATGATCGTAAAGATAAAAATGAGAAGAAAAAAATAAGAGGAGTGGGACTATTCATATTTATTAAAACAAAATATTTGCAATTTGGATTTGTACCTTTAAACGGTTATAACTTTTGACTCGTGTGTCGAAACGACAATTAGAATATATCAAACCGAAGTTAACATTGATACCCATATTTTTAATTGATTTGGGAATGGAACTTCATTATTCGAACCTAATTCCATCATTTATATCACCTATCGAGTGTTTAAAGTTTGTGTCCCATATTTTGCATTTTCGGTTTTAATCAATATGTTCGAATGAAGATGGTTGAGCCAACCAAGAGTATGTTTAAAAATATTTTAATGAATCTCAAAGAAATACAAATAATTTCATGATCCTATAGATAAAAATGAGTAGAAAAAAATAAGAGTAGTGGGACTGTTCTTAGTTATAAAAACAAAATATTTGATAAATCGGATTTGTACCTTTAAACGGTCATAACTTTTGACTCGTGTGTCGAAATGACTATTAAAATATATCAAATCGAAGCTCGTACCGATTCCCATTTTCTTATTTCACCAGGCAATGGAACTTCATTATTCGAACCTAAATTCCATCATTTACTTCACTTATGTAGGGTTTAAAGTTTTTGTAGTATATTTCTAATAACGGTTTTATTCAATACAGTTGTAATGAAGATGGATTAGCCAACCAAGAGTATGTTTAAAACTATTCTAATGAATATAAAAGTAATACAAATAATTTCATGATCGTAAAGATAAAAATGAGAAGAAAAAAATAAGAGGAGTGGGACTATTCATAGTTATTAAAACAAAATATTTGATAATTTGGATTTGTACCTTTAAACGGTTATAACTTTTGACTCGTGTGTCGAAACGACAATTAGAATATATCAAACCGAAGTTAACATTGATACCCATATTTCTAATTGATTTGGGAATGGAACTTCATTATTCGAACTTAATTTCATCATTTATATCACCTATCGAGTGTTTAAAGTTTTTGTCCCATATTTTGCATTTTCGGTTTTAATCAATATGTTCTAATGAAGATGGTCGAGCCAACCAAGAGTATGTTTAAAACTATTCTAATGAATATTAAAGTAATACAAATAATTTCATGATCCTAAAGATAAAAATGAGAAGAAAAAAATAAGAGGAGTGGGACTATTCATAGTTATTAAAACAAAATATTTGATAATTTGGATTTGTACCTTTAAACGGTTATAACTTTTGACTCGTGTGTCGAAACGACAATTAGAATATATCAAACCGAAGTTAACATTGATACCCATATTTCTAATTGATTTGGGAATGGAACTTCATTATTCGAACCTAATTCCATCATTTATATCACCTATAGAGTGTTTAAAGTTTTTGTCCCATATTTTGCATTTTCGGTTTTAATCAATATGTTCTAATGAAGATGGTTGAGCCAACCAAGAGTATGTTTAAAAATATTTTAATGAATCTCAAAGAAATACAAATAATTTCATGATCCTATAGATAAAAATGAGAAGAAAAAAATAAGAGTAGTGGGACTCTTCACAGTTATAAAAACAAAATATTTGATAAATCGGATTTGTACCTTTAAACGGTCATAACTTTTGACTCGTGTATCGAAACGACTGTTAAAATATATCAAATCGAAGCTCGTACCGATTCCCATTTTCTTATTTCCCCAGGCAATGGAACTTCATTATTCGAACCTAAATTCCATCATTTACTTCACTTATCGAGGGTTTAAAGTTATTGTAGTATATTTTTAATAACGGTTTTATTCAATATAGTTGTAAAGAAGATGGATTAGCCAACCAAGAGTATGTTTAAAACTATTCTAATGAATATAAAAGTAATACAAATAATTTCATGATCGTAAAGATAAAAATGAGAAGAAAAAAATAAGAGGAGTGGGACTATTCATATTTATTAAAACAAAATATTTGCAATTTGGATTTGTACCTTTAAACGGTTATAACTTTTGACTCGTGTGTTGAAACGACAATTAGAATATATCAAACCGAAGTTAACATTGATACCCATATTTTTAATTGATTTGGGAATGGAACTTCATTATTCGAACCTAATTCCATCATTTATATCACCTATAGAGTGTTTAAAGTTTTTGTCCCATATTTTGCATTTTCGGTTTTAATCAATATGTTCTAATGAAGATGGTTGAGCCAACCAAGAGTATGTTTAAAAATATTTTAATGAATCTCAAAGAAATACAAATAATTTCATGATCCTAAAGATAAAAATGAGAAGAAAAAAATAAGAGTAGTGGGACTGTTCACAGTTATAAAAACAAAATATTTGATAAATCGGATTTTTACCTTTAAAGGGTCATAACTTTTGACTTGTGTGTCGAAATGATTTTTAAAATATATCAAATGGAAGCTCGTACCGATTAACATTTTCTTATTTCACCAGGCAATGGAACTTCATTATTCGAACCTAAATTCCATCATTTACTTCACTTATCGAGGGTTTAAAGTTATTGTAGTATATTTTTAATAATGGTTTTATTCAATATAGTTGTAACGAAGATCGATTAGCCAACCAAGAGTATGTTTAAAATTATTCTAATGAATATAAAAGTAATACAAATAATTTCATGATCCTAAAGATAAAAATGAGAAGAAAAAAATAAGAGGAGTGGGACTATTCATAGTTATTAAAACAAAATATTTGATAATTTGGATTTGTACCTTTAAACGGTTATAACTTTTGACTCGTGTGTCGAAACGACAATTAGAATATATCAAACCGAAGTTAACATTGATACCCATATTTTTAATTGATTTGAGAATGGAACTTCATTATTCGAACCTAATTCCATCATTTATATCACCTATAGAGTGTTTAAAGTTTTTGTCCCATATTTTGTATTTTCGGTTTTAATCAATATGTTCTAATGAAGATGGTGGAGCCAACCTAGAGTATGTTTAAAACTATTCTAATGAATCTCAAAGAAATACAAATAATTTCATGATCCTATAGATAAAAATGAGAAGAAAAAAATAAGAGTAGTGGGACTCTTCACAGTTATAAAAACAAAATATTTGATAAATTGGATTTGTACCTTTAAACGGTCATAACTTTTGACTCGTGTATCGAAACGACTGTTAAAATATATCAAATCGAAGCTCATACCGATTCCCATTTTCTTATTTCACCAGGCAATGAAACTTCATTATTCGAACCTAAATTCCATCATTTACTTCACTTATGTAGGGTTTAAAGTTATTGTAGTATATTTCTAATAACGGTTTTATTCAATACAGTTGTAATGAAGATGGATTAGCCAACCAAGAGTATGTTTAAAACTATTCTAATGAATATAAAAGTAATACAAATAATTTCATGATCGTAAAGATAAAAATTAGAAGAAAAAAATAAGAGGAGTGGGACTATTCATAGTTATTAAAACAAAATATTTGATAATTTGGATTTGTACCTTTAAACGGTTATAACTTTTGACTCGTGTGTCGAAACGACAATTAGAATATATCAAACCGAAGTTAACATTGATACCCATATTTCTAATTGATTTGGAAATGGAACTTCATTATTCGAACTTAATTTCATCATTTATATCACCTATCGAGTGATTAAAGTTTTTGTCCCATATTTTGCATTTTCGGTTTTAATCAATATGTTCTAATGAAGATGGTGGAGCCAACCAAGAGTATGTTTAAAACTATTTTAATGAATATTAAAGTAATACAAATAATTTCATGATCCTAAAGATAAAAATGAGAAGAAAAAAATAAGGGGAGTGGGACTATTCATAGTTATTAAAACAAAATATTTGATAATTTGGATTTGTAAATTTAAACGGTTATAACTTTTGACTCGTGTGTCGAAACGACAATTAGAATATATCAAACCGAAGTTAACATTGATACCCATAGTTTTAATTGATTTGGGAATGGAACTTCATTATTCGAACCTAATTCCATCATTTATATCACCTATAGAGTGTTTAAAGTTTTTGTCCCATATTTTGCATTTTCGGTTTTAATCAATATGTTCTAATGAAGATGGTTGAGCCAACCAAGAGTATGTTTAAAAATATTTTAATGAATCTCAAAGAAATACAAATAATTTCATGATCCTATAGATAAAAATGAGAAGAAAAAAATAAGAGTAGTGGGACTCTTCACAGTTATAAAAACAAAATATTTGATAAATCGGATTTGTACCTTTAAACGGTCATAACTTTTGACTCGTGTATCGAAACGACTGTTAAAATATATCAAATCGAAGCTCGTACCGATTAACATTTTCTTATTTCACCAGGCAATGGAACTTCATTATTCGAACCTAAATTCCATCATTTACTTCACTTATCGAGGGTTTAAAGTTATTGTACTATATTTTTAATAATGGTTTTATTCAATATAGTTGTAACGAAGATCGATTAGCCAACCAAGAGTATGTTTAAAATTATTCTAATGAATATAAAAGTAATACAAATAATTTCATGATCCTAAAGATAAAAATGAGAAGAAAAAAATAAGAGGAGTGGGACTATTCATAGTTATTAAAACAAAATATTTGATAATTTGTATTTGTACCTTTAAACGGTTATAACTTTTGACTCGTGTGTCGAAACGACAATTAGAATATATCAAACCGAAGTTAACATTGATACCCATATTTTTAATTGATTTGGGAATGGAACTTCATTATTCGAACCTAATTCCATCATTTATATCACCTATAGAGTGTTTAAAGTTTTTGTCCCATATTTTGTATTTTCGGTTTTAATCAATATGTTCTAATGAAGATGGTGGAGCCAACCTAGAGTATGTTTAAAACTATTCTAATGAATCTCAAAGAAATACAAATAATTTCATGATCCTATAGATAAAAATGAGAAGAAAAAAATAAGAGTAGTGGGACTCTTAACAGTTATAAAAACAAAATATTTGATAAATCGGATTTGTACCTTTAAACGGTCATAACTTTTGACTCGTGTATCGAAACGACTGTTAAAATATATCAAATCGAAGCTCATACCGATTCCCATTTTCTTATTTCCCCAGGCAATGGAACTTCATTATTCGAACCTAAATTCCATCATTTACTTCACTTATCGAGGGTTTAAAGTTATTGTAGTATATTTTTAATAACGATTTTATTCAATATAGTTGTAACGAAGATGGATTAGCCAACCAAGAGTATGTTTAAAACTATTCTAATGAATATAAAAGTAATACAAATAATTTCATGATCGTAAAGATAAAAATGAGAAGAAAAAAATAAGAGGAGTGGGACTATTCATATTTATTAAAACAAAATATTTGCAATTTGGATTTGTACCTTTAAACGGTTATAACTTTTGACTCGTGTGTCGAAACGACAATTAGAATATATCAAACCGAAGTTAACATTGATACCCATATTTTTAATTGATTTGGGAATGGAACTTCATTATTCGAACCTAATTCCATCATTTATATCACCTATCGAGTGTTTAAAGTTTGTGTCCCATATTTTGCATTTTCGGTTTTAATCAATATGTTCGAATGAAGATGGTGGAGCCAACCAAGAGTATGTTTAAAAATATTCTAATGAATCTCAAAGAAATACAAATAATTTCATGATCCTATAGATAAAAATGAGAAGAAAAAAATAAGAGTAGTGGGACTCTTAACAGTTATAAAAACAAAATATTTGATAAATCGGATTTGTACCTTTAAACGGTCATAACTTTTGACTCGTGTATCGAAACGACTGTTAAAATATATCAAATCGAAGCTCATACCGATTCCCATTTTCTTATTTCCCCAGGCAATGGAACTTCATTATTCGAACCTAAATTCCATCATTTACTTCACTTATCGAGGGTTTAAAGTTATTGTAGTATATTTTTAATAACGATTTTATTCAATATAGTTGTAACGAAGATGGATTAGCCAACCAAGAGTATGTTTAAAACTATTCTAATGAATATAAAAGTAATACAAATAATTTCATGATCGTAAAGATAAAAATGAGAAGAAAAAAATAAGAGGAGTGGGACTATTCATATTTATTAAAACAAAATATTTGCAATTTGGATTTGTACCTTTAAACGGTTATAACTTTTGACTCGTGTGTCGAAACGACAATTAGAATATATCAAACCGAAGTTAACATTGATACCCATATTTTTAATTGATTTGGGAATGGAACTTCATTATTCGAACCTAATTCCATCATTTATATCACCTATCGAGTGTTTAAAGTTTGTGTCCCATATTTTGCATTTTCGGTTTTAATCAATATGTTCGAATGAAGATGGTGGAGCCAACCAAGAGTATGTTTAAAAATATTCTAATGAATCTCAAAGAAATACAAATAATTTCATGATCCTATAGATAAAAATGAGAAGAAAAAAATAAGAGTAGTGGGACTGTTCATAGTTATAAAAACAAAATATTTGATAAATCGGATTTGTACCTTTAAACGGTCATAACTTTTGACTCGTGTATCGAAACGACTGTTAAAATCTATCAAATCGAAGCTCATACCGATTCCCATTTTCTTATTTCCCCAGGCAATGGAACTTCATTATTCGAACCTAAGTTCCATCATTTACTTCACTTATCGAGGGTTTAAAGTTATTGTAGTATATTTTTAATAACGATTTTATTCAATATAGTTGTAACGAAGATGGATTAGCCAACCAAGAGTATGTTTAAATCTATTCTAATGAATATAAAAGTAATACAAATAATTTCATGATCGTAAAGATAAAAATGAGAAGAAAAAAATAAGAGGAGTGGGACTATTCATAGTTATTAAAACAAAATATTTGATAATTTGGATTTGTACCTTTAAACGGTTATAACTTTTGACTCGTGTGTCGAAACGACAATTAGAATATATCAAACCGAAGTTAACATTGATACCCATAGTTTTAATTGATTTGGGAATGGAACTTCATTATTCGAACCTAATTCCATCATTTATATCACCTATACAGTGTTTAAAGTTTTTGTCCCATATTTTGCATTTTCGGTTTTAATCAATATGTTCTAATGAATATGGTTGAGCCAACCAAGAGTATGTTTAAAAATATTTTAATGAATCTCAAAGAAATACAAATAATTTCATGATCCTATAGATAAAAATGAGAAGAAAAAAATAAGAGTAGTGGGACTCTTCACAGTTATAAAAACAAAATATTTGATAAATCGGATTTGTACCTTTAAACGGTCATAACTTTTGACTCGTGTATCGAAACGACTGTTAAAATATATCAAATCGAAGCTCGTACCGATTAACATTTTCTTATTTCACCAGGCAATGGAACTTCATTATTCGAACCTAAATTCCATCATTTACTTCACTTATCGAGGGTTTAAAGTTATTGTAGTATATTTTTAATAATGGTTTTATTCAATATAGTTGTAACGAAGATCGATTAGCCAACCAAGAGTATGTTTAAAATTATTCTAATGAATATAAAAGTAATACAAATAGTTTCATGATCCTAAAGATAAAAATGAGAAGAAAAAAATAAGAGGAGTGGGACTATTCATAGTTATTAAAACAAAATATTTGATAATTTGGATTTGTACCTTTAAACGGTTATAACTTTTGACTCGTGTGTCGAAACGACAATTAGAATATATCAAACCGAAGTTAACATTGATACCCATATTTTTAATTGATTTGGGAATGGAACTTCATTATTCGAACCTAATTCCATCATTTATATCACCTATAGAGTGTTTAAAGTTTTTGTCCCATATATTGTATTTTCGGTTTTAATCAATATGTTCTAATGAAGATGGTGGAGCCAACCTAGAGTATGTTTAAAACTATTCTAATGAATCTCAAAGAAATACAAATAATTTCATGATCCTATAGATAAAAATGAGAAGAAAAAAATAAGAGTAGTGGGACTCTTCACAGTTATAAAAACAAAATATTTGATAAATCGGATTTGTACCTTTAAACGGTCATAACTTTTGACTCGTGTATCGAAACGACTGTTAAAATATATCAAATCGAAGCTCCTACCGATTCCCATTTTCTTATTTCCCCAGGCAATGGAACTTCATTATTTGAACCTAAGTTCCATCATTTACTTCACTTATCGAGGGTTTAAAGTTATTGTAGTATATTTTTAATAACGATTTTATTCAATATAGTTGTAACGAAGATGGATTAGCCAACCAAGAGTATGTTTAAATCTATTCTAATGAATATAAAAGTAATACAAATAATTTCATGATCGTAAAGATAAAAATGAGAAGAAAAAAATAAGAGGAGTGGGACTATTCATAGTTATTAAAACAAAATATTTGATAATTTGGATTTGTACCTTTAAACGGTTATAACTTTTGACTCGTGTGTCGAAACGACAATTAGAATATATCAAACCGAAGTTAACATTGATACCCATATTTTTAATTGATTTGGGAATGGAACTTCATTATTCGAACCTAATTCCATCATTTATATCACCTATAGAGTGTTTAAAGTTTTTGTCCCATATTTTGTATTTTCGGTTTTAATCAATATGTTCTAATGAAGATGGTGGAGCCAAGCTAGAGTATGTTTAAAACTATTCTAATGAATCTCAAAGAAATACAAATAATTTCATGATCCTATAGATAAAAATGAGAAGAAAAAAATAAGAGTAGTGGGACTCTTCACAGTTATAAAAACAAAATATTTGATAAATCGGATTTGTACCTTTAAACGGTCATAACTTTTGACTCGTGTATCGAAACGACTGTTAAAATATATCAAATCGAAGCTCATACCGATTCCCATTTTCTTATTTCCCCAGGCAATGGAACTTCATTATTCGAACCTAAGTTCCATCATTTACTTCACTTATCGAGGGTTTAAAGTTATTGTAGTATATTTTTAATAACGATTTTATTCAATATAGTTGTAACGAAGATGGATTAGCCAACCAAGAGTATGTTTAAATCTATTCTAATGAATATAAAAGTAATACAAATAATTTCATGATCGTAAAGATAAAAATGAGAAGAAAAAAATAAGAGGAGTGGGACTATTCATAGTTATTAAAACAAAATATTTGATAATTTGGATTTGTACCTTTAAACGGTTATAACTTTTGACTCGTGTGTCGAAACGACAATTAGAATATATCAAACCGAAGTTAACATTGATACCCATATTTTTAATTGATTTGGGAATGGAACTTCATTATTCGAACCTAATTCCATCATTTATATCACCTATAGAGTGTTTAAAGTTTTTGTCCCATATTTTGTATTTTCGGTTTTAATCAATATGTTCTAATGAAGATGGTGGAGCCAACCTAGAGTATGTTTAAAACTATTCTAATGAATCTCAAAGAAATACAAATAATTTCATGATCCTATAGATAAAAATGAGAAGAAAAAAATAAGATAAGTGGGACTCTTCACAGTTATAAAAACAAAATATTTGATAAATCGGATTTGTACCTTTAAACGGTCATAACTTTTGACTCGTGTATCGAAACGACTGTTAAAATATATCAAATCGAAGCTCATACCGATTCCCATTTTCTTATTTCCCCAGGCAATGGAACTTCATTATTCGAACCTAAATTCCATCATTTACTTCACTTATCGAGGGTTTAAAGTTATTGTAGTATATTTTTAATAACGATTTTATTCAATATAGTTGTAACGAAGATGGATTAGCCAACCAAGAGTATGTTTAAAACTATTCTAATGAATATAAAAGTAATACAAATAATTTCATGATCGTAAAGATAAAAATGAGAAGAAAAAAATAAGAGGAGTGGGACTATTCATAGTTATTAAAACAAAATATTTGATAATTTGGATTTGTACCTTTAAACGGTTATAACTTTTGACTCGTGTGTCGAAACGACAATTAGAATATATCAAACCGAAGTTAACATTGATACCCATATTTTTAATTGATTTGGGAATGGAACTTCATTATTCGAACCTAATTCCATCATTTATATCACCTATCGAGTGTTTAAAGTTTGTGTCCCATATTTTGCATTTTCGGTTTTAATCAATATGTTCGAATGAAGATGGTTGACCCAACCAAGAGTATGTTTAAAAATATTTTAATGAATCTCAAAGAAATACAAATAATTTCATGATCCTATAGATAAAAATGAGAAGAAAAAAATAAGAGTAGTGGGACTATTCATAGTTATTAAAACAAAATATTTGATAATTTGGATTTGTACCTTTAAACGGTTATAACTTTTGACTCGTGTGTCGAAACGACAATTAGAATATATCAAACCGAAGTTAACATTGATACCCATATTTTTAATTGATTTGGGAATGGAACTTCATTATTCGAACCTAATTCCATCATTTATATCACCTATAGAGTGTTTAAAGTTTTTGTCCCATATTTTGCATTTTCGGTTTTAATCAATATGTTCTAATGAAGATGGTTGAGCCAACCAAGAGTATGTTTAAAAATATTTTAATGAATCTCAAAGAAATACAAATAATTTCATGATCCTATAGATAAAAATGAGAAGAAAAAAATAAGAGTAGTGGGACTCTTCACAGTTATAAAAACAAAATATTTGATAAATCGGATTTGTACCTTTAAACGGTCATAACTTTTGACTCGTGTATCGAAACGACTGTTAAAATATATCAAATCGAAGCTCATACCGATTCCCATTTTCTTATTTCCCCAGGCAATGGAACTTCATTATTCGAACCTAAATTCCATCATTTACTTCACTTATCGAGGGTTTAAAGTTATTGTAGTATATTTTTAATAACGATTTTATTCAATATAGTTGTAACGAAGATGGATTAGCCAACCAAGAGTATGTTTAAAACTATTCTAATGAATATAAAAGTAATACAAATAATTTCATGATCGTAAAGATAAAAATGAGAAGAAAAAAATAAGAGGAGTGGGACTATTCATAGTTATTAAAACAAAATATTTGATAATTTGGATTTGTACCTTTAAACGGTTATAACTTTTGACTCGTGTGTCGAAACGACAATTAGAATATATCAAACCGAAGTTAACATTGATACCCATATTTTTAATTGATTTGGGAATGGAACTTCATTATTCGAACCTAATTCCATCATTTATATCACCTATCGAGTGTTTAAAGTTTGTGTCCCATATTTTGCATTTTCGGTTTTAATCAATATGTTCGAATGAAGATGGTTGACCCAACCAAGAGTATGTTTAAAAATATTTTAATGAATCTCAAAGAAATACAAATAATTTCATGATCCTATAGATAAAAATGAGAAGAAAAAAATAAGAGTAGTGGGACTATTCATAGTTATTAAAACAAAATATTTGATAATTTGGATTTGTACCTTTAAACGGTTATAACTTTTGACTCGTGTGTCGAAACGACAATTAGAATATATCAAACCGAAGTTAACATTGATACCCATATTTTTAATTGATTTGGGAATGGAACTTCATTATTCGAACCTAATTCCATCATTTATATCACCTATAGAGTGTTTAAAGTTTTTGTCCCATATTTTGTATTTTCGGTTTTAATCAATATGTTCTAATGAAGATGGTGGAGCCAACCTAGAGTATGTTTAAAACTATTCTAATGAATCTCAAAGAAATACAAATAATTTCATGATCCTATAGATAAAAATGAGAAGAAAAAAATAAGATAAGTGGGACTCTTCACAGTTATAAAAACAAAATATTTGATAAATCGGATTTGTACCTTTAAACGGTCATAACTTTTGACTCGTGTATCGAAACGACTGTTAAAATATATCAAATCGAAGCTCATACCGATTCCCATTTTCTTATTTCCCCAGGCAATGGAACTTCATTATTCGAACCTAAATTCCATCATTTACTTCACTTATCGAGGGTTTAAAGTTATTGTAGTATATTTTTAATAACGATTTTATTCAATATAGTTGTAACGAAGATGGATTAGCCAACCAAGAGTATGTTTAAAACTATTCTAATGAATATAAAAGTAATACAAATAATTTCATGATCGTAAAGATAAAAATGAGAAGAAAAAAATAAGAGGAGTGGGACTATTCATAGTTATTAAAACAAAATATTTGATAATTTGGATTTGTACCTTTAAACGGTTATAACTTTTGACTCGTGTGTCGAAACGACAATTAGAATATATCAAACCGAAGTTAACATTGATACCCATATTTTTAATTGATTTGGGAATGGAACTTCATTATTCGAACCTAATTCCATCATTTATATCACCTATCGAGTGTTTAAAGTTTGTGTCCCATATTTTGCATTTTCGGTTTTAATCAATATGTTCGAATGAAGATGGTTGACCCAACCAAGAGTATGTTTAAAAATATTTTAATGAATCTCAAAGAAATACAAATAATTTCATGATCCTATAGATAAAAATGAGAAGAAAAAAATAAGAGTAGTGGGACTATTCATAGTTATTAAAACAAAATATTTGATAATTTGGATTTGTACCTTTAAACGGTTATAACTTTTGACTCGTGTGTCGAAACGACAATTAGAATATATCAAACCGAAGTTAACATTGATACCCATATTTTTAATTGATTTGGGAATGGAACTTCATTATTCGAACCTAATTCCATCATTTATATCACCTATAGAGTGTTTAAAGTTTTTGTCCCATATTTTGCATTTTCGGTTTTAATCAATATGTTCTAATGAAGATGGTTGAGCCAACCAAGAGTATGTTTAAAAATATTTTAATGAATCTCAAAGAAATACAAATAATTTCATGATCCTATAGATAAAAATGAGAAGAAAAAAATAAGAGTAGTGGGACTCTTCACAGTTATAAAAACAAAATATTTGACAAATCGGTTTTGTACCTTTAAACGGTCATAACTTTTGACTCGTGTATCGAAACGACTGTTAAAATATATCAAATCGAAGCTCATACCGATTCCCATTTTCTTATTTCCCCAGGCAATGGAACTTCATTATTCGAACCTAAATTCCATCATTTACTTCACTTATCGAGGGTTTAAAGTTATTGTAGTATATTTTTAATAACGATTTTATTCAATATAGTTGTAACGAAGATGGATTAGCCAACCAAGAGTATGTTTAAAACTATTCTAATGAATATAAAAGTAATACAAATAATTTCATGATCGTAAAGATAAAAATGAGAAGAAAAAAATAAGAGGAGTGGGACTATTCATAGTTATTAAAACAAAATATTTGATAATTTGGATTTGTACCTTTAAACGGTTATAACTTTTGACTCGTGTGTCGAAACGACAATTAGAATATATCAAACCGAAGTTAACATTGATACCCATATTTTTAATTGATTTGGGAATGGAACTTCATTATTCGAACCTAATTCCATCATTTATATCACCTATAGAGTGTTTAAAGTTTTTGTCCCATATTTTGTATTTTCGGTTTTAATCAATATGTTCTAATGAAGATGGTGGAGCCAACCTAGAGTATGTTTAAAACTATTCTAATGAATCTCAAAGAAATACAAATAATTTCATGATCCTATAGATAAAAATGAGAAGAAAAAAATAAGATAAGTGGGACTCTTCACAGTTATAAAAACAAAATATTTGATAAATCGGATTTGTACCTTTAAACGGTCATAACTTTTGACTCGTGTATCGAAACGACTGTTAAAATATATCAAATCGAAGCTCATACCGATTCCCATTTTCTTATTTCCCCAGGCAATGGAACTTCATTATTCGAACCTAAATTCCATCATTTACTTCACTTATCGAGGGTTTAAAGTTATTGTAGTATATTTTTAATAACGATTTTATTCAATATAGTTGTAACGAAGATGGATTAGCCAACCAAGAGTATGTTTAAAACTATTCTAATGAATATAAAAGTAATACAAATAATTTCATGATCGTAAAGATAAAAATGAGAAGAAAAAAATAAGAGGAGTGGGACTATTCATAGTTATTAAAACAAAATATTTGATAATTTGGATTTGTACCTTTAAACGGTTATAACTTTTGACTCGTGTGTCGAAACGACAATTAGAATATATCAAACCGAAGTTAACATTGATACCCATATTTTTAATTGATTTGGGAATGGAACTTCATTATTCGAACCTAATTCCATCATTTATATCACCTATAGAGTGTTTAAAGTTTTTGTCCCATATTTTGCATTTTCGGTTTTAATCAATATGTTCTAATGAAGATGGTTGAGCCAACCAAGAGTATGTTTAAAAATATTTTAATGAATCTCAAAGAAATACAAATAATTTCATGATCCTATAGATAAAAATGAGAAGAAAAAAATAAGAGTAGTGGGACTCTTCACAGTTATAAAAACAAAATATTTGATAAATCGGATTTGTACCTTTAAACGGTCATAACTTTTGACTCGTGTATCGAAACGACTGTTAAAATATATCAAATCGAAGCTCATACCGATTCCCATTTTCTTATTTCCCCAGGCAATGGAACTTCATTATTCGAACCTAAATTCCATCATTTACTTCACTTATCGAGGGTTTAAAGTTATTGTAGTATATTTTTAATAACGATTTTATTCAATATAGTTGTAACGAAGATGGATTAGCCAACCAAGAGTATGTTTAAAAATATTCTAATGAATATAAAAGTAATACAAATAATTTGATGATCGTAAAGATAAAAATGAGAAGAAAAAAATAAGAGGAGTGGGACTATTCATATTTATTAAAACAAAATATTTGCAATTTGGATTTGTACCTTTAAACGGTTATAACTTTTGACTCGTGTGTCGAAACGACAATTAGAATATATCAAACCGAAGTTAACATTGATACCCATATTTTTAATTGATTTGGGAATGGAACTTCATTATTCGAACCTAATTCCATCATTTATATCACCTATCGAGTGTTTAAAGTTTGTGTCCCATATTTTGCATTTTCGGTTTTAATCAATATGTTCGAATGAAGATGGTTGACCCAACCAAGAGTATGTTTAAAAATATTTTAATGAATCTCAAAGAAATACAAATAATTTCATGATCCTATAGATAAAAATGAGAAGAAAAAAATAAGAGTAGTGGGACTATTCATAGTTATTAAAACAAAATATTTGATAATTTGGATTTGTACCTTTAAACGGTTATAACTTTTGACTCGTGTGTCGAAACGACAATTAGAATATATCAAACCGAAGTTAACATTGATACCCATATTTTTAATTGATTTGGGAATGGAACTTCATTATTCGAACCTAATTCCATCATTTATATCACCTATAGAGTGTTTAAAGTTTTTGTCCCATATTTTGCATTTTCGGTTTTAATCAATATGTTCTAATGAAGATGGTTGAGCCAACCAAGAGTATGTTTAAAAATATTTTAATGAATCTCAAAGAAATACAAATAATTTCATGATCCTATAGATAAAAATGAGAAGAAAAAAATAAGAGTAGTGGGACTCTTCACAGTTATAAAAACAAAATATTTGACAAATCGGTTTTGTACCTTTAAACGGTCATAACTTTTGACTCGTGTATCGAAACGACTGTTAAAATATATCAAATCGAAGCTCATACCGATTCCCATTTTCTTATTTCCCCAGGCAATGGAACTTCATTATTCGAACCTAAATTCCATCATTTACTTCACTTATCGAGGGTTTAAAGTTATTGTAGTATATTTTTAATAACGATTTTATTCAATATAGTTGTAACGAAGATGGATTAGCCAACCAAGAGTATGTTTAAAACTATTCTAATGAATATAAAAGTAATACAAATAATTTCATGATCGTAAAGATAAAAATGAGAAGAAAAAAATAAGAGGAGTGGGACTATTCATATTTATTAAAACAAAATATTTGCAATTTGGATTTGTACCTTTAAACGGTTATAACTTTTGACTCGTGTGTCGAAACGACAATTAGAATATATCAAACCGAAGTTAACATTGATACCCATATTTTTAATTGATTTGGGAATGGAACTTCATTATTCGAACCTAATTCCATCATTTATATCACCTATCGAGTGTTTAAAGTTTGTGTCCCATATTTTGCATTTTCGGTTTTAATCAATATGTTCGAATGAAGATGGTTGCGCCAACCAAGAGTATGTTTAAAAATATTTTAATGAATCTCAAAGAAATACAAATAATTTCATGATCCTATAGATAAAAATGAGAAGAAAAAAATAAGAGTAGTGGGACTCTTCACAGTTATAAAAACAAAATATTTGACAAATCGGTTTTGTACCTTTAAACGGTCATAACTTTTGACTCGTGTCTCGAAACGACTGTTAAAATATATCAAATCGAAGCTCATACCGATTCCCATTTTCTTATTTCCCCAGGCAATGGAACTTCATTATTCGAACCTAAATTCCATCATTTACTTCACTTATCGAGGGTTTAAAGTTATTGTAGTATATTTTTAATAACGATTTTATTCAATATAGTTGTAACGAAGATGGATTAGCCAACCAAGAGTATGTTTAAAACTATTCTAATGAATATAAAAGTAATACAAATAATTTCATGATCGTAAAGATAAAAATGAGAAGAAAAAAATAAGAGGAGTGGGACTATTCATAGTTATTAAAACAAAATATTTGATAATTTGGATTTGTACCTTTAAACGGTTATAACTTTTGACTCGTGTGTCGAAACGACAATTAGAATATATCAAACCGAAGTTAACATTGATACCCATATTTTTAATTGATTTGGGAATGGAACTTCATTATTCGAACCTAATTCCATCATTTATATCACCTATAGAGTGTTTAAAGTTTTTGTCCCATATTTTGCATTTTCGGTTTTAATCAATATGTTCTAATGAAGATGGTTGAGCCAACCAAGAGTATGTTTAAAAATATTTTAATGAATCTCAAAGAAATACAAATAATTTCATGATCCTATAGATAAAAATGAGAAGAAAAAAATAAGAGTAGTGGGACTCTTCACAGTTATAAAAACAAAATATTTGATAAATCGGATTTGTACCTTTAAACGGTCATAACTTTTGACTCGTGTATCGAAACGACTGTTAAAATATATCAAATCGAAGCTCATACCGATTCCCATTTTCTTATTTCCCCAGGCAATGGAACTTCATTATTCGAACCTAAATTCCATCATTTACTTCACTTATCGAGGGTTTAAAGTTATTGTAGTATATTTTTAATAACGATTTTATTCAATATAGTTGTAACGAAGATGGATTAGCCAACCAAGAGTATGTTTAAAAATATTCTAATGAATATAAAAGTAATACAAATAATTTGATGATCGTAAAGATAAAAATGAGAAGAAAAAAATAAGAGGAGTGGGACTATTCATATTTATTAAAACAAAATATTTGCAATTTGGATTTGTACCTTTAAACGGTTATAACTTTTGACTCGTGTGTCGAAACGACAATTAGAATATATCAAACCGAAGTTAACATTGATACCCATATTTTTAATTGATTTGGGAATGGAACTTCATTATTCGAACCTAATTCCATCATTTATATCACCTATCGAGTGTTTAAAGTTTGTGTCCCATATTTTGCATTTTCGGTTTTAATCAATATGTTCGAATGAAGATGGTTGACCCAACCAAGAGTATGTTTAAAAATATTTTAATGAATCTCAAAGAAATACAAATAATTTCATGATCCTATAGATAAAAATGAGAAGAAAAAAATAAGAGTAGTGGGACTATTCATAGTTATTAAAACAAAATATTTGATAATTTGGATTTGTACCTTTAAACGGTTATAACTTTTGACTCGTGTGTCGAAACGACAATTAGAATATATCAAACCGAAGTTAACATTGATACCCATATTTTTAATTGATTTGGGAATGGAACTTCATTATTCGAACCTAATTCCATCATTTATATCACCTATAGAGTGTTTAAAGTTTTTGTCCCATATTTTGCATTTTCGGTTTTAATCAATATGTTCTAATGAAGATGGTTGAGCCAACCAAGAGTATGTTTAAAAATATTTTAATGAATCTCAAAGAAATACAAATAATTTCATGATCCTATAGATAAAAATGAGAAGAAAAAAATAAGAGTAGTGGGACTCTTCACAGTTATAAAAACAAAATATTTGACAAATCGGTTTTGTACCTTTAAACGGTCATAACTTTTGACTCGTGTATCGAAACGACTGTTAAAATATATCAAATCGAAGCTCATACCGATTCCCATTTTCTTATTTCCCCAGGCAATGGAACTTCATTATTCGAACCTAAATTCCATCATTTACTTCACTTATCGAGGGTTTAAAGTTATTGTAGTATATTTTTAATAACGATTTTATTCAATATAGTTGTAACGAAGATGGATTAGCCAACCAAGAGTATGTTTAAAACTATTCTAATGAATATAAAAGTAATACAAATAATTTCATGATCGTAAAGATAAAAATGAGAAGAAAAAAATAAGAGGAGTGGGACTATTCATATTTATTAAAACAAAATATTTGCAATTTGGATTTGTACCTTTAAACGGTTATAACTTTTGACTCGTGTGTCGAAACGACAATTAGAATATATCAAACCGAAGTTAACATTGATACCCATATTTTTAATTGATTTGGGAATGGAACTTCATTATTCGAACCTAATTCCATCATTTATATCACCTATCGAGTGTTTAAAGTTTGTGTCCCATATTTTGCATTTTCGGTTTTAATCAATATGTTCGAATGAAGATGGTTGAGCCAACCAAGAGTATGTTTAAAAATATTTTAATGAATCTCAAAGAAATACAAATAATTTCATGATCCTATAGATAAAAATGAGAAGAAAAAAATAAGAGTAGTGGGACTCTTCACAGTTATAAAAACAAAATATTTGACAAATCGGTTTTGTACCTTTAAACGGTCATAACTTTTGACTCGTGTCTCGAAACGACTGTTAAAATATATCAAATCGAAGCTCATACCGATTCCCATTTTCTTATTTCCCCAGGCAATGGAACTTCATTATTCGAACCTAAATTCCATCATTTACTTCACTTATCGAGGGTTTAAAGTTATTGTAGTATATTTTTAATAACGATTTTATTCAATATAGTTGTAACGAAGATGGATTAGCCAACCAAGAGTATGTTTAAAACTATTCTAATGAATATAAAAGTAATACAAATAATTTCATGATCGTAAAGATAAAAATGAGAAGAAAAAAATAAGAGTAGTGGGACTATTCATAGTTATTAAAACAAAATATTTGATAATTTGGATTTGTACCTTTAAACGGTTATAACTTTTGACTCGTGTGTCGAAACGACAATTAGAATATATCAAACCGAAGTTAACATTGATACCCATATTTTTAATTGATTTGGGAATGGAACTTCATTATTCGAACCTAATTCCATCATTTATATCACCTATAGAGTGTTTAAAGTTTTTGTCCCATATTTTGCATTTTCGGTTTTAATCAATATGTTCTAATGAAGATGGTTGAGCCAACCAAGAGTATGTTTAAAAATATTTTAATGAATCTCAAAGAAATACAAATAATTTCATGATCCTATAGATAAAAATGAGAAGAAAAAAATAAGAGTAGTGGGACTCTTCACAGTTATAAAAACAAAATATTTGACAAATCGGTTTTGTACCTTTAAACGGTCATAACTTTTGACTCGTGTATCGAAACGACTGTTAAAATATATCAAATCGAAGCTCATACCGATTCCCATTTTCTTATTTCCCCAGGCAATGGAACTTCATTATTCGAACCTAAATTCCATCATTTACTTCAATTATCGAGGGTTTAAAGTTATTGTAGTATATTTTTAATAACGATTTTATTCAATATAGTTGTAACGAAGATGGATTAGCCAACCAAGAGTATGTTTAAAACTATTCTAATGAATATAAAAGTAATACAAATAATTTCATGATCGTAAAGATAAAAATGAGAAGAAAAAAATAAGAGGAGTGGGACTATTCATATTTATTAAAACAAAATATTTGCAATTTGGATTTGTACCTTTAAACGGTTATAACTTTTGACTCGTGTGTCGAAACGACAATTAGAATATATCAAACCGAAGTTAACATTGATACCCATATTTTTAATTGATTTGGGAATGGAACTTCATTATTCGAACCTAATTCCATCATTTATATCACCTATCGAGTGTTTAAAGTTTGTGTCCCATATTTTGCATTTTCGGTTTTAATCAATATGTTCGAATGAAGATGGTTGAGCCAACCAAGAGTATGTTTAAAAATATTTTAATGAATCTCAAAGAAATACAAATAATTTCATGATCCTATAGATAAAAATGAGAAGAAAAAAATAAGAGTAGTGGGACTATTCATAGTTATTAAAACAAAATATTTGATAATTTGGATTTGTACCTTTAAACGGTTATAACTTTTGACTCGTGTGTCGAAACGACAATTAGAATATATCAAACCGAAGTTAACATTGATACCCATATTTTTAATTGATTTGGGAATGGAACTTCATTATTCGAACCTAATTCCATCATTTATATCACCTATAGAGTGTTTAAAGTTTTTGTCCCATATTTTGCATTTTCGGTTTTAATCAATATGTTCTAATGAAGATGGTTGAGCCAACCAAGAGTATGTTTAAAAATATTTTAATGAATCTCAAAGAAATACAAATAATTTCATGATCCTATAGATAAAAATGAGAAGAAAAAAATAAGAGTAGTGGGACTCTTCACAGTTATAAAAACAAAATATTTGACAAATCGGTTTTGTACCTTTAAACGGTCATAACTTTTGACTCGTGTATCGAAACGACTGTTAAAATATATCAAATCGAAGCTCATACCGATTCCCATTTTCTTATTTCCCCAGGCAATGGAACTTCATTATTCGAACCTAAATTCCATCATTTACTTCACTTATCGAGGGTTTAAAGTTATTGTAGTATATTTTTAATAACGATTTTATTCAATATAGTTGTAACGAAGATGGATTAGCCAACCAAGAGTATGTTTAAAACTATTCTAATGAATATAAAAGTAATACAAATAATTTCATGATCGTAAAGATAAAAATGAGAAGAAAAAAATAAGAGGAGTGGGACTATTCATATTTATTAAAACAAAATATTTGCAATTTGGATTTGTACCTTTAAACGGTTATAACTTTTGACTCGTGTGTCGAAACGACAATTAGAATATATCAAACCGAAGTTAACATTGATACCCATATTTTTAATTGATTTGGGAATGGAACTTCATTATTCGAACCTAATTCCATCATTTATATCACCTATCGAGTGTTTAAAGTTTGTGTCCCATATTTTGCATTTTCGGTTTTAATCAATATGTTCGAATGAAGATGGTTGAGCCAACCAAGAGTATGTTTAAAAATATTTTAATGAATCTCAAAGAAATACAAATAATTTCATGATCCTATAGATAAAAATGAGAAGAAAAAAATAAGAGTAGTGGGACTCTTCACAGTTATAAAAACAAAATATTTGACAAATCGGTTTTGTACCTTTAAACGGTCATAACTTTTGACTCGTGTCTCGAAACGACTGTTAAAATATATCAAATCGAAGCTCATACCGATTCCCATTTTCTTATTTCCCCAGGCAATGGAACTTCATTATTCGAACCTAAATTCCATCATTTACTTCACTTATCGAGGGTTTAAAGTTATTGTAGTATATTTTTAATAACGATTTTATTCAATATAGTTGTAACGAAGATGGATTAGCCAACCAAGAGTATGTTTAAAACTATTCTAATGAATATAAAAGTAATACAAATAATTTCATGATCGTAAAGATAAAAATGAGAAGAAAAAAATAAGAGGAGTGGGACTATTCATATTTATTAAAACAAAATATTTGCAATTTGGATTTGTACCTTTAAACGGTTATAACTTTTGACTCGTGTGTCGAAACGACAATTAGAATATATCAAACCGAAGTTAACATTGATACCCATATTTCTAATTGATTTGGGAATGGAACTTCATTATTCGAACTTAATTTCATCATTTATATCACCTATCGAGTGATTAAAGTTTTTGTCCCATATTTTGCATTTTCGGTTTTAATCAATATGTTCTAATGAAGATGGTGGAGCCAACCAAGAGTATGTTTAAAACTATTTTAATTAATATTAAAGTAATACAAATAATTTCATGATCCTAAAGATAAAAATGAGAAGAAAAAAATAAGAGGAGTGGGACTATTCATAGTTATTAAAACAAAATATTTGATAATTTGGATTTGTACCTTTAAACGGTTATAACTTTTGACTCGTGTGTCGAAACGACAATTAGAATATATCAAACCGAAGTTAACATTGATACCCATAGTTTTAATTGATTTGGGAATGGAACTTCATTATTCGAACCTAATTCCATCATTTATATCACCTATAGAGTGTTTAAAGTTTTTGTCCCATATTTTGCATTTTCGGTTTTAATCCATATGTTCTAATGAAGATGGTTGAGCCAACCAAGAGTATGTTTAAAAATATTTTAATGAATCTCAAAGAAATACAAATAATTTCATGATCCTATAGATAAAAATGAGAAGAAAAAAATAAGAGTAGTGGGACTCTTCACAGTTATAAAAACAAAATATTTGATAAATCGGATTTGTACCTTTAAACGGTCATAACTTTTGACTCGTGTATCGAAACGACTATTAAAATATATCAAATCGAAGCTCGTACCGATTAACATTTTATTATTTCACCAGGCAATGGAACTTCATTATTCGAACCTAAATTCTATCATTTACTTCACTTATCGAGGGTTTAAGGTTATTGGAGTATATTTTTAATAACGATTTTATTCAATATAGTTGTAACGAAGATGGATTAGCCAACCAAGAGTATGTTTAAAACTATTCTAATGAATATAAAAGTAATACAAATAATTTCATGATCGTAAAGATAAAAATGAGAAGAAAAAAATAAGAGGAGTGGGACTATTCATATTTATTAAAACAAAATATTTGCAATTTGGATTTGTACCTTTAAACGGTTATAACTTTTGACTCGTGTGTCGAAACGACAATTAGAATATATCAAACCGAAGTTAACATTGATACCCATATTTTTAATTGATTTGGGAATGGAACTTCATTATTCGAACCTAATTCCATCATTTATATCACCTATCGAGTGTTTAAATTTTGTGTCCCATATTTTGCATTTTCGGTTTTAATCAATATGTTCGAATGAAGATGGTTGAGCCAACCAAGAGTATGTTTAAAAATATTTTAATGAATCTCAAAGAAATACAAATAATTTCATGATCCTATAGATAAAAATGAGAAGAAAAAAATAAGAGTAGTGGGACTCTTCACAGTTATAAAAACAAAATATTTGATAAATCGGATTTGTACCTTTAAACGGTCATAACTTTTGACTCGTGTATCGAAACGACTGTTAAAATATATCAAATCGAAGCTCGTACCGATTCCCATTTTCTTATTTCCCCAGGCAATGGAACTTCATTATTCGAACCTAAATTCCATCATTTACTTCACTTATCGAGGGTTTAAAGTTATTGTAGTATATTTTTAATAACGATTTTATTCAATATAGTTGTAACGAAGATGGATTAGCCAACCAAGAGTATGTTTAAAACTATTCTAATGAATATAAAAGTAATACAAATAATTTCATGATCGTAAAGATAAAAATGAGAAGAAAAAAATAAGAGGAGTGGGACTATTCATATTTATTAAAACAAAATATTTGCAATTTGGATTTGTACCTTTAAACGGTTATAACTTTTGACTCGTGTGTCGAAACGACAATTAGAATATATCAAACCGAAGTTAACATTGATACCCATATTTTTAATTGATTTGGGAATGGAACTTCATTATTCGAACCTAATTCCATCATTTATATCACCTATCGAGTGTTTAAAGTTTGTGTCCCATATTTTGCATTTTCGGTTTTAATCAATATGTTCGAATGAAGATGGTTGAGCCAACCAAGAGTATGTTTAAAAATATTTTAATGAATCTCAAATAAATACAAATAATTTCATGATCCTATAGATAAAAATGAGAAGAAAAAAATAAGAGTAGTGGGACTGTTCATAGTTATAAAAACAAAATATTTGATAAATCGGATTTGCACCTTTAAACGGTCATAACTTTTGACTCGTGTATCGAAACGACTGTTAAAATATATCAAATCGAAGCTCGTACCGATTAACATTTTCTTATTTCACCAGGCAATGGAACTTCATTATTCGAACCTAAATTCCATCATTTACTTCACTTATCGAGGGTTTAAAGTTATTGTAGTATATTTTTAATAATGGTTTTATTCAATATAGTTGTAACGAAGATGGATTAGCCAACCAAGAGTATGTTTAAAACTATTCTAATGAATATAAAAGTAATACAAATAATTTCATGATCGTAAAGATAAAAATGAGAAGAAAAAAATAAGAGGAGTGGGACTATTCATATTTATTAAAACAAAATATTTGCAATTTGGATTTGTACCTTTAAACGGTTATAACTTTTGACTCGTGTGTCGAAACGACAATTAGAATATATCAAACCGAAGTTAACATTGATACCCATATTTTTAATTGATTTGGGAATGGAACTTCATTATTCGAACCTAATTCCATCATTTATATCACCTATCGAGTGTTTAAATTTTGTGTCCCATATTTTGCATTTTCGGTTTTAATCAATATGTTCGAATGAAGATGGTTGAGCCAACCAAGAGTATGTTTAAAAATATTTTAATGAATCTCAAAGAAATACAAATAATTTCATGATCCTATAGATAAAAATGAGAAGAAAAAAATAAGAGTAGTGGGACTCTTCACAGTTATAAAAACAAAATATTTGATAAATCGGATTTGTACCTTTAAACGGTCATAACTTTTGACTCGTGTATCGAAACGACTGTTAAAATATATCAAATCGAAGCTCGTACCGATTCCCATTTTCTTATTTCCCCAGGCAATGGAACTTCATTATTCGAACCTAAATTCCATCATTTACTTCACTTATCGAGGGTTTAAAGTTATTGTAGTATATTTTTAATAACGATTTTATTCAATATAGTTGTAACGAAGATGGATTAGCCAACCAAGAGTATGTTTAAAACTATTCTAATGAATATAAAAGTAATACAAATAATTTCATGATCGTAAAGATAAAAATGAGAAGAAAAAAATAAGAGGAGTGGGACTATTCATATTTATTAAAACAAAATATTTGCAATTTGGATTTGTACCTTTAAACGGTTATAACTTTTGACTCGTGTGTCGAAACGACAATTAGAATATATCAAACCGAAGTTAACATTGATACCCATATTTTTAATTGATTTGGGAATGGAACTTCATTATTCGAACCTAATTCCATCATTTATATCACCTATCGAGTGTTTAAAGTTTGTGTCCCATATTTTGCATTTTCGGTTTTAATCAATATGTTCGAATGAAGATGGTTGAGCCAACCAAGAGTATGTTTAAAAATATTTTAATGAATCTCAAATAAATACAAATAATTTCATGATCCTATAGATAAAAATGAGAAGAAAAAAATAAGAGTAGTGGGACTGTTCATAGTTATAAAAACAAAATATTTGATAAATCGGATTTGCACCTTTAAACGGTCATAACTTTTGACTCGTGTATCGAAACGACTGTTAAAATATATCAAATCGAAGCTCGTACCGATTAACATTTTCTTATTTCACCAGGCAATGGAACTTCATTATTCGAACCTAAATTCCATCATTTACTTCACTTATCGAGGGTTTAAAGTTATTGTAGTATATTTTTAATAATGGTTTTATTCAATATAGTTGTAACGAAGATGGATTAGCCAACCAAGAGTATGTTTAAAACTATTCTAATGAATATAAAAGTAATACAAATAATTTCATGATCGTAAAGATAAAAATGAGAAGAATAAAATAAGAGGAGTGGGACTATTCATATTTATTAAAACAAAATATTTGCAATTTGGATTTGTACCTTTAAACGGTTATAACTTTTGACTCGTGTGTCGAAACGACAATTAGAATATATCAAACCGAAGTTAACATTGATACCCATATTTTTAATTGATTTGGGAATGGAACTTCATTATTCGAACCTAATTCCATCATTTATATCACCTATCGAGTGTTTAAATTTTGTGTCCCATATTTTGCATTTTCGGTTTTAATCAATATGTTCGAATGAAGATGGTTGAGCCAACCAAGAGTATGTTTAAAAATATTTTAATGAATCTCAAATAAATACAAATAATTTCATGATCCTATAGATAAAAATGAGAAGAAAAAAATAAGAGTAGTGGGACTGTTCATAGTTATAAAAACAAAATATTTGATAAATCGGATTTGCACCTTTAAACGGTCATAACTTTTGACTCGTGTATCGAAACGACTATTAAAATATATCAAATCGAAGCTCGTACCGATTCCCATTTTCTTATTTCACCAGGCAATGGAACTTCATTATTCGAACCTAAAGTCCATCATTTACTTCACTTATGTAGGGTTTAAAGTTATTGTAGTATATTTCTAATAACGGTTTTATTCAATACAGTTGTAATGAAGATGGATTAGCCAACCAAGAGTATGTTTAAAACTATTCTAATGAATATAAAAGTAATACAAATAATTTCATGATCGTAAAGATAAAAATGAGAAGAAAAAAATAAGAGGAGTGGGACTATTCATAGTTATTAAAACAAAATATTTGGTAATTTGGATTTGTACCTTTAAACGGTTATAACTTTTGACTCGTGTGTCGAAACGACAATTAGAATATATCAAACCGAAGTTAACATTGATACCCATATTTCTAATTGATTTGGGAATGGAACTTCATTATTCGAACTTAATTTCATCATTTATATCACCTATCGAGTGATTAAAGTTTTTGTCCCATATTTTGCATTTTCGGTTTTAATCAATATGTTCTAATGAAGATGGTGGAGCCAACCAAGAGTATGTTTAAAACTATTTTAATGAATATTAAAGTAATACAAATAATTTCATGATCCTAAAGATAAAAATGAGAAGAAAAAAATAAGAGGAGTGGGACTATTCATAGTTATTAAAACAAAATATTTGATAATTTGGATTTGTACCTTTAAACGGTTATAACTTTTGACTCGTGTGTCGAAACGACAATTAGAATATATCAAACCGAAGTTAACATTGATACCCATAGTTTTAATTGATTTGGGAATGGAACTTCATTATTCGAACCTAATTCCATCATTTATATCACCTATAGAGTGTTTAAAGTTTTTGTCCCATATTTTGCATTTTCGGTTTTAATCAATATGTTCTAATGAAGATGGTTGAGCCAACCAAGAGTATGTTTAAAAATATTTTAATGAATCTCAAAGAAATACAAATAATTTCATGATCCTATAGATAAAAATGAGAAGAAAAAAATAAGAGTAGTGGGACTCTTCACAGTTATAAAAACAAAATATTTGATAAATCGGATTTGTACCTTTAAACGGTCATAACTTTTGACTCGTGTATCGAAACGACTATTAAAATATATCAAATCGAAGCTCGTACCGATTAACATTTTATTATTTCACCAGGCAATGGAACTTCATTATTCGAACCTAAATTCCATCATTTACTTCACTTATCGAGGGTTTAAGGTTATTGTAGTATATTTTTAATAATGGTTTTATTCAATATAGTTGTAACGAAGATGGATTAGCCAACCAAGAGTATGTTTAAAACTATTCTAATGAATATAAAAGTAATACAAATAATTTCATGATCGTAAAGATAAAAATGAGAAGAAAAAAATAAGAGGAGTGGGACTATTCATATTTATTAAAACAAAATATTTGCAATTTGGATTTGTACCTTTAAACGGTTATAACTTTTGACTCGTGTGTCGAAACGACAATTAGAATATATCAAACCGAAGTTAACATTGATACCCATATTTTTAATTGATTTGGGAATGGAACTTCATTATTCGAACCTAATTCCATCATTTATATCACCTATCGAGTGTTTAAAGTTTGTGTCCCATATTTTGCATTTTCGGTTTTAATCAATATGTTCGAATGAAGATGGTTGAGCCAACCAAGAGTATGTTTAAAAATATTTTAATGAATCTCAAATAAATACAAATAATTTCATGATCCTATAGATAAAAATGAGAAGAAAAAAATAAGAGTAGTGGGACTGTTCATAGTTATAAAAACAAAATATTTGATAAATCGGATTTGTACCTTTAAACGGTCATAACTTTTGACTCGTGTATCGAAACGACTGTTAAAATATATCAAATCGAAGCTCGTACCGATTAACATTTTCTTATTTCACCAGGCAATGGAACTTCATTATTCGAACCTAAATTCCATCATTTACTTCACTTATCGAGGGTTTAAAGTTATTGTAGTATATTTTTAATAATGGTTTTATTCAATATAGTTGTAACGAAGATGGATTAGCCAACCAAGAGTATGTTTAAAACTATTCTAATGAATATAAAAGTAATACAAATAATTTCATGATCGTAAAGATAAAAATGAGAAGAAAAAAATAAGAGGAGTGGGACTATTCATATTTATTAAAACAAAATATTTGCAATTTGGATTTGTACCTTTAAACGGTTATAACTTTTGACTCGTGTGTCGAAACGACAATTAGAATATATCAAACCGAAGTTAACATTGATACCCATATTTTTAATTGATTTGGGAATGGAACTTCATTATTCGAACCTAATTCCATCATTTATATCACCTATCGAGTGTTTAAAGTTTGTGTCCCATATTTTGCATTTTCGGTTTTAATCAATATGTTCGAATGAAGATGGTTGAGCCAACCAAGAGTATGTTTAAAAATATTTTAATGAATCTCAAAGAAATACAAATAATTTCATGATCCTATAGATAAAAATGAGAAGAAAAAAATAAGAGTAGTGGGACTCTTCACAGTTATAAAAACAAAATATTTGATAAATCGGATTTGTACCTTTAAACGGTCATAACTTTTGACTCGTGTATCGAAATGACTGTTAAAATATATCAAATCGAAGCTCGTACCGATTCCCATTTTCTTATTTCCCCAGGCAATGGAACTTCATTATTCGAACCTAAATTCCATCATTTACTTCACTTATCGAGGGTTTAAAGTTATTGTAGTATATTTTTAATAACGATTTTATTCAATATAGTTGTAACGAAGATGGATTAGCCAACCAAGAGTATGTTTAAAACTATTCTAATGAATATAAAAGTAATACAAATAATTTCATGATCGTAAAGATAAAAATGAGAAGAAAAAAATAAGAGGAGTGGGACTATTCATATTTATTAAAACAAAATATTTGCAATTTGGATTTGTACCTTTAAACGGTTATAACTTTTGACTCGTGTGTCGAAACGACAATTAGAATATATCAAACCGAAGTTAACATTGATACCCATATTTTTAATTGATTTGGGAATGGAACTTCATTATTCGAACCTAATTCCATCATTTATATCACCTATCGAGTGTTTAAAGTTTGTGTCCCATATTTTGCATTTTCGTTTTTAATCAATATGTTCGAATGAAGATGGTTGAGCCAACCAAGAGTATGTTTAAAAATATTTTAATGAATCTCAAAGAAATACAAATAATTTCATGATCCTATAGATAAAAATGAGAAGAAAAAAATAAGAGTAGTGGGACTGTTCATAGTAATAAAAACAAAATATTTGATAAATCGGATTTGTACCTTTAAACGGTCATAACTTTTGACTCGTGTGTCGAAATGACTATTAAAATATATCAAATCGAAGCTCGTACCGATTCCCATTTTCTTATTTCACCAGGCAATGGAACTTCATTATTCGAACCTAAAGTCCATCATTTACTTCACTTATGTAGGGTTTAAAGTTATTGTAGTATATTTCTAATAACGGTTTTATTCAATACAGTTGTAATGAAGATGGATTAGCCAACCAAGAGTATGTTTAAAACTATTCTAAGGAATATAAAAGTAATACAAATAATTTCATGATCGTAAAGATAAAAATGAGAAGAAAAAAATAAGAGGAGTGGGACTATTCATAGTTATTAAAACAAAATATTTGGTAATTTGGATTTGTACCTTTAAACGGTTATAACTTTTGACTCGTGTGTCGAAACGACAATTAGAATATATCAAACCGAAGTTAACATTGATACCCATATTTCTAATTGATTTGGGAATGGAACTTCATTATTCGAACTTAATTTCATCATTTATATCACCTATCGAGTGATTAAAGTTTTTGTCCCATATTTTGCATTTTCGGTTTTAATCAATATGTTCTAATGAAGATGGTGGAGCCAACCAAGAGTATGTTTAAAACTATTTTAATGAATATTAAAGTAATACAAATAATTTCATGATCCTAAAGATAAAAATGAGAAGAAAAAAATAAGAGGAGTGGGACTATTCATAGTTATTAAAACAAAATATTTGGTAATTTGGATTTGTACCTTTAAACGGTTATAACTTTTGACTCGTGTGTCGAAACGACAATTAGAATATATCAAACCGAAGTTAACATTGATACCCATATTTCTAATTGATTTGGGAATGGAACTTCATTATTCGAACTTAATTTCATCATTTATATCACCTATCGAGTGATTAAAGTTTTTGTCCCATATTTTGCATTTTCGGTTTTAATCAATATGTTCTAATGAAGATGGTGGAGCCAACCAAGAGTATGTTTAAAACTATTTTAATGAATATTAAAGTAATACAAATAATTTCATGATCCTAAAGATAAAAATGAGAAGAAAAAAATAAGAGGAGTGGGACTATTCATAGTTATTAAAACAAAATATTTGATAATTTGGATTTGTACCTTTAAACGGTTATAACTTTTGACTCGTGTGTCGAAACGACAATTAGAATATATCAAACTGAAGTTAACATTGATACCCATATTTCTAATTGATTTGGGAATGGAACTTCATTATTCGAACTTAATTTCATCATTTATATCACCTATCGAGTGATTAAAGTTTTTGTCCCATATTTTGCATTTTCAGTTTTAATCAATATGTTCTAATGAAGATGGTGGAGCCAACCAAGAGTATGTTTAAAACTATTTTAATGAATATTAAAGTAATACAAATAATTTCATGATCCTAAAGATAAAAATGAGAAGAAAAAAATAAGAGGAGTGGGACTATTCATAGTTATTAAAACAAAATATTTGATAATTTGGATTTGTACCTTTAAACGGTTATAACTTTTGACTCGTGTGTCGAAACGACAATTAGAATATATCAAACCGAAGTTAACATTGATACCCATAGTTTTAATTGATTTGGGAATGGAACTTCATTATTCGAACCTAATTCCATCATTTATATCACCTATAGAGTGTTTAAAGTTTTTGTCCCATATTTTGCATTTTCGGTTTTAATCAATATGTTCTAATGAAGATGGTTGAGCCAACCAAGAGTATGTTTAAAAATATTTTAATGAATCTCAAAGAAATACAAATAATTTCATGATCCTATAGATAAAAATGAGAAGAAAAAAATAAGAGTAGTGGGACTCTTCACAGTTATAAAAACAAAATATTTGATAAATCGGATTTGTACCTTTAAACGGTCATAACTTTTGACTCGTGTATCGAAACGACTGTTAAAATATATCAAATCGAAGCTCGTACCGATTCCCATTTTCTTATTTCCCCAGGCAATGGAACTTCATTTTTCGAACCTAAATTCCATCATTTACTTCACTTATCGAGGGTTTAAAGTTATTGTAGTATATTTTTAATAACGATTTTATTCAATATAGTTGTAACGAAGATGGATTAGCCAACCAAGAGTATGTTTAAAACTATTCTAATGAATATAAAAGTAATACAAATAATTTCATGATCGTAAAGATAAAAATGAGAAGAAAAAAATAAGAGGAGTGGGACTATTCATATTTATTAAAACAAAATATTTGCAATTTGGATTTGTACCTTTAAACGGTTATAACTTTTGACTCGTGTGTCGAAACGACAATTAGAATATATCAAACCGAAGTTAACATTGATACCCATATTTTTAATTGATTTGGGAATGGAACTTCATTATTCGAACCTAATTCCATCATTTATATCACCTATCGAGTGTTTAAAGTTTGTGTCCCATATTTTGCATTTTCGTTTTTAATCAATATGTTCGAATGAAGATGGTTGAGCCAACCAAGAGTATGTTTAAAAATATTTTAATGAATCTCAAAGAAATACAAATAATTTCATGATCCTATAGATAAAAATGAGAAGAAAAAAATAAGAGTAGTGGGACTGTTCATAGTAATAAAAACAAAATATTTGATAAATCGGATTTGTACCTTTAAACGGTCATAACTTTTGACTCGTGTGTCGAAATGACTATTAAAATATATCAAATCGAAGCTCGTACCGATTCCCATTTTCTTATTTCACCAGGCAATGGAACTTCATTATTCGAACCTAAAGTCCATCATTTACTTCACTTATGTAGGGTTTAAAGTTATTGTAGTATATTTCTAATAACGGTTTTATTCAATACAGTTGTAATGAAGATGGATTAGCCAACCAAGAGTATGTTTAAAACTATTCTAATGAATATAAAAGTAATACAAATAATTTCATGATCGTAAAGATAAAAATGAGAAGAAAAAAATAAGAGGAGTGGGACTATTCATATTTATTAAAACAAAATATTTGGTAATTTGGATTTGTACCTTTAAACGGTTATAACTTTTGACTCGTGTGTCGAAACGACAATTAGAATATATCAAACCGAAGTTAACATTGATACCCATATTTCTAATTGATTTGGGAATGGAACTTCATTATTCGAACTTAATTTCATCATTTATATCACCTATCGAGTGATTAAAGTTTTTGTCCCATATTTTGCATTTTCGGTTTTAATCAATATGTTCTAATGAAGATGGTGGAGCCAACCAAGAGTATGTTTAAAACTATTTTAATGAATATTAAAGTAATACAAATAATTTCATGATCCTAAAGATAAAAATGAGAAGAAAAAAATAAGAGGAGTGGGACTATTCATAGTTATTAAAACAAAATATTTGATAATTTGGATTTGTACCTTTAAACGGTTATAACTTTTGACTCATGTGTCGAAACGACAATTAGAATATATCAAACTGAAGTTAACATTGATACCCATATTTCTAATTGATTTGGGAATGGAACTTCATTATTCGAACTTAATTTCATCATTTATATCACCTATCGAGTGATTAAAGTTTTTGTCCCATATTTTGCATTTTCAGTTTTAATCAATATGTTCTAATGAAGATGGTGGAGCCAACCAAGAGTATGTTTAAAACTATTTTAATGAATATTAAAGTAATACAAATAATTTCATGATCCTAAAGATAAAAATGAGAAGAAAAAAATAAGAGGAGTGGGACTATTCATAGTTATTAAAACAAAATATTTGATAATTTGGATTTGTACCTTTAAACGGTTATAACTTTTGACTCGTGTGTCGAAACGACAATTAGAATATATCAAACCGAAGTTAACATTGATACCCATAGTTTTAATTGATTTGGGAATGGAACTTCATTATTCGAACCTAATTCCATCATTTATATCACCTATAGAGTGTTTAAAGTTTTTGTCCCATATTTTGCATTTTCGGTTTTAATCAATATGTTCTAATGAAGATGGTTGAGCCAACCAAGAGTATGTTTAAAAATATTTTAATGAATCTCAAAGAAATACAAATAATTTCATGATCCTATAGATAAAAATGAGAAGAAAAAAATAAGAGTAGTGGGACTCTTCACAGTTATAAAAACAAAATATTTGATAAATCGGATTTGTACCTTTAAACGGTCATAACTTTTGACTCGTGTATCGAAACGACTGTTAAAATATATCAAATCGAAGCTCGTACCGATTCCCATTTTCTTATTTCCCCAGGCAATGGAACTTCATTTTTCGAACCTAAATTCCATCATTTACTTCACTTATCGAGGGTTTAAAGTTATTGTAGTATATTTTTAATAACGATTTTATTCAATATAGTTGTAACGAAGATGGATTAGCCAACCAAGAGTATGTTTAAAACTATTCTAATGAATATAAAAGTAATACAAATAATTTCATGATCGTAAAGATAAAAATGAGAAGAAAAAAATAAGAGGAGTGGGACTATTCATATTTATTAAAACAAAATATTTGCAATTTGGATTTGTACCTTTAAACGGTTATAACTTTTGACTCGTGTGTCGAAACGACAATTAGAATATATCAAACCGAAGTTAACATTGATACCCATATTTTTAATTGATTTGGGAATGGAACTTCATTATTCGAACCTAATTCCATCATTTATATCACCTATCGAGTGTTTAAAGTTTGTGTCCCATATTTTGCATTTTCGTTTTTAATCAATATGTTCGAATGAAGATGGTTGAGCCAACCAAGAGTATGTTTAAAAATATTTTAATGAATCTCAAAGAAATACAAATAATTTCATGATCCTATAGATAAAAATGAGAAGAAAAAAATAAGAGTAGTGGGACTGTTCATAGTAATAAAAACAAAATATTTGATAAATCGGATTTGTACCTTTAAACGGTCATAACTTTTGACTCGTGTGTCGAAATGACTATTAAAATATATCAAATCGAAGCTCGTACCGATTCCCATTTTCTTATTTCACCAGGCAATGGAACTTCATTATTCGAACCTAAAGTCCATCATTTACTTCACTTATGTAGGGTTTAAAGTTATTGTAGTATATTTCTAATAACGGTTTTATTCAATACAGTTGTAATGAAGATGGATTAGCCAACCAAGAGTATGTTTAAAACTATTCTAATGAATATAAAAGTAATACAAATAATTTCATGATCGTAAAGATAAAAATGAGAAGAAAAAAATAAGAGGAGTGGGACTATTCATATTTATTAAAACAAAATATTTGGTAATTTGGATTTGTACCTTTAAACGGTTATAACTTTTGACTCGTGTGTCGAAACGACAATTAGAATATATCAAACCGAAGTTAACATTGATACCCATATTTCTAATTGATTTGGGAATGGAACTTCATTATTCGAACTTAATTTCATCATTTATATCACCTATCGAGTGATTAAAGTTTTTGTCCCATATTTTGCATTTTCGGTTTTAATCAATATGTTCTAATGAAGATGGTGGAGCCAACCAAGAGTATGTTTAAAACTATTTTAATGAATATTAAAGTAATACAAATAATTTCATGATCCTAAAGATAAAAATGAGAAGAAAAAAATAAGAGGAGTGGGACTATTCATAGTTATTAAAACAAAATATTTGATAATTTGGATTTGTACCTTTAAACGGTTATAACTTTTGACTCATGTGTCGAAACGACAATTAGAATATATCAAACTGAAGTTAACATTGATACCCATATTTCTAATTGATTTGGGAATGGAACTTCATTATTCGAACTTAATTTCATCATTTATATCACCTATCGAGTGATTAAAGTTTTTGTCCCATATTTTGCATTTTCAGTTTTAATCAATATGTTCTAATGAAGATGGTGGAGCCAACCAAGAGTATGTTTAAAACTATTTTAATGAATATTAAAGTAATACAAATAATTTCATGATCCTAAAGATAAAAATGAGAAGAAAAAAATAAGAGAGTGGGGACTATTCATAGTTATTAAAACAAAATATTTGATAATTTGGATTTGTACCTTTAAACGGTTATAACTTTTGACTCGTGTGTCGAAACGACAATTAGAATATATCAAACCGAAGTTAACATTGATACCCATAGTTTTAATTGATTTGGGAATGGAACTTCATTATTCGAACCTAATTCCATCATTTATATCACCTATAGAGTGTTTAAAGTTTTTTGTCCCATATTTTGCATTTTCGGTTTTAATCAATATGTTCTAATGAAGATGGTTGAGCCAACCAAGAGTATGTTTAAAAATATTTTAATGAATCTCAAAGAAATACAAATAATTTCATGATCCTATAGATAAAAATGAGAAGAAAAAAATAAGAGTAGTGGGACTCTTCACAGTTATAAAAACAAAATATTTGATAAATCGGATTTGTACCTTTAAACGGTCATAACTTTTGACTCGTGTATCGAACGACTGTTAAAATATATCAAATCGAAGCTCGTACCGATTCCCATTTTCTTATTTCCCCAGGCAATGGAACTTCATTTTTCGAACCTAAATTCCATCATTTACTTCACTTATCGAGGGTTTAAAGTTATTGTAGTATATTTTTAATAACGATTTTATTCAATATAGTTGTAACGAAGATGGATTAGCCAACCAAGAGTATGTTTAAAACTATTCTAATGAATATAAAAGTAATACAAATAATTTCATGATCGTAAAGATAAAAATGAGAAGAAAAAAATAAGAGGAGTGGGACTATTCATATTTATTAAAACAAAATATTTGCAATTTGGATTTGTACCTTTAAACGGTTATAACTTTTGACTCGTGTGTCGAAACGACAATTAGAATATATCAAACCGAAGTTAACATTGATACCCATATTTTTAATTGATTTGGGAATGGAACTTCATTATTCGAACCTAATTCCATCATTTATATCACCTATCGAGTGTTTAAAGTTTGTGTCCCATATTTTGCATTTTCGTTTTTAATCAATATGTTCGAATGAAGATGGTTGAGCCAACCAAGAGTATGTTTAAAAATATTTTAATGAATCTCAAAGAAATACAAATAATTTCATGATCCTATAGATAAAAATGAGAAGAAAAAAATAAGAGTAGTGGGACTGTTCATAGTAATAAAAACAAAATATTTGATAAATCGGATTTGTACCTTTAAACGGTCATAACTTTTGACTCGTGTGTCGAAATGACTATTAAAATATATCAAATCGAAGCTCGTACCGATTCCCATTTTCTTATTTCACCAGGCAATGGAACTTCATTATTCGAACCTAAAGTCCATCATTTACTTCACTTATGTAGGGTTTAAAGTTATTGTAGTATATTTCTAATAACGGTTTTATTCAATACAGTTGTAATGAAGATGGATTAGCCAACCAAGAGTATGTTTAAAACTATTCTAATGAATATAAAAGTAATACAAATAATTTCATGATCGTAAAGATAAAAATGAGAAGAAAAAAATAAGAGGAGTGGGACTATTCATATTTATTAAAACAAAATATTTGGTAATTTGGATTTGTACCTTTAAACGGTTATAACTTTTGACTCGTGTGTCGAAAACGACAATTAGAATATATCAAACCGAAGTTAACATTGATACCCATATTTCTAATTGATTTGGGAATGGAACTTCATTATTCGAACTTAATTTCATCATTTATATCACCTATCGAGTGATTAAAGTTTTTGTCCCATATTTTGCATTTTCGGTTTTAATCAATATGTTCTAATGAAGATGGTGGAGCCAACCAAGAGTATGTTTAAAACTATTTTAATGAATATTAAAGTAATACAAATAATTTCATGATCCTAAAGATAAAAATGAGAAGAAAAAAATAAGAGGAGTGGGACTATTCATAGTTATTAAAACAAAATATTTGATAATTTGGATTTGTACCTTTAAACGGTTATAACTTTTGACTCGTGTGTCGAAACGACAATTAGAATATATCAAACTGAAGTTAACATTGATACCCATATTTCTAATTGATTTGGGAATGGAACTTCATTATTCGAACTTAATTTCATCATTTATATCACCTATCGAGTGATTAAAGTTTTTGTCCCATATTTTGCATTTTCAGTTTTAATCAATATGTTCTAATGAAGATGGTGGAGCCAACCAAGAGTATGTTTAAAACTATTTTAATGAATATTAAAGTAATACAAATAATTTCATGATCCTAAAGATAAAAATGAGAAGAAAAAAATAAGAGGAGTGGGACTATTCATAGTTATTAAAACAAAATATTTGATAATTTGGATTTGTACCTTTAAACGGTTATAACTTTTGACTCGTGTGTCGAAACGACAATTAGAATATATCAAACCGAAGTTAACATTGATACCCATAGTTTTAATTGATTTGGGAATGGAACTTCATTATTCGAACCTAATTCCATCATTTATATCACCTATAGAGTGTTTAAAGTTTTTGTCCCATATTTTGCATTTTCGGTTTTAATCAATATGTTCTAATGAAGATGGTTGAGCCAACCAAGAGTATGCTTAAAAATATTTTAATGAATCTCAAAGAAATACAAATAATTTCATGATCCTATAGATAAAAATGAGAAGAAAAAAATAAGAGTAGTGGGACTCTTCACAGTTATAAAAACAAAATATTTGATAAATCGGATTTGTACCTTTAAACGGTCATAACTTTTTACTCGTGTATCGAAACGACTGTTAAAATATATCAAATCGAAGCTCGTACCGATTCCCATTTTCTTATTTCCCCAGGCAATGGAACTTCATTTTTCGAACATAAATTCCATCATTTACTTCACTTATCGAGGGTTTAAAGTTATTGTAGTATATTTTTAATAACGATTTTATTCAATATAGTTGTAACGAAGATGGATTAGCCAACCAAGAGTATGTTTAACACTATTCTAATGAATATAAAAGTAATACAAATAATTTCATGATCGTAAAGATAAAAATGAGAAGAAAAAAATAAGAGGAGTGGGACTATTCATATTTATTAAAACAAAATATTTGCAATTTGGATTTGTACCTTTAAACGGTTATAACTTTTGACTCGTGTGTCGAAACGACAATTAGAATATATCAAACCGAAGTTAACATTGATACCCATATTTTTAATTGATTTGGGAATGGAACTTCATTATTCGAACCTAATTCCATCATTTATATCACCTATCGAGTGTTTAAAGTTTGTGTCCCATATTTTGCATTTTCGTTTTTAATCAATATGTTCGAATGAAGATGGTTGAGCCAACCAAGAGTATGTTTAAAAATATTTTAATGAATCTCAAAGAAATACAAATAATTTCATGATCCTATAGATAAAAATGAGAAGAAAAAAATAAGAGTAGTGGGACTGTTCATAGTAATAAAAACAAAATATTTGATAAATCGGATTTGTACCTTTAAACGGTCATAACTTTTGACTCGTGTGTCGAAATGACTATTAAAATATATCAAATCGAAGCTCGTACCGATTCCCATTTTCTTATTTCACCAGGCAATGGAACTTCATTATTCGAACCTAAAGTCCATCATTTACTTCACTTATGTAGGGTTTAAAGTTATTGTAGTATATTTCTAATAACGGTTTTATTCAATACAGTTGTAATGAAGATGGATTAGCCAACCAAGAGTATGTTTAAAACTATTCTAATGAATATAAAAGTAATACAAATAATTTCATGATCGTAAAGATAAAAATGAGAAGAAAAAAATAAGAGGAGTGGGACTATTCATATTTATTAAAACAAAATATTTGGTAATTTGGATTTGTACCTTTAAACGGTTATAACTTTTGACTCGTGTGTCGAAACGACAATTAGAATATATCAAACCGAAGTTAACATTGATACCCATATTTTTAATTGATTTGGGAATGGAACTTCATTATTCGAACCTAATTCCATCATTTATATCACCTATAGAGTGTTTAAAGTTTTTGTCCCATATTTTGTATTTTCGGTTTTAATCAATATGTTCTAATGAAGATGGTGGAGCCAACCTAGAGTATGTTTAAAACTATTCTAATGAATCTCAAAGAAATACAAATAATTTCATGATCCTATAGATAAAAATGAGAAGAAAAAAATAAGAGTAGTGGGACTCTTCACAGTTATAAAAACAAAATATTTGATAAATCGGATTTGTACCTTTAAACGGTCATAACTTTTGACTCGTGTATCGAAACGACTGTTAAAATATATCAAATCGAAGCTCATACCGATTCCCATTTTCTTATTTCCCCAGGCAATGGAACTTCATTATTCGAACCTAAATTCCATCATTTACTTCACTTATCGAGGGTTTAAAGTTATTGTAGTATATTTTTAATAACGATTTTATTCAATATAGTTGTAACGAAGATGGATTAGCCAACCAAGAGTATGTTTAAAACTATTCTAATGAATATAAAAGTAATACAAATAATTTCATGATCGTAAAGATAAAAATGAGAAGAAAAAAATAAGAGGAGTGGGACTATTCATAGTTATTAAAACAAAATATTTGATAATTTGGATTTGTACCTTTAAACGGTTATAACTTTTGACTCGTGTGTCGAAACGACAATTAGAATATATCAAACCGAAGTTAACATTGATACCCATATTTTTAATTGATTTGGGAATGGAACTTCATTATTCGAACCTAATTCCATCATTTATATCACCTATAGAGTGTTTAAAGTTTTTGTCCCATATTTTGTATTTTCGGTTTTCATCAATATGTTCTAATGAAGATGGTGGAGCCAACCTAGAGTATGTTTAAAACTATTCTAATGAATCTCAAAGAAATACAAATAATTTCATGATCCTATAGATAAAAATGAGAAGAAAAAAATAAGAGTAGTGGGACTCTTCACAGTTATAAAAACAAAATATTTGATAAATCGGATTTGTACCTTTAAACGGTCATAACTTTTGACTCGTGTGTCGAAATGACTGTTAAAATATATCAAATCGAAGCTCGTACCGATTCCCATTTTCTTATTTCACCAGGCAATGGAACTTCATTATTCGAACCTAAATTCCATCATTTACTTCATTTATGTAGGGTTTAAAGTTATTGTAGTATATTTCTAATAACGGTTTTATTCAATACAGTTGTAATGAAGATGGATTAGCCAACCAAGAGTATGTTTAAAACTATTCTAATGAATATAAAAGTAATACAAATAATTTCATGATCGTAAAGATAAAAATGAGAAGAAAAAAATAAGAGGAGTGGGACTATTCATATTTATTAAAACAAAATATTTGGTAATTTGGATTTGTACCTTTAAACGGTTATAACTTTTGACTCGTGTGTCGAAACGACAATTAGAATATATCAAACCGAAGTTAACATTGATACCCATATTTTTAATTGATTTGGGAATGGAACTTCATTATTCGAACCTAATTCCATCATTTATATCACCTATAGAGTGTTTAAAGTTTTTGTCCCATATTTTGTATTTTCGGTTTTAATCAATATGTTCTAATGAAGATGGTGGAGCCAACCTAGAGTATGTTTAAAACTATTCTAATGAATCTCAAAGAAATACAAATAATTTCATGATCCTATAGATAAAAATGAGAAGAAAAAAATAAGAGTAGTGGGACTCTTCACAGTTATAAAAACAAAATATTTGATAAATCGGATTTGTACCTTTAAACGGTCATAACTTTTGACTCGTGTATCGAAACGACTGTTAAAATATATCAAATCGAAGCTCATACCGATTCCCATTTTCTTATTTCCCCAGGCAATGGAACTTCATTATTCGAACCTAAATTCCATCATTTACTTCACTTATCGAGGGTTTAAAGTTATTGTAGTATATTTTTAATAACGATTTTATTCAATATAGTTGTAACGAAGATGGATTAGCCAACCAAGAGTATGTTTAAAACTATTCTAATGAATATAAAAGTAATACAAATAATTTCATGATCGTAAAGATAAAAATGAGAAGAAAAAAATAAGAGGAGTGGGACTATTCATAGTTATTAAAACAAAATATTTGATAATTTGGATTTGTACCTTTAAACGGTTATAACTTTTGACTCGTGTGTCGAAACGACAATTAGAATATATCAAACCGAAGTTAACATTGATACCCATATTTTTAATTGATTTGGGAATGGAACTTCATTATTCGAACCTAATTCCATCATTTATATCACCTATAGAGTGTTTAAAGTTTTTGTCCCATATTTTGTATTTTCGGTTTTCATCAATATGTTCTAATGAAGATGGTGGAGCCAACCTAGAGTATGTTTAAAACTATTCTAATGAATCTCAAAGAAATACAAATAATTTCATGATCCTATAGATAAAAATGAGAAGAAAAAAATAAGAGTAGTGGGACTCTTCACAGTTATAAAAACAAAATATTTGATAAATCGGATTTGTACCTTTAAACGGTCATAACTTTTGACTCGTGTGTCGAAATGACTGTTAAAATATATCAAATCGAAGCTCGTACCGATTCCCATTTTCTTATTTCACCAGGCAATGGAACTTCATTATTCGAACCTAAATTCCATCATTTACTTCATTTATGTAGGGTTTAAAGTTATTGTAGTATATTTCTAATAACGGTTTTATTCAATACAGTTGTAATGAAGATGGATTAGCCAACCAAGAGTATGTTTAAAACTATTCTAATGAATATAAAAGTAATACAAATAATTTCATGATCGTAAAGATAAAAATGAGAAGAAAAAAATAAGAGGAGTGGGACTATTCATAGTTATTAAAACAAAATATTTGATAATTTGGATTTGTACCTTTAAACGGTTATAACTTTTGACTCGTGTGTCGAAACGACAATTAGAATATATCAAACCAAAGTTAACATTGATATCCATATTTCTAATTGATTTGGGAATGGAACTTCATTATTCGAACTTAATTTCATCATTTATATCACCTATCGAGTGATTAAAGTTTTTGTCCCATATTTTGCATTTTCGGTTTTAATCAATATGTTCTAATGAAGATGGTGGAGCCAACCAAGAGTATGTTTAAAATTATTTTAATGAATATTAAAGTAATACAAATAATTTCATGATCCTAAAGATAAAAATGAGAAGAAAAAAATAAGAGGAGTGGGACTATTCATAGTTATTAAAACAAAATATTTGATAATTTGGATTTGTACCTTTAAACGGTTATAACTTTTGACTCGTGTGTCGAAACGACAATTAGAATATATCAAACCGAAGTTAACATTGATACCCATAGTTTTAATTGATTTGGGAATGGAACTTCATTATTCGAACCTAATTCCATCATTTATATCACCTATAGAGTGTTTAAAGTTTTTGTCCCATATTTTGCATTTTCGGTTTTAATCAATATGTTCTAATGAAGATGGTTGAGCCAACCAAGAGTATGTTTAAAAATATTTTAATGAATCTCAAAGAAATACAAATAATTTCATGATCCTATAGATAAAAATGAGAAGAAAAAAATAAGAGTAGTGGGACTCTTCACAGTTATAAAAACAAAATATTTGATAAATCGGATTTGTACCTTTAAACGATCATAACTTTTGACTCGTGTATCGAAACGACTATTAAAATATATCAAATCGAAGCTCGTACTGATTAACATTTTCTTATTTCACCAGGCAATGGAACTTCATTATTCGAACCTAAATTCCCATCATTTACTTCACTTATCGAGGGTTTAAAGTTATTGTAGTATATTTTTAATAATGGTTTTATTCAATATAGTTGTAACGAAGATGGATTAGCCAACCAAGAGTATGTTTAAAACTATTCTAATGAATATAAAAGTAATACAAATAATTTCATGATCGTAAAGATAAAAATGAGAAGAAAAAAATAAGAGGAGTGGGGACTATTCATATTTATTAAAACAAAATATTTGCAATTTGGATTTGTACCTTTAAACGGTTATAACTTTTGACTCGTGTGTCGAAACGACAATTAGAATATATCAAACCGAAGTTAACATTGATACCCATAGTTTTAATTGATTTGGGAATGGAACTTCATTATTCGAACCTAATTCCATCATTTATATCACCTATAGAGTGTTTAAAGTTTTTGTCCCATATTTTGCATTTTCGGTTTTAATCAATATGTTCTAATGAAGATGGTTGAGCCAACCAAGAGTATGTTTAAAAATATTTTAATGAATCTCAAAGAAATACAAATAATTTCATGATCCTATAGATAAAAATGAGAAGAAAAAAATAAGAGTAGTGGGACTCTTCACAGTTATAAAAACAAAATATTTGATAAAATCGGATTTGTACCTTTAAACGATCATAACTTTTGACTCGTGTATCGAAACGACTATTAAAATATATCAAATCGAAGCTCGTACTGATTAACATTTTCTTATTTCACCAGGCAATGGAACTTCATTATTCGAACCTAAATTCCATCATTTACTTCACTTATCGAGGGTTTAAAGTTATTGTAGTATATTTCTAATAAAGGTTTTATTCAATACAGTTGTAATGAAGATGGATTAGCCAACCAAGAGTATGTTTAAAATTATTCTAATGAATATAAAAGTAATACAAATAATTTCATGATCCTAAAGATAAAAATGAGAATAAAAAAAATAAGAGGAGTGGGACTATTCATAGTTATTAAAACAAAATATTTGATAATTTGGATTTGTACCATTAAACGGTTATAACTTTTGACTCGTGTGTAGAAACGACAATTAGAATATATCAAACCGAAGTTAACATTGATACCCATATTTTTAATTGATTTGGGAATGGAACTTCATTATTCGAACCTAATTCCATCATTTATATCACCTATAGAGTGTTTAAAGTTTTTGTCCCATATTTTGTATTTTCGGTTTTAATCAATATGTTCTAATGAAGATGGTGGAGCCAACCTAGAGTATGTTTAAAACTATTCTAATGAATCTCAAAGAAATACAAATAATTTCATGATCCTATAGATAAAAATGAGAAGAAAAAAATAAGAGTAGTGGGACTCTTCACAGTTATAAAAACAAAATATTTGATAAACCGGATTTGTACCTTTAAACGGTCATAACTTTTGACTCGTGTATCGAAACGACTGTTAAAATATATCAAATCGAAGCTCATACCGATTCCCATTTTCTTATTTCCCCAGGCATTGGAACTTCATTATTCGAACCTAAATTCCATCATTTACTTCACTTATCGAGGGTTTAAAGTTATTGTAGTATATTTTTAATAACGATTTTATTCAATATAGTTGTAACGAGAATGGATTAGCCAACCAAGAGTATGTTTAAAACTATTCTAATGAATATAAAAGTAATACAAATAATTTCATGATCGTAAAGATAAAAATGAGAAGAAAAAAATAAGAGGAGTGGGACTATTCATAGTTATTAAAACAAAATATTTGATAATTTGGATTTGTACCTTTAAACGGTTATAACTTTTGACTCGTGTGTCGAAACGACAATTAGAATATATCAAACCGAAGTTAACATTGATACCCATATTTTTAATTGATTTGGGAATGGAACTTCATTATTCGAACCTAATTCCATCATTTATATCACCTATAGAGTGTTTAAAGTTTTTGTCCCATATTTTGTATTTTCGGTTTTAATCAATATGTTCTAATGAAGATGGTGGAGCCAACCTAGAGTATGTTTAAAACTATTCTAATGAATCTCAAAGAAATACAAATAATTTCATGATCCTATAGATAAAATGAGAAGAAAAAAATAAGAGTAGTGGGACTCTTCACAGTTATAAAAACAAAATATTTGATAAATCGGATTTGTACCTTTAAACGGTCATAACTTTTGACTCGTGTGTCGAAATGACTGTTAAAATATATCAAATCGAAGCTCGTACCGATTCCCATTTTCTTATTTCACCAGGCAATGGAACTTCATTATTCGAAACCTAAATTCCATCATTTACTTCACTTATGTAGGGTTTAAAGTTATTGTAGTATATTTCTAATAACGGTTTTATTCAATACAGTTGTAATGAAGATGGATTAGCCAACCAAGAGTATGTTTAAAACTATTCTAATGAATATAAAAGTAATACAAATAATTTCATGATCGTAAAGATAAAAATGAGAAGAAAAAAAATAAGAGGAGTGGGACTATTCATAGTTATTAAAACAAAATATTTGATAATTTGGATTTGTACCATTAAACGGTTATAACTTTTGACTCGTGTGTAGAAACGACAATTAGAATATATCAAACCGAAGTTAACATTGATACCCATATTTTTAATTGATTTGGGAATGGAACTTCATTATTCGAACCTAATTCCATCATTTATATCACCTATCGAGTGTTTAAAGTTTGTGTCCCATATTTTGCATTTTCGGTTTTAATCAATATGTTCGAATGAAGATGGTTGAGCCAACCAAGAGTATGTTTAAAAATATTTTAATGAATCTCAAAGAAATACAAATAATTTCATGATCCTATAGATAAAAATGAGAAGAAAAAAATAAGAGTAGTGGGACTGTTCATAGTTATAAAAACAAAATATTTGATAAATCGGATTTGTACCTTTAAACGGTCATAACTTTTGACTCGTGTGTCGAAATGACTATTAAAATATATCAAATCGAAGCTCGTACCGATTCCCATTTTCTTATTTCACCAGAAATGGAACTTCATTATTCGAACCTAAATTCCATCATTTACTTCACTTATGTAGCTAGTGGTTTAAAGTTATTGTAGTATATTTCTAATAAAGGTTTTATTCAATACAGTTGTAATGAAGATGGATTAGCCAACCAAGAGTATGTTTAAAATTATTCTAATGAATATAAAAGTAATACAAATAATTTCATGATCCTAAAGATAAAAATGAGAATAAAAAAATAAGAGGAGTGGGACTATTCATAGTTATTAAAACAAAATATTTGATAATTTGGATTTGTACCATTAAACGGTTATAACTTTTGACTCGTGTGTAGAAACGACAATTAGAATATATCAAACCGAAGTTAACATTGATACCCATATTTTTAATTGATTTGGGAATGGAACTTCATTATTCGAACCTAATTCCATCATTTATATCACCTATCGAGTGTTTAAAGTTGTGTCCCATATTTTGCATTTTCGGTTTTAATCAATATGTTCGAATGAAGATGGTTGAGCCAACCAAGAGTATGTTTAAAAATATTTTAATGAATCTCAAAGAAATACAAATAATTTCATGATCCTATAGATAAAAATGAGAAGAAAAAAATAAGAGTAGTGGGACTGTTCATAGTTATAAAAACAAAATATTTGATAATCGGATTTGTACCTTAACGGTCATAACTTTTGACTCGTGTGTCGAAATGACTATTAAAATATATCAAATCGAAGCTCGTACCGATTCCCATTTTCTTATTTCACCAGGAAATGGAACTTCATTATTCGAACCTAAATTCCATCATTTACTTCACTTATGTAGGGTTTAAAGTTATTGTAGTATATTTCTAATAAAGGTTTTATTCAATACAGTTGTAATGAAGATGGATTAGCCAACCAAGAGTATGTTTAAAATTATTCTAATGAATATAAAAGTAATACAAATAATTTCATGATCCTAAAGATAAAAATGAGAATAAAAAAATAAGAGGAGTGGGACTATTCATAGTTATTAAAACAAAATATTTGATAATTTGGATTTGTACCATTAAACGGTTATAACTTTTGACTCGTGTGTAGAAACGACAATTAGAATATATCAAACCGAAGTTAACATTGATACCCATATTTTTAATTGATTTGGGAATGGAACTTCATTATTCGAACCTAATTCCATCATTTATATCACCTATAGAGTGTTTAAAGTTTTTGTCCCATATTTTGTATTTTCGGTTTTAATCAATATGTTCTAATGAAGATGGTGGAGCCAACCTAGAGTATGTTTAAAACTATTCTAATGAATCTCAAAGAAATACAAATAATTTCATGATCCTATAGATAAAAATGAGAAGAAAAAAATAAGAGTAGTGGGACTCTTCACAGTTATAAAAACAAAATATTTGATAAACCGGATTTGTACCTTTAAACGGTCATAACTTTTGACTCGTGTATCGAAACGACTGTTAAAATATATCAAATCGAAGCTCATACCGATTCCCATTTTCTTATTTCCCGAGGCATTGGAACTTCATTATTCGAACCTAAATTCCATCATTTACTTCACTTATCGAGGGTTTAAAGTTATTGTAGTATATTTTTAATAACGATTTTATTCAATATAGTTGTAACGAGAATGGATTAGCCAACCAAGAGTATGTTTAAAACTATTCTAATGAATATAAAAGTAATACAAATAATTTCATGATCGTAAAGATAAAAATGAGAAGAAAAAAATAAGAGGAGTGGGACTATTCATAGTTATTAAAACAAAATATTTGATAATTTGGATTTGTACCTTTAAACGGTTATAACTTTTGACTCGTGTGTCGAAACGACAATTAGAATATATCAAACCGAAGTTAACATTGATACCCATATTTTTAATTGATTTGGGAATGGAACTTCATTATTCGAACCTAATTCCATCATTTATATCACCTATAGAGTGTTTAAAGTTTTTGTCCCATATTTTGTATTTTCGGTTTTAATCAATATGTTCTAATGAAGATGGTGGAGCCAACCTAGAGTATGTTTAAAACTATTCTAATGAATCTCAAAGAAATACAAATAATTTCATGATCCTATAGATAAAAATGAGAAGAAAAAAATAAGAGTAGTGGGACTCTTCACAGTTATAAAAACAAAATATTTGATAAATCGGATTTGTACCTTTAAACGGTCATAACTTTTGACTCGTGTGTCGAAATGACTGTTAAAATATATCAAATCGAAGCTCGTACCGATTCCCATTTTCTTATTTCACCAGGCAATGGAACTTCATTATTCGAACCTAAATTCCATCATTTACTTCACTTATGTAGGGTTTAAAGTTATTGTAGTATATTTCTAATAACGGTTTTATTCAATACAGTTGTAATGAAGATGGATTAGCCAACCAAGAGTATGTTTAAAACTATTCTAATGAATATAAAAGTAATACAAATAATTTCATGATCGTAAAGATAAAAATGAGAAGAAAAAAATAAGAGGAGTGGGACTATTCATAGTTATTAAAACAAAATATTTGATAATTTGGATTTGTACCATTAAACGGTTATAACTTTTGACTCGTGTGTAGAAACGACAATTAGAATATATCAAACCGAAGTTAACATTGATACCCATATTTTTAATTGATTTGGGAATGGAACTTCATTATTCGAACCTAATTCCATCATTTATATCACCTATCGAGTGTTTAAAGTTTGTGTCCCATATTTTGCATTTTCGGTTTTAATCAATATGTTCGAATGAAGATGGTTGAGCCAACCAAGAGTATGTTTAAAAATATTTTAATGAATCTCAAAGAAATACAAATAATTTCATGATCCTATAGATAAAAATGAGAAGAAAAAAATAAGAGTAGTGGGACTGTTCATAGTTATAAAAACAAAATATTTGATAAATCGGATTTGTACCTTTAAACGGTCATAACTTTTGACTCGTGTGTCGAAATGACTATTAAAATATATCAAATCGAAGCTCGTACCGATTCCCATTTTCTTATTTCACCAGGAAATGGAACTTCATTATTCGAACCTAAATTCCATCATTTACTTCACTTATGTAGGGTTTAAAGTTATTGTAGTATATTTCTAATAAAGGTTTTATTCAATACAGTTGTAATGAAGATGGATTAGCCAACCAAGAGTATGTTTAAAATTATTCTAATGAATATAAAAGTAATACAAATAATTTCATGATCCTAAAGATAAAAATGAGAATAAAAAAATAAGAGGAGTGGGACTATTCATAGTTATTAAAACAAAATATTTGATAATTTGGATTTGTACCATTAAACGGTTATAACTTTTGACTCGTGTGTAGAAACGACAATTAGAATATATCAAACCGAAGTTAACATTGATACCCATATTTTTAATTGATTTGGGAATGGAACTTCATTATTCGAACCTAATTCCATCATTTATATCACCTATCGAGTGTTTAAAGTTTGTGTCCCATATTTTGCATTTTCGGTTTTAATCAATATGTTCGAATGAAGATGGTTGAGCCAACCAAGAGTATGTTTAAAAATATTTTAATGAATCTCAAAGAAATACAAATAATTTCATGATCCTATAGATAAAAATGAGAAGAAAAAAATAAGAGTAGTGGGACTGTTCATAGTTATAAAAACAAAATATTTGATAAATCGGATTTGTACCTTTAAACGGTCATAACTTTTGACTCGTGTGTCGAAATGACTATTAAAATATATCAAATCGAAGCTCGTACCGATTCCCATTTTCTTATTTCACCAGGAAATGGAACTTCATTATTCGAACCTAAATTCCATCATTTACTTCACTTATGTAGGGTTTAAAGTTATTGTAGTATATTTCTAATAAAGGTTTTATTCAATACAGTTGTAATGAAGATGGATTAGCCAACCAAGAGTATGTTTAAAATTATTCTAATGAATATAAAAGTAATACAAATAATTTCATGATCCTAAAGATAAAAATGAGAATAAAAAAATAAGAGGAGTGGGACTATTCATAGTTATTAAAACAAAATATTTGATAATTTGGATTTGTACCATTAAACGGTTATAACTTTTGACTCGTGTGTAGAAACGACAATTAGAATATATCAAACCGAAGTTAACATTGATACCCATATTTTTAATTGATTTGGGAATGGAACTTCATTATTCGAACCTAATTCCATCATTTATATCACCTATAGAGTGTTTAAAGTTTTTGTCCCATATTTTGTATTTTCGGTTTTAATCAATATGTTCTAATGAAGATGGTGGAGCCAACCTAGAGTATGTTTAAAACTATTCTAATGAATCTCAAAGAAATACAAATAATTTCATGATCCTATAGATAAAAATGAGAAGAAAAAAATAAGAGTAGTGGGACTCTTCACAGTTATAAAAACAAAATATTTGATAAACCGGATTTGTACCTTTAAACGGTCATAACTTTTGACTCGTGTATCGAAACGACTGTTAAAATATATCAAATCGAAGCTCATACCGATTCCCATTTTCTTATTTCCCCAGGCATTGGAACTTCATTATTCGAACCTAAATTCCATCATTTACTTCACTTATCGAGGGTTTAAAGTTATTGTAGTATATTTTTAATAACGATTTTATTCAATATAGTTGTAACGAGAATGGATTAGCCAACCAAGAGTATGTTTAAAACTATTCTAATGAATATAAAAGTAATACAAATAATTTCATGATCGTAAAGATAAAAATGAGAAGAAAAAAATAAGAGGAGTGGGACTATTCATAGTTATTAAAACAAAATATTTGATAATTTGGATTTGTACCTTTAAACGGTTATAACTTTTGACTCGTGTGTCGAAACGACAATTAGAATATATCAAACCGAAGTTAACATTGATACCCATATTTTTAATTGATTTGGGAATGGAACTTCATTATTCGAACCTAATTCCATCATTTATATCACCTATCGAGTGTTTAAAGTTTGTGTCCCATATTTTGCATTTTCGGTTTTAATCAATATGTTCGAATGAAGATGGTTGAGCCAACCAAGAGTATGTTTAAAAATATTTTAATGAATCTCAAAGAAATACAAATAATTTCATGATCCTATAGATAAAAATGAGAAGAAAAAAATAAGAGTAGTGGGACTGTTCATAGTTATAAAAACAAAATATTTGATAAATCGGATTTGTACCTTTAAACGGTCATAACTTTTGACTCGTGTGTCGAAATGACTATTAAAATATATCAAATCGAAGCTCGTACCGATTCCCATTTTCTTATTTCACCAGGAAATGGAACTTCATTATTCGAACCTAAATTCCATCATTTACTTCACTTATGTAGGGTTTAAAGTTATTGTAGTATATTTCTAATAAAGGTTTTATTCAATACAGTTGTAATGAAGATGGATTAGCCAACCAAGAGTATGTTTAAAATTATTCTAATGAATATAAAAGTAATACAAATAATTTCATGATCCTAAAGATAAAAATGAGAATAAAAAAATAAGAGGAGTGGGACTATTCATAGTTATTAAAACAAAATATTTGATAATTTGGATTTGTACCATTAAACGGTTATAACTTTTGACTCGTGTGTAGAAACGACAATTAGAATATATCAAACCGAAGTTAACATTGATACCCATATTTTTAATTGATTTGGGAATGGAACTTCATTATTCGAACCTAATTCCATCATTTATATCACCTATCGAGTGTTTAAAGTTTGTGTCCCATATTTTGCATTTTCGGTTTTAATCAATATGTTCGAATGAAGATGGTTGAGCCAACCAAGAGTATGTTTAAAAATATTTTAATGAATCTCAAAGAAATACAAATAATTTCATGATCCTATAGATAAAAATGAGAAGAAAAAAATAAGAGTAGTGGGACTGTTCATAGTTATAAAAACAAAATATTTGATAAATCGGATTTGTACCTTTAAACGGTCATAACTTTTGACTCGTGTGTCGAAATGACTATTAAAATATATCAAATCGAAGCTCGTACCGATTCCCATTTTCTTATTTCACCAGGAAATGGAACTTCATTATTCGAACCTAAATTCCATCATTTACTTCACTTATGTAGGGTTTAAAGTTATTGTAGTATATTTCTAATAAAGGTTTTATTCAATACAGTTGTAATGAAGATGGATTAGCCAACCAAGAGTATGTTTAAAATTATTCTAATGAATATAAAAGTAATACAAATAATTTCATGATCCTAAAGATAAAAATGAGAATAAAAAAATAAGAGGAGTGGGACTATTCATAGTTATTAAAACAAAATATTTGATAATTTGGATTTGTACCATTAAACGGTTATAACTTTTGACTCGTGTGTAGAAACGACAATTAGAATATATCAAACCGAAGTTAACATTGATACCCATATTTTTAATTGATTTGGGAATGGAACTTCATTATTCGAACCTAATTCCATCATTTATATCACCTATCGAGTGTTTAAAGTTTGTGTCCCATATTTTGCATTTTCGGTTTTAATCAATATGTTCGAATGAAGATGGTTGAGCCAACCAAGAGTATGTTTAAAAATATTTTAATGAATCTCAAAGAAATACAAATAATTTCATGATCCTATAGATAAAAATGAGAAGAAAAAAAATAAGAGTAGTGGGACTGTTCATAGTTATAAAAACAAAATATTTGATAAATCGGATTTGTACCTTTAAACGGTCATAACTTTTGACTCGTGTGTCGAAATGACTATTAAAATATATCAAATCGAAGCTCGTACCGATTCCCATTTTCTTATTTCACCAGGAAATGGAACTTCATTATTCGAACCTAAATTCCATCATTTACTTCACTTATGTAGGGTTTAAAGTTATTGTAGTATATTTCTAATAAAGGTTTTATTCAATACAGTTGTAATGAAGATGGATTAGCCAACCAAGAGTATGTTTAAATTATTCTAATGAATATAAAAGTAATACAAATAATTTCATGATCCTAAAGATAAAAATGAGAATAAAAAAATAAGAGGAGTGGGACTATTCATAGTTATTTAAAACAAAATATTTGATAATTTGGATTTTGTACCATTAAAACGGTTATAACTTTTGACTCGTGTGTAGAAACGACAATTAGAATATATCAAACCGAAGTTAACATTGATACCCATATTTTTAATTGATTTGGGAATGGAACTTCATTATTCGAACCTAATTCCATCATTTATATCACCTATAGAGTGTTTAAAGTTTTTGTCCCATATTTTGTATTTTCGGTTTTAATCAATATGTTCTAATGAAGATGGTGGAGCCAACCTAGAGTATGTTTAAAACTATTCTAATGAATCTCAAAGAAATACAAATAATTTCATGATCCTATAGATAAAAATGAGAAGAAAAAAATAAGAGTAGTGGGACTCTTCACAGTTATAAAAACAAAATATTTGATAACCGGATTTGTACCTTTAAACGGTCATAACTTTTGACTCGTGTATCGAAACGACTGTTAAAATATATCAAATCGAAAGCTCATACCGATTCCATTTTCTTATTTCCCCAGGCATTGGAACTTCATTATTCGAACCTAAATTCCATCATTTACTTCACTTATCGAGGGTTTAAAGTTATTGTAGTATATTTTTAATAACGATTTTATTCAATATAGTTGTAACGAGAATGGATTAGCCAACCAAGAGTATGTTTAAAACTATTCTAATGAATATAAAAGTAATACAAATAATTTCATGATCGTAAAGATAAAAATGAGAAGAAAAAAATAAGAGGAGTGGGACTATTCATAGTTATTAAAACAAAATATTTGATAATTTGGATTTGTACCTTTAAACGGTTATAACTTTTGACTCGTGTGTCGAAACGACAATTAGAATATATCAAACCGAAGTTAACATTGATACCCATATTTTTAATTGATTTGGGAATGGAACTTCATTATTCGAACCTAATTCCATCATTTATATCACCTATCGAGTGTTTAAAGTTTATGTCCCATATTTTGCATTTTCGGTTTTAATCAATATGTTCGAATGAAGATGGTTGAGCCAACCAAGAGTATGTTTAAAAATATTTTAATGAATCTCAAAGAAATACAAATAATTTCATGATCCTATAGATAAAAATGAGAAGAAAAAAATAAGAGTAGTGGGACTGTTCATAGTTATAAAAACAAAATATTTGATAAATCGGATTTGTACCTTTAAACGGTCATAACTTTTGACTCGTGTGTCGAAATGACTATTAAAATATATCAAATCGAAGCTCGTACCGATTCCCATTTTCTTATTTCACTAGGAAATGGAACTTCATTATTCGAACCTAAATTCCATCATTTACTTCACTTATGTAGGGTTTAAAGTTATTGTAGTATATTTCTAATAAAGGTTTTATTCAATACAGTTGTAATGAAGATGGATTAGCCAACCAAGAGTATGTTTAAAATTATTCTAATGAATATAAAAGTAATACAAATAATTTCATGATCCTAAAGATAAAAATGAGAATAAAAAAATAAGAGGAGTGGGACTATTCATAGTTATTAAAACAAAATATTTGATAATTTGGATTTGTACCATTAAACGGTTATAACTTTTGACTCGTGTGTAGAAACGACAATTAGAATATATCAAACCGAAGTTAACATTGATACCCATATTTTTAATTGATTTGGGAATGGAACTTCATTATTCGAACCTAATTCCATCATTTATATCACCTATAGAGTGTTTAAAGTTTTTGTCCCATATTTTGTATTTTCGGTTTTAATCAATATGTTCTAATGAAGATGGTGGAGCCAACCTAGAGTATGTTTAAAACTATTCTAATGAATCTCAAAGAAATACAAATAATTTCATGATCCTATAGATAAAAATGAGAAGAAAAAAATAAGAGTAGTGGGACTCTTCACAGTTATAAAAACAAAATATTTGATAAACCGGATTTGTACCTTTAAACGGTCATAACTTTTGACTCGTGTATCGAAACGACTGTTAAAATATATCAAATCGAAGCTCATACCGATTCCCATTTTCTTATTTCCCCAGGCATTGGAACTTCATTATTCGAACCTAAATTCCATCATTTACTTCACTTATCGAGGGTTTAAAGTTATTGTAGTATATTTTTAATAACGATTTTATTCAATATAGTTGTAACGAGAATGGATTAGCCAACCAAGAGTATGTTTAAAACTATTCTAATGAATATAAAAGTAATACAAATAATTTCATGATCGTAAAGATAAAAATGAGAAGAAAAAAATAAGAGGAGTGGGACTATTCATAGTTATTAAAACAAAATATTTGATAATTTGGATTTGTACCTTTAAACGGTTATAACTTTTGACTCGTGTGTCGAAACGACAATTAGAATATATCAAACCGAAGTTAACATTGATACCCATATTTTTAATTGATTTGGGAATGGAACTTCATTATTCGAACCTAATTCCATCATTTATATCACCTATAGAGTGTTTAAAGTTTTTGTCCCATATTTTGTATTTTCGGTTTTAATCAATATGTTCTAATGAAGATGGTGGAGCCAACCTAGAGTATGTTTAAAACTATTCTAATGAATCTCAAAGAAATACAAATAATTTCATGATCCTATAGATAAAAATGAGAAGAAAAAAATAAGAGTAGTGGGACTCTTCACAGTTATAAAAACAAAATATTTGATAAATCGGATTTGTACCTTTAAACGGTCATAACTTTTGACTCGTGTGTCGAAATGACTGTTAAAATATATCAAATCGAAGCTCGTACCGATTCCCATTTTCTTATTTCACCAGGCAATGGAACTTCATTATTCGAACCTAAATTCCATCATTTACTTCACTTATGTAGGGTTTAAAGTTATTGTAGTATATTTCTAATAACGGTTTTTATTCAATACAGTTGTAATGAAGATGGATTAGCCAACCAAGAGTATGTTTAAAACTATTCTAATGAATATAAAAGTAATACAAATAATTTCATGATCGTAAAGATAAAAATGAGAAGAAAAAAATAAGAGGAGTGGGACTATTCATAGTTATTAAAACAAATATTTGATAATTTGGATTTGTACCTTTAAACGGTTATAACTTTTGACTCGTGTGTCGAAAACGACAATTAGAATATATCAAACCGAAGTTAACATTGATATCCATATTTCTAATTGATTTGGGAATGGAACTTCATTATTCGAACTTAATTTCATCATTTATATCACCTATCGAGTGATTAAGTTTTTGTCCCATATTTTGCATTTTCGGTTTAATCAATATGTTCTAATGAAGATGGTGGAGCCAACCAAGAGTATGGTTTAAAATTATTTTAATGAATATTAAAGTAATACAAATAATTTCATGATCCTAAAGATAAAAATGAGAAGAAAAAAATAAGAGGAGTGGGACTATTCATAGTTATTAAAACAAAATATTTGATAATTTGGATTTGTACCTTTAAACGGTTATAACTTTTGACTCGTGTGTCGAAACGACAATTAGAATATATCAAACCGAAGTTAACATTGATACCCATAGTTTTAATTGATTTGGGAATGGAACTTCATTATTCGAACCTAATTCCATCATTTATATCACCTATAGAGTGTTTAAAGTTTTTGTCCCATATTTTGCATTTTCGGTTTTAATCAATATGTTCTAATGAAGATGGTTGAGCCAACCAAGAGTATGTTTAAAAATATTTTAATGAATCTCAAAGAAATACAAATAATTTCATGATCCTATAGATAAAAATGAGAAGAAAAAAATAAGAGTAGTGGGACTCTTCACAGTTATAAAAACAAAATATTTGATAAATCGGATTTGTACCTTTAAACGATCATAACTTTTGACTCGTGTATCGAAACGACTATTAAAATATATCAAATCGAAGCTCGTACTGATTAACATTTTCTTATTTCACCAGGCAATGGAACTTCATTATTCGAACCTAAATTCCATCATTTACTTCACTTATCGAGGGTTTTAAAGTTATTGTAGTATATTTTTAATAATGGTTTTATTCAATATAGTTGTAACGAAGATGGATTAGCCAACCAAGAGTATGTTTAAAACTATTCTAATGAATATAAAAGTAATACAAATAATTTCATGATCGTAAAGATAAAAATGAGAAGAAAAAAATAAGAGGAGTGGGACTATTCATATTTATTAAAACAAAAATATTTGCAATTTGGATTTGTACCTTTAAACGGTTATAACTTTTGACTCGTGTGTCGAAACGACAATTAGAATATATCAAACGAAGTTAACATTGATACCCATATTTTTAATTGATTTGGGAATGGAACTTCATTATTCGAACCTAATTCCATCATTTATATCACCTATCGAGTGTTTAAAGTTTGTGTCCCATATTTTGCATTTTCGGTTTTAATCAATATGTTCGAATGAAGATGGTTGAGCCAACCAAGAGTATGTTTAAAAATATTTTAATGAATCTCAAAGAAATACAAATAATTTCATGATCCTATAGATAAAAATGAGAAGAAAAAAATAAGAGTAGTGGGACTGTTCATAGTTATAAAAACAAAATATTTGATAAATCGGATTTGTACCTTTAAACGGTCATAACTTTTGACTCGTGTGTCGAAATGACTATTAAAATATATCAAATCGAAGCTCGTACCGATTCCCATTTTCTTATTTCACCAGGAAATGGAACTTCATTATTCGAACCTAAATTCCATCATTTACTTCACTTATGTAGGGTTTAAAGTTATTGTAGTATATTTCTAATAAAGGTTTTATTCAATACAGTTGTAATGAAGATGGATTAGCCAACCAAGAGTATGTTTAAAATTATTCTAATGAATATAAAAGTAATACAAATAATTTCATGATCCTAAAGATAAAAATGAGAATAAAAAAATAAGAGGAGTGGGACTATTCATAGTTATTAAAACAAAATATTTGATAATTTGGATTTGTACCATTAAACGGTTATAACTTTTGACTCGTGTGTAGAAACGACAATTAGAATATATCAAACCGAAGTTAACATTGATACCCATATTTTTAATTGATTTGGGAATGGAACTTCATTATTCGAACCTAATTCCATCATTTATATCACCTATCGAGTGTTTAAAGTTTATGTCCCATATTTTGCATTTTCGGTTTTAATCAATATGTTCGAATGAAGATGGTTGAGCCAACCAAGAGTATGTTTAAAAATATTTTAATGAATCTCAAAGAAATACAAATAATTTCATGATCCTATAGATAAAAATGAGAAGAAAAAAATAAGAGTAGTGGGACTGTTCATAGTTATAAAAACAAAATATTTGATAAATCGGATTTGTACCTTTAAACGGTCATAACTTTTGACTCGTGTGTCGAAATGACTATTAAAATATATCAAATCGAAGCTCGTACCGATTCCCATTTTCTTATTTCACTAGGAAATGGAACTTCATTATTCGAACCTAAATTCCATCATTTACTTCACTTATGTAGGGTTTAAAGTTATTGTAGTATATTTCTAATAACGGTTTTATTCAATACAGTTGTAATGAAGATGGATTAGCCAACCAAGAGTATGTTTAAAACTATTCTAATGAATATAAAAGTAATACAAATAATTTCATGATCGTAAAGATAAAAATGAGAAGAAAAAAATAAGAGGAGTGGGACTATTCATAGTTATTAAAACAAAATATTTGATAATTTGGATTTGTACCTTTAAACGGTTATAACTTTTGACTCGTGTGTCGAAACGACAATTAGAATATATCAAACCGAAGTTAACATTGATATCCATATTTCTAATTGATTTGGGAATGGAACTTCATTATTCGAACTTAATTTCATCATTTATATCACCTATCGAGTGATTAAAGTTTTTGTCCCATATTTTGCATTTTCGGTTTTAATCAATATGTTCTAATGAAGATGGTGGAGCCAACCAAGAGTATGTTTAAAATTATTTTAATGAATATTAAAGTAATACAAATAATTTCATGATCCTAAAGATAAAAATGAGAAGAAAAAAATAAGAGGAGTGGGACTATTCATAGTTATTAAAACAAAATATTTGATAATTTGGATTTGTACCTTTAAACGGTTATAACTTTTGACTCGTGTGTCGAAACGACAATTAGAATATATCAAACCGAAGTTAACATTGATACCCATAGTTTTAATTGATTTGGGAATGGAACTTCATTATTCGAACCTAATTCCATCATTTATATCACCTATAGAGTGTTTAAAGTTTTTGTCCCATATTTTGCATTTTCGGTTTTAATCAATATGTTCTAATGAAGATGGTTGAGCCAACCAAGAGTATGTTTAAAAATATTTTAATGAATCTCAAAGAAATACAAATAATTTCATGATCCTATAGATAAAAATGAGAAGAAAAAAATAAGAGTAGTGGGACTCTTCACAGTTATAAAAACAAAATATTTGATAAATCGGATTTGTACCTTTAAACGATCATAACTTTTGACTCGTGTATCGAAACGACTATTAAAATATATCAAATCGAAGCTCGTACTGATTAACATTTTCTTATTTCACCAGGCAATGGAACTTCATTATTCGAACCTAAATTCCATCATTTACTTCACTTATCGAGGGTTTAAAGTTATTGTAGTATATTTTTAATAATGGTTTTATTCAATATAGTTGTAACGAAGATGGATTAGCCAACCAAGAGTATGTTTAAAACTATTCTAATGAATATAAAAGTAATACAAATAATTTCATGATCGTAAAGATAAAAATGAGAAGAAAAAAATAAGAGGAGTGGGACTATTCATATTTATTAAAACAAAATATTTGCAATTTGGATTTGTACCTTTAAACGGTTATAACTTTTGACTCGTGTGTCGAAACGACAATTAGAATATATCAAACCGAAGTTAACATTGATACCCATATTTTTAATTGATTTGGGAATGGAACTTCATTATTCGAACCTAATTCCATCATTTATATCACCTATCGAGTGTTTAAAGTTTGTGTCCCATATTTTGCATTTTCGGTTTTAATCAATATGTTCGAATGAAGATGGTTGAGCCAACCAAGAGTATGTTTAAAAATATTTTAATGAATCTCAAAGAAATACAAATAATTTCATGATCCTATAGATAAAAATGAGAAGAAAAAAATAAGAGTAGTGGGACTGTTCATAGTTATAAAAACAAAATATTTGATAAATCGGATTTGTACCTTTAAACGGTCATAACTTTTGACTCGTGTGTCGAAATGACTATTAAAATATATCAAATCGAAGCTCGTACCGATTCCCATTTTCTTATTTCACCAGGAAATGGAACTTCATTATTCGAACCTAAATTCCATCATTTACTTCACTTATGTAGGGTTTAAAGTTATTGTAGTATATTTCTAATAAAGGTTTTATTCAATACAGTTGTAATGAAGATGGATTAGCCAACCAAGAGTATGTTTAAAATTATTCTAATGAATATAAAAGTAATACAAATAATTTCATGATCCTAAAGATAAAAATGAGAATAAAAAAATAAGAGGAGTGGGACTATTCATAGTTATTAAAACAAAATATTTGATAATTTGGATTTGTACCATTAAACGGTTATAACTTTTGACTCGTGTGTAGAAACGACAATTAGAATATATCAAACCGAAGTTAACATTGATACCCATATTTTTAATTGATTTGGGAATGGAACTTCATTATTCGAACCTAATTCCATCATTTATATCACCTATCGAGTGTTTAAAGTTTATGTCCCATATTTTGCATTTTCGGTTTTAATCAATATGTTCGAATGAAGATGGTTGAGCCAACCAAGAGTATGTTTAAAAATATTTTAATGAATCTCAAAGAAATACAAATAATTTCATGATCCTATAGATAAAAATGAGAAGAAAAAAATAAGAGTAGTGGGACTGTTCATAGTTATAAAAACAAAATATTTGATAAATCGGATTTGTACCTTTAAACGGTCATAACTTTTGACTCGTGTGTCGAAATGACTATTAAAATATATCAAATCGAAGCTCGTACCGATTCCCATTTTCTTATTTCACTAGGAAATGGAACTTCATTATTCGAACCTAAATTCCATCATTTACTTCACTTATGTAGGGTTTAAAGTTATTGTAGTATATTTCTAATAAAGGTTTTATTCAATACAGTTGTAATGAAGATGGATTAGCCAACCAAGAGTATGTTTAAAATTATTCTAATGAATATAAAAGTAATACAAATAATTTCATGATCCTAAAGATAAAAATGAGAATAAAAAAATAAGAGGAGTGGGACTATTCATAGTTATTAAAACAAAATATTTGATAATTTGGATTTGTACCATTAAACGGTTATAACTTTTGACTCGTGTGTAGAAACGACAATTAGAATATATCAAACCGAAGTTAACATTGATACCCATATTTTTAATTGATTTGGGAATGGAACTTCATTATTCGAACCTAATTCCATCATTTATATCACCTATAGAGTGTTTAAAGTTTTTGTCCCATATTTTGTATTTTCGGTTTTAATCAATATGTTCTAATGAAGATGGTGGAGCCAACCTAGAGTATGTTTAAAACTATTCTAATGAATCTCAAAGAAATACAAATAATTTCATGATCCTATAGATAAAAATGAGAAGAAAAAAATAAGAGTAGTGGGACTCTTCACAGTTATAAAAACAAAATATTTGATAAACCGGATTTGTACCTTTAAACGGTCATAACTTTTGACTCGTGTATCGAAACGACTGTTAAAATATATCAAATCGAAGCTCATACCGATTCCCATTTTCTTATTTCCCCAGGCATTGGAACTTCATTATTCGAACCTAAATTCCATCATTTACTTCACTTATCGAGGGTTTAAAGTTATTGTAGTATATTTTTAATAACGATTTTATTCAATATAGTTGTAACGAGAATGGATTAGCCAACCAAGAGTATGTTTAAAACTATTCTAATGAATATAAAAGTAATACAAATAATTTCATGATCGTAAAGATAAAAATGAGAAGAAAAAAATAAGAGGAGTGGGACTATTCATAGTTATTAAAACAAAATATTTGATAATTTGGATTTGTACCTTTAAACGGTTATAACTTTTGACTCGTGTGTCGAAACGACAATTAGAATATATCAAACCGAAGTTAACATTGATACCCATATTTTTAATTGATTTGGGAATGGAACTTCATTATTCGAACCTAATTCCATCATTTATATCACCTATAGAGTGTTTAAAGTTTTTGTCCCATATTTTGTATTTTCGGTTTTAATCAATATGTTCTAATGAAGATGGTGGAGCCAACCTAGAGTATGTTTAAAACTATTCTAATGAATCTCAAAGAAATACAAATAATTTCATGATCCTATAGATAAAAATGAGAAGAAAAAAATAAGAGTAGTGGGACTGTTCATAGTTATAAAAACAAAATATTTGATAAATCGGATTTGTACCTTTAAACGGTCATAACTTTTGACTCGTGTGTCGAAATGACTATTAAAATATATCAAATCGAAGCTCGTACCGATTCCCATTTTCTTATTTCACCAGGCAATGGAACTTCATTATTCGAACCTAAATTCCATCATTTACTTCACTTATGTAGGGTTTAAAGTTATTGTAGTATATTTCTAATAACGGTTTTATTCAATACAGTTGTAATGAAGATGGATTAGCCAACCAAGAGTATGTTTAAAACTATTCTAATGAATATAAAAGTAATACAAATAATTTCATGATCGTAAAGATAAAAATGAGAAGAAAAAAATAAGAGGAGTGGGACTATTCATAGTTATTAAAACAAAATATTTGATAATTTGGATTTGTACCTTTAAACGGTTATAACTTTTGACTCGTGTGTCGACACGAAAATTAGAATATATCAAACCGAAGTTAACATTGATACCCATAGTTTTAATTGATTTGGGAATGGAACTTCATTATTCGAACCTAATTCCATCATTTATATCACCTATAGAGTGTTTAAAGTTTTTGTCCCATATTTTGCATTTTCGGTTTTAATCAATATGTTCTAATGAAGATGGTTGAGCCAACCAAGAGTATGTTTAAAAATATTTTAATGAATCTCAAAGAAATACAAATAATTTCATGATCCTATAGATAAAAATGAGAAGAAAAAAATAAGAGTAGTGGGACTCTTCACAGTTATAAAAACAAAATATTTGATAAATCGGATTTGTACCTTTAAACGGTCATAACTTTTGACTCGTGTATCGAAACGACTGTTAAAATATATCAAATCGAAGCTCATACCGATTCCCATTTTCTTATTTCCCCAGGCAATGGAACTTCATTATTCGAACCTAAATTCCATCATTTACTTCACTTATCGAGGGTTTAAAGTTATTGTAGTATATTTTTAATAACGATTTTATTCAATATAGTTGTAACGAAGATGGATTAGCCAACCAAGAGTATGTTTAAAACTATTCTAATGAATATAAAAGTAATACAAATAATTTCATGATCGTAAAGATAAAAATGAGAAGAAAAAAATAAGAGGAGTGGGACTATTCATAGTTATTAAAACAAAATATTTGATAATTTGGATTTGTACCTTTAAACGGTTATAACTTTTGACTCGTGTGTCGAAACGACAATTAGAATATATCAAACCGAAGTTAACATTGATACCCATATTTTTAATTGATTTGGGAATGGAACTTCATTATTCGAACCTAAATTCCATCATTTACTTCACTTATGTAGGGTTTAAAGTTATTGTAGTATATTTCTAATAACGGTTTTATTCAATACAGTTGTAATGAAGATGGATTAGCCAACCAAGAGTATGTTTAAAACTATTCTAATGAATATAAAAGTATACAAATAATTTCATGATCGTAAAGATAAAAATGAGAAGAAAAAAATAAGAGGAGTGGGACTATTCATAGTTATTAAAACAAAATATTTGATAATTTGGATTTGTACCTTTAAACGGTTATAACTTTTGACTCGTGTGTCGAAACGACAATTAGAATATATCAAACCGAAGTTAACATTGATACCCATATTTCTAATTGATTTGGGAATGGAACTTCATTATTCGAACTTAATTTCATCATTTATATCACCTATCGAGTGATTAAAGTTTTTGTCCCATATTTTGCATTTTCGGTTTTAATCAATATGTTCTAATGAAGATGGTGGAGCCAACCTAGAGTATGTTTAAAAATATTTTAATGAATCTCAAAGAAATACAAATAATTTCATGATCCTATAGATAAAAATGAGAAGAAAAAAATAAGAGTAGTGGGACTGTTCATAGTTATAAAAACAAAATATTTGATAAATCGGATTTGTACCTTTAAACGGTCATAACTTTTGACTCGTGTGTCGAAATGACTATTAAAATATATCAAATCGAAGCTCGTACCGATTCCCATTTTCTTATTTCACCAGGAAATGGAACTTCATTATTCGAACCTAAATTCCATCATTTACTTCACTTATGTAGGGTTTAAAGTTATTGTAGTATATTTCTAATAACGGTTTTATTCAATACATTTGTAATGAAGATGGATTAGCCAACCAAGAGTATGTTTAAAATTATTCTAATGAATATAAAAGTAATACAAATAATTTCATGATCCTAAAGATAAAAATGAGAAGAAAAAAATAAGAGGAGTGGGACTATTCATAGTTATTAAAACAAAATATTTGATAATTTGGATTTGTACCTTTAAACGGTTATAACTTTTGACTCGTGTGTAGAAACGACAATTAGAATATATCAAACCGAAGTTAACATTGATACCCATATTTTTAATTGATTTGGGAATGGAACTTCATTATTCGAACCTAATTCCATCATTTATATCACCTATAGAGTGTTTAAAGTTTTTGTCCCATATTTTGTATTTTCGGTTTTAATCAATATGTTCTAATGAAGATGGTGGAGCCAACCTAGAGTATGTTTAAAACTATTCTAATGAATCTCAAAGAAATACAAATAATTTCCTGATCCTATAGATAAAAATGAGAAGAAAAAAATAAGAGTAGTGGGACTCTTCACAGTTATAAAAACAAAATATTTGATAAATCGGATTTGTACCTTTAAACGGTCATAACTTTTGACTCGTGTGTCGAAATGACTATTAAAATATATCAAATCGAAGCTCGTACCGATTAACATTTTCTTATTTCACCAGGCAATGGAACTTCATTATTCGAACCTAAATTCCATCATTTACTTCACTTATCGAGGGTTTAAAGTTATTGTAGTATATTTTTAATAATGGTTTTATTCAATATAGTTGTAACGAAGATGGATTAGCCAACCAAGAGTATGTTTAAAACTATTCTAATGAATATAAAAGTAATACAAATAATTTCATGATCGTAAAGATAAAAATGAGAAGAAAAAAATAAGAGGAGTGGGACTATTCATATTTATTAAAACAAAATATTTGCAATTTGGATTTGTACCTTTAAACGGTTATAACTTTTGACTCGTGTGTCGAAACGACAATTAGAATATATCAAACCGAAGTTAACATTGATACCCATATTTTTAATTGATTTGGGAATGGAACTTCATTAATCGAACCTAATTCCATCATTTATATCACCTATCGAGTGTTTAAAGTTTGTGTCCCATATTTTGCATTTTCGGTTTTAATCAATATGTTCGAATGAAGATGGTTGAGCCAACCAAGAGTATGTTTAAAAATATTTTAATGAATCTCAAAGAAATACAAATAATTTCATGATCCTATAGATAAAAATGAGAAGAAAAAAATAAGAGTAGTGGGACTCTTCACAGTTATAAAAACAAAATATTTGATAAATCGGATTTGTACCTTTAAACGGTCATAACTTTTGACTCGTGTATCGAAACGACTGTTAAAATATATCAAATCGAAGCTCGTACCGATTAACATTTTCTTATTTCACCAGGCAATGGAACTTCATTATTCGAACCTAAATTCCATCATTTACTTCACTTATGTAGGGTTTAAAGTTATTGTAGTATATTTCTAATAACGGTTTTATTCAATACAGTTGTAATGAAGATGGATTAGCCAACCAAGAGTATGTTTAAAATTATTCTAATAAATATAAAAGTAATACAAATAATTTCATGATCCTAAAGATAAAAATGAGAAGAAAAAAATAAGAGGAGTGGGACTATTCATAGTTATTAAAACAAAATATTTGATAATTTGGATTTGTACCTTTAAACGGTTATAACTTTTGACTCGTGTGTCGAAACGACAATTAGAATATATCAAACCGAAGTTAACATTGATACCCATATTTTTAATTGATTTGGGAATGGAACTTCATTATTCGAACCTAATTCCATCATTTATATCACCTATAGAGTGTTTAAAGTTTTTGTCCCATATTTTGTATTTTCGGTTTTAATCAATATGTTCTAATGAAGATGGTGGAGCCAACCTAGAGTATGTTTAAAACTATTCTAATGAATCTCAAAGAAATACAAATAATTTCCTGATCCTATAGATAAAAATGAGAAGAAAAAAATAAGAGTAGTGGGACTCTTCACAGTTATAAAAACAAAATATTTGATAAATCGGATTTGTACCTTTAAACGGTCATAACTTTTGACTCGTGTGTCGAAATGACTATTAAAATATATCAAATCGAAGCTCGTACCGATTAACATTTTCTTATTTCACCAGGCAATGGAACTTCATTATTCGAACCTAAATTCCATCATTTACTTCACTTATCGAGGGTTTAAAGTTATTGTAGTATATTTTTAATAATGGTTTTATTCAATATAGTTGTAACGAATATGGATTAGCCAACCAAGAGTATGTTTAAAACTATTCTAATGAATATAAAAGTAATACAAATAATTTCATGATCGTAAAGATAAAAATGAGAAGAAAAAAATAAGAGGAGTGGGACTATTCATATTTATTAAAACAAAATATTTGCAATTTGGATTTGTACCTTTAAACGGTTATAACTTTTGACTCGTGTGTCGAAACGACAATTAGAATATATCAAACCGAAGTTAACATTGATACCCATATTTTTAATTGATTTGGGAATGGAACTTCATTAATCGAACCTAATTCCATCATTTATATCACCTATCGAGTGTTTAAAGTTTGTGTCCCATATTTTGCATTTTCGGTTTAAATCAATATGTTCGAATGAAGATGGTTGAGCCAACCAAGAGTATGTTTAAAAATATTTTAATGAATCTCAAAGAAATACAAATAATTTCATGATCCTATAGATAAAAATGAGAAGAAAAAAATAAGAGTAGTGGGACTGTTCATAGTTATAAAAACAAAATATTTGATAAATCGGATTTGTACCTTTAAACGGTCATAACTTTTGACTCGTGTGTCGAAATGACTATTAAAATATATCAAATCGAAGCTCGTACCGATTCCCATTTTCTTATTTCACCAGGCAATGGAACTTCATTATTCGAACCTAAATTCCATCATTTACTTCACTTATGTAGGGTTTAAAGTTATTGTAGTATATTTCTAATAACGGTTTTATTCAATACAGTTGTAATGAAGATGGATTAGCCAACCAAGAGTATGTTTAAAACTATTCTAATGAATATAAAAGTAATACAAATAATTTCATGATCGTAAAGATAAAAATGAGAAGAAAAAAATAAGAGGAGTGGGACTATTCATAGTTATTAAAACAAAATATTTGATAATTTGGATTTGTACCTTTAAACGGTTATAACTTTTGACTCGTGTGTCGACACGACAATTAGAATATATCAAACCGAAGTTAACATTGATACCCATATTTTTAATTGATTTGGGAATGGAACTTCATTATTCGAACCTAATTGCATCATTTATATCACCTATCGAGTGTTTAAAGTTTTTGTCCCATATTTTGCATTTTCGATTTTAATCAATATGTTCTAATGAAGATGGTTGAGCCAACAAAGAGTATGTTTAAAAATATTTTAATGAATCTCAAAGAAATACAAATAATTTCATGATCCTATAGATAAAAATGAGAAGAAAAAAATAAGAGTAGTGGGACTGTTCACAGTTATTAAAACAAAATATTTGATAAATCGGATTTGTATCTTTAAACGGTCATAACTTTTGACTTGTGTATCGAAACGACTGTTAAAATATATCAAATCGAAGCTCGTACCGATTAACATTTTCTTATTTCACCAGGCAATGGAACTTCATTATTCGAACCTAAATTCCATCATTTACTTCACTTATCGAGGGTTTAAAGTTATTGTAGTATATTTTTAATAATGGTTTTATTCAATATAGTTGTAACGAAGATGGATTAGCCAACCAAGAGTATGTTTAAAACTATTCTAATGAATATAAAAGTAATACAAATAATTTCATGATCGTAAAGATAAAAATGAGAAGAAAAAAATAAGAGGAGTGGGACTATTCATATTTATTAAAACAAAATATTTGCAATTTGGATTTGTACCGTTAAACGGTTATAAGTTTTGACTCGTGTGTCGAAACGACAATTAGAATATATCAAACAGAAGTTAACATTGATACCCATATTTTTAATTGATTTGGGAATGGAACTTCATTAATCGAACCTAATTCCATCATTTATATCACCTATCGAGTGTTTAAAGTTTGTGTCCCATATTTTGCATTTTCGGTTTAAATCAATATGTTCGAATGAAGATGGTTGAGCCAACCAAGAGTATGTTTAAAAATATTTTAATGAATCTCAAAGAAATACAAATAATTTCATGATCCTATAGATAAAAATGAGAAGAAAAAAATAAGAGTAGTGGGACTGTTCATAGTTATAAAAACAAAATATTTGATAAATCGGATTTGTACCTTTAAACGGTCATAACTTTTGACTCGTGTGTCGAAATGACTATTAAAATATATCAAATCGAAGCTCGTACCGATTCCCATTTTCTTATTTCACCAGGCAATGGAACTTCATTATTCGAACCTAAATTCCATCATTTACTTCACTTATGTAGGGTTTAAAGTTATTGTAGTATATTTCTAATAACGGTTTTATTCAATACAGTTGTAATGAAGATGGATTAGCCAACCAAGAGTATGTTTAAAACTATTCTAATGAATATAAAAGTAATACAAATAATTTCATGATCGTAAAGATAAAAATGAGAAGAAAAAAATAAGAGGAGTGGGACTATTCATAGTTATTAAAACAAAATATTTGATAATTTGGATTTGTACCTTTAAACGGTTATAACTTTTGACTCGTGTGTCGACACGACAATTAGAATATATCAAACCGAAGTTAACATTGATACCCATATTTTTAATTGATTTGGGAATGGAACTTCATTATTCGAACCTAATTGCATCATTTATATCACCTATCGAGTGTTTAAAGTTTTTGTCCCATATTTTGCATTTTCGATTTTAATCAATATGTTCTAATGAAGATGGTTGAGCCAACAAAGAGTATGTTTAAAAATATTTTAATGAATCTCAAAGAAATACAAATAATTTCATGATCCTATAGATAAAAATGAGAAGAAAAAAATAAGAGTAGTGGGACTGTTCACAGTTATTAAAACAAAATATTTGATAAATCGGATTTGTATCTTTAAACGGTCATAACTTTTGACTTGTGTATCGAAACGACTGTTAAAATATATCAAATCGAAGCTCGTACCGATTAACATTTTCTTATTTCACCAGGCAATGGAACTTCATTATTCGAACCTAAATTCCATCATTTACTTCACTTATCGAGGGTTTAAAGTTATTGTAGTATATTTTTAATAATGGTTTTATTCAATATAGTTGTAACGAAGATGGATTAGCCAACCAAGAGTATGTTTAAAACTATTCTAATGAATATAAAAGTAATACAAATAATTTCATGATCGTAAAGATAAAAATGAGAAGAAAAAAATAAGAGGAGTGGGACTATTCATATTTATTAAAACAAAATATTTGCAATTTGGATTTGTACCGTTAAACGGTTATAAGTTTTGACTCGTGTGTCGAAACGACAATTAGAATATATCAAACAGAAGTTAACATTGATACCCATATTTTTAATTGATTTGGGAATGGAACTTCATTATTCGAACCTAATTCCATCATTTATATCACCTATCGAGTGTTTAAAGTTTGTGTCCCCTATTTTGCATTTTCGGTTTTAATCAATATGTTCGAATGAAGATGGTTGAGCCAACCAAGAGTATGTTTAAAAATATTTTAATGAATCTCAAAGAAATACAAATAATTTCATGATCCTATAGATAAAAATGAGAAGAAAAAAATAAGAGTAGTGGGACTTTTCATAGTTATAAAAACAAAATATTTGATAAATCGGATTTGTACCTTTAAACGGTCATAACTTTTGACTCGTGTGTCGAAATGACTATTAAAATATATCAAATCGAAGCTCGTACCGATTCCCATTTTCTTATTTCACCAGGCAATGGAACTTCATTATTCGAACCTAAATTCCATCATTTACTTCACTTATGTAGGGTTTAAAGTTATTGTAGTATATTTCTAATAACGGTTTTATTCAATACAGTTGTAATGAAGATGGATTAGCCAACCAAGAGTATGTTTAAAATTATTCTAATGAATATAAAAGTAATACAAATAATTTCATGATCCTAAAGATAAAAATGAGAAGAAAAAAATAAGAGGAGTGGGACTATTCATAGTTATTAAAACAAAATATTTGATAATTTGGATTTGTACCTTTAAACGGTTATAACTTTTGACTCGTGTGTCGACACGACAATTAGAATATATCAAACCGAAGTTAACATTGATACCCATATTTTTAATTGATTTGGGAATGGAACTTCATTATTCGAACCTAATTCCATCATTTATATCACCTATAGAGTGTTTAAAGTTTTTGTCCCATATTTTGTATTTTCGGTTTTAATCAATATGTTCTAATGAAGATGGTGGAGCCAACCTAGAGTATGTTTAAAACTATTCTAATGAATCTCAAAGAAATACAAATAATTTCCTGATCCTATAGATAAAAATGAGAAGAAAAAAATAAGAGTAGTGGGACTCTTCACAGTTATAAAAACAAAATATTTGATAAATCGGATTTGTACCTTTAAACGGTCATAACTTTTGACTCGTGTGTCGAAATGACTATTAAAATATATCAAATCGAAGCTCGTACTGATTAACATTTTCTTATTTCACCAGGCAATGGAACTTCATTATTCGAACCTAAATTCCATCATTTACTTCACTTATCGAGGGTTTAAAGTTATTGTAGTATATTTTTAATAATGGTTTTATTCAATATAGTTGTAACGAATATGGATTAGCCAACCAAGAGTATGTTTAAAACTATTCTAATGAATATAAAAGTAATACAAATAATTTCATGATCGTAAAGATAAAAATGAGAAGAAAAAAATAAGAGGAGTGGGACTATTCATATTTATTAAAACAAAATATTTGCAATTTGGATTTGTACCTTTAAACGGTTATAACTTTTGACTCGTGTGTCGAAACGACAATTAGAATATATCAAACCGAAGTTAACATTGATACCCATATTTTTAATTGATTTGGGAATGGAACTTCATTATTCGAACCTAATTCCATCATTTATATCACCTATCGAGTGTTTAAAGTTTGTGTCCCCTATTTTGCATTTTCGGTTTTAATCAATATGTTCGAATGAAGATGGTTGAGCCAACCAAGAGTATGTTTAAAAATATTTTAATGAATCTCAAAGAAATACAAATAATTTCATGATCCTATAGATAAAAATGAGAAGAAAAAAATAAGAGTAGTGGGACTTTTCATAGTTATAAAAACAAAATATTTGATAAATCGGATTTGTACCTTTAAACGGTCATAACTTTTGACTCGTGTGTCGAAATGACTATTAAAATATATCAAATCGAAGCTCGTACCGATTCCCATTTTCTTATTTCACCAGGCAATGGAACTTCATTATTCGAACCTAAATTCCATCATTTACTTCACTTATGTAGGGTTTAAAGTTATTGTAGTATATTTCTAATAACGGTTTTATTCAATACAGTTGTAATGAAGATGGATTAGCCAACCAAGAATATGTTTAAAATTATTCTAATGAATATAAAAGTAATACAAATAATTTCATGATCCTAAAGATAAAAATGAGAAGAAAAAAATAAGAGGAGTGGGACTATTCATAGTTATTAAAACAAAATATTTGATAATTTGGATTTGTACCTTTAAACGGTTATAACTTTTGACTCGTGTGTCGAAACGACAATTAGAATATATCAAACCGAAGTTAACATTGATACCCATATTTTTAATTGTTTTGGGAATGGAACTTCATTATTCGAACCTAATTCCATCATTTATATCACCTATAGAGTGTTTAAAGTTTTTGTCCCATATTTTGTATTTTCGGTTTTAATCAATATGTTCTAATGAAGATGGTGGAGCCAACCTAGAGTATGTTTAAAACTATTCTAATGAATCTCAAAGAAATACAAATAATTTCCTGATCCTATAGATAAAAATGAGAAGAAAAAAATAAGAGTAGTGGGACTCTTCACAGTTATAAAAACAAAATATTTGATAAATCGGATTTGTACTTTTAAACGGTCATAACTTTTGACTCGTGTGTCGAAATGACTATTAAAATATATCAAATCGAAGCTCGTACCGATTAACATTTTCTTATTTCACCAGGCAATGGAACTTCATTATTCGAACCTAAATTCCATCATTTACTTCACTTATCGAGGGTTTAAAGTTATTGTAGTATATTTTTAATAATGGTTTTATTCAATATAGTTGTAACGAATATGGATTAGCCAACCAAGAGTATGTTTAAAACTATTCTAATGAATATAAAAGTAATACAAATAATTTCATGATCGTAAAGATAAAAATGAGAAGAAAAAAATAAGAGGAGTGGGACTATTCATATTTATTAAAACAAAATATTTGCAATTTGGATTTGTACCTTTAAACGGTTATAACTTTGGACTCGTGTGTCGAAACGAAAATTAGAGTATATCAAACCGAAGTTAACATTGATACCCATATTTTTAATTGATTTGGGAATGGAACTTCATTAATCGAACCTAATTCCATCATTTATATCACCTATCGAGTGTTTAAAGTTTGTGTCCCATATTTTGCATTTTCGGTTTTAATCAATATGTTCGAATGAAGATGGTTGAGCCAACCAAGAGTATGTTTAAAAATATTTTAATGAATCTCAAAGAAATACAAATAATTTCATGATCCTATAGATAAAAATGAGAAGAAAAAAATAAGAGTAGTGGGACTGTTCATAGTTATAAAAACAAAATATTTGATAAATCGGATTTGTACCTTTAAACGGTCATAACTTTTGACTCGTGTGTCGAAATGACTATTAAAATATATCAAATCGAAGCTCGTACCGATTCCCATTTTCTTATTTCACCAGGCAATGGAACTTCATTATTCGAACCTAAATTCCATCATTTACTTCACTTATGTAGGGTTTAAAGTTATTGTAGTATATTTCTAATAACGGTTTTATTCAATACAGTTGTAATGAAGATGGATTAGCCAACCAAGAATATGTTTAAAATTATTCTAATGAATATAAAAGTAATACAAATAATTTCATGATCCTAAAGATAAAAATGAGAAGAAAAAAATAAGAGGAGTGGGACTATTCATAGTTATTAAAACAAAATATTTGATAATTTGGATTTGTACCTTTAAACGGTTATAACTTTTGACTCGTGTGTCGAAACGACAATTAGAATATATCAAACCGAAGTTAACATTGATACCCATATTTTTAATTGTTTTGGGAATGGAACTTCATTATTCGAACCTAATTCCATCATTTATATCACCTATAGAGTGTTTAAAGTTTTTGTCCCATATTTTGTATTTTCGGTTTTAATCAATATGTTCTAATGAAGATGGTGGAGCCAACCTAGAGTATGTTTAAAACTATTGTAATGAATCTCAAAGAAATACAAATAATTTCCTGATCCTATAGATAAAAATGAGAAGAAAAAAATAAGAGTAGTGGGACTCTTCACAGTTATAAAAACAAAATATTTGATAAATCGGATTTGTACTTTTAAACGGTCATAACTTTTGACTCGTGTGTCGAAATGACTATTAAAATATATCAAATCGAAGCTCGTACCGATTAACATTTTCTTATTTCACCAGGCAATGGAACTTCATTATTCGAACCTAAATTCCATCATTTACTTCACTTATCGAGGGTTTAAAGTTATTGTAGTATATTTTTAATAATGGTTTTATTCAATATAGTTGTAACGAATATGGATTAGCCAACCAAGAGTATGTTTAAAACTATTCTAATGAATATAAAAGTAATACAAATAATTTCATGATCGTAAAGATAAAAATGAGAAGAAAAAAATAAGAGGAGTGGGACTATTCATATTTATTAAAACAAAATATTTGCAATTTGGATTTGTACCTTTAAACGGTTATAACTTTGGACTCGTGTGTCGAAACGAAAATTAGAGTATATCAAACCGAAGTTAACATTGATACCCATATTTTTAATTGATTTGGGAATGGAACTTCATTAATCGAACCTAATTCCATCATTTATATCACCTATCGAGTGTTTAAAGTTTGTGTCCCATATTTTGCATTTTCGGTTTTAATCAATATGTTCGAATGAAGATGGTTGAGCCAACCAAGAGTATGTTTAAAAATATTTTAATGAATCTCAAAGAAATACAAATAATTTCATGATCCTATAGATAAAAATGAGAAGAAAAAAATAAGAGTAGTGGGACTGTTCATAGTTATAAAAACAAAATATTTGATAAATCGGATTTGTACCTTTAAACGGTCATAACTTTTGACTCGTGTGTCGAAATGACTATTAAAATATATCAAATCGAAGCTCGTACCGATTCCCATTTTCTTATTTCACCAGGCAATGGAACTTCATTATTCGAACCTAAATTCCATCATTTACTTCACTTATGTAGGGTTTAAAGTTATTGTAGTATATTTCTAATAACGGTTTTATTCAATACAGTTGTAATGAAGATGGATTAGCCAACCAAGAATATGTTTAAAATTATTCTAATGAATATAAAAGTAATACAAATAATTTCATGATCCTAAAGATAAAAATGAGAAGAAAAAAATAAGAGGAGTGGGACTATTCATAGTTATTAAAACAAAATATTTGATAATTTGGATTTGTACCTTTAAACGGTTATAACTTTTGACTCGTGTGTCGAAACGACAATTAGAATATATCAAACCGAAGTTAACATTGATACCCATATTTTTAATTGTTTTGGGAATGGAACTTCATTATTCGAACCTAATTCCATCATTTATATCACCTATAGAGTGTTTAAAGTTTTTGTCCCATATTTTGTATTTTCGGTTTTAATCAATATGTTCTAATGAAGATGGTGGAGCCAACCTAGAGTATGTTTAAAACTATTCTAATGAATCTCAAAGAAATACAAATAATTTCCTGATCCTATAGATAAAAATGAGAAGAAAAAAATAAGAGTAGTGGGACTCTTCACAGTTATAAAAACAAAATATTTGATAAATCGGATTTGTACTTTTAAACGGTCATAACTTTTGACTCGTGTGTCGAAATGACTATTAAAATATATCAAATCGAAGCTCGTACCGATTAACATTTTCTTATTTCACCAGGCAATGGAACTTCATTATTCGAACCTAAATTCCATCATTTACTTCACTTATCGAGGGTTTAAAGTTATTGTAGTATATTTTTAATAATGGTTTTATTCAATATAGTTGTAACGAATATGGATTAGCCAACCAAGAGTATGTTTAAAACTATTCTAATGAATATAAAAGTAATACAAATAATTTCATGATCGTAAAGATAAAAATGAGAAGAAAAAAATAAGAGGAGTGGGACTATTCATATTTATTAAAACAAAATATTTGCAATTTGGATTTGTACCTTTAAACGGTTATAACTTTTGACTCGTGTGTCGAAACGAAAATTAGAGTATATCAAACCGAAGTTAACATTGATACCCATATTTTTAATTGATTTGGGAATGGAACTTCATTAATCGAACCTAATTCCATCATTTATATCACCTATCGAGTGTTTAAAGTTTGTGTCCCATATTTTGCATTTTCGGTTTTAATCAATATGTTCGAATGAAGATGGTTGAGCCAACCAAGAGTATGTTTAAAAATATTTTAATGAATCTCAAAGAAATACAAATAATTTCATGATCCTATAGATAAAAATGAGAAGAAAAAAATAAGAGTAGTGGGACTGTTCATAGTTATAAAAACAAAATATTTGATAAATCGGATTTGTACCTTTAAACGGTCATAACTTTTGACTCGTGTGTCGAAATGACTATTAAAATATATCAAATCGAAGCTCGTACCGATTCCCATTTTCTTATTTCACCAGGCAATGGAACTTCATTATTCGAACCTAAATTCCATCATTTACTTCACTTATGTAGGGTTTAAAGTTATTGTAGTATATTTCTAATAACGGTTTTATTCAATACAGTTGTAATGAAGATGGATTAGCCAACCAAGAGTATGTTTAAAACTATTCTAATGAATATAAAAGTAATACAAATAATTTCATGATCGTAAAGATAAAAATGAGAAGAAAAAAATAAGAGGAGTGGGACTATTCATAGTTATTAAAACAAAATATTTGATAATTTGGATTTGTACCTTTAAACGGTTATAACTTTTGACTCGTGTGTCGAAACGACAATTAGAATATATCAAACCGAAGTTAACATTGATACCCATATTTCTAATTGATTTGGGAATGGAACTTCATTATTCGAACTTAATTTCATCATTTATATCACCTATCGAGTGATTAAAGTTTTTGTCCCATATTTTGCATTTTCGGTTTTAATCAATATGTTCTAATGAAGATGGTGGAGCCAACCAAGAGTATGTTTAAAACTATTTTAATGAATATTAAAGTAATACAAATAATTTCATGATCCTAAAGATAAAAATGAGAAGAAAAAAATAAGAGGAGTGGGACTATTCATAGTTATTAAAACAAAATATTTGATAATTTGGATTTGTACCTTTAAACGGTTATAACTTTTGACTCGTGTGTCGAAACGACAATTAGAATATATCAAACCGAAGTTAACATTGATACCCATATTTTTAATTGATTTGGGAATGGAACTTCATTATTCGAACCTAATTCCATCATTTATATCACCTATCGAGTGTTTAAAGTTTGTGTCCCATATTTTGCATTTTCGGTTTTAATCAATATGTTCGAATGAAGATGGTTGAGCCAACCAAGAGTATGTTTAAAAATATTTTAATGAATCTCAAAGAAATACAAATAATTTCATGATCCTATAGATAAAAATGAGAAGAAAAAAATAAGAGTAGTGGGACTGTTCATAGTTATAAAAACAAAATATTTGATAAATCGGATTTGTACCTTTAAACGGTCATAACTTTTGACTCGTGTGTCGAAATGACTATTAAAATATATCAAATCGAAGCTCGTACCGATTCCCATTTTCTTATTTCACCAGGCAATGGAACTTCATTATTCGAACCTAAATTCCATAATTTACTTCACTTATGTAGGGTTTAAAGTTATTGTAGTATATTTCTAATAACGGTTTTATTCAATACAGTTGTAATGAAGATGGATTAGCCAACCAAGAGTATGTTTAAAACTATTCTAATGAATATAAAAGTAATACAAATAATTTCATGATCGTAAAGATAAAAATGAGAAGAAAAAAATAAGAGGAGTGGGACTATTCATAGTTATTAAAACAAAATATTTGATAATTTGGATTTGTACCTTTAAACGGTTATAACTTTTGACTCGTGTGTCGAAACGACAATTAGAATATATCAAACCGAAGTTAACATTGATACCCATATTTCTAATTGATTTGGGAATGGAACTTCATTATTCGAACTTAATTTCATCATTTATATCACCTATCGAGTGATTAAAGTTTTTGTCCCATATTTTGCATTTTCGGTTTTAATCAATATGTTCTAATGAAGATGGTGGGGCCAACCAAGAGTATGTTTAAAACTATTTTAATGAATATTAAAGTAATACAAATAATTTCATGATCCTAAAGATAAAAATGAGAAGAAAAAAATAAGAGGAGTGGGACTATTCATAGTTATTAAAACAAAATATTTGATAATTTGGATTTGTACCTTTAAACGGTTATAACTTTTGACTCGTGTGTCGAAACGACAATTAGAATATATCAAACCGAAGTTAACATTGATACCCATAGTTTTAATTGATTTGGGAATGGAACTTCATTATTCGAACGTAATTCCATCATTTATATCACCTATAGAGTGTTTAAAGTTTTTGTCCCATATTTTGCATTTTCGGTTTTAATCAATATGTTCTAATGAAGATGGTTGAGCCAACCAAGAGTATGTTTAAAAATATTTTAATGAATCTCAAAGAAATACAAATAATTTCATGATCCTATAGATAAAAATGAGAAGAAAAAAATAAGAGTAGTGGGAATCTTCACAGTTATAAAAACAAAATATTTGATAAATCGGATTTGTACCTTTAAACGGTCATAACTTTTGACTCGTGTATCGAAACGACAATTAGAATATATCAAACCGAAGCTCGTACCGATTAACATTTTCTTATTTCACCAGGCAATGGAACTTCATTATTCGAACCTAAATTCCATCTTTTACTTCACTTATCGAGGGTTTAAAGTTATTGTAGTATATTTTTGATAACGATTTTATTCAATATAGTTGTAACGAAGATGGATTAGCCAACCAAGAGTATGTTTAAAACTATTCTAATGAATATAAAAGTAATACAAATAATTTCATGATCGTAAAGATAAAAATGAGAAGAAAAAAAATAAGAGGAGTGGGACTATTCATAGTTATTAAAACAAAATATTTGATAATTTGGATTTGCACCTTTAAACGGTTATAACTTTTGACTCGTGTGTCGAAACGACAATTAGAATATATCAAACCGAAGTTAACATTGATACCCATATTTCTAATTGATTTGGGAATGGAACTTCATTATTCGAACTTAATTTCATCATTTATATAACCTATCGAGTGATTAAAGTTTTTGTCCCATATTTTGCATTTTCGGTTTTAATTAATATGTTCTAATGAAGATGGTGGAGCCAACCAAGAGTATGTTTAAAACTATTTTAATGAATATTAAAGTAATACAAATAATTTCATGATCCTAAAGATAAAAATGAGAAGAAAAAAATAAGAGGAGTGGGACTATTCATAGTTATTAAAACAAAATATTTGATAATTTGGATTTGTACCTTTAAACGGTTATAACTTTTGACTCGTGTGTCGAAACGACAATTAGAATATATCAAACCGATGTTAACATTGATACCCATAGTTTTAATTGATTTGGGAATGGAATTTCATTATTCGAACCTAATTCCATCATTTATATCACCTATAGAGTCTTTAAAGTTTTTGTCCCATATTTTGCATTTTCGGTTTTAATCCATATGTTCTAATGAAGATGGTTGAGCCAACCAAGAGTATGTTTAAAAATATTTTAATGAATCTCAAAGAAATACAAATAATTTCATGATCCTATAGATAAAAATGAGAAGAAAAAAATAAGAGTAGTGGGACTGTTCATAGTTATAAAAACAAAATATTTGATAAATCGGATTTGTACCTTTAAACGGTCATAACTTTTGACTCGTGTGTCGAAATGACTATTAAAATATATCAAATCGAAGCTCGTACCGATTCCCATTTTCTTTTTTTACCAGGCAATGGAACTTCATTATTCGAACCTAAATTCCATCATTTACTTCACTTATGTAGGGTTTAAAGTTATTGTTGTATATTTCTAATAACGGTTTTATTCAATACAGTTGTAATGAAGATGGATTAGCCAACCCAGAGTATGTTTAAAACTATTCTAATGAATATAAAAGTAATACAAATAATTTCATGATCGTAAAGATAAAAATGAGAAGAAAAAAAATAAGAGGAGTGGGACTATTCATAGTTATTAAAACAAAATATTTGATAATTTGGATTTGTACCTTTAAACGGTTATAACTTTTGACTCGTGTGTCGAAACGACAATTAGAATATATCAAACCGAAGTTAACATTGATACCCATATTTCTAATTGATTTGGGAATGGAACTTCATTATTCGAACTTAATTTCATCATTTATATCACCTATCGAGTGATTAAAGTTTTTGTCCCATATTTTGCATTTTCGGTTTTAATCAATATGTTCTAATGAAGATGGTGGAGCCAACCAAGAGTATGTTTAAAACTATTCTAATGAATATAAACGTAATACAAATAATTTCATGATCGTAAAGATAAAAATGAGAAGAAAAAAATAAGAGGAGTGGGACTATTCATATTTATTAAAACAAAATATTTGATAATTTGGATTTGTACCTTTAAACGGTTATAACTTTTGACTCGTGTGTCGAAACGACAATTAGAATATATCAAACCGAAGTTAACATTGATACCCATATTTTTAATTGATTTGGGAATGGAACTTCATTATTCGAACCTAATTCCACCATTTATATCACCTATCGAGTGTTTAAAGTTTTTGTCCCATATTTTGTATTTTCGGTTTTAATCAATATGTTCGAATGAAGATGGTTGAGCCAACCTAGAGTATGTTTAAAAATATTTTAATGAATCTCAAAGAAATACAAATAATTTCATGATCCTATAGATAAAAATGAGAAGAAAAAAATAAGAGTAGTGGGACTCTTCACAGTTATAAAAACAAAATATTTGATAAATCGGATTTGTACCTTTAAACGGTCATAACTTTTGACTCGTGTATCGAAACGACTGTTAAAATATATCAAATCGAAGCTCTTACCGATTCCCATTTTCTTATTTCCCCAGGCAATGGAACTTCATTATTCGAACCTAAATTCCATCATTTACTTCACTTATCGAGGGTTTAAAGTTATTGTAGTATATTTTTAATAACGATTTTATTCAATATAGTTGTAACGAAGATGGATTAGCCAACCAAGAGTATGTTTAAAACTATTCTAATGAATATAAAAGTAATACAAATAATTTCATGATCGTAAAGATAAAAATGAGAAGAAAAAAATAAGAGGAGTGGGACTATTCATATTTATTAAAACAAAATATTTGCAATTTGGATTTGTACCTTAAAACGGTTATAACTTTTGACTCGTGTGTCGAAACGACAATTAGAATATATCAAACCGAAGTTAACATTGATACCCATATTTTTAATTGATTTGGGAATGGAACTTCATTATTCGAACCTAATTCCATCATTTATATCACCTATCGAGTGTTTAAAGTTTTTGTCCCATATTTTGTATTTTCGGTTTTAATCAATATGTTCGAATGAAGATGGTTGAGCCAACCTAGAGTATGTTTAAAAATATTTTAATGAATCTCAAAGAAATACAAATAATTTCATGATCCTATAGATAAAAATGAGAAGAAAAAAATAAGAGTAGTGGGATTGTTCATAGTTATAAAAACAAAATATTTGATAAATCGGATTTGTACCTTTAAACGGTCATAACTTTTGACTCGTGTGTCGAAATGACTATTAAAATATATCAAATCGAAGCTCGTACCGATTCCCATTTTCTTATTTCACCAGGCAATGGAACTTCATTATTCGAACCTAAATTCCATCATTTACTTCACTTATGTAGGGTTTAAAGTTATTGTAGTATATTTCTAATAACGGTTTTATTCAATACAGTTGTAATGAAGATGGATTAGCCAACCCAGAGTATGTTTAAAACTATTCTAATGAATATAAAAGTAATACAAATAATTTCATGATCGTAAAGATAAAAATGAGAAGAAAAAAAATAAGAGGAGTGGGACTATTCATAGTTATTAAAACAAAATATTTGATAATTTGGATTTGTACCTTTAAACGGTTATAACTTTTGACTCGTGTGTCGAAACGACAATTAGAATATATCAAACCGAAGTTAACATTGATACCCATATTTCTAATTGATTTGGGAATGGAACTTCATTATTCGAACTTAATTTCATCATTTATATCACCTATCGAGTGATTAAAGTTTTTGTCCCATATTTTGCATTTTCGGTTTTAATCAATATGTTCTAATGAAGATGGTGGAGCCAACCAAGAGTATGTTTAAAACTATTTTAATGAATATTAAAGTAATACAAATAATTTCATGATCCTAAAGATAAATATGAGAAGAAAAAAATAAGAGGACTGGGACTATTCATAGTTATTAAAACAAAATATTTGATAATTTGGATTTGTACCTTTAAACGGTTATAACTTTTGACTCGTGTGTCGAAACGACAATTAGAATATATCAAACCGATGTTAACATTGATACCCATAGTTTTAATTGATTTGGGAATGGAACTTCATTATTCGAACCTAATTCCATCATTTATATCACCTATAGAGTGTTTAAAGTTTTTGTCCCATATTTTGCATTTTCGGTTTTAATCAATATGTTCTAATGAAGATGGTTGAGCCAACCAAGAGTATGTTTAAAAATATTTTAATGAATCTCAAAGAAATACAAATAATTTCATTATCCTATAGATAAAAATGAGAAGAAAAAAATAAGAGTAGTGGGACTCTTCACAGTTATAAAAACAAAATATTTGATAAATCGGATTTGTACCTTTAAACGGTCATAACTTTTGACTCGTGTATCGAAACGACTGTTAAAATATATCAAATCGAAGCTCGTACCGATTCCCATTTTCTTATTTCCCCAGGCAATGGAACTTCATTATTCGAACCTAAATTCCATCATTTACTTCACTTATCGAGGGTTTAAAGTTATTGTAGTATATTTTTAATAACGATTTTATTCAATATAGTTGTAACGAAGATGGATTAGCCAACCAAGAGTATGTTTAAAACTATTCTAATGAATATAAAAGTAATACAAATAATTTCATGATCGTAAAGATAAAAATGAGAAGAAAAAAATAAGAGGAGTGGGACTATTCATATTTATTAAAACAAAATATTTGCAATTTGGATTTGTACCTTTAAACGGTTATAACTTTTGACTCGTGTGTCGAAACGACAATTAGAATATATCAAACCGAAGTTAACATTGATACCCATATTTTTAATTGATTTGGGAATGGAACTTCATTATTCGAACCTAATTCCATCATTTATATCACCTATCGAGTGTTTAAAGTTTTTGTCCCATATTTTGTATTTTCGGTTTTAATCAATATGTTCGAATGAAGATGGTTGAGCCAACCAAGAGTATGTTTAAAAATATTTTAATGAATCTCAAAGAAATACAAATAATTTCATGATCCTATAGATAAAAATGAGAAGAAAAAAATAAGAGTAGTGGGACTGTTCATAGTTATAAAAACAAAATATTTGATAAATCGGATTTGTACCTTTAAACGGTCATAACTTTTGACTCGTGTGTCGAAATGACTATTAAAATATATCAAATCGAAGCTCGTACCGATTCCCATTTTCTTTTTTTACCAGGCAATGGAACTTCATTATTCGAACCTAAATTCCATCATTTACTTCACTTATGTAGGGTTTAAAGTTATTGTAGTATATTTCTAATAACGGTTTTATTCAATACAGTTGTAATGAAGATGGATTAGCCAACCCAGAGTATGTTTAAAACTATTCTATTGAATATAAAAGTAATACAAATAATTTCATGATCGTAAAGATAAAAATGAGAAGAAAAAAAATAAGAGGAGTGGGACTATTCATAGTTATTAAAACAAAATATTTGATAATTTGGATTTGTACCTTTAAACGGTTATAACTTTTGACTCGTGTGTCGAAACGACAATTAGAATATATCAAACCGAAGTTAACATTGATACCCATATTTCTAATTGATTTGGGAATGGAACTTCATTATTCGAACTTAATTTCATCATTTATATCACCTATCGAGTGATTAAAGTTTTTGTCCCATATTTTGCATTTTCGGTTTTAATCAATATGTTCTAATGAAGACGGTGGAGCCAACCAAGAGTATGTTTAAAACTATTTTAATGAATATTAAAGTAATACAAATAATTTCATGATCCTAAAGATAAATATGAGAAGAAAAAAATAAGAGGAGTGGGACTATTCATAGTTATTAAAACAAAATATTTGATAATTTGGATTTGTACCTTTAAACGGTTATAACTTTTGACTCGTGTGTCGAAACGACAATTAGAATATATCAAACCGATGTTAACATTGATACACATACTTTTAATTGATTTGGGAATGGAACTTCATTATTCGAACCTAATTCCATCATTTATATCACCTATAGAGTGTTTAAAGTTTTTGTCCCATATTTTGCATTTTCGGTTTTAATCAATATGTTCTAATGAAGATGGTTGAGCCAACCAAGAGTATGTTTAAAAATATTTTAATGAATCTCAAAGAAATACAAATAATTTCATTATCCTATAGATAAAAATGAGAAGAAAAAAATAAGAGTAGTGGGACTCTTCACAGTTATAAAAACAAAATATTTGATAAATCGGATTTGTACCTTTAAACGGTCATAACTTTTGACTCGTGTATCGAAACGACTGTTAAAATATATCAAATCGAAGCTCGTACCGATTCCCATTTTCTTATTTCCCCAGGCAATGGAACTTCATTATTCGAACCTAAATTCCATCACTTACTTCACTTATCGAGGGTTTAAAGTTATTGTAGTATATTTTTAATAACGATTTTATTCAATATAGTTGTAACGAAGATGGATTAGCCAACCAAGAGTATGTTTAAAAACTATTCTAATGAATATAAAAGTAATACAAATAATTTCATGATCGTAAAGATAAAAATGAGAAGAAAAAAATAAGAGGAGTGGGACTATTCATATTTATTAAAACAAAATATTTGCAATTTGGATTTGTACCTTTAAACGGTTATAACTTTTGACTCGTGTGTCGAAACGACAATTAGAATATATCAAACCGAAGTTAACATTGATACCCATATTTTTAATTGATTTGGGAATGGAACTTCATTATTCGAACCTAATTCCATCATTTATTTCACCTATCGAGTGTTTAAAGTTTTTGTCCCATATTTTGTATTTTCGGTTTTAATCAATATGTTCGAATGAAGATGGTTGAGCCAACCAAGAGTATGTTTAAAAATATTTTAATGAATCTCAAAGAAATACAAATAATTTCATGATCCTATAGATAAAAATGAGAAGAAAAAAATAAGAGTAGTGGGACTGTTCATAGTTATAAAAACAAAATATTTGATAAATCGGATTTGTACCTTTAAACGGTCATAACTTTTGACTCGTGTGTCGAAATGACTATTAAAATATATCAAATCGAAGCTCGTACCGATTCCCATTTTCTTTTTTTACCAGGCAATGGAACTTCATTATTCGAACCTAAATTCCATCATTTACTTCACTTATGTAGGGTTTAAAGTTATTGTAGTATATTTCTAATAACGGTTTTATTCAATACAGTTGTAATGAAGATGGATTAGCCAACCCAGAGTATGTTTAAAACTATTCTAATGAATATAAAAGTAATACAAATAATTTCATGATCGTAAAGATAAAAATGAGAAGAAAAAAAATAAGAGGAGTGGGACTATTCATAGTTATTAAAACAAAATATTTGATAATTTGGATTTGTACCTTTAAACGGTTATAACTTTTGACTCGTGTGTCGAAACGACAATTAGAATATATCAAACCGAAGTTAACATTGATACCCATATTTCTAATTGATTTGGGAATGGAACTTCATTATTCGAACTTAATTTCATCATTTATATCACCTATCGAGTGATTAAAGTTTTTGTCCCATATTTTGCATTTTCGGTTTTAATCAATATGTTCTAATGAAGATGGTGGAGCCAACCAAGAGTATGTTTAAAACTATTTTAATGAATATTAAAGTAATACAAATAATTTCATGATCCTAAAGATAAATATGAGAAGAAAAAAATAAGAGGAGTGGGACTATTCATAGTTATTAAAACAAAATATTTGATAATTTGGATTTGTACCTTTAAACGGTTATAACTTTTGACTCGTGTGTCGAAACAACAATTAGAATATATCAAACCGATGTTAACATTGATACCCATAGTTTTAATTGATTTGGGAATGGAACTTCATTATTCGAACCTAATTCCATCATTTATATCACCTATAGAGTGTTTAAAGTTTTTGTCCCATATTTTGCATTTTCGGTTTTAATCAATATGTTCTAATGAAGATGGTTGAGCCAACCAAGAGTATGTTTAAAAATATTTTAATGAATCTCAAAGAAATACAAATAATTTCATTATCCTATAGATAAAAATGAGAAGAAAAAAATAAGAGTAGTGGGACTCTTCACAGTTATAAAAACAAAATATTTGATAAATCGGATTTGTACCTTTAAACGGTCATAACTTTTGACTCGTGTATCGAAACGACTGTTAAAATATATCAAATCGAAGCTCGTACCGATTCCCATTTTCTTATTTCCCCAGGCAATGGAACTTCATTATTCGAACCTAAATTCCATCATTTACTTCACTTATCGAGGGTTTAAAGTTATTGTAGTATATTTTTAATAACGATTTTATTCAATATAGTTGTAACGAAGATGGATTAGCCAACCAAGAGTATGTTTAAAACTATTCTAATGAATATAAAAGTAATACAAATAATTTCATGATCGTAAAGATAAAAATGAGAAGAAAAAAATAAGAGGAGTGGGACTATTCATATTTATTAAAACAAAATATTTGCAATTTGGATTTGTACCTTTAAACGGTTATAACTTTTGACTCGTGTGTCGAAACGACAATTAGAATATATCAAACCGAAGTTAACATTGATACCCATATTTTTAATTGATTTGGGAATGGAACTTCATTATTCGAACCTAATTCCATCATTTATATCACCTATCGAGTGTTTAAAGTTTTTGTCCCATATTTTGTATTTTCGGTTTTAATCAATATGTTCGAATGAAGATGGTTGAGCCAACCAAGAGTATGTTTAAAAATATTTTAATGAATCTCAAAGAAATACAAATAATTTCATGATCCTATAGATAAAAATGAGAAGAAAAAAATAAGAGTAGTGGGACTGTTCATAGTTATAAAAACAAAATATTTGATAAATCGGATTTGTACCTTTAAACGGTCATAACTTTTGACTCGTGTGTCGAAATGACTATTAAAATATATCAAATCGAAGCTCGTACCGATTCCCATTTTCTTTTTTTACCAGGCAATGGAACTTCATTATTCGAACCTAAATTCCATCATTTACTTCACTTATGTAGGGTTTAAAGTTATTGTAGTATATTTCTAATAACGGTTTTATTCAATACAGTTGTAATGAAGATGGATTAGCCAACCCAGAGTATGTTTAAAACTATTCTAATGAATATAAAAGTAATACAAATAATTTCATGATAGTAAAGATAAAAATGAGAAGAAAAAAAATAAGAGGAGTGGGACTATTCATAGTTATTAAAACAAAATATTTGATAATTTGGATTTGTACCTTTAAACGGTTATAACTTTTGACTCGTGTGTCGAAACGACAATTAGAATATATCAAACCGAAGTTAACATTGATACCCATATTTCTAATTGATTTGGGAATGGAACTTCATTATTCGAACTTAATTTCATCATTTATATCACCTATCGAGTGATTAAAGTTTTTGTCCCATATTTTGCATTTTCGGTTTTAATCAATATGTTCTAATGAAGATGGTGGAGCCAACCAAGAGTATGTTTAAAACTATTTTAATGAATATTAAAGTAATACAAATAATTTCATGATCCTAAAGATAAATATGAGAAGAAAAAAATAAGAGGAGTGGGACTATTCATAGTTATTAAAACAAAATATTTGATAATTTGGATTTGTACCTTTAAACGGTTATAACTTTTGACTCGTGTGTCGAAACAACAATTAGAATATATCAAACCGATGTTAACATTGATACCCATAGTTTTAATTGATTTGGGAATGGAACTTCATTATTCGAACCTAATTCCATCATTTATATCACCTATAGAGTGTTTAAAGTTTTTGTCCCATATTTTGCATTTTCGGTTTTAATCAATATGTTCTAATGAAGATGGTTGAGCCAACCAAGAGTATGTTTAAAAATATTTTAATGAATCTCAAAGAAATACAAATAATTTCATTATCCTATAGATAAAAATGAGAAGAAAAAAATAAGAGTAGTGGGACTCTTCACAGTTATAAAAACAAAATATTTGATAAATCGGATTTGTACCTTTAAACGGTCATAACTTTTGACTCGTGTATCGAAACGACTGTTAAAATATATCAAATCGAAGCTCGTACCGATTCCCATTTTCTTATTTCCCCAGGCAATGGAACTTCATTATTCGAACCTAAATTCCATCATTTACTTCACTTATCGAGGGTTTAAAGTTATTGTAGTATATTTTTAATAACGATTTTATTCAATATAGTTGTAACGAAGATGGATTAGCCAACCAAGAGTATGTTTAAAACTATTCTAATGAATATAAAAGTAATACAAATAATTTCATGATCGTAAAGATAAAAATGAGAAGAAAAAAATAAGAGGAGTGGGACTATTCATATTTATTAAAACAAAATATTTGCAATTTGGATTTGTACCTTTAAACGGTTATAACTTTTGACTCGTGTGTCGAAACGACAATTAGAATATATCAAACCGAAGTTAACATTGATACCCATATTTTTAATTGATTTGGGAATGGAACTTCATTATTCGAACCTAATTCCATCATTTATATCACCTATCGAGTGTTTAAAGTTTTTGTCCCATATTTTGTATTTTCGGTTTTAATCAATATGTTCGAATGAAGATGGTTGAGCCAACCAAGAGTATGTTTAAAAATATTTTAATGAATCTCAAAGAAATACAAATAATTTCATGATCCTATAGATAAAAATGAGAAGAAAAAAATAAGAGTAGTGGGACTGTTCATAGTTATAAAAACAAAATATTTGATAAATCGGATTTGTACCTTTAAACGGTCATAACTTTTGACTCGTGTGTCGAAATGACTATTAAAATATATCAAATCGAAGCTCGTACCGATTCCCATTTTCTTTTTTCAACAGGCAATGGAACTTCATTATTCGAACCTAAATTCCATCATTTACTTATGTAGGGTTTAAAGTTATTGTAGTATATTTCTAATAACGGTTTTATTCAATACAGTTGTAATGAAGATGGATTAGCCAACCCAGAGTATGTTTAAAACTATTCTAATGAATATAAAAGTAATACAAATAATTTCATGATCGTAAAGATAAAAATGAGAAGAAAAAAAATAAGAGGAGTGGCACTATTCATAGTTATTAAAACAAAATATTTGATAATTTGGATTTGTACCTTTAAACGGTTATAACTTTTGACTCGTGTGTCGAAACGACAATTAGAATATATCAAACCGAAGTTAACATTGATACCCATATTTCTAATTGATTTGGGAATGGAACTTCATTATTCGAACTTAATTTCATCATTTATATCACCTATCGAGTGATTAAAGTTTTTGTCCCATATTTTGCATTTTCGGTTTTAATCAATATGTTCTAATGAAGATGGTGGAGCCAACCAAGAGTATGTTTAAAACTATTTTAATGAATATTAAAGTAATACAAATAATTTCATGATCCTAAAGATAAAAATGAGAAGAAAAAAATAAGAGGAGTGGGACTATTCATAGTTATTAAAACAAAATATTTGATAATTTGGATTTGTACCTTTAAACGGTTATAACTTTTGACTCGTGTGTCGAAACGACAATTAGAATATATCAAACCGATGTTAACATTGATACCCATAGTTTTAATTGATTTGGGAATGGAACTTCATTATTCGAACCTAATTCCATCATTTATATCACCTATAGAGTGTTTAAAGTTTTTGTCCCATATTTTGCATTTTCGGTTTTAATCAATATGTTCTAATGAAGATGGTTGAGCCAACCAAGAGTATGTTTAAAAATATTTTAATGAATCTGAAAGAAATACAAATAATTTCATGATCCTATAGATAAAAATGAGAAGAAAAAAATAAGAGTAGTGGGACTCTTCACAGTTATAAAAACAAAATATTTGATAAATCGGATTTGTACCTTTAAACGGTCATAACTTTTGACTCGTGTATCGAAACGACTGTTAAAATATATCAAATCGAAGCTCGTACCGATTCCCATTTTCTTATTTCCCCAGGCAATGGAACTTCATTATTCGAACCTAAATTCCATCATTTACTTCACTTATCGAGGGTTTAAAGTTATTGTAGTATATTTTTAATAATGGTTTTATTCAATATAGTTGTAACGAAGATGGATTAGCGAACCAAGAGTATGTTTAAAACTATTCTAATGAATATAAAAGTAATACAAATAATTTCATGATCCTAAAGATAAAAATGAGAAGAAAAAAATAAGAGGAGTGGGACTATTCATAGTTATTAAAACAAAATATTTGATAATTTGGATTTGTACCTTTAAACGGTTATAACTTTTGACTCGTGTGTCGAAACGACAATTAGAATATATCAAACCGAAGTTAACATTGATACCCATATTTCTAATTGATTTGGGAATGGAACTTCATTATTCGAACTTAATTTCATCATTTATATCACCTATCGAGTGATTAAAGTTTTTGTCCCATATTTTGCATTTTCGGTTTTAATCAATATGTTCTAATGAAGATGGTGGAGCCAACCAAGAGTATGTTTAAAACTATTTTAATGAATATTAAAGTAATACAAATAATTTCATGATCCTAAAGATAAAAATGAGAAGAAAAAAATAAGAGGAGTGGGACTATTCATAGTTATTAAAACAAAATATTTGATAATTTGGATTTGTACCTTTAAACGGTTATAACTTTTGACTCGTGTGTCGAAACGACAATTAGAATATATCAAACCGATGTTAACATTGATACCCATAGTTTTAATTGATTTGGGAATGGAACTTCATTATTCGAACCTAATTCCATCATTTATATCACCTATAGAGTGTTTAAAGTTTTTGTCCCATATTTTGCATTTTCGGTTTTAATCAATATGTTCTAATGAAGATGGTTGAGCCAACCAAGAGTATGTTTAAAAATATTTTAATGAATCTGAAAGAAATACAAATAATTTCATGATCCTATAGATAAAAATGAGAAGAAAAAAATAAGAGTAGTGGGACTCTTCACAGTTATAAAAACAAAATATTTGATAAATCGGATTTGTACCTTTAAACGGTCATAACTTTTGACTCGTGTATCGAAACGACTGTTAAAATATATCAAATCGAAGCTCGTACCGATTCCCATTTTCTTATTTCCCCAGGCAATGGAACTTCATTATTCGAACCTAAATTCCATCATTTACTTCACTTATCGAGGGTTTAAAGTTATTGTAGTATATTTTTAATAATGGTTTTATTCAATATAGTTGTAACGAAGATGGATTAGCGAACCAAGAGTATGTTTAAAACTATTCTAATGAATATAAAAGTAATACAAATAATTTCATGATCCTAAAGATAAAAATGAGAAGAAAAAAATAAGAGGAGTGGGACTATTCATAGTTATTAAAACAAAATATTTGATAATTTGGATTTGTACCTTTAAACGGTTATAACTTTTGACTCGTGTGTCGAAACGACAATTAGAATATATCAAACCGAAGTTAACATTGATACCCATATTTTTAATTGATTTGGGAATGGAACTTCATTATTCGAACCTAATTCCATCATTTATATCACCTATCGAGTGTTTAAAGTTTGTGTCCCATATTTTGCATTTTCGGTTTTAATCAATATGTTCTAATGAAGATGGTGGAGCCAACCTAGAGTATGTTTAAAACTATTCTAATGAATCTCAAAGAAATACAAATAATTTCATGATCCTATAGATAAAAATGAGAAGAAAAAAATAAGAGTAGTGGGACTGTTCATAGTTATAAAAACAAAATATTTGATAAATAGGATTTTTACCTTTAAAGGGTCATAACTTTTGACTTGTGTGTCGAAATGATTATTAAAATATATCAAATCAAAGCTCGTACCGATTAACATTTTCTTATTTCACCAGGCAATGGAACTTCATTATTCGAACCTAAATTCCATCATTTACTTCACTTATCGAGGGTTTAAAGTTATTGTAGTATATTTTTAATAATGGTTTTATTCAATATAGTTGTAACGAAGATCGATTAGCCAACCAAGAGTATGTTTAAAACTATTCTAATGAATATAAAAGTAATACAAATAATTTCATGATCCTAAAGATAAAAATGAGAAGAAAAAAATAAGAGGAGTGGGACTATTCATAGTTATTAAAACAAAATATTTGCAATTTGGATTTGTACCTTTAAACGGTTATAACTTTTGACTCGTGTGTCGAAACGACAATTAGAATATATCAAACCGAAGTTAACATTGATACCCATATTTTTAATTGATTTGGGAATGGAACTTCATTATTCGAACCTAATTCCATCATTTATATCACCTATCGAGTGTTTAAAGTTTGTGTCCCATATTTTGCATTTTCGGTTTTAATCAATATGTTCTAATGAAGATGGTGGAGCCAACCTAGAGTATGTTTAAAACTATTCTAATGAATCTCAAAGAAATACAAATAATTTCATGATCCTATAGATAAAAATGAGAAGAAAAAAATAAGAGTAGTGGGACTCTTCACAGTTATAAAAACAAAATATTTGATAAATCGGATTTGTACCTTTAAACGGTCATAACTTTTGACTCGTGTATCGAAACGACTGTTAAAATATATCAAATCGAAGCTCGTACCGATTCCCATTTTCTTATTTCCCCAGGCAATGGAACTTCATTATTCGAACCTAAATTCCATCATTTACTTCACTTATCGAGGGTTTGAAGTTATTGTAGTATATTTTTAATAATGGTTTTATTCAATATAGTTGTAACGAAGATGGATTAGCGAACCAAGAGTATGTTTAAAACTATTCTAATGAATATAAAAGTAATACAAATAATTTCATGATCCTAAAGATAAAAATGAGAAGAAAAAAATAAGAGGAGTGGGACTATTCATAGTTATTAAAACAAAATATTTGATAATTTGGATTTGTACCTTTAAACGGTTATAACTTTTGACTCGTGTGTCGAAACGACAATTAGAATATATCAAACCGAAGTTAACATTGATACCCATATTTTTAATTGATTTGGGAATGGAACTTCATTATTCGAACCTAATTCCATCATTTATATCACCTATCGAGTGTTTAAAGTTTGTGTCCCATATTTTGCATTTTCGGTTTTAATCAATATGTTCTAATGAAGATGGTGGAGCCAACCTAGAGTATGTTTAAAACTATTCTAATGAATCTCAAAGAAATACAAATAATTTCATGATCCTATAGATAAAAATGAGAAGAAAAAAATAAGAGTAGTGGGACTGTTCATAGTTATAAAAACAAAATATTTGATAAATAGGATTTTTACCTTTAAAGGGTCATAACTTTTGACTTGTGTGTCGAAATGATTATTAAAATATATCAAATCAAAGCTCGTACCGATTAACATTTTCTTATTTCACCAGGCAATGGAACTTCATTATTCGAACCTAAATTACATCATTTACTTCACTTATCGAGGGTTTAAAGTTATTGTAGTATATTTTTAATAATGGTTTTATTCAATATAGTTGTAACGAAGATCGATTAGCCAACCAAGAGTATGTTTAAAACTATTCTAATGAATATAAAAGTAATACAAATAATTTCATGATCCTAAAGATAAAAATGAGAAGAAAAAAATAAGAGGAGTGGGACTATTCATAGTTATTAAAACAAAATATTTGCAATTTGGATTTGTACCTTTAAACGGTTATAACTTTTGACTCGTGTGTCGAAACGACAATTAGAATATATCAAACCGAAGTTAACATTGATACCCATATTTTTAATTGATTTGGGAATGGAACTTCATTATTCGAACCTAATTCCATCATTTATATCACCTATCGAGTGTTTAAAGTTTGTGTCCCATATTTTGCATTTTCGGTTTTAATCAATATGTTCTAATGAAGATGGTGGAGCCAACCTAGAGTATGTTTAAAACTATTCTAATGAATCTCAAAGAAATACAAATAATTTCATGATCCTATAGATAAAAATGAGAAGAAAAAAATAAGAGTAGTGGGACTCTTCACAGTTATAAAAACAAAATATTTGATAAATCGGATTTGTACCTTTAAACGGTCATAACTTTTGACTCGTGTATCGAAACGACTGTTAAAATATATCAAATTGAAGCTCGTACCGATTCCCATTTTCTTATTTCCCCAGGCAATGTAACTTCATTATTCGAACCTAAATTCCATCATTTACTTCACTTATCGAGGGTTTGAAGTTATTGTAGTATATTTTTAATAACGGTTTTATTCAATATAGTTGTAACGAAGATGGATTAGCCAACCAAGAGTATGTTTAAAACTATTCTAATGAATATAAAAGTAATAGAAATAATTTCATGATCCTAAAGATAAAAATGAGAAGAAAAAAATAAGAGGAGTGGGACTATTCATAGTTATTAAAACAAAATATTTGATAATTTGGATTTGTACCTTTAAACGGTTATAACTTTTGACTCGTGTGTCGAAACGACAATTAGAATATATCAAACCGAAGTTAACATTGATACCCATATTTTTAATTGATTTGGGAATGGAACTTCATTATTCGAACCTAATTCCATCATTTATATCACCTATCGAGTGTTTAAAGTTTGTGTCCCATATTTTGCATTTTCGGTTTTAATCAATATGTTCTAATGAAGATGGTGGAGCCAACCTAGAGTATGTTTAAAACTATTCTAATGAATCTCAAAGAAATACAAATAATTTCATGATCCTATAGATAAAAATGAGAAGAAAAAAATAAGAGTAGTGGGACTGTTCATAGTTATAAAAACAAAATATTTGATAAATAGGATTTTTACCTTTAAAGGGTCATAACTTTTGACTTGTGTGTCGAAATGATTATTAAAATATATCAAATCAAAGCTCGTACCGATTAACATTTTCTTATTTCACCAGGCAATGGAACTTCATTATTCGAACCTAAATTCCATCATTTACTTCACTTATCGAGGGTTTAAAGTTATTGTAGTATATTTTTAATAATGGTTTTATTCAATATAGTTGTAACGAAGATCGATTAGCCAACCAAGAGTATGTTTAAAACTATTCTAATGAATATAAAAGTAATACAAATAATTTCATGATCCTAAAGATAAAAATGAGAAGAAAAAAATAAGAGGAGTGGGACTATTCATAGTTATTAAAACAAAATATTTGCAATTTGGATTTGTACCTTTAAACGGTTATAACTTTTGACTCGTGTGTCAAAACGACAATTAGAATATATCAAACCGAAGTTAACCTTGATACCCATAGTTTTAATTGATTTGGGAATGGAACTTCATTATTCGAACCTAATTCCATCATTTATATCACCTATAGAGTGTTTAAAGTTTTTGTCCCATATTTTGCATTTTCGGTTTTAATCAATATGTTCTAATGAAGATGGTTGAGCCAACCAAGAGTATGTTTAAAAATATTGTAATGAATCTCAAAGAAATACAAATAATTTCATGATCCTATAGATAAAAATGAGAAGAAAAAAAATAAGAGTAGTGGGACTCTTCACAGTTATAAAAACAAAATATTTGATAAATCGGATTTGTACCTTTAAACGGTCATAACTTTTGACTCGTGTATCGAAACGACTGTTAAAATATATCAAATTGAAGCTCTTACCGATTCCCATTTTCTTATTTCCCCAGGCAATGTAACTTCATTATTCGAACCTAAATTCCATCATTTACTTCACTTATCGAGGGTTTGAAGTTATTGTAGTATATTTTTAATAACGGTTTTATTCAATATAGTTGTAACGAAGATGGATTAGCCAACCAAGAGTATGTTTAAAACTATTCTAATGAATATAAAAGTAATAGAAATAATTTCATGATCGTAAAGATAAAAATGAGAAGAAAAAAATAAGAGGAGTGGGACTATTCATATTTATTAAAACAAAATATTTGCAATTTGGATTTGTACCTTTAAACGGTTATAACTTTTGACTCGTGTGTTGAAACGACAATTAGAATATATCAAACCGAAGTTAACATTGATACCCATATTTTTAATTGATTTGGGAATGGAACTTCATTATTCGAACCTAATTCCATCATTTATATCACCTATCGAGTGTTTAAAGTTTGTGTCCCATATTTTGCATTTTCGGTTTTAATCAATATGTTCTAATGAAGATGGTTGAGCCAACCAAGATTATGTTTAAAAATATTTTAATGAATCTCAAAGAAATACAAATAATTTCATGATCCTAAAGATAAAAATGTGAAGAAAAAAATAAGAGTAGTGGGACGGTTCACAGTTATAAAAACAAAATATTTGATAAATCGGATTTTTACCTTTAAAGGGTCATAACTTTTGACTTGTGTGTCGAAATTATTATTAAAATATATCAAATCGAAGCTCGTACCGATTACCATTTTCTTATTTCACCAGGCAATGGAACTTCATTATTCGAACCTAAATTCCATCATTTACTTCACTTATCGAGGGTTTAAAGTTATTGTAGTATATTTTTAATAATGGTTTTATTCAATATAGTTGTAACGAAGATCGATTAGCCAACCAAGAGTATGTTTAAAACTATTCTAATGAATATAAAAGTAATACAAATAATTTCATGATCCTAAAGATAAAAATGAGAAGAAAAAAATAAGAGGAGTGGGACTATTCATAGTTATTAAAACAAAATATTTGATAATTTGGATTTGTACCTTTAAACGGTTATAACTTTTGACTCGTGTGTCGAAACGACAATTAGAATATATCAAACCGAAGTTAACATTGATACCCATATTTTTAATTGATTTGGGAATGGAACTTCATTATTCGAACCTAATTCCATCATTTATATCACCTATAGAGTGTTTAAAGTTTTTGTCCCATATTTTGTATTTTCGGTTTTAATCAATATGTTCTAATGAAGATGGTGGAGCCAACCTAGAGTATGTTTAAAACTATTCTAATGAATCTCAAAGAAATACAAATAATTTCATGATCCTATAGATAAAAATGAGAAGAAAAAAATAAGAGTAGTGGGACTCTTCACAGTTATAAAAACAAAATATTTGATAAATTGGAATTGTACCTTTAAACGGTCAGAACTTTTGACTCGTGTGTCGAAAAGACTATTAAAATATATCAAATCGAAGCTCGTACCGATTCCCATTTTCTTATTTCACTAGGCAATGGAACTTCATTATTCGAACCTAAATTCCATTATTTACTTCACTTATCGAGGGTTTAAAGTTATTGTAGTATATTTTTAATAACGGTTTTATTCAATATAGTTGTAAGTAAGATGGATTAGCCAACCAAGAGTATGTTTAAAACTATTCTAATTAATATAAAAGTAATACAAATAATTTCATGATCCTAAAGATAAAAATGAGAAGAAAAAAATAAGAGGAGTGGGACTATTCATAGTTATTAAAACAAAATATTTGATAATTTGGATTTGTACCTTTAAACGGTTATAACTTTTGACTCGTGTGTCGAAACGACAATTAGAATATATCAAACCGACGTTAACATTGATACCCATAGTTTTAATTGATTTGGGAATGGAACTTCATTATTCGAACCTAATTCCATCATTTATATCACCTATAGAGTGTTTAAAGTTTGTGTCCCATATTTTGCATTTTCGGTTTTAATCAATATGTTCTAATGAAGATGGTTGAGCCAACCAAGAGTATGTTTAAAAATATTTTAATGAATCTCAAAGAAATACAAATAATTTCATGATCCTAAAGATAAAAATGAGAAGAAAAAAATAAGAGTAGTGGGACTGTTCACAGTTATAAAAACAAAATATTTGATAAATCGGATTTTTCCTTTAAAGGGTCATAACTTTTGACTTGTGTGTCGAAATGATTATTAAAATATATCAAATCGAAGCTCGTACCGATTAACCTTTTCTTATTTCACCAGGCAATGGAACTTCATTATTCGAACCTAAATTCCATCATTTACTTCACTTATCGAGGGTTTAAAGTTATTGTAGTATATTTTTAAAAATGGTTTTATTTAATATAGTTGTAACGAAGACCGATTAGCCAACCAAGAATATGTTTAAAACTATTCCAATGAATATAAAAGTAATACAAATAATTTCATGATCCTAAAGATAAAAATGAGAAGAAAAAAATAAGAGGAGTGGGACTATTCATAGTTATTAAAACAAAATATTTGATAATTTGAATTTGTACCTTTAAACGGTTATAACTTTTGACTCGTGTGTCGAAACGACAATTAGAATATATCAAACCGAAGTTAACATTGATACCCATATTTTTAATTGATTTGGGAATGGAACTTCATTATTCAAACCTAATTCCATCATTTATATCACTTATAGAGTGTTTAAAGTTTTTGTCCCATATTTTGTATTTTCGGTTTTAATCAATATGTTCTAATGAAGATGGTGGAGCCAACCTAGAGTATGTTTAAAACTATTCTAATGAATCTCAAAGAAATACAAATAATTTCATGATCCTATAGATAAAAATGAGAAGAAAAAAATAAGAGTAGTGGGACTCTTCACAGTTATAAAAACAAAATATTTGATAAATCGGATTTGTACCTTTAAACGGTCATAACTTTTGACTCGTGTATCGAAACGACTGTTAAAATATATCAAATTGAAGCTCGTACCGATTCCCATTTTCTTATTTCACCAGGCAATGGAACTTCATTATTCGAACCTAAATTCCATCATTTACTTCACTTATCGAGGGTTTAAAGTTACTGTAGTATATTTTTAATAACGGTTTTATTCAATATAGTTGTAACGAAGATGGATTAACCAACCAAGAGTATGTTTAAAACTATTCTAATGAATATAAAAGTAATAGAAATAATTTCATGATCGTAAAGATAAAAATGAGAAGAAAAAAATAAGAGGAGTGGGACTATTCATATTTATTAAAACAAAATATTTGCAATTTGGATTTGTACCTTTAAACGGTTATAACTTTTGACTCGTGTGTCGAAACGACAATTAGAATATATCAAACTGAAGTTAACATTGATACCCATATTTTTAATTGATTTGGGAATGGAACTTTATTATTCGAACCTAATTCCATCGTTTATATCACCTATCGAGTGTTTAAAGTTTGTGTCCCATATTTTGCATTTTCGGTTTTAATCAATATGTTCGAATGAAGATGGTTGAGCCAACCAAGAGTATGTTTAAAAATATTTTAATGAACCTCAAAGAAATACAAATAATTTCATGATCCTAAAGATAAAAATGAGAAGAAAAAAATAAGAGTAGTGGGACTGTTCACAGTTATAAAAATAAAAATATTTGATAAATCGGATTTTTACCTTTAAAGGGTCATAACTTTTGACTTGTGTCTCGAAATGACTATTAAAATATATCAAATCGAAGCTCGTACCGATTCCCATTTTCTTATTTCACCAGGCAATGGAACTTCATTATTCGAACCTAAATTCCATCATTTACTTCACTTATGTAGGGTTTAAAGTTATTGTAGTATATTTTTAATAACGGTTTTATTCAATACAGTTGTAACGAAGATGGATTAACCAACCAAGAGTATGTTTAAAACTATTCTAATGAATATAAAAGTAATACAAATAATTTCATGATCGTAAAGATAAAAATGAGAAGAAAAAAAATAAGAGGAGTGGGACTATTCATAGTTATTAAAACAAAATATTTGATAATTTGGATTTGTACCTTTAAATGGTTATAACTTTTGACTCGTGTGTCGAAAAGACAATTAGAATATATCAAACCGAAGTTAACATTGATACCCATATTTTTCATTGATTTGGGAATGGAACTTCATTATTCGAACATAATTCCATCATTTATATCACCTATAGAGTGTTTAAAGTATTTGTCCCATATTTTACATTTTCGGTTTTAATCAATATGTTCTAATGAAGATGGTTGAGCCAACCAAGAGTATGGTTAAAAATATTTTAATGAATCTCAAAGAAATACAAATAATTTCATTATCCTATAGATAAAAGTGAGAAGAAAAAAATTAAGAGTAGTGGGGTTGTTCCCAGTTATAAAAACAAAATATTTGATAAATCAGATTTGTACCTTTAAACGGTCATAACTTTTGACTCGTGTATCGAAACAACTGTTAAAATATATCAAATTGAAGCTCGTACCGATTCCCATTTTCTTATTTCACCAGGCAATGTAACTTCATTATGCGAACCTAAATTCCATCATTTACTTCACTTATCGAGGGTTTAAAGTTATTGTAGTATATTTTTAATAATGGTTTTATTCAATATAGTTGTAACGAAGATCGATTAGCCAACCAAGAGTATGTTTAAAACTATTCTAATGAATATAAAAGTAATACAAATAATTTCATGATCGTAAAGATAAAAATGAGAAAAAAAAATAAGAGGAGTGGGACTATTCATATTTATTAAAACAAAATATTTGCAATTTGGATTTGTACCTTTAAACGGTTATAACTTTTGACTCGTGTGTCGAAACGACAATTGGAATATATCAAACCGAAGTTAACATTGATACCCATAGTTTTAATTGATTTGGGAATGGAACTTCATTATTCGAACCTAATTCCATCATTTATATCACCTATAGAGTGTTTAAAGTTTGTGTCCCATATTTTGCATTTTCGGTTTTAATCAATATGTTCTAATGAAGATGGTTGAGCCAACCAAGAGTATGTTTAAAAATATTTTAATGAATCTCAAAGAAATACAAATAATTTCATGATCCTAAAGATAAAAATGAGAAGAAAAAAATAAGAGTAGTGGGACTGTTCACAGTTATAAAAACAAAATATTTGATAAATCGGATTTTTCCTTTAAAGGGTCATAACTTTTGACTTGTGTGTCGAAATGATTATTAAAATATATCAAATCGAAGCTCGTACCGATTAACCTTTTCTTATTTCACCAGGCAATGGAACTTCATTATTCGAACCTAAATTCCATCATTTACTTCACTTATCGAGGGTTTAAAGTTATTGTAGTATATTTTTAAAAATGGTTTTATTTAATATAGTTGTAACGAAGACCGATTAGCCAACCAAGAATATGTTTAAAACTATTCCAATGAATATAAAAGTAATACAAATAATTTCATGATCCTAAAGATAAAAATGAGAAGAAAAAAATAAGAGGAGTGGGACTATTCATAGTTATTAAAACAAAATATTTGATAATTTGAATTTGTACCTTTAAACGGTTATAACTTTTGACTCGTGTGTCGAAACGACAATTAGAATATATCAAACCGAAGTTAACATTGATACCCATATTTTTAATTGATTTGGGAATGGAACTTCATTATTCAAACCTAATTCCATCATTTATATCACTTATAGAGTGTTTAAAGTTTTTGTCCCATATTTTGTATTTTCGGTTTTAATCAATATGTTCTAATGAAGATGGTGGAGCCAACCTAGAGTATGTTTAAAACTATTCTAATGAATCTCAAAGAAATACAAATAATTTCATGATCCTATAGATAAAAATGAGAAGAAAAAAATAAGAGTAGTGGGACTCTTCACAGTTATAAAAACAAAATATTTGATAAATCGGATTTGTACCTTTAAACGGTCATAACTTTTGACTCGTGTATCGAAACGACTGTTAAAATATATCAAATTGAAGCTCGTACCGATTCCCATTTTCTTATTTCACCAGGCAATGGAACTTCATTATTCGAACCTAAATTCCATCATTTACTTCACTTATCGAGGGTTTAAAGTTACTGTAGTATATTTTTAATAACGGTTTTATTCAATATAGTTGTAACGAAGATGGATTAACCAACCAAGAGTATGTTTAAAACTATTCTAATGAATATAAAAGTAATAGAAATAATTTCATGATCGTAAAGATAAAAATGAGAAGAAAAAAATAAGAGGAGTGGGACTATTCATATTTATTAAAACAAAATATTTGCAATTTGGATTTGTACCTTTAAACGGTTATAACTTTTGACTCGTGTGTCGAAACGACAATTAGAATATATCAAACTGAAGTTAACATTGATACCCATATTTTTAATTGATTTGGGAATGGAACTTTATTATTCGAACCTAATTCCATCGTTTATATCACCTATCGAGTGTTTAAAGTTTGTGTCCCATATTTTGCATTTTCGGTTTTAATCAATATGTTCGAATGAAGATGGTTGAGCCAACCAAGAGTATGTTTAAAAATATTTTAATGAACCTCAAAGAAATACAAATAATTTCATGATCCTAAAGATAAAAATGAGAAGAAAAAAATAAGAGTAGTGGGACTGTTCACAGTTATAAAAATAAAAATATTTGATAAATCGGATTTTTACCTTTAAAGGGTCATAACTTTTGACTTGTGTCTCGAAATGACTATTAAAATATATCAAATCGAAGCTCGTACCGATTCCCATTTTCTTATTTCACCAGGCAATGGAACTTCATTATTCGAACCTAAATTCCATCATTTACTTCACTTATGTAGGGTTTAAAGTTATTGTAGTATATTTTTAATAACGGTTTTATTCAATACAGTTGTAACGAAGATGGATTAACCAACCAAGAGTATGTTTAAAACTATTCTAATGAATATAAAAGTAATACAAATAATTTCATGATCGTAAAGATAAAAATGAGAAGAAAAAAAATAAGAGGAGTGGGACTATTCATAGTTATTAAAACAAAATATTTGATAATTTGGATTTGTACCTTTAAATGGTTATAACTTTTGACTCGTGTGTCGAAAAGACAATTAGAATATATCAAACCGAAGTTAACATTGATACCCATATTTTTCATTGATTTGGGAATGGAACTTCATTATTCGAACATAATTCCATCATTTATATCACCTATAGAGTGTTTAAAGTATTTGTCCCATATTTTACATTTTCGGTTTTAATCAATATGTTCTAATGAAGATGGTTGAGCCAACCAAGAGTATGGTTAAAAATATTTTAATGAATCTCAAAGAAATACAAATAATTTCATTATCCTATAGATAAAAGTGAGAAGAAAAAAATTAAGAGTAGTGGGGTTGTTCCCAGTTATAAAAACAAAATATTTGATAAATCAGATTTGTACCTTTAAACGGTCATAACTTTTGACTCGTGTATCGAAACAACTGTTAAAATATATCAAATCGAAGCTCGTACCGATTCCCATTTTCTTATTTCACCAGGCAATGGAACTTCATTATTCGAACCTAAATTCCATCATTTACTTCACTTATGTAGGGTTTAAAGTTATTGTAGTATATTTTTAATAACGGTTTTATTCAATACAGTTGTAACGAAGATGGATTAACCAACCAAGAGTATGTTTAAAAATATTCTAATGAATATAAAGGTAATACAAATAATTTCATGATCGTAAAGATAAAAATGAGAAGAAAAAAATAAGAGGAGTGGGACTATTTATAGTTATTAAAAGAAAATATTTGATAATTTGGATTTGTACCTTTAAACGGTTATAACTTTTGACTTGTGGGTCGAAACGACAATTAGAATACATCAAACTGAAGTTAACATTGATACCCATATTTCTAATTGATTTGGGAATGGAACTTCATTATTCGAACCTCATTCCATTATTTATATCACCAATCGAGTGTTTAAAGTTTTTGTCCCATATTTTACATTTTCGGTTTTAATCAATATGTTCTAATGAAGATTGTGGAGCCAACCAAGAGTATGTTTAAAACTATTCTAATGAATATTAAAGTAATACAAATAATTTCATGATCCTAAAGATAAAAATGAGTAGAAAAAAATAAGAGGAGTGGGACTATTCATATTTATTAAAACAAAATATTTGCAATTTGGATTTGTACCTTTAAACGGTTATAACTTTTGACTCGTGTGTCGAAACGACAATTAGAATATATCAAACCGAAGTTAACATTGATACCCATATTTTTAATTGATTTGGGAATGGAACTTCATTATTCGAACCTAATTCCATCATTTATATCACCTATCGAGTGTTTAAAGTTTGTGTCCCATATTTTGCATTTTCGGTTTTAATCAATATGTTCTAATGAAGATGGTTGAGCCAACCAAGAGTATGTTTAAAAATATTTTAATGAATCTCAAATAAATACAAATAATTTCATGATCCTAAAGATAAAAATGAGAAGAATAAAATAAGAGTAGTGGGACGGTTCACAGTTATAAAAACAAAATATTTGATAAATCGGATTTTTACCTTAAAAGGGTCATAACTTTTGACTTGTGTGTCGAAATGACTATTAAAATATATCAAATCAAAGATCGTACCGATTCCCATTTTCTTATTTAACCAGGCAATAGAACTTCATTATTTGAACCTAAATTCCATGATTTACTTCATTTATCGAGGGTTTAAAGTTATTGTAGTATATTTTTAAAAACGGTTTTATTCAATATTGTTGTAATGAAGATGGATTAGCCAACCAAGAGTATGTTTAAAACTATTCTAATGAATATAAAGGTAATACAAATAATTTCATGATCGTAAAGATAAAAATGAGAAGAAAAAAAAAAGAGGAGTGGGACTATTCATAGTTATTAAAAGAAAATATTTGATAATTTGGATTTGTACCTTTAAATGGTTATAACTTTTGACTTGTGTGTCGAAACGAAAATTAGAATATATCAAACTGAAGTTAACATTGATACCCATATTTCTAATTGATTTGGGAATGGAACTTCATTATTCGAACCTCATTCAATTATTTATATCACCTATCGAGTGTTTAAAGTTTTTGTCCCATATTTTACATTTTCGGTTTTAATCAATATGTTCTAATGAAGATGGTGGAGCCAACCAAGAGTATGTTTAAAACTATTCTAATGAATATTAAAGTAATACAAATAATTTCATGATCCTAAAGATAAAAATGAGTAGAAAAAAATAAGAGGAGTGGGACTATTCATATTTATTAAAACAAAATATTTGCAATTTGGATTTGTACCTTTAAACGGTTATAACTTTTGACTCGTGTGTCGAAACGACAATTAGAATATATCAAACCGAAGTTAACATTGATACCCATATTTTTAATTGATTTGGGAATGGAACTTCATTATTCGAACCTAATTCCATCATTTATATCACCTATCGAGTGTTTAAAGTTTGTGTCCCATATTTTGCATTTTCGGTTTTAATTAATATGTTCTAATGAAGATGGTTGAGCCAACCAAGAGTATGTTTAAAAATATTTTAATGAATCTCAAAGAAATACAAATAATTTCATGATCCTAAAGATAAAAATGAGAAGAAAAAAATAAGAGTAGTGGGACGGTTCACAGTTATAAAAACAAAATATTTGATAAATCGGATTTTTACCTTAAAAGGGTCATAACTTTTGACTTGTGTGTCGAAATGACTATTAAAATATATCAAATCGAAGCTCGTACCGATTCCCATTTTCTTATTTCACCAGGCAATGGAACTTCATTATTAGAACCTAAATTCCATCATTTACTTCACTTATGTAGGGTTTAAAGTTATTGTAGTATATTTTTAATAACGGTTTTATTCAATATAGTTGTAATGAAGATGGATTAGCCAACCAAGAGTATGTTTAAAACTATTCTAATGAATATAAAGGTAATACAAATAATTTCATGATCGTAAAGATAAAAATGAGAAGAAAAAAATAAGAGGAGTGGGACTATTTATAGTTATTAAAAGAAAATATTTGATAATTTGGATTTGTACCTTTAAACGGTTATAACTTTTGACTTGTGTGTCGAAACGACAATTAGAATACATCAAACTGAAGTTAACATTGATACCCATATTTCTAATTGATTTGGGAATGGAACTTCATTATTCGAACCTCATTCCATTATTTATATCACCTATCGAGTGTTTAAAGTTTTTGTCCCATATTTTACATTTTCGGTTTTAATCAATATGTTCTAATGAAGATGGTGGAGCCAACCAAGAGTATGTTTAAAACTATTCTAATGAATATTAAAGTAATACAAATAATTTCATGATCCTAAAGATAAAAAATGAGAAGAAAAAAATAAGAGGAGTGGGACTATTCATAGTTATTAAAACAAAATATTTGATAATTTGGATTTGTACCTTTAAACGGTTATAACTTTTGACTCGTGTGTCGAAACGACAATTAGAATATATCAAACCGAAGTTAACATTGATACCCATATTTTTAATTGATTTGGGAATGGAACTTCATTATTCGAACCTAATTCCATCATTTATATCACCTATCGACTGTTTAAAGTTTGTGTCCCATATTTTGCATTTTCGGTTTTAATCAATATGTTCTAATGAAGATGGTTGAGCCACCCAAAAGTATGGTTAAAAATATTTTAATGAATCTCAAAGAAATACAAATAATTTCATGAACCTAAAGATAAAAATGAGAAGAAAAAAATAAGAGTAGTGGGACTGTTCACAGTTATTAAAACAAAATATTTGATAAATCTGAGTTTTACCTTTAAAGGGTCATAACTTTTGACTTGTGTGTCGAAATGACTATTAAAATATATCAAATCGAAGCTCGTACCGATTCCCATTTTCTTATTTCACCAGGCAATGGAACTTCATTATTCGAACCTAAATTCCATTATTTACTTCACTTATGTAGGGTTTAAAGTTATTGTAGTATATTTTTAATAACGATTTTATTCAATACAGTTGTAATGAAGATGGATTAGCCAACCAAGAGTATGTTTAAAACTATTCTAATGAATATAAAGGTAATACAAATAATTTCATGATCGTAAAGATAAAAATGAGAAGAAAAAAAATAAGAGGAGTGGGACTATTCATAGTTATTAAAAGAAAATATTTGATAATTTGGATTTGTACCTTTAAATGGTTATAACTTTTGACTTGTGTGTCAAAACGACAATTAGAATATATCAAACTGAAGTTAACATTGATACCCATATTTCTAATTGATTTGGGAATGGAACTTCATTATTCGAACCTCATTCAATTATTTATATCACCTATCGAGTGTTTAAAGTTTTTGTCCCATATTTTACATTTTCGGTTTTAATCAATATGTTCTAATGAAGATGGTGGAGCCAACCAAGAGTATGTTTAAAACTATTCTAATGAATATTAAAGTAATACAAATAATTTCATGATCCTAAAGATAAAAATGAGAAGAAAAAAATAAGAGGAGTGGGACTATTCATAGTTATTAAAACAAAATATTTGATAATTTGGATTTGTACCTTTAAGCGATTATAACTTTTGACTCGTGTGTCGAAACGACAATTAGAATATATCAAACCGAAGTTAACATTGATACCCATATTTTTAATTGATTTGGGAATGGAACTTCTTTATTCGAACCTAATTCCATCATTTATATCACCTATCGAGTGTTTAAAGTTTGTGTCCCATATTTTGCATTTTCGGTTTTAATCAGTATGTTCTAATGAAGATGGTTGAGCCAACCAAGAGTATGTTTAAAAATATTTTAATGAATCTCAAAGAAATACAAATAATTTCATGATCCTAAAGATAAAAATGAGAAGAAAAAAATAAGAGTAGTGGGACGGTTCACAGTTATAAAAACAAAATATTTGATAAATCGGATTTTTACCTTTAAAGGGTCATAACTTTTGACTTGTGTGTCGAAATGACTATTAAAATATATCAAATCGAAGCTCGTACCGATTCCCATTTTCTTATTTCACCAGGCAATGGAACTTCATTATTCGAACCTAAATTCCATCATTTACTTCACTTATGTAGGGTTTAAAGTTATTGTAGTATATTTTTAATAACGGTTTTATTCAATACAGTTGTAATGAAGATGGATTAGCCAACCAAGAGTATGTTTAAAAATATTCTAATGAATATAAAGGTAATACAAATAATTTCATGATCGTAAAGATAAAAATGAGAAGAAAAAAAATAAGAGGAGTGGGACTATTCATAGTTATTAAAAGAAAATATTTGATAATTTGGATTTGTACCTTTAAATGGTTATAACTTTTGACTTGTGTGTCAAAACGACAATTAGAATATATCAAACTGAAGTTAACATTGATACCCATATTTCTAATTGATTTGGGAATGGAACTTCATTATTCGAACCTCATTCAATTATTTATATCACCTATCGAGTGTTTAAAGTTTTTGTCCCATATTTTACATTTTCGGTTTTAATCAATATGTTCTAATGAAGATGGTGGAGCCAACCAAGAGTATGTTTAAAACTATTCTAATGAATATTAAAGTAATACAAATAATTTCATGATCCTAAAGATAAAAATGAGATGAAAAAAATAAGAGGAGTGGGACTATTCATAGTTATTAAAACAAAATATTTGATAATTTGGATTTGTACCTTTAAACGATTATAACTTTTGACTCGTGTGTCGAAACGACAATTAGAATATATCAAACCGAAGTTAACATTGATACCCATATTTTTAATTGATTTGGGAATGGAACTTCTTTATTCGAACCTAATTCCATCATTTATATCACCTATCGAGTGTTTAAAGTTTGTGTCCCATATTTTGCATTTTCGGTTTTAATCAGTATGTTCTAATGAAGATTGTTGAGCCAACCAAGAGTATGTTTAAAAATATTTTAATGAATCTCAAAGAAATACAAATAATTTCATGATCCTAAAGATAAAAATGAGAAGAAAAAAATAAGAGTAGTGGGACGGTTCACAGTTATAAAAACAAAATATTTGATAAATCGGATTTTTACATTTAAAGGGTCATAACTTTTGACTTGTGTGTCGAAATGACTATTAAAATATATCAAATCGAAGCTCGTACCGATTCCCATTTTCTTATTTCACCAGGCAATGGAACTTCATTATTCGAACCTAAATTCCATCATTTACTTCACTTATGTAGGGTTTAAAGTTATTGTCGTATATTTTTAATAACGGTTTTATTCAATACAGTTGTAATGAAGATGGATTAGCCAACCAAGAGTATGTTTAAAAATATTCTAATGAATATAAAGGTAATACAAATAATTTCATGATCGTAAAGATAAAAATGAGAAGAAAAAAAATAAGAGGAGTGGGACTATTCATAGTTATTAAAAGAAAATATTTGATAATTTGGATTTGTACCTTTAAATGGTTATAACTTTTGACTTGTGTGTCAAAACGACAATTAGAATATATCAAACTGAAGTTAACATTGATACCCATATTTCTAATTGATTTGGGAATGGAACTTCATTATTCGAACCTCATTCAATTATTTATATCACCTATCGAGTGTTTAAAGTTTTTGTCCCATATTTTACATTTTCGGTTTTAATCAATATGTTCTAATGAAGATGGTGGAGCCAACCAAGAGTATGTTTAAAACTATTCTAATGAATATTAAAGTAATACAAATAATTTCATGATCCTAAAGATAAAAATGAGAAGAAAAAAATAAGAGGAGTGGGACTATTCATAGTTATTAAAACAAAATATTTGATAATTTGGATTTGTACCTTTAAACGATTATAACTTTTGACTCGTGTGTCGAAACGACAATTAGAATATATCAAACCGAAGTTAACATTGATACCCATATTTTTAATTGATTTGGGAATGGAACTTCTTTATTCGAACCTAATTCCATCATTTATATCACCTATCGAGTGTTTAAAGTTTGTGTCCCATATTTTGCATTTTCGGTTTTAATCAGTATGTTCTAATGAAGATGGTTGAGCCAACCAAGAGTATGTTTAAAAATATTTTAATGAATCTCAAAGAAATACAAATAATTTCATGATCCTAAAGATAAAAATGAGAAGAAAAAAATAAGAGTAGTGGGACGGTTCACAGTTATAAAAACAAAATATTTGATAAATCGGATTTTTACATTTAAAGGGTCATAACTTTTGACTTGTGTGTCGAAATGACTATTAAAATATATCAAATCGAAGCTCGTACCGATTCCCATTTTCTTATTTCACCAGGCAATGGAACTTCATTATTCGAACCTAAATTCCATCATTTACTTCACTTATGTAGGGTTTAAAGTTATTGTCGTATATTTTTAATAACGGTTTTATTCAATACAGTTGTAATGAAGATGGATTAGCCAACCAAGAGTATGTTTAAAAATATTCTAATGAATATAAAGGTAATACAAATAATTTCATGATCGTAAAGATAAAAATGAGAAGAAAAAAAATAAGAGGAGTGGGACTATTCATAGTTATTAAAAGAAAATATTTGATAATTTGGATTTGTACCTTTAAATGGTTATAACTTTTGACTTGTGTGTCAAAACGACAATTAGAATATATCAAACTGAAGTTAACATTGATACCCATATTTCTAATTGATTTGGGAATGGAACTTCATTAGTCGAACCTCATTCAATTATTTATATCACCTATCGAGTGTTTAAAGTTTTTGTCCCATATTTTACATTTTCGGTTTTAATCAATATGTTCTAATGAAGATGGTGGAGCCCACCAAGAGTATGTTTAAAACTATTCTAATGAATATTAAAGTAATACAAATAATTTCATGATCCTAAAGATAAAAATGAGAAGAAAAAAATAAGAGGAGTGGGACTATTCGTATTTATTAAAACAAAATATTTGCAATTTGGATTTGTACCTTTAAACTGTTATAACTTTTGACTCGTGTGTCGAAATGACAATTAGAATATATCAAACCAAAGTTAATATTTATACCCATATTTTTAATTGATTTGGGAATGGAACTTCATTATTCGAACCTAATTCCATCATTTATATCACCTATCGAGTGTTTAAAATTTTTGTTCCATATTTTGCATTTTCGGTTTTAATCAATATGTTCTAATGAAGATGGTTGAGCCAACCAAGAGTATGTTTAAAAATATTTTAATGAATGTCAAAGAAACAAAATAATTTCATGATCCTAAAGATTAAAATGAGAAGAAAAAAATAAGAGGAGTGGGACTATTCATAGTTATTAAAACAAAATATTTGATAATTTGGATTTGTACCTTTAAACGGTTATAACTTTTGACTCGTGTGTCGAAAAGACAATTAGAATATATCAAACCGAAGTTAACATTGATACCCATATTTTTCATTGATTTGGGAATGGAACTTCATTATTCGAACCTAATTCCATCATTTATATCACCTATAGAGTGTTTAAAGTATTTTTCCCATATTTTAAATTTTCGGTTTTAATCAATATGTTCTAATGAAGATGGTTGAGCCAACCAAGAATATGTTTAAAAATATTTTAATGAATCTCAAAGAAATACAAATAATTTCATTATCCTATAGATAAAAATGAGAAGAACAAAATTAAGAGTAGTGGGACGGTTCACAGTTATAAAAACAAAATATTTGATAAATCGGATTTTTACCTTTAAAGGGTCATAACTTTTGACTTGTGTGTCGAAATGACTATTAAAATATATCAAATCGAAGCTCGTACCGATTCCCATTTTCTTATTTCACCAGGCAATGGAACTTCATTATTCGAACCTAAATTCCATCATTTACTTCACTTATGTAGGGTTTAAAGTTATTGTAGTATATTTTTAATAACGGTTTTATTCAATACAGTTGTAATGAAGATGGTTGAGCCAACCAAGAGTATGTTTAAAACTATTCTAATGAATATAAAGGTAATACAAATAATTTCATGATCGTAAAGATAAAAATGAGAAGAAAAAAATAAGAGGAGTGGGACTATTTATAGTTATTAAAAGAAAATATTTGATAATTTGGATTTGTACCTTTAAACGGTTATAACTTTTGACTCGTGTGTCGAAACGACAATTAGAATATATCAAACCAAAGTTAACATTGATACCCATATTTTTAATTGATTTGGGAATGGAACTTCATTATTCAAACCTAATTCCATCATTTATATCACCTATCGAGTGTTTAAAGTTTGTGTCCCATATTTTGCATTTTCGGTTTTAATCAATATGTTCTAATGAAGATGGTTGAGCCAACCAAGAGTATGTTTAAAAATATTTTAATGAATCTCAAAGAAATACAAATAATTTCATGATCCTATAGATAAAAATGAGAAGAAAAAAATAAGAGTAGTGGGACGGTTCACAGTTATAAAAACAAAATATTTGATAAATCGGATTTTTACCTTAAAAGGGTCATAACTTTTGACTTGTGTGTCGAAATGACTATTAAAATATATCAAATCGAAGCTCGTACCGATTCACATTTTCTTATTTCACCAGGCAATGGAACTTCATTATTCGAACCTAAATTCCATTATTTACTTCACTTATGTAGGGTTTAAAGTTATTGTAGTATATTTTTAATAACGATTTTATTCAATACAGTTGTAATGAAGATGGATTAGCCAACCAAGAGTATGTTTAAAACTATTCTAATGAATATAAAGGTAATACAAATAATTTCATGATCGTAAAGATAAAAATGAGAAGAAAAAAAAAGAGGAGTGGGACTGTTCATAGTTATTAAAAGAAAATATTTGATAATTTGGATTTGTACCTTTAAATGGTTATAACTTTTGATTTGTGTGTCGAAACGACAATTAGAATATATCAAACTAAAGTTAACATTGATACCCATATTTCTAATTGATTTGGGAATGGAACTTCATTATTCGAACCTCATTCCATTATTTATATCACCTATCGAGTGTTTAAAGTTTTTGTCCCATATTTTACATTTTCGGTTTTAATCAATATGTTCTAATGAAGATGGTGGAGCCAACCAAGAGTATGTTTAAAACTATTCTAATGAATATTAAAGTAATACAAATAATTTCATGATCCTAAAGATAAAAATGAGAAGAAAAAAATAAGAGGAGTGGGACTATTCGTATTTATTAAAACAAAATATTTGCAATTTGGATTTGTACCTTTAAACGGTTATAACTTTTGACTCGTGTGTCGAAACGACAATTAGAATATATCAAACTGAAGTTAACATTGATACCCATATTTTTAATTGATTTGGGAATGGAACTTCATTATTCGAACCTAATTCCATCATTTATATCACCTATCGAGTGTTTAAAGTTTGTGTCCCATATTTTGCATTTTCGGTTTTAATCAATATGTTCTAATGAAGATGGTTGAGCCAACCAAGAGTATGTTTAAAAATATTTTAATGAATATCAAAGAAATAAAATAATTTCATGATCCTAAAGATTAAAATGAGAAGAAAAAAATAAGAGGAGTGGGACTATTCATAGTTATTAAAACAAAATATTTGATAATTTGGATTTGTACCTTTAACCGGTTATAACTTTTGACTCGTGTGTCGAAAAGACAATTAGAATATATCAAACCGAAGTTAACATTGATACCCATATTTTTCATTGATTTGGGAATGGAACTTCATTATTCGAACCTAATTCCATCATTTACATCACCTATAGAGTGTTTAAAGTATTTTTCCCATATTTTGCATTTTCGGTTTTAATCAATATGTTCTAATGAAGATGGTTGAGCCAACCAAGAATATGTTTAAAAATATTTTAATGAATCTCAAAGAAATACAAATAATTTCATTATCCTATAGATAAAAATGAGAAGAAAAAAATTAAGAGTAGTGGGACGGTTCACAGTTATAAAAACAAAATATTTGATAAATCGGATTTTTACCTTTAAAGGGTCATAACTTTTGACTTGTGTGTCGAAATGACTATTAAAATATATCAAATCGAAGCTCGTACCGATTCACATTTTCTTATTTCACCAGGCAATGGAACTTCATTATTCGAACCTAAATTTCATTATTTACTTCACTTATGTAGGGTTTAAAGTTATTGTAGTATATTTTTAATAACTATTTTATTCAATACAGTTGTAATGAAGATGGATTAGCCAACCAAGAGTATGTTTAAAACTATTCTAATGAATATAAAGGTAATACAAATAATTTCATGATCGTAAAGATAAAAATGAGAAGAAAAAAAATAAGAGGAGTGGGACTGTTCATAGTTATTAAAAGAAAATATTTGATCATTTGGATTTGTACCTTTAAATGGTTATAACTTTTGATTTGTGTGTCGAAACGACAATTAGAATATATCAAACTGAAGTTAACATTGATACCCATATTTCTAATTGATTTGGGAATGGAACTTCATTATTCGAACCTCATTCCATTATTTATATCACCTATCGAGTGTTTAAAGTTTTTGTCCCATATTTTACATTTTCGGTTTTAATCAATATGTTCTAATGAAGATGGTGGAGCCAACCAAGAGTATGTTTAAAACTATTCTAATGAATATTAAAGTAATACAAATAATTTCATGATCCTAAAGATAAAAATGAGAAGAAAAAAATAAGAGGAGTGGGACTATTCGTATTTATTAAAACAAAATATTTGCAATTTGGATTTGTACCTTTAAACGGTTATAACTTTTGACTCGTGTGTCGAAACGACAATTAGAATATATCAAACCGAAGTTAACATTGATACCCATATTTTTAATTGATTTGGGAATGGAACTTCATTATTCGAACCTAATTCCATCATTTATATCACCTATCGAGTGTTTAAAGTTTGTGTCCCATATTTTGCATTTTCGGTTTTAATCAATATGTTCTAATGAAGATGGTTGAGCCAACCAAGAGTATGTTTAAAAATATTTTAATGAATCTCAAAGAAATACAAATAATTTCATGATCCTAAAGATAAAAATGAGAAGAAAAAAATAAGAGTAGTGGGACGGTTCACAGTTATAAAAACAAAATATTTGATAAATCGGATTTTTACCTTTAAAGGGTCATAACTTTTGACTTGTGTGTCGAAATGACTATTAAAATATATCAAATCGAAGCTCGTACCGATTCCCATTTTCTTATTTCACCAGGCAATGGAACTTCATTATTCGAACCTAAATTCCATCATTTACTTCACTTATGTAGGGTTTAAAGTTATTGTAGTATATTTTTAATAACGGTTTTATTCAATACAGTTGTAATGAAGATGGATTAGCCAACCAAGAGTATGTTTAAAACTATTCTAATGAATATAAAGGTAATACAAATAATTTCATGATCGTAAAGATAAAAATGAGAAGAAAAAAATAAGAGGAGTGGGACTATTTATAGTTATTAAAAGAAAATATTTGATAATTTGGATTTGTACCTTTAAACTGTTATAACTTTTGACTCGTGTGTCGAAACGACAATTAGAATATATCAAACCGAAGTTAACATTGATACCCATATTTTTAATTGATTTGGGAATGGAACTTCATTATTCGAACATAATTCCATCATTTATATCACCTATCGAGTGTTTAAAATTTTTGTTGCATATTTTGCATTTTCGGTTTTAATCAATATGTTCTAATGAAGATGGTTGAGCCAACCAAGAGTATGTTTAAAAATATTTTAATGAATGTCAAAGAAACAAAATAATTTCATGATCCTAAAGATTAAAATGAGAAGAAAAAAATAAGAGGATTGGAACTATTCATAGTTATTAAAACAAAATATTTGATAATTTGGATTTGTACCTTTAAACGGTTATAACTTTTGACTCGTGTGTCGAAAAGACAATTAGAATATATCAAACCGAAGTTAACATTGATACCCATATTTTTCATTGATTTGGGAATGGAACTTCATTATTCGAACCTAATTCCATCATTTATATCACCTATAGAGTGTTTAAAGTATTTTTCCCATATTTTGCATTTTCGGTTTTAATCAATATGTTCTAATGAAGATGGTTGAGCCAACCAAGAATATGTTTAAAAATATTTTAATGAATCTCAAAGAAATACAAATAATTTCATTATCCTAAAGATAAAAATGAGAAGAAAAAAATAAGAGGAGTGGGACTATTCATAGTTATTAAAACAAAATATTTGATAATTTGGATTTGTACCTTTAAACGGTTATAACTTTTGACTCGTGTGTCGAAACGACAATTAGAATATATCAAACCGAAGTTAACATTGATACCCATATTTTTAATTGATTTGGGAATGGAACTTCATTATTCGAACCTAATTCCATCATTTATATCACCTATCGAGTGTTTAAAGTTTGTGTCCCATATTTTGCATTTTCGGTTTTAATCAATATGTTCTAATGAAGATGGTTGAGCCAACCAAGAGTATGTTTAAAAATATTTTAATGAATCTCAAAGAAATACAAATAATTTCATGATCCTAAAGATAAAAATGAGAAGAAAAAAATAAGAGTAGTGGGACGGTTCACAGTTATAAAAACAAAATATTTGATAAATCGGATTTTTACCTTTAAAGGGTCATAACTTTTGACTTGTGTGTCGAAATGACTATTAAAATATATCAAATCGAAGCTCGTACCGATTCCCATTTTCTTATTTCACCAGGCAATGGAACTTCATTATTCGAACCTAAATTCCATCATTTATATCACCTATCGAGTGTTTAAAGTTTGTGTCCCATATTTTGCATTTTCGGTTTTAATGAATATGTTCTAATGAAGATGGTTGAGCCAACCAAGAGTATGTTTAAAAATATTTTAATGAATCTCAAAGAAATACAAATAATTTCATGATCCTAAAGATAAAAATGAGAAGAAAAAAATAAGAGTAGTGGGACGGTTCACAGTTATAAAAACAAAATATTTGATAAATCAGATTTTTACCTTTAAAGGGTCATAACTTTTGACTTGTGTGTCGAAATGACTATTAAAATATATCAAATCGAAGCTCGTACCGATTCCCATTTTCTTATTTCACCAGGCAATGGAACTTCATTATTCGAACCTAAATTCCATCATTTACTTCACTTATGTAGGGTTTAAAGTTATTGTAGTATATTTTTAATAACGGTTTTATTCAATACAGTTGTAATGAAGATGGATTAGCCAACCAAGAGTATGTTTAAAACTATTCTAATGAATATAAAGGTAATACAAATAATTTCATGATCGTAAAGATAAAAATGAGAAGAAAAAAATAAGAGGAGTGGGACTATTTGTAGTTATTAAAAGAAAATATTTGATAATTTGGATTTGTACCTTTAAACGGTCATAACTTTTGACTTGTGTATCGAAACGACAAATAGAATACATCAAACTGAAGTTAACATTGATACCCATATTTCTAATTGATTTGGGAATGGAACTTCATTATTCGAACCTCATTCCATTATTTATATCACCTATCGAGTGTTTAAAGTTTTTGTCCCATATTTTACATTTTCGGTTTTAATCAATATGTTCTAATGAAGATGGTGGAGCCAACCAAGAGTATGTTTAAAACTATTCTAATGAATATTAAAGTAATACAAATAATTTCATGATCCTAAAGATAAAAATGAGAAGAAAAAAATAAGAGGAGTGGGACTATTCATAGTTATTAAAACAAAATATTTGATAATTTGGATTTGTACCTTTAAACGGTTATAACTTTTGACTCGTGTGTCGAAACGACAATTAGAATATATCAAACCGAAGTTAACATTGATACCCATATTTTTAATTGATTTGGGAATGGAACTTCATTATTCGAACCTAATTCCATCATTTATATCACCTATCGAGTGTTTAAAGTTTGTGTCCCATATTTTGCATTTTCGGTTTTAATCAATATGTTCTAATGAAGATGGTTGAGCCAACCAAGAGTATGTTTAAAAATATTTTAATGAATCTCAAAGAAATACAAATAATTTCATGATCCTAAAGATAAAAATGAGAAGAAAAAAATAAGAGTAGTGGGCCGGTTCACAGTTATAAAAACAAAATATTTGATAAATCAGATTTTTACCTTTAAAGGGTCATAACTTTTGACTCGTGTGTCGAAATGACTATTAAAATATATCAAATCGAAGCTCGTACCGATTCCCATTTTCTTATTTCACCAGGCAATGGAACTTCATTATTCGAACCTAAATTCCATTATTTACTTCACTTATGTAGGGTTTAAAGTTATTGTAGTATATTTTTAATAACGATTTTATTCAATACAGTTGTAATGAAGATGGATTAGCCAACCAAGAGTATGTTTAAAACTATTCTAATGAATATAAAGGTAATACAAATAATTTCATGATCGTAAAGATAAAAATGAGAAGAAAAAAAATAAGAGGAGTGGGACTGTTCATAGTTATTAAAAGAAAATATTTGATAATTTGGATTTGTACCTTTAAATGGTTATAACTTTTGATTTGTGTGTCGAAACGACAATTAGAATATATCAAACTGAAGTTAACATTGATACCCATATTTCTAATTGATTTGGGAATGGAACTTCATTATTCGAACCTCATTCCATTATTTATATCACCTATCGAGTGTTTAAAGTTTTTGTCCCATATTTTACATTTTCGGTTTTAATCAATATGTTCTAATGAAGATATTGGAGCCAACCAATAGTATGTTTAAAACTATTCTAATGAATATTAAAGTAATACAAATAATTTCATGATCCTAAAGATAAAAATGAGAAGAAAAAAAAAGAGGAGTGGGACTATTCATAGTTATTAAAACAAAATATTTGATAATTTGGATTTGTACCTTTAAACGGTTATAACTTTTGACTCGTGTGTCGAAACGACAATTAGAATATATCAAACCGAAGTTAACATTGATACCCATATTTTTAATTGATTTGGGAATGGAACTTCATTATTCGAACCTAATTCCATCATTTATATCACCTATCGAGTGTTTAAAGTTTGTGTCCCATATTTTGCATTTTCGGTTTTAATCAGTATGTTCTAATGAAGATGGTTGAGCCAACCAAGAGTATGTTTAAAAATATTTTAATGAATCTCAAAGAAATACAAATAATTTCATGATCCTAAAGATAAAAATGAGAAGAAAAAAATAAGAGTAGTGGGCGGTTCACAGTTATAAAAACAAAAATTGATAAATCGGATTTTTACCTTTAAAGGGTCATAACTTTTGACTTGTGTGTCGAAATGAATATTAAAATATATCAAATAGAAGCTCGTACCGATTCCCATTTTCTTATTTCACCAGGCAATGGAACTTCATTATTCGAACCTAAATTCCATCATTTACTTCACTTATGTAGGGTATAAAGTTATTGTAGTATATTTTTAATAACGGTTTTATTCAATACAGTTGTAATGAAGATGGATTAGCCAACCAAGAGTATGTTTAAAACTATTCTAATGAATATAAAGGTAATACAAATAATTTCATGATCGTAAAGATAAAAATGAGAAGAAAAAAAATAAGAGGAGTGGGACTATTCATAGTTATTAAAAGAAAATATTTGATAATTTGGATTTGTACCTTTAAATGGTTATAACTTTTGACTTGTGTGTCGAAACGACAATTAGAATATATCAAACTGAAGTTAACATTGATACCCATATTTCTAATTTATTTGGGAATGGAACTTCATTATTCGAACCTCATTCAATTATTTATATCACCTATCGAGTGTTTAAAGTTTTTGTCCCATATTTTACATTTTCGGTTTTAATCAATATGTTCTAATGAAGATGGTGGAGCCAACCAAGAGTATGTTTAAAACTATTCTAATGAATATTAAAGTAATACAAATAATTTCATGATCCTAAAGATAAAAATGAGAAGAAAAAAATAAGAGGAGTGGGACTATTCATAGTTATTAAAAGAAAATATTTGATAATTTGGATTTGTACCTTTAAATGGTTATAACTTTTGACTTGTGTGTCGAAACGACAATTAGAATATATCAAACTGAAGTTAACATTCATACCCATATTTCTAATTGATTTGGGAATGGAACTTCATTATTCGAACCTCATTCAATTATTTATATCACCTATCGAGTGTTTAAAGTTTTTGTCCCATATTTTACATTTTCGGTTTTAATCAATATGTTCTAATGAAGATGGTGGAGCCAACCAAGAGTATGTTTAAAACTATTCTAATGAATATTAAAGTAATACAAATAATTTCATGATCCTAAAGATAAAAATGAGAAGAAAAAAATAAGAGGAGTGGGACTATTCATAGTTATTAAAACAAAATATTTGATAATTTGGATTTGTACCTTTAAACGGTTATAACTTTTGACTCGTGTGTCGAAACGACAATTAGAATATATCAAACCGAAGTTAACATTGATACCCATATTTTTAATTGATTTGGGAATGGAACTTCATTATTCGAACCTAATTCCATCATTTATATCACCTATCGAGTGTTTAAAGTTTGTGTCCCATATTTTGCATTTTCGGTTTTAATCAATATGTTCTAATGAAGATGGTTGAGCCAACCAAGAGTATGTTTAAAAATATTTTAATGAATCTCAAAGAAATACAAATAATTTCATGATCCTAAAGATAAAAATGAGAAGAAAAAAATAAGAGTAGTGGGACGGTTCACAGTTATAAAAACAAAATATTTGATAAATAGGATTTTTACCTTTAAAGGGTCATAACTTTTGACTTGTGTGTCGAAATGACTATCAAAATATATCAAATCGAAGCTCGTACCGATTCCCATTTTCTTATTTCACCAGGCAATGGAACTTCATTATTCGAACCTAAATTCCATTATTTACTTCACTTATGTAGGGTTTAAAGTTATTGTAGTATATTTTTAATAACGATTTTATTCAATACAGTTGTAATGAAGATGGATTAGCCAACCAAGAGTATGTTTAAAACTATTCTAATGAATATAAAGGTAATACAAATAATTTCATGATCGTAAAGATAAAAATGAGAAGAAAAAAAATAAGAGGAGTGGGACTGTTCATAGTTATTAAAAGAAAATATTTGATAATTTGGATTTGTACCTTTAAATGGTTATAACTTTTGACTCGTGTGTCGAAACGACAATTAGAATATATCAAACTGAAGTTAACATTGATACCCATATTTCTAATTGATTTGGGAATGGAACTTCATTATTCGAACCTAATTCCATTATTTATATCACCTATCGAGTGTTTAAAGTTTGTGTCCCATATTTTGCATTTTCGGTTTTAATCAATATGTTCTAATGAAGATGGTGGAGCCAACCAAGAGTATGTTTAAAACTATTCTAATGAATATTAAAGTAATACAAATAATTTCATGATCCTAAAGATAAAAATGAGAAGAAAAAAATAAGAGGAGTGGGACTATTCATAGTTATTAAAACAAAATATTTGATAATTTGGATTTGTACCTTTAAACGGTTATAACTTTTGACTCGTGTGTCGAAACGACAATTAGAATATATCAAACCGAAGTTAACATTGATACCCATATTTTTAATTGATTTGGGAATGGAACTTCATTATTCGAACCTAATGCCATCATTTATATCACCTATCGAGTGTTTAAAGTTTGTGTCCCATATTTTGCATTTTCGGTTTTAATCAATATGTTCTAATGAAGATGGTTGAGCCAACCAAGAGTATGTTTAAAAATATTTTAATGAATCTCAAAGAAATACAAATAATTTCATGATCCTAAAGATAAAAATGAGAAGAAAAAAATAAGAGTAGTGGGACGGTTCACAGTTATAAAAACAAAATATTTGATAAATCGGATTTTTACCTTTAAAGGGTCATAACTTTTGACTTGTGTGTCGAAATGACTATTAAAATATATCAAATCGAATCTCGTACCGATTCACATTTTCTTATTTCACCAGGCAATGGAACTTCATTATTCGAACCTAAATTCCATTATTTACTTCACTTATGTAGGGTTTAAAGTTATTGTAGTATATTTTTAATAACGATTTTATTCAATACAGTTGTAATGAAGATGGATTAGCCAACCAAGAGTATGTTTAAAACTATTCTAATGAATATAAAGGTAATACAAATAATTTCATGATCGTAAAGATAAAAATGAGAAGAAAAAAAATAAGAGGAGTGGGACTGTTCATAGTTATTAAAAGAAAATATTTGATAATTTGGATTTGTACCTTCAAATGGTTATAACTTTTGATTTGTGTGTCGAAACGACAATTAGAATATATCAAACTGAAGTTAACATTGATACCCATATTTCTAATTGATTTGGGAATGGAACTTCATTATTCGAACCTCATTCCATTATTTATATCACCTATCGAGTGTTTAAAGTTTTTGTCCCATATTTTACATTTTCGGTTTTAATCAATATGTTCTAATGAAGATGGTGGAGCCAACCAAGAGTATGTTTAAAACTATTCTAATGAATATTAAAGTAATACAAATAATTTCATGATCCTAAAGATAAAAATGAGAAGAAAAAAATAAGAGGAGTGGGACTATTCATAGTTATTAAAACAAAATATTTGATAATTTGGATTTGTACCTTTAAACGGTTATAACTTTTGACTCGTGTGTCGAAACGACAATTAGAATATATCAAACCAAAGTTAACATTGATACCCATATTTTTAATTGATTTGGGAATGGAACTTCATTATTCGAACCTAATTCCATCATTTATATCACCTATCGAGTGTTTAAAGTTTGTGTCCCATATTTTGCATTTTCGGTTTTAATCAATATGTTCTAATGAAGATGGTTGAGCCAACCAAGAGTATGTTTAAAAATATTTTAATGAATCTCAAAGAAATACAAATAATTTCATGATCCTAAAGATAAAAATGAGAAGAAAAAAATAAGAGTAGTGGGACGGTTCACAGTTATAAAAACAAAATATTTGATAAATCAGATTTTTACCTTTAAGGGGTCATAACTTTTGACTCGTGTGTCGAAATGACTATTAAAATATATCAAATCGAAGCTCGTACCGATTCCCATTTTCTTATTTCACCAGGCAATGGAACTTCATTATTCGAACCTAAATTCCATTATTTACTTCACTTATGTAGGGTTTAAAGTTATTGTAGTATATTTTTAATAACGATTTTATTCAATACAGTTGTAATGAAGATGGATTAGCCAACCAAGAGTATGTTTAAAACTATTCTAATGAATATAAAGGTAATACAAATAATTTCATGATCGTAAAGATAAAAATGAGAAGAAAAAAAATAAGAGGAGTGGGACTGTTCATAGTTATTAAAAGAAAATATTTGATAATTTGGATTTGTACCTTTAAATGGTTATAACTTTTGATTTGTGTGTCGAAACGACAATTAGAATATATCAAACTGAAGTTAACATTGATACCCATATTTCTAATTGATTTGGGAATGGAACTTCATTATTCGAACCTCATTCCATTATTTATATCACCTATCGAGTGTTTAAAGTTTGTGTCCCATATTTTACATTTTCGGTTTTAATCAATATGTTCTAATGAAGATGGTGGAGCCAACCAATAGTATGTTTAAAACTATTCTAATGAATATTAAAGTAATACAAATAATTTCATGATCCTAAAGATAAAAATGAGAAGAAAAAAATAAGAGGAGTGGGACTATTCATAGTTATTAAAACAAAATATTTGATAATTTGGATTTGTACCTTTAAACGGTTATAACTTTTGACTCGTGTGTCGAAACGACAATTAGAATATATCAAACCGAAGTTAACATTGATACCCATATTTTTAATTGATTTGGGAATGGAACTTCATTATTCGAACCTAATGCCATCATTTATATCACCTATCGAGTGTTTAAAGTTTGTGTCCCATATTTTGCATTTTCGGTTTTAATCAATATGTTCTAATGAAGATGGTTGAGCCAACCAAGAGTATGTTTAAAAATATTTTAATGAATCTCAAAGAAATACAAATAATTTCATGATCCTAAAGATAAAAATGAGAAGAAAAAAATAAGAGTAGTGGGACGGTTCACAGTTATAAAAACAAAATATTTGATAAATCGGATTTTTACCTTTAAAGGGTCATAACTTTTGACTTGTGTGTCGAAATGACTATTAAAATATATCAAATCGAATCTCGTACCGATTCACATTTTCTTATTTCACCAGGCAATGGAACTTCATTATTCGAACCTAAATTCCATTATTTACTTCACTTATGTAGGGTTTAAAGTTATTGTAGTATATTTTTAATAACGATTTTATTCAATACAGTTGTAATGAAGATGGATTAGCCAACCAAGAGTATGTTTAAAACTATTCTAATGAATATAAAGGTAATACAAATAATTTCATGATCGTAAAGATAAAAATGAGAAGAAAAAAAATAAGAGGAGTGGGACTGTTCATAGTTATTAAAAGAAAATATTTGATAATTTGGATTTGTACCTTCAAATGGTTATAACTTTTGATTTGTGTGTCGAAACGACAATTAGAATATATCAAACTGAAGTTAACATTGATACCCATATTTCTAATTGATTTGGGAATGGAACTTCATTATTCGAACCTCATTCCATTATTTATATCACCTATCGAGTGTTTAAAGTTTTTGTCCCATATTTTACATTTTCGGTTTTAATCAATATGTTCTAATGAAGATGGTGGAGCCAACCAAGAGTATGTTTAAAACTATTCTAATGAATATTAAAGTAATACAAATAATTTCATGATCCTAAAGATAAAAATGAGAAGAAAAAAATAAGAGGAGTGGGACTATTCATAGTTATTAAAACAAAATATTTGATAATTTGGATTTGTACCTTTAAACGGTTATAACTTTTGACTCGTGTGTCGAAACGACAATTAGAATATATCAAACCAAAGTTAACATTGATACCCATATTTTTAATTGATTTGGGAATGGAACTTCATTATTCGAACCTAATTCCATCATTTATATCACCTATCGAGTGTTTAAAGTTTGTGTCCCATATTTTGCATTTTCGGTTTTAATCAATATGTTCTAATGAAGATGGTTGAGCCAACCAAGAGTATGTTTAAAAATATTTTAATGAATCTCAAAGAAATACAAATAATTTCATGATCCTAAAGATAAAAATGAGAAGAAAAAAATAAGAGTAGTGGGACGGTTCACAGTTATAAAAACAAAATATTTGATAAATCAGATTTTTACCTTTAAGGGGTCATAACTTTTGACTCGTGTGTCGAAATGACTATTAAAATATATCAAATCGAAGCTCGTACCGATTCCCATTTTCTTATTTCACCAGGCAATGGAACTTCATTATTCGAACCTAAATTCCATTATTTACTTCACTTATGTAGGGTTTAAAGTTATTGTAGTATATTTTTAATAACGATTTTATTCAATACAGTTGTAATGAAGATGGATTAGCCAACCAAGAGTATGTTTAAAACTATTCTAATGAATATAAAGGTAATACAAATAATTTCATGATCGTAAAGATAAAAATGAGAAGAAAAAAAATAAGAGGAGTGGGACTGTTCATAGTTATTAAAAGAAAATATTTGATAATTTGGATTTGTACCTTTAAATGGTTATAACTTTTGATTTGTGTGTCGAAACGACAATTAGAATATATCAAACTGAAGTTAACATTGATACCCATATTTCTAATTGATTTGGGAATGGAACTTCATTATTCGAACCTCATTCCATTATTTATATCACCTATCGAGTGTTTAAAGTTTTTGTCCCATATTTTACATTTTCGGTTTTAATCAATATGTTCTAATGAAGATGGTGGAGCCAACCAATAGTATGTTTAAAACTATTCTAATGAATATTAAAGTAATACAAATAATTTCATGATCCTAAAGATAAAAATGAGAAGAAAAAAAAAGAGGAGTGGGACTATTCATAGTTATTAAAACAAAATATTTGATAATTTGGATTTGTACCTTTAAACGGTTATAACTTTTGACTCGTGTGTCGAAACGACAATTAGAATATATCAAACCGAAGTTAACATTGATACCCATATTTTTAATTGATTTGGGAATGGAACTTCATTATTCGAACCTAATTCCATCATTTATATCACCTATCGAGTGTTTAAAGTTTGTGTCCCATATTTTGCATTTTCGGTTTTAATCAGTATGTTCTAATGAAGATGGTTGAGCCAACCAAGAGTATGTTTAAAAATATTTTAATGAATCTCAAAGAAATACAAATAATTTCATGATCCTAAAGATAAAAATGAGAAGAAAAAAATAAGAGTAGTGGGCGGTTCACAGTTATAAAAACAAAAATTGATAAATCGGATTTTTACCTTTAAAGGGTCATAACTTTTGACTTGTGTGTCGAAATGAATATTAAAATATATCAAATAGAAGCTCGTACCGATTCCCATTTTCTTATTTCACCAGGCAATGGAACTTCATTATTCGAACCTAAATTCCATCATTTACTTCACTTATGTAGGGTATAAAGTTATTGTAGTATATTTTTAATAACGGTTTTATTCAATACAGTTGTAATGAAGATGGATTAGCCAACCAAGAGTATGTTTAAAACTATTCTAATGAATATAAAGGTAATACAAATAATTTCATGATCGTAAAGATAAAAATGAGAAGAAAAAAAATAAGAGGAGTGGGACTATTCATAGTTATTAAAAGAAAATATTTGATAATTTGGATTTGTACCTTTAAATGGTTATAACTTTTGACTTGTGTGTCGAAACGACAATTAGAATATATCAAACTGAAGTTAACATTGATACCCATATTTCTAATTTATTTGGGAATGGAACTTCATTATTCGAACCTCATTCAATTATTTATATCACCTATCGAGTGTTTAAAGTTTTTGTCCCATATTTTACATTTTCGGTTTTAATCAATATGTTCTAATGAAGATGGTGGAGCCAACCAAGAGTATGTTTAAAACTATTCTAATGAATATTAAAGTAATACAAATAATTTCATGATCCTAAAGATAAAAATGAGAAGAAAAAAATAAGAGGAGTGGGACTATTCATAGTTATTAAAAGAAAATATTTGATAATTTGGATTTGTACCTTTAAATGGTTATAACTTTTGACTTGTGTGTCGAAACGATAATTAGATTATATCAAACTGAAGTTAACATTCATACCCATATTTCTAATTGATTTGGGAATGGAACTTCATTATTCGAACCTCATTCAATTATTTATATCACCTATCGAGTGTTTAAAGTTTTTGTCCCATATTTTACATTTTCGGTTTTAATCAATATGTTCTAATGAAGATGGTGGAGCCAACCAAGAGTATGTTTAAAACTATTCTAATGAATATTAAAGTAATACAAATAATTTCATGATCCTAAAGATAAAAATGAGAAGAAAAAAATAAGAGGAGTGGGACTATTCATAGTTATTAAAACAAAATATTTGATAATTTGGATTTGTACCTTTAAACGGTTATAACTTTTGACTCGTGTGTCGAAACGACAATTAGAATATATCAAACCGAAGTTAACATTGATACCCATATTTTTAATTGATTTGGGAATGGAACTTCATTATTCGAACCTAATTCCATCATTTATATCACCTATCGAGTGTTTAAAGTTTGTGTCCCATATTTTGCATTTTCGGTTTTAATCAATATGTTCTAATGAAGATGGTTGAGCCAACCAAGAGTATGTTTAAAAATATTTTAATGAATCTCAAAGAAATACAAATAATTTCATGATCCTAAAGATAAAAATGAGAAGAAAAAAATAAGAGTAGTGGGACGGTTCACAGTTATAAAAACAAAATATTTGATAAATAGGATTTTTACCTTTAAAGGGTCATAACTTTTGACTTGTGTGTCGAAATGACTATCAAAATATATCAAATCGAAGCTCGTACCGATTCCCATTTTCTTATTTCACCAGGCAATGGAACTTCATTATTCGAACCTAAATTCCATTATTTACTTCACTTATGTAGGGTTTAAAGTTATTGTAGTATATTTTTAATAACGATTTTATTCAATACAGTTGTAATGAAGATGGATTAGCCAACCAAGAGTATGTTTAAAACTATTCTAATGAATATAAAGGTAATACAAATAATTTCATGATCGTAAAGATAAAAATGAGAAGAAAAAAAATAAGAGGAGTGGGACTGTTCATAGTTATTAAAAGAAAATATTTGATAATTTGGATTTGTACCTTTAAATGGTTATAACTTTTGACTCGTGTGTCGAAACGACAATTAGAATATATCAAACTGAAGTTAACATTGATACCCATATTTCTAATTGATTTGGGAATGGAACTTCATTATTCGAACCTAATTCCATTATTTATATCACCTATCGAGTGTTTAAAGTTTGTGTCCCATATTTTGCATTTTCGGTTTTAATCAATATGTTCTAATGAAGATGGTGGAGCCAACCAAGAGTATGTTTAAAACTATTCTAATGAATATTAAAGTAATACAAATAATTTCATGATCCTAAAGATAAAAATGAGAAGAAAAAAATAAGAGGAGTGGGACTATTCATAGTTATTAAAACAAAATATTTGATAATTTGGATTTGTACCTTTAAACGGTTATAACTTTTGACTCGTGTGTCGAAACGACAATTAGAATATATCAAACCGAAGTTAACATTGATACCCATATTTTTAATTGATTTGGGAATGGAACTTCATTATTCGAACCTAATGCCATCATTTATATCACCTATCGAGTGTTTAAAGTTTGTGTCCCATATTTTGCATTTTCGGTTTTAATCAATATGTTCTAATGAAGATGGTTGAGCCAACCAAGAGTATGTTTAAAAATATTTTAATGAATCTCAAAGAAATACAAATAATTTCATGATCCTAAAGATAAAAATGAGAAGAAAAAAATAAGAGTAGTGGGACGGTTCACAGTTATAAAAACAAAATATTTGATAAATCGGATTTTTACCTTTAAAGGGTCATAACTTTTGACTTGTGTGTCGAAATGACTATTAAAATATATCAAATCGAATCTCGTACCGATTCACATTTTCTTATTTCACCAGGCAATGGAACTTCATTATTCGAACCTAAATTCCATTATTTACTTCACTTATGTAGGGTTTAAAGTTATTGTAGTATATTTTTAATAACGATTTTATTCAATACAGTTGTAATGAAGATGGATTAGCCAACCAAGAGTATGTTTAAAACTATTCTAATGAATATAAAGGTAATACAAATAATTTCATGATCGTAAAGATAAAAATGAGAAGAAAAAAAATAAGAGGAGTGGGACTGTTCATAGTTATTAAAAGAAAATATTTGATAATTTGGATTTGTACCTTCAAATGGTTATAACTTTTGATTTGTGTGTCGAAACGACAATTAGAATATATCAAACTGAAGTTAACATTGATACCCATATTTCTAATTGATTTGGGAATGGAACTTCATTATTCGAACCTCATTCCATTATTTATATCACCTATCGAGTGTTTAAAGTTTTTGTCCCATATTTTACATTTTCGGTTTTAATCAATATGTTCTAATGAAGATGGTGGAGCCAACCAAGAGTATGTTTAAAACTATTCTAATGAATATTAAAGTAATACAAATAATTTCATGATCCTAAAGATAAAAATGAGAAGAAAAAAATAAGAGGAGTGGGACTATTCATAGTTATTAAAACAAAATATTTGATAATTTGGATTTGTACCTTTAAACGGTTATAACTTTTGACTCGTGTGTCGAAACGACAATTAGAATATATCAAACCAAAGTTAACATTGATACCCATATTTTTAATTGATTTGGGAATGGAACTTCATTATTCGAACCTAATTCCATCATTTATATCACCTATCGAGTGTTTAAAGTTTGTGTCCCATATTTTGCATTTTCGGTTTTAATCAATATGTTCTAATGAAGATGGTTGAGCCAACCAAGAGTATGTTTAAAAATATTTTAATGAATCTCAAAGAAATACAAATAATTTCATGATCCTAAAGATAAAAATGAGAAGAAAAAAATAAGAGTAGTGGGACGGTTCACAGTTATAAAAACAAAATATTTGATAAATCGGATTTTTACCTTTAAAGGGTCATAACTTTTGACTCGTGTGTCCAAACGACTATTAAAATATATCAAATCGAAGCTCGTACCGATTCCCATTTTCTTATTTCACCAGGCAATGGAACTTCATTATTCGAACCTAAATTCCATCATTTACTTCACTTATGTAGGGTTTAAAGTTATTGTAGTATATTTTTAATAACGGTTTTATTCAATACAGTTGTAATGAAGATGGATTAGCCAACCAAGAGTATGTTTAAAACTATTCTAATGAATATAAAAGTAATACAAATAATTTCATGATGGTAAAGATAAAAATGAGAAGAAAAAAATAAGAGGAGTGGGACTGTTCATAGTTATTAAAAGAAAATATTTGATAATTTGGATTTGTACCTTTAAATGGTTATAACTTTTGATTTGTGTGTCGAAACGACAATTAGAATATATCAAACTGAAGTTAACATTGATACCCATATTTCTAATTGATTTGGGAATGGAACTTCATTATTCGAACCTCATTCCATTATTTATATCACCTATCGAGTGTTTAAAGTTTTTGTCCCATATTTTACATTTTCGGTTTTAATCAATATGTTCTAATGAAGATGGTGGAGCCAACCAAGAGTATGTTTAAAACTATTCTAATGAATATTAAAGTAATACAAATAATTTCATGATCCTAAAGATAAAAATGAGAAGAAAAAAATAAGAGGAGTGGGACTATTCATAGTTATTAAAACAAAATATTTGATAATTTGGATTTGTACCTTTAAACGGTTATAACTTTTGACTCGTGTGTCGAAACGACAATTAGAATATATCAAACCGAAGTTAACATTGATACCCATATTTTTAATTGATTTGGGAATGGAACTTCATTATTCGAACCTAATTCCATCATTTATATCACCTATCGAGTGTTTAAAGTTTGTGTCCCATATTTTGCATTTTCGGTTTTAATCAATATGTTCTAATGAAGATGGTTGAGCCAACCAAGAGTATGTTTAAAAATATTTTAATGAATCTCAAAGAAATACAAATAATTTCATGATCCTAAAGATAAAAATGAGAAGAAAAAAATAAGAGTAGTGGGACGGTTCACAGTTATAAAAACAAAATATTTGATAAATCGGATTTTTACCTTTAAAGGGTCATAACTTTTGACTCGTGTGTCCAAACGACTATTAAAATATATCAAATCGAAGCTCGTACCGATTCCCATTTTCTTATTTCACCAGGCAATGGAACTTCATTATTCGAACCTAAATTCCATCATTTACTTCACTTATGTAGGGTTTAAAGTTATTGTAGTATATTTTTAATAACGGTTTTATTCAATACAGTTGTAATGAAGATGGATTAGCCAACCAAGAGTATGTTTAAAACTATTCTAATGAATATAAAAGTAATACAAATAATTTCATGATGGTAAAGATAAAAATGAGAAGAAAAAAATAAGAGGAGTGGGACTGTTCATAGTTATTAAAAGAAAATATTTGATAATTTGGATTTGTACCTTTAAATGGTTATAACTTTTGACTTGTGTGTCAAAACGACAATTAGAATATATCAAACTGAAGTTAACATTCATACCCATATTTCTAATTGATTTGGGAATGGAACTTCATTATTCGAACCTCATTCAATTATTTATATCACCTATCGAGTGTTTAAAGTTTTTGTCCCATATTTTACATTTTCGGTTTTTATCAATATGTTCTAATGAAGATGGTGGAGCCAACCAAGAGTATGTTTAAAACTATTCTAATGAATATTAAAGTAATACAAATAATTTCATGATCCTAAAGATAAAAATGAGAACAAAAAAATAAGAGGAGTGGGACTATTCATAGTTATTAAAAGAAAATATTTGATAATTTGGATTTGTACCTTTAAACGGTTATAACTTTTGACTCGTGTGTCGAAACGACAATTAGAATATATCAAACCGAAGTTAACATTGATACCCATATTTTTAATTGATTTGGGAATGGAACTTCATTATTCGAACCTAATTCCATCATTTATATCACCTATCGAGTGTTTAAAGTTTGTGTCCCATATTTTGCATTTTCGGTTTTAATCAATATGTTCTAATGAAGATGGTTGAGCCAACCAAGAGTATGTTTAAAAATATTTTAATGAATCTCAAAGAAATACAAATAATTTCATGATCCTAAAGATAAAAATGAGAAGAAAAAAATAAGAGTAGTGGGACGGTTCACAGTTATAAAAACAAAATATTTGATAAATAGGATTTTTACCTTTAAAGGGTCATAACTTTTGACTTGTGTGTCGAAATGACTATCAAAATATATCAAATCGAAGCTCGTACCGATTCCCATTTTCTTATTTCACCAGGCAATGGAACTTCATTATTCGAACCTAAATTCCATTATTTACTTCACTTATGTAGGGTTTAAAGTTATTGTAGTATATTTTTAATAACGATTTTATTCAATACAGTTGTAATGAAGATGGATTAGCCAACCAAGAGTATGTTTAAAACTATTCTAATGAATATAAAGGTAATACAAATAATTTCATGATCGTAAAGATAAAAATGAGAAGAAAAAAAATAAGAGGAGTGGGACTGTTCATAGTTATTAAAAGAAAATATTTGATAATTTGGATTTGTACCTTTAAATGGTTATAACTTTTGACTCGTGTGTCGAAACGACAATTAGAATATATCAAACTGAAGTTAACATTGATACCCATATTTCTAATTGATTTGGGAATGGAACTTCATTATTCGAACCTAATTCCATTATTTATATCACCTATCGAGTGTTTAAAGTTTGTGTCCCATATTTTGCATTTTCGGTTTTAATCAATATGTTCTAATGAAGATGGTGGAGCCAACCAAGAGTATGTTTAAAACTATTCTAATGAATATTAAAGTAATACAAATAATTTCATGATCCTAAAGATAAAAATGAGAAGAAAAAAATAAGAGGAGTGGGACTATTCATAGTTATTAAAACAAAATATTTGATAATTTGGATTTGTACCTTTAAACGGTTATAACTTTTGACTCGTGTGTCGAAACGACAATTAGAATATATCAAACCGAAGTTAACATTGATACCCATATTTTTAATTGATTTGGGAATGGAACTTCATTATTCGAACCTAATGCCATCATTTATATCACCTATCGAGTGTTTAAAGTTTGTGTCCCATATTTTGCATTTTCGGTTTTAATCAATATGTTCTAATGAAGATGGTTGAGCCAACCAAGAGTATGTTTAAAAATATTTTAATGAATCTCAAAGAAATACAAATAATTTCATGATCCTAAAGATAAAAATGAGAAGAAAAAAATAAGAGTAGTGGGACGGTTCACAGTTATAAAAACAAAATATTTGATAAATCGGATTTTTACCTTTAAAGGGTCATAACTTTTGACTTGTGTGTCGAAATGACTATTAAAATATATCAAATCGAATCTCGTACCGATTCACATTTTCTTATTTCACCAGGCAATGGAACTTCATTATTCGAACCTAAATTCCATTATTTACTTCACTTATGTAGGGTTTAAAGTTATTGTAGTATATTTTTAATAACGATTTTATTCAATACAGTTGTAATGAAGATGGATTAGCCAACCAAGAGTATGTTTAAAACTATTCTAATGAATATAAAGGTAATACAAATAATTTCATGATCGTAAAGATAAAAATGAGAAGAAAAGAATAAGAGGAGTGGGACTATTCATAGTTATTAAAACAAAATATTTGATAATTTGGATTTGTACCTTCAAATGGTTATAACTTTTGATTTGTGTGTCGAAACGACAATTAGAATATATCAAACTGAAGTTAACATTGATACCCATATTTCTAATTGATTTGGGAATGGAACTTCATTATTCGAACCTCATTCCATTATTTATATCACCTATCGAGTGTTTAAAGTTTTTGTCCCATATTTTACATTTTCGGTTTTAATCAATATGTTCTAATGAAGATGGTGGAGCCAACCAAGAGTATGTTTAAAACTATTCTAATGAATATTAAAGTAATACAAATAATTTCATGATCCTAAAGATAAAAATGAGAAGAAAAAAATAAGAGGAGTGGGACTATTCATAGTTATTAAAACAAAATATTTGATAATTTGGATTTGTACCTTTAAACGGTTATAACTTTTGACTCGTGTGTCGAAACGACAATTAGAATATATCAAACCAAAGTTAACATTGATACCCATATTTTTAATTGATTTGGGAATGGAACTTCATTATTCGAACCTAATTCCATCATTTATATCACCTATCGAGTGTTTAAAGTTTGTGTCCCATATTTTGCATTTTCGGTTTTAATCAATATGTTCTAATGAAGATGGTTGAGCCAACCAAGAGTATGTTTAAAAATATTTTAATGAATCTCAAAGAAATACAAATAATTTCATGATCCTAAAGATAAAAATGAGAAGAAAAAAATAAGAGTAGTGGGACGGTTCACAGTTATAAAAACACAATATTTGATAAATCAGATTTTTACCTTTAAAGGGTCATAACTTTTGACTCGTGTGTCCAAACGACTATTAAAATATATCAAATCGAAGCTCGTACCGATTCCCATTTTCTTATTTCACCAGGCAATGGAACTTCATTATTCGAACCTAAATTCCATCATTTACTTCACTTATGTAGGGTTTAAAGTTATTGTAGTATATTTTTAATAACGGTTTTATTCAATACAGTTGTAATGAAGATGGATTAGCCAACCAAGAGTATGTTTAAAACTATTCTAATGAATATAAAAGTAATACAAATAATTTCATGATGGTAAAGATAAAAATGAGAAGAAAAAAATAAGAGGAGTGGGACTGTTCATAGTTATTAAAAGAAAATATTTGATAATTTGGATTTGTACCTTTAAATGGTTATAACTTTTGATTTGTGTGTCGAAACGACAATTAGAATATATCAAACTGAAGTTAACATTGATACCCATATTTCTAATTGATTTGGGAATGGAACTTCATTATTCGAACCTCATTCCATTATTTATATCACCTATCGAGTGTTTAAAGTTTTTGTCCCATATTTTACATTTTCGGTTTTAATCAATATGTTCTAATGAAGATGGTGGAGCCAACCAAGAGTATGTTTAAAACTATTCTAATGAATATTAAAGTAATACAAATAATTTCATGATCCTAAAGATAAAAATGAGAACAAAAAAATAAGAGGAGTGGGACTATTCATAGTTATTAAAACAAAATATTTGATAATTTGGATTTGTACCTTTAAACGGTTATAACTTTTGACTCGTGTGTCGAAACGACAATTAGAATATATCAAACCGAAGTTAACATTGATACCCATATTTTTAATTGATTTGGGAATGGAACTTCATTATTCGAACCTAATTCCATCATTTATATCACCTATCGAGTGTTTAAAGTTTGTGTCCCATATTTTGCATTTTCGGTTTTAATCAATATGTTCTAATGAAGATGGTTGAGCCAACCAAGAGTATGTTTAAAAATATTTTAATGAATCTCAAAGAAATACAAATAATTTCATGATCCTAAAGATAAAAATGAGAAGAAAAAAATAAGAGTAGTGGGACGGTTCACAGTTATAAAAACAAAATATTTGATAAATCAGATTTTTACCTTTAAAGGGTCATAACTTTTGACTCGTGTGTCGAAATGACTATTAAAATATATCAAATCGAAGCTCGTACCGATTCCCATTTTCTTATTTCACCAGGCAATGGAACTTCATTATTCGAACCTAAATTCCATTATTTACTTCACTTATGTAGGGTTTAAAGTTATTGTAGTATATTTTTAATAACGATTTTATTCAATACAGTTGTAATGAAGATGGATTAGCCAACCAAGAGTATGTTTAAAACTATTCTAATGAATATAAAGGTAATACAAATAATTTCATGATCGTAAAGATAAAAATGAGAAGAAAAAAAATAAGAGGAGTGGGACTGTTCATAGTTATTAAAAGAAAATATTTGATAATTTGGATTTGTACCTTTAAATGGTTATAACTTTTGATTTGTGTGTCGAAACGACAATTAGAATATATCAAACTGAAGTTAACATTGATACCCATATTTCTAATTGATTTGGGAATGGAACTTCATTATTCGAACCTCATTCCATTATTTATATCACCTATCGAGTGTTTAAAGTTTTTGTCCCATATTTTACATTTTCGGTTTTAATCAATATGTTCTAATGAAGATGGTGGAGCCAACCAAGAGTATGTTTAAAACTATTCTAATGAATATTAAAGTAATACAAATAATTTCATGATCCTAAAGATAAAAATGAGAAGAAAAAAATAAGAGGAGTGGGACTATTCATAGTTATTAAAACAAAATATTTGATAATTTGGATTTGTATCTTTAAACGGTTATAACTTTTGACTCGTGTGTCGAAACGAAAATTAGAATATATCAAACCGAAGTTAACATTGATACCCATATTTTTAATTGATTTGGGAATGGAACTTCATTATTCGAACCTAATTCCATCATTTATATCACCTATCGAGTGTTTAAAGTTTGTGTCCCATATTTTGCATTTTCGGTTTTAATCAATATGTTCTAATGAAGATGGTTGAGCCAACCAAGAGTATGTTTAAAAATATTTTAATGAATCTCAAAGAAATACAAATAATTTCATGATCCTAAAGATAAAAATGAGAAGAAAAAAATAAGAGTAGTGGGACGGTTCACAGTTATAAAAACAAAATATTTGATAAATCGGATTTTTACCTTTAAAGGGTCATAACTTTTGACTCGTGTGTCCAAACGACTATTAAAATATATCAAATCGAAGCTCGTACCGATTCCCATTTTCTTATTTCACCAGGCAATGGAACTTCATTATTCGAACCTAAATTCCATCATTTACTTCACTTATGTAGGGTTTAAAGTTATTGTAGTATATTTTTAATAACGGTTTTATTCAATACAGTTGTAATGAATATGGATTAGCCAACGAAGAGTATGTTTAAAACTATTCTAATGAATATAAAGGTAATACAAATAATTTCATGATCGTAAAGATAAAAATGAGAAGAAAAAAATAAGAGGAGTGGGACTGTTCATAGTTATTAAAAGAAAATATTTGATAATTTGGATTTGTACCTTTAAATGGTTATAACTTTTGATTTGTGTGTCGAAACGACAATTAGAATATATCAAACTGAAGTTAACATTGATACCCATATTTCTAATTGATTTGGGAATGGAACTTCATTATTCGAACCTCATTCTATTATTTATATCACCTATCGAGTGTTTAAAGTTTTTGTCCCATATTTTACATTTTCGGTTTTAATCAATATGTTCTAATGAAGATGGTGGAGCCAACCAAGAGTATGTTTAAAACTATTCTAATGAATATTAAAGTAATACAAATAATTTCATGATCCTAAAGATAAAAATGAGAAGAAAAAAATAAGAGGAGTGGGACTATTCATAGTTATTAAAAGAAAATATTTGATAATTTGGATTTGTACCTTTAAACGGTTATAACTTTTGACTCGTGTGTCGAAACGACAATTAGAATATATCAAACCGAAGTTAACATTGATACCCATATTTTTAATTGATTTGGGAATGGAACTTCATTATTCGAACCTAATTCCATCATTTATATCACCTATCGAGTGTTTAAAGTTTGTGTCCCATATTTTGCATTTTCGGTTTTAATCAATATGTTCTAATGAAGATGGTTGAGCCAACCAAGAGTATGTTTAAAAATATTTTAATGAATCTCAAAGAAATACAAATAATTTCATGATCCTAAAGATAAAAATGAGAAGAAAAAAATAAGAGTAGTGGGACGGTTCACAGTTATAAAAACAAAATATTTGATAAATCGGATTTTTACCTTTAAAGGGTCATAACTTTTGACTTGTGTGTCGAAATGACTATTAAAATATATCAAATCGAAGCTCGTACCGATTCACATTTTCTTATTTCACCAGGCAATGGAACTTCATTATTCGAACCTAAATTCCATTATTTACTTCACTTATGTAGGGTTTAAAGTTATTGTAGTATATTTTTAATAACGATTTTATTCAATACAGTTGTAATGAAGATGGATTAGCCAACCAAGAGTATGTTTAAAACTATTCTAATGAATATAAAGGTAATACAAATAATTTCATGATCGTAAAGATAAAAATGAGAAGAAAAAAAATAAGAGGAGTGGGACTGTTCATAGTTATTAAAAGAAAATATTTGATAATTTGGATTTGTACCTTTAAATGGTTATAACTTTTGATTTGTGTGTCGAAACGACAATTAGAATATATCAAACTGAAGTTAACATTGATACCCATATTTCTAATTGATTTGGGAATGGAACTTCATTATTCGAACCTCATTCCATTATTTATATCACCTATCGAGTGTTTAAAGTTTTTGTCCCATATTTTACATTTTCGGTTTTAATCAATATGTTCTAATGAAGATGGTGGAGCCAACCAAGAGTATGTTTAAAACTATTCTAATGAATATTAAAGTAATACAAATAATTTCATGATCCTAAAGATAAAAATGAGAAGAAAAAAATAAGAGGAGTGGGACTATTCATAGTTATTAAAACAAAATATTTGATAATTTGGATTTGTACCTTTAAACGGTTATAACTTTTGACTCGTGTGTCGAAACGACAATTAGAATATATCAAACCGAAGTTAACATTGATACCCATATTTTTAATTGATTTGGGAATGGAACTTCATTATTCGAACCTAATTCCATCATTTATATCACCTATCGAGTGTTTAAAGTTTGTGTCCCATATTTTGCATTTTCGGTTTTAATCAATATGTTCTAATGAAGATGGTTGAGCCAACCAAGAGTATGTTTAAAAATATTTTAATGAATCTCAAAGAAATACAAATAATTTCATGATCCTAAAGATAAAAATGAGAAGAAAAAAATAAGAGTAGTGGGACGGTTCACAGTTATAAAAACAAAATATTTGATAAATCGGATTTTTACCTTTAAAGGGTCATAACTTTTGACTTGTGTGTCGAAATGACTATTAAAATATATCAAATCGAAGCTCGTACCGATTCACATTTTCTTATTTCACCAGGCAATGGAACTTCATTATTCGAACCTAAATTCCATTATTTACTTCACTTATGTAGGGTTTAAAGTTATTGTAGTATATTTTTAATAACGATTTTATTCAATACAGTTGTAATGAAGATGGATTAGCCAACCAAGAGTATGTTTAAAACTATTCTAATGAATATAAAGGTAATACAAATAATTTCATGATCGTAAAGATAAAAATGAGAAGAAAAAAAATAAGAGGAGTGGGACTGTTCATAGTTATTAAAAGAAAATATTTGATAATTTGGATTTGTACCTTTAAATGGTTATAACTTTTTATTTGTGTGTCGAAACGACAATTAGAATATATCAAACTGAAGTTAACATTGATACCCATATTTCTAATTGATTTGGGAATGGAACTTCATTATTCGAACCTCATTCCATTATTTATATCACCTATCGAGTGTTTAAAGTTTTTGTCCCATATTTTACATTTTCGGTTTTAATCAATATGTTCTAATGAAGATGGTGGAGCCAACCAAGAGTATGTTTAAAACTATTCTAATGAATATTAAAGTAATACAAATAATTTCATGATCCTAAAGATAAAAATGAGAAGAAAAAAATAAGAGGAGTGGGACTATTCATAGTTATTAAAACAAAATATTTGATAATTTGGATTTGTACCTTTAAACGGTTATAACTTTTGACTCGTGTGTCGAAACGACAATTAGAATATATCAAACCGAAGTTAACATTGATACCCATATTTTTAATTGATTTGGGAATGGAACTTCATTATTCGAACCTAATTCCATCATTTATATCACCTATCGAGTGTTTAAAGTTTGTGTCCCATATTTTGCATTTTCGGTTTTAATCAATATGTTCTAATGAAGATGGTTGAGCCAACCAAGAGTATGTTTAAAAATATTTTAATGAATCTCAAAGAAATACAAATAATTTCATGATCCTAAAGATAAAAATGAGAAGAAAAAAATAAGAGTAGTGGGACGGTTCACAGTTATAAAAACAAAATATTTGATAAATCGGATTTTTACCTTTAAAGGGTCATAACTTTTGACTCGTGTGTCCAAACGACTATTAAAATATATCAAATCGAAGCTCGTACCGATTCCCATTTTCTTATTTCACCAGGCAATGGAACTTCATTATTCGAACCTAAATTCCATCATTTACTTCACTTATGTAGGGTTTATAGTTATTGTAGTATATTTTTAATAACGGTTTTATTCAATACAGTTGTAATGAAGATGGATTAGCCAACCAAGAGTATGTTTAAAACTATTCTAATGAATATAAAAGTAATACAAATAATTTCATGATGGTAAAGATAAAAATTAGAAGAAAAAAATAAGAGGAGTGGGACTATTCATATTTATTAAAACAAAATATTTGCAATTTGGATTTGTACCTTTAAACGGTTATAACTTTTGACTCGTGTGTCGAAACGACAATTAGAATATATCAAACCGAAGTTAACATTGATACCAATATTTTTAATTGATTTGGGAATGGAACTTCATTATTCGAACCTAATTCCATCATTTATATCACCTATCGAGTGTTTAAAGTTTGTGTCCCATATTTTGCATTTTCGGTTTTAATCAATATGTTCTAATGAAGATGGTTGAGCCACACAAGAGTATGTTTAAAAATATTTTAATGAATCTCAAAGAACTACAAATAATTTCATGATCCTAAAGATAAAAATGAGAAGAAAAAAATAAGAGTAGTGGGACTCTTCACAATTATTAAAACAAAATATTTGATAAATCTGATTTTTACCTTTAAAGGGTCATAACTTTTGACTTGTGTGTCGAAATGACTATTAAAATATATCAAATCGAAGCTCGTACCGATTCCCATTTTCTTATTTCACCAGGCAATGGAACTTCATTATTCGAACCTAAATTCCATCATTTACTTCACTTATGTAGGGTTTAAAGTTATTGTAGTATATTTTTAATAACGGTTTTATTCAATATAGTTGTAATGAAGATGGATTAGCCAACCAAGAGTATGTTTAAAACTATTCTAATGAATATAAAGGTAATACAAATAATTTCATGATCGTAAAGATAAAAATGAGAAGAAAAAAATAAGAGGAGTGGGACTATTTATAGTTATTAAAAGAAAATATTTGATAATTTGGATTTGTACCTTTAAACGGTTATAACTTTTGACTTGTGTGTCGAAACGACAATTAGAATACATCAAACTGAAGTTAACATTGATACCCATATTTCTAATTGATTTGGGAATGGAACTTCATTATTCGAACCTCATTCCATTATTTATATCACCTATCGAGTGTTTAAAGTTTTTGTCCCATATTTTACATTTTCGGTTTTAATCAATATGTTCTAATGAAGATGGTGGAGCCAACCAAGAGTATGTTTAAAACTATTCTAATGAATATTAAAGTAATACAAATAATTTCATGATCCTAAAGATAAAAATGAGAAGAAAAAAATAAGAGGAGTGGGACTATTCATATTTATTAAAACAAAATATTTGCAATTTGGATTTGTACCTTTAAACGGTTATAACTTTTGACTCGTGTGTCGAAACGACAATTAGAATATATCAAACCGAAGTTAAAATTGATACCCATATTTTTAATTGATTTGGGAATGGAACTTCATTATTCGATCCTAATTCCATCATTTATATCACCTATCGAGTGTTTAAAGTTTGTGTCCCATATTTTGCATTTTCGGTTTTAATCAATATGTTCTAATGAAGATGGTTGAGCCAACCAAGAGTATGTTTAAAAATATTTTAATGAGTCTCAAAGAAATACAAATAATTTCATGATCCTAATGATAAAAATGAGAAGAAAAAAATAAGAGTAGTGGGACGGTTCACAGTTATAAAAACAAAATATTTGATAAATCGGATTTTTACCTTTAAAGGGTCATAACTTTTGACTTGTGTGTCGAAATGACTATTAAAATATATCAAATCGAAGCTCATACCGATTCCCATTTTCTTATTTCACCAAGCAATGGAACTTCATTATTCGAACCTAAATTCCATCATTTACTTCACTTATGTAGGGTTTAAAGTTATTGTAGTATATTTTTAATAACGGTTTTATTCAATACAGTTGTAATGAAGATGGATTAGCCAACCAAGAGTATATTTAAAACTATTCTAATGAATATAAAGGTAATACAAATAATTTCATGATCGTAAAGATAAAAATGAGAAGAAAAAAAAAAAGAGGAGTGGGACTATTCATAGTTATTAAAAGAAAATATTTGATAATTTGGATTTGTACCTTTAAATGGTTATAACTTTTGACTTGTGTGTCGAAACGACAATTAGAATATATCAAACTGAAGTTAACATTGATACCCATATTACTAATTGATTTGGGAATGGAACTTCATTATTCGAACCTCATTCCATTATTTATATCACCTATCGAGTGTTTAAAGTTTTTGTCCCATATTTTACATATTCGGTTTTAATCAATATGTTCTAATGAAGATGGTGGAGCCAACCAAGAGTATGTTTAAAACTATTCTAATGAATATTAAAGTAATACAAATAATTTCATGATCCTAAAGATAAAAATGAGAAGAAAAAATAAGAGGAGTGGGACTATTCATAGTTATTAAAACAAAATATTTGATAATTTGGATTTGTACCTTTAAACGGTTATAACTTTTGACTCGTGTGTCGAAACGACAATTAGAATATATCAAACCGAAGTTAACATTGATACCCATATTTTTAATTGATTTGGGAATGGAACTTCATTATTCGAACCTAATTCCATCATTTATATCACCTATCGAGTGTTTAAAGTTTGTGTCCCATATTTTGCATTTTCGGTTTTAATCAATATGTTCTAATGAAGATGGTTGAGCCAACCAAGAGTATGTTTAAAAATATTTTAATGAATCTCAAAGAAATACAAATAATTTCATGATCCTAAAGATAAAAATGAGAAGAAAAAAATAAGAGTAGTGGGACGGTTCACAGTTATAAAAACAAAATATTTGATAAATCGGATTTTTACCTTTAAAGGGTCATAACTTTTGACTTGTGTGTCGAAATGACTATTAAAATATATCAAATCGAAGCTCGTACCGATTCCCATTTTCTTATTTCACCAGGCAATGGAACTTCATTATTCGAACCTAAATTCCATCATTTACTTCACTTATGTAGGGTTTAAAGTTATTGTAGTATATTTTTAATAACGGTTTTATTCAATACAGTTGTAATGAAGATGGATTAGCCAACCAAGAGTATGTTTAAAACTATTCTAATGAATATAAAGGTAATACAAATAATTTCATGATCGTAAAGATAAAAATGAGAAGAAAAAAAATAAGAGGAGTGGGACTATTCATAGTTATTAAAAGAAAATATTTGATAATTTGGATTTGTACCTTTAAATGGTTATAACTTTTGACTTGTGTGTCGAAACCACAATTAGAATATATCAAACTGAAGTTAACATTGATACCCATATTTCTAATTGATTTGGGAATGGAACTTAATTATTCGAACCTCATTCAATTATTTATATCACCTATCGAGTGTTTAAAGTTTTTGTCCCATATTTTACATTTTCGGTTTTAATCAATATGTTCTAATGAAGATGGTGGTGCCAACCAAGAGTATGTTTAAAACTATTCTAATGAATATTAAAGTAATACAAATAATTTCATGATCCTAAAGATAAAAATTAGAAGAAAAAAATAAGAGGAGTGGGACTATTCATAGTTATTAAAACAAAATATTTGATAATTTGGATTTGTACCTTTAAACGGTTATAACTTTTGACTCGTGTGTCGAAACGACAATTAGAATATATCAAACCAAAGTTAATATTTATACCCATATTTTTAATTGATTTGGGAATGGAACTTCATTATTCGAACCTAATTCCATCATTTATATCACCTATCGAGTGTTTAAAATTTTGTCCCATATTTTGCATTTTCGGTTTTAATCAATATGTTCTAATGAAGATGGTTGAGCCAACCAAGAGTATGCTTAAAAATATTTTAATGAATGTCAAAGAAACAAAAAAATTTCATGATCCTAAAGATTAAAATGAGAAGAAAAAAATAAGAGGAGTGGGACTATTCATAGTTATTAAAACAAAATATTTGATAATTTGGATTTGTACCTTTAAACGGTTATAACTTTTGACTCGTGTGTCGAAAAGACAATTAGAATATATCAAACCGAAGTTAACATTGATAACCATATTTTTCATTGATTTGGGAATGGAACTTCATTATTCGAACCTAATTCCATCATTTATATCACCTATAGAGTGTTTAAAGTATTTGTCCCATATTTTGCATTTTCGGTTTTAATCAATATGTTCTAATGAAGATGGTTGAGCCAACCAAGAGTATGTTTAAAAATATTTTAATGAATCTCTAAGAAATACAAATAATTTCATTATAATATAGATAAAAATGAGAAGAAAAAAATTAAGAGTAGTGGGGTTGTTCACAGTTATAAAAACAAAATATTTGATAAATCGGATTTTTACCTTTAAAGGGTCATAACTTTTGACTTGTGTGTCGAAATGACTATTAAAATATATCAAATCGAAGCTCATACCGATTCCCATTTTCTTATTTCACCAAGCAATGGAACTTCATTATTCGAACCTAAATTCCATCATTTACTTCACTTATGTAGGGTTTAAAGTTATTGTAGTATATTTTTAATAACGGTTTTATTCAATATAGTTGTAATGAAGATGGATTAGCCAACCAAGAGTATGTTTAAAACTATTCTAATGAATATAAAGGTAATACAAATAATTTCATGATCGTAAAGATAAAAATGAGAAGAAAAAAATAAGAGGAGTGGGACTATTTATAGTTATTAAAAGAAAATATTTGATAATTTGGATTTGTACCTTTAAACGGTTATAACTTTTGACTTGTGTGTCGAAACGACAATTAGAATACATCAAACTGAAGTTAACATTGATACACATATTTCTAATTGATTTGGGAATGGAACTTCATTATTCGAACCTCATTCCATTATTTATATCACCTATCGAGTGTTTAAAGTTTTTGTCCCATATTTTACATTTTCGGTTTTAATCAATATGTTCTAATGAAGATTGTGGAGCCAACCAAGAGTATGTTTAAAACTATTCTAATGAATATTAAAGTAATACAAATAATTTCATGATCCTAAAGATAAAAATGAGTAGAAAAAAATAAGAGGAGTGGGACTATTCATATTTATTAAAACAAAATATTTGCAATTTGGATTTGTACCTTTAAACGGTTATAACTTTTGACTCGTGTGTCGAAACGACAATTAGAATATATCAAACCGAAGTTAACATTGATACCCATATTTTTAATTGATTTGGGAATGGAACTTCATTATTCGAACCTAATTCCATCATTTATATCACCTATCGAGTGTTTAAAGTTTGTGTCCCATATTTTGCATTTTCGGTTTTAATCAATATGTTCTAATGAAGATGGTTGAGCCAACCAAGAGTATGTTTAAAAATATTTTAATGAATCTCAAAGAAATACAAATACTTTCATGATCCTAAAGATAAAAATGAGAAGAAAAAAATAAGAGTAGTGGGACGGTTCACAGTTATAAAAACAAAATATTTGATAAATCGGATTTTTACCTTTAAAGGGTCATAACTTTTGACTTGTGTGTCGAAATGACTATTAAAATATATCAAATCGAAGCTCGTACCGATTCCCATTTTCTTATTTCACCATGCAATGGAACTTCATTATTCGAACCTAAATTCCATCATTTACTTCACTTATGTAGGGTTTAAAGTTATTGTAGTATATTTTTAATAACGGTTTTATTCAATACAGTTGTAATGAAGATGGATTAGCCAACCAAGAGTATGTTTAAAACTATTCTAATGAATATAAAGGTAATACAAATAATTTCATGATCGTAAAGATAAAAATGAGAAGAAAAAAAAAAGAGGAGTGGGACTATTCATAGCTATTAAAAGAAAATATTTGATAATTTGGATTTGTACCTTTAAATGGTTATAACTTTTGACTTGTGTGTCGAAACGACAATTAGAATAGATCAAACTGAAGTTAACATTGATACCCATATTTCTAATTGATTTGGGAATGGAACTTCATTATTCGAACCTCATTCCATTATTTATATCACCTATCGAGTGTTTAATGTTTTTGTCCCATATTTTAAATTTTCGGTTTTAATCAATATGTTCTAATGAAGATGGTGGAGCCAACCAAGAGTATGTTTAAAACTATTCTCATGAATATTAAAGTAATACAAATAATTTCATGATCCTAAAGATAAAAATGAGAAGAAAAAAATAAGAGGAGTGGGACTATTCATATTTATTAAAACAAAATATTTGCAATTTGGATTTGTACCTTTAAACGGTTATAACTTTTGACTCGTGTGTGGAAACGACAATTAGAATATATCAAACCGAAGTTAACATTGATACCCATATTTTTAATTGATTTGGGAATGGAACTTCATTATTCGAACCTAATTCCATCATTTATATCACCTATCGAGTGTTTAAAGTTTGTGTCCCATATTTTGCATTTTCGATTTTAATCAATATGTTCTAATGAAGATGGTTGAGCCAACCAAGAGTATGTTTAAAAATATTTTAATGAATCTCAAAGAAATACAAATAATTTCATGATCCTAAAGATAAAAATGAGAAGAAAAAAATAAGAGTAGTGGGACTGTTCACAGTTATTAAAACAAAATATTTGATAAATCTGATTTTTCCCTTTAAAGGGTCATAACTTTTGACTTGTGTGTCGAAATGACTATTAAAATATATCAAATCGAAGCTCGTACCGATTCCCATTTTCTTATTTCACCAGGCAATGGAACTTCATTATTCGAACCTAAATTCCATCATTTACTTCACTTATGTAGGGTTTAAAGTTATTGTAGTATATTTTTAATAACGGTTTTATTCAATATAGTTGTAATGAAGATGGATTAGCCAACCAAGAGTATGTTTAAAACTATTCTAATGAATATAAATGTAATACAAATAATTTCATGATCGTAAAGATAAAAAGGAGAAGAAAAAAATAAGAGGAGTGGGACTATTTATAGTTATTAAAAGCAAATATTTGATAATTTGGATTTGTACCTTTAGACGGTTATAACTTTTGACTTGTGTGTCGAAACGACAATTAGAATACATCAAACTGAAGTTAACATTGATACCCATATTTCTAATTGATTTGGGAATGGAACTTCATTATTCGAACCTCATTCCATTATTTATATCACCTATCGAGTGTTTAAAGTTTTTGTCCCATATTTTACATTTTCGGTTTTAATCAATATGTTCTAATGAAGATTGTGGAGCCAACCAAGAGTATGTTTAAAACTATTCTAATGAATATTAAAGTAATACAAATAATTTCATGATCCTAAAGATAAAAATGAGAAGAAAAAAATAAGAGGAGTGGGACTATTCATAGTTATTAAAACAAAATATTTGATAATTTGGATTTGTATCTTTAAACGGTTATAACTTTTGACTCGTGTGTCGAAACGACAATTAGAATATATCAAACCGAAGTTAACATTGATACCCATATTTTTAATTGATTTGGGAATGGAACTTCATTATTCGAACCTAATTCCATCATTTATATCACCTATCGAGTGTTTAAAGTTTGTGTCCCATATTTTGCATTTTCGGTTTTAATCAATATGTTCTAATGAAGATGGTTGAGCCAACCAAGAGTATGTTTAAAAATATTTTAATGAATCTCAAAGAAATACAAATACTTTCATGATCCTAAAGATAAAAATGAGAAGAAAAAAATAAGAGTAGTGGGACGGTTCACAGTTATAAAAACAAAATATTTGATAAATCGGATTTTTACCTTTAAAGGGTCATAACTTTTGACTTGTGTGTCGAAATGACTATTAAAATATATCAAATCGAAGCTCGTACCGATTCCCACTTTCTTATTTCACCAATCAATGGAACTTCATTATTCGAACCTAAATTCCATCATTTACTTCACTTATGTAGGGTTTAAAGTTATTGTAGTATATTTTTAATAACGGTTTTATTCAATACAGTTGTAATGAAGATGGATTAGCCAACCAAGAGTATGTTTAAAACTATTCTAATGAATATAAAGGTAATACAAATAATTTCATGATCGTAAAGGTAAAAATGAGAAGAAAAAAAAAAAGAGGAGTGGGACTATTCATAGCTATTAAAAGAAAATATTTGATAATTTGGATTTGTACCTTTAAATGGTTATAACTTTTGACTTGTGTGTCGAAACGACAATTAGAATAGATCAAACTGAAGTTAACATTGATACCCATATTTCTAATTGATTTGGGAATGGAACTTCATTATTCGAACCTCATTCCATTATTTATATCACCTATCGAGTGTTTAATGTTTTTGTCCCATATTTTACATTTTCGGTTTTAATCAATATGTTCTAATGAAGATGGTGGAGCCAACCAAGAGTATGTTTAAAACTATTCTCATGAATATTAAAGTAATACAAATAATTTCATGATCCTAAAGATAAAAATGAGAAGAAAAAAATAAGAGGAGTGGGACTATTCATATTTATTAAAACAAAATATTTGCAATTTGGATTTGTACCTTTAAACGGTTATAACTTTTGACTCGTGTGTGGAAACGACAATTAGAATATATCAAACCGAAGTTAACATTGATACCCATATTTTTAATTGATGTGGGAATGGAACTTCATTATTCGAACCTAATTCCATCATTTATATCACCTATCGAGTGTTTAAAGTTTGTGTCCCATATTTTGCATTTTCGATTTTAATCAATATGTTCTAATGAAGATGGTTGAGCCAACCAAGAGTATGTTTAAAAATATTTTAATGAATCTCAAAGAAATACAAATAATTTCATGATCCTAAAGATAAAAATGAGAAGAAAAAAATAAGAGTAGTAGGACTGTTCACAGTTATTGAAACAAAATATTTGATAAATCTGATTTTTCCCTTTAAAGGGTCATAACTTTTGACTTGTGTGTCGAAATGACTATTAAAATATATCAAATCGAAGCTCGTACCGATTCCCATTTTCTTATTTCACCAGGCAATGGAACTTCATTATTCGAACCTAAATTCCATCATTTACTTCACTTATGTAGGGTTTAAAGTTATTGTAGTATATTTTTAATAACGGTTTTATTCAATATAGTTGTAATGAAGATGGATTAGCCAACCAAGAGTATGTTTAAAACTATTCTAATGAATATAAATGTAATACAAATAATTTCATGATCGTAAAGATAAAAAGGAGAAGAAAAAAATAAGAAGAGTGGGACTATTTATAGTTATTAAAAGCAAATATTTGATAATTTGGATTTGTACCTTTAAACGGTTATAACTTTTGACTTGTGTGTCGAAACGACAATTAGAATACATCAAACTGAAGTTAACATTGATACCCATATTTCTAATTGATTTGGGAATGGAACTTCATTATTCGAACCTCATTCCATTATTTATATCACCTATCGAGTGTTTAAAGTTTTTGTCCCATATTTTACATTTTCGGTTTTAATCAATATGTTCTAATGAAGATTGTGGAGCCAACCAAGAGTATGTTTAAAACTATTCTAATGAATATTAAAGTAATACAAATAATTTCATGATCCTAAAGATAAAAATGAGTAGAAAAAAATAAGAGGAGTGGGACTATTAATATTTATTAAAACAAAATATTTGCAATTTGGATTTGTACCTTTAAACGGTTATAACTTTTGACTCGTGTGTCGAAACGACAATTAGAATATATCAAACCGAAGTTAACATTGATACCCATATTTTTAATTGATTTGGGAATGGAACTTCATTATTCGAACCTAATTCCATCATTTATATCACCTATCGAGTGTTTAAAGTTTGTGTCCCATATTTTGCATTTTCGGTTTTAATCAATATGTTCTAATGAAGATGGTTGAGCCAACCAAGAGTATGTTTAAAAATATTTTAATGAATCTCAAAGAAATACAAATACTTTCATGATCCTACAGATAAAAATGAGAAGAAAAAAATAAGAGTAGTGGGACGGTTCACAGTTATAAAAACAAAATATTTGATAAATCGGATTTTTACCTTTAAAGGGTCATAACTTTTGACTTGTGTGTCGAAATGACTATTAAAATATATCAAATCGAAGCTCGTACCGATTCCCACTTTCTTTTTTCACCAATCAATGGAACTTCATTATTCGAACCTAAATTCCATCATTTACTTCACTTATGTAGGGTTTAAAGTTATTGTAGTATATTTCTAATAACGGTTTTATTCAATACAGTTGTAATGAAGATGGATTAGCCAACCAAGAGTATGTTTAAAACTATTCTAATGAATATAAAGGTAATACAAATAATTTCATGATCGTAAAGGTAAAAATGAGAAGAAAAAAAAAAAGAGGAGTGGGACTATTCATAGCTATTAAAAGAAAATATTTGATAATTTGGATTTGTACCTTTAAATGGTTATAACTTTTGACTTGTGTGTCGAAACGACAATTAGAATAGATCAAACTGAAGTTAACATTGATACCCATATTTCTAATTGATTTGGGAATGGAACTTCATTATTCGAACCTCATTCCATTATTTATATCACCTATCGAGTGTTTAATGTTTTTGTCCCATATTTTACATTTTCGGTTTTAATCAATATGTTCTAATGAAGATGGTGGAGCCAACCAAGAGTATGTTTAAAACTATTCTCATGAATATTAAAGTAATACAAATAATTTCATGATCCTAAAGATAAAAATGAAAAGAAAAAAATAAGAGGAGTGGGACTATTCATATTTATTAAAACAAAATATTTGCAATTTGGATTTGTACCTTTAAACGGTTATAACTTTTGACTCGTGTGTGGAAACGACAATTAGAATATATCAAACCGAAGTTAACATTGATACCCATATTTTTAATTGATGTGGGAATGGAACTTCATTATTCGAACCTAATTCCATCATTTATATCACCTATCGAGTGTTTAAAGTTTGTTTCCCATATTTTGCATTTTCGATTTTAATCAATATGTTCTAATGAAGATGGTTGAGCCAACCAAGAGTATGTTTAAAAATATTTTAATGAATCTCAAAGAAATACAAATAATTTCATGATCCTAAAGATAAAAATGAGAAGAAAAAAATAAGAGTAGTGAGACTGTTCACAGTTATTAAAACAAAATATTTGATAAATCTGATTTTTCCCTTTAAAGGGTCATAACTTTTGACTTGTGTTTCGAAATGACTATTAAAATATATCAAATCGAAGCTCGTACCGATTCCCATTTTCTTATTTCACCAGGCAATGGAACTTCATTATTCGAACCTAAATTCCATCATTTACTTCACTTATGTAGGGTTTAAAGTTATTGTAGTATATTTTTAATAACGGTTTTATTCAATATAGTTGTAATGAAGATGGATTAGCCAACCAAGAGTATGTTTAAAACTATTCTAATGAATATAAATGTAATACAAATAATTTCATGATCGTAAAGATAAAAAGGAGAAGAAAAAAATAAGAGGAGTGGGACTATTTATAGTTATTAAAAGCAAATATTTGATAATTTGGATTTGTACCTTTAAACGGTTATAACTTTTGACTTGTGTGTCGAAACGACAATTAGAATACATCAAACTGAAGTTAACATTGATACCCATATTTCTAATTGATTTGGGAATGGAACTTCATTATTCGAACCTCATTCCATTATTTATATCACCTATCGAGTGTTTAAAGTTTTTGTCCCATATTTTACATTTTCGGTTTTAATCAATATGTTCTAATGAAGATTGTGGAGCCAACCAAGAGTATGTTTAAAACTATTCTAATGAATATTAAAGTAATACAAATAATTTCATGATCCTAAAGATAAAAATGAGTAGAAAAAAATAAGAGGAGTGGGACTATTAATATTTATTAAAACAAAATATTTGCAATTTGGATTTGTACCTTTAAACGGTTATAACTTTTGACTCGTGTGTCGAAACGACAATTAGAATATATCAAACCGAAGTTAACATTGATACCCATATTTTTAATTGATTTGGGAATGGAACTTCATTATTCGAACCTAGTTCCATCATTTATATCACCTATCGAGTGTTTAAAGTTTGTGTCCCATATTTTACATTTTCGGTTTTAATCAATATGTTCTAATGAAGATGGTGGAGCCAACCAAGAGTATGTTTAAAACTATTCTAATGAATATTAAAGTAATACAAATAATTTCATGATCCTAAAGATAAAAATGAGAAGAAAAAAATAAGAGGAGTGGGACTATTCATAGTTATTAAAACAAAATATTTGATAATTTGGATTTGTATCTTTAAACGGTTATAACTTTTGACTCGTGTGTCGAAACGACAATTAGAATATATCAAACCGAAGTTAACATTGATACCCATATTTTTAATTGATTTGGGAATGGAACTTCATTATTCGAACCTAGTTCCATCATTTATATCACCTATCGAGTGTTTAAAGTTTGTGTCCCATATTTTACATTTTCGGTTTTAATCAATATGTTCTAATGAAGATGGTGGAGCCAACCAAGAGTATGTTTAAAACTATTCTAATGAATATTAAAGTAATACAAATAATTTCATGATCCTAAAGATAAAAATGAGAAGAAAAAAATAAGAGGAGTGGGACTATTCATAGTTATTAAAACAAAATATTTGATAATTTGGATTTGTATCTTTAAACGGTTATAACTTTTGACTCGTGTGTCGAAACGACAATTAGAATATATCAAACCGAAGTTAACATTGATACCCATATTTTTAATTGATTTGGGAATGGAACTTCATTATTCGAACCTAATTCCATCATTTATATCACCTATCGAGTGTTTAAAGTTTGTGTCCCATATTTTGCTTTTTCGGTTTTAATCAATATGTTCTAATGAAGATGGTTGAGCCAACCAAGAGTATGTTTAAAAATATTTTAATGAATCTCAAAGAAATACAAATACTTTCATGATCCTAAAGATAAAAATGAGAAGAAAAAAATAAGAGTAGTGGGACGGTTCACAGTTATAAAAACAAAATATTTGATAAATCGGATTTTTACCTTTAAAGGGTCATAACTTTTGACTTGTGTGTCGAAATGACTATTAAAATATATCAAATCGAAGCTCGTACCGATTCCCACTTTCTTATTTCACCAATCAATGGAACTTCATTATTCGAACCTAAATTCCATCATTTACTTCACTTATGTAGGGTTTAAAGTTATTGTAGTATATTTTTAATAACGGTTTTATTCAATACAGTTGTAATGAAGATGGATTAGCCAACCAAGAGTATGTTTAAAACTATTCTAATGAATATAAAGGTAATACAAATAATTTCATGATCGTAAAGGTAAAAATGAGAAGAAAAAAAAAAAGAGGAGTGGGACTATTCATAGCTATTAAAAGAAAATATTTGATAATTTGGATTTGTACCTTTAAATGGTTATAACTTTTGACTTGTGTGTCGAAACGACAATTAGAATAGATCAAACTGAAGTTAACATTGATACCCATATTTCTAATTGATTTGGGAATGGAACTTCATTATTCGAACCTCATTCCATTATTTATATCACCTATCGAGTGTTTAATGTTTTTGTCCCATATTTTACATTTTCGGTTTTAATCAATATGTTCTAATGAAGATGGTGGAGCCAACCAAGAGTATGTTTAAAACTATTCTCATGAATATTAAAGTAATACAAATAATTTCATGATCCTAAAGATAAAAATGAGAAGAAAAAAATAAGAGGAGTGGGACTATTCATATTTATTAAAACAAAATATTTGCAATTTGGATTTGTACCTTTAAACGGTTATAACTTTTGACTCGTGTGTGGAAACGACAATTAGAATATATCAAACCGAAGTTAACATTGATACCCATATTTTTAATTGATGTGGGAATGGAACTTCATTATTCGAACCTAATTCCATCATTTATATCACCTATCGAGTGTTTAAAGTTTGTTTCCCATATTTTGCATTTTCGATTTTAATCAATATGTTCTAATGAAGATGGTTGAGCCAACCAAGAGTATGTTTAAAAATATTTTAATGAATCTCAAAGAAATACAAATAATTTCATGATCCTAAAGATAAAAATGAGAAGAAAAAAATAAGAGTAGTGGGACTGTTCACAGTTATTAAAACAAAATATTTGATAAATCTGATTTTTCCCTTTAAAGGGTCATAACTTTTGACTTGTGTGTCGAAATGACTATTAAAATATATCAAATCGAAGCTCGTACCGATTCCCATTTTCTTATTTCACCAGGCAATGGAACTTCATTATTCGAACCTAAATTCCATCATTTATATCACCTATCGAGTGTTTAAAGTTTGTGTCCCATATTTTACATTTTCGGTTTTAATCAATATGTTCTAATGAAGATGGTGGAGCCAACCAAGAGTATGTTTAAAACTATTCTCATGAATATTAAAGTAATACAAATAATTTCATGATCCTAAAGATAAAAATGAGAAGAAAAAAATAAGAGGAGTGGGACTATTCATATTTATTAAAACAAAATATTTGCAATTTGGATTTGTACCTTTAAACGGTTATAACTTTTGACTCGTGTGTGGAAACGACAATTAGAATATATCAAACCGAAGTTAACATTGATACCCATATTTTTAATTGATGTGGGAATGGAACTTCATTATTCGAACCTAATTCCATCATTTATATCACCTATCGAGTGTTTAAAGTTTGTGTCCCATATTTTGCATTTTCGATTTTAATCAATATGTTCTAATGAAGATGGTTGAGCCAACCAAGAGTATGTTTAAAAATATTTTAATGAATCTCAAAGAAATACAAATAATTTCATGATCCTAAAGATAAAAATGAGAAGAAAAAAATAAGAGTAGTAGGACTGTTCACAGTTATTGAAACAAAATATTTGATAAATCTGATTTTTCCCTTTAAAGGGTCATAACTTTTGACTTGTGTGTCGAAATGACTATTAAAATATATCAAATCGAAGCTCGTACCGATTCCCATTTTCTTATTTCACCAGGCAATGGAACTTCATTATTCGAACCTAAATTCCATCATTTACTTCACTTATGTAGGGTTTAAAGTTATTGTAGTATATTTTTAATAACGGTTTTATTCAATATAGTTGTAATGAAGATGGATTAGCCAACCAAGAGTATGTTTAAAACTATTCTAATGAATATAAATGTAATACAAATAATTTCATGATCGTAAAGATAAAAAGGAGAAGAAAAAAATAAGAAGAGTGGGACTATTTATAGTTATTAAAAGCAAATATTTGATAATTTGGATTTGTACCTTTAAACGGTTATAACTTTTGACTTGTGTGTCGAAACGACAATTAGAATACATCAAACTGAAGTTAACATTGATACCCATATTTCTAATTGATTTGGGAATGGAACTTCATTATTCGAACCTCATTCCATTATTTATATCACCTATCGAGTGTTTAAAGTTTTTGTCCCATATTTTACATTTTCGGTTTTAATCAATATGTTCTAATGAAGATTGTGGAGCCAACCAAGAGTATGTTTAAAACTATTCTAATGAATATTAAAGTAATACAAATAATTTCATGATCCTAAAGATAAAAATGAGTAGAAAAAAATAAGAGGAGTGGGACTATTAATATTTATTAAAACAAAATATTTGCAATTTGGATTTGTACCTTTAAACGGTTATAACTTTTGACTCGTGTGTCGAAACGACAATTAGAATATATCAAACCGAAGTTAACATTGATACCCATATTTTTAATTGATTTGGGAATGGAACTTCATTATTCGAACCTAATTCCATCATTTATATCACCTATCGAGTGTTTAAAGTTTGTGTCCCATATTTTGCATTTTCGGTTTTAATCAATATGTTCTAATGAAGATGGTTGAGCCAACCAAGAGTATGTTTAAAAATATTTTAATGAATCTCAAAGAAATACAAATACTTTCATGATCCTACAGATAAAAATGAGAAGAAAAAAATAAGAGTAGTGGGACGGTTCACAGTTATAAAAACAAAATATTTGATAAATCGGATTTTTACCTTTAAAGGGTCATAACTTTTGACTTGTGTGTCGAAATGACTATTAAAATATATCAAATCGAAGCTCGTACCGATTCCCACTTTCTTTTTTCACCAATCAATGGAACTTCATTATTCGAACCTAAATTCCATCATTTACTTCACTTATGTAGGGTTTAAAGTTATTGTAGTATATTTCTAATAACGGTTTTATTCAATACAGTTGTAATGAAGATGGATTAGCCAACCAAGAGTATGTTTAAAACTATTCTAATGAATATAAAGGTAATACAAATAATTTCATGATCGTAAAGGTAAAAATGAGAAGAAAAAAAAAAAAGAGGAGTGGGACTATTCATAGCTATTAAAAGAAAATATTTGATAATTTGGATTTGTACCTTTAAATGGTTATAACTTTTGACTTGTGTGTCGAAACGACAATTAGAATAGATCAAACTGAAGTTAACATTGATACCCATATTTCTAATTGATTTGGGAATGGAACTTCATTATTCGAACCTCATTCCATTATTTATATCACCTATCGAGTGTTTAATGTTTTTGTCCCATATTTTACATTTTCGGTTTTAATCAATATGTTCTAATGAAGATGGTGGAGCCAACCAAGAGTATGTTTAAAACTATTCTCATGAATATTAAAGTAATACAAATAATTTCATGATCCTAAAGATAAAAATGAAAAGAAAAAAATAAGAGGAGTGGGACTATTCATATTTATTAAAACAAAATATTTGCAATTTGGATTTGTACCTTTAAACGGTTATAACTTTTGACTCGTGTGTGGAAACGACAATTAGAATATATCAAACCGAAGTTAACATTGATACCCATATTTTTAATTGATGTGGGAATGGAACTTCATTATTCGAACCTAATTCCATCATTTATATCACCTATCGAGTGTTTAAAGTTTGTTTCCCATATTTTGCATTTTCGATTTTAATCAATATGTTCTAATGAAGATGGTTGAGCCAACCAAGAGTATGTTTAAAAATATTTTAATGAATCTCAAAGAAATACAAATAATTTCATGATCCTAAAGATAAAAATGAGAAGAAAAAAATAAGAGTAGTGAGACTGTTCACAGTTATTAAAACAAAATATTTGATAAATCTGATTTTTCCCTTTAAAGGGTCATAACTTTTGACTTGTGTTTCGAAATGACTATTAAAATATATCAAATCGAAGCTCGTACCGATTCCCATTTTCTTATTTCACCAGGCAATGGAACTTCATTATTCGAACCTAAATTCCATCATTTACTTCACTTATGTAGGGTTTAAAGTTATTGTAGTATATTTTTAATAACGGTTTTATTCAATATAGTTGTAATGAAGATGGATTAGCCAACCAAGAGTATGTTTAAAACTATTCTAATGAATATAAATGTAATACAAATAATTTCATGATCGTAAAGATAAAAAGGAGAAGAAAAAAATAAGAGGAGTGGGACTATTTATAGTTATTAAAAGCAAATATTTGATAATTTGGATTTGTACCTTTAAACGGTTATAACTTTTGACTTGTGTGTCGAAACGACAATTAGAATACATCAAACTGAAGTTAACATTGATACCCATATTTCTAATTGATTTGGGAATGGAACTTCATTATTCGAACCTCATTCCATTATTTATATCACCTATCGAGTGTTTAAAGTTTTTGTCCCATATTTTACATTTTCGGTTTTAATCAATATGTTCTAATGAAGATTGTGGAGCCAACCAAGAGTATGTTTAAAACTATTCTAATGAATATTAAAGTAATACAAATAATTTCATGATCCTAAAGATAAAAATGAGTAGAAAAAAATAAGAGGAGTGGGACTATTAATATTTATTAAAACAAAATATTTGCAATTTGGATTTGTACCTTTAAACGGTTATAACTTTTGACTCGTGTGTCGAAACGACAATTAGAATATATCAAACCGAAGTTAACATTGATACCCATATTTTTAATTGATTTGGGAATGGAACTTCATTATTCGAACCTAGTTCCATCATTTATATCACCTATCGAGTGTTTAAAGTTTGTGTCCCATATTTTACATTTTCGGTTTTAATCAATATGTTCTAATGAAGATGGTGGAGCCAACCAAGAGTATGTTTAAAACTATTCTAATGAATATTAAAGTAATACAAATAATTTCATGATCCTAAAGATAAAAATGAGAAGAAAAAAATAAGAGGAGTGGGACTATTCATAGTTATTAAAACAAAATATTTGATAATTTGGATTTGTATCTTTAAACGGTTATAACTTTTGACTCGTGTGTCGAAACGACAATTAGAATATATCAAACCGAAGTTAACATTGATACCCATATTTTTAATTGATTTGGGAATGGAACTTCATTATTCGAACCTAATTCCATCATTTATATCACCTATCGAGTGTTTAAAGTTTGTGTCCCATATTTTGCTTTTTCGGTTTTAATCAATATGTTCTAATGAAGATGGTTGAGCCAACCAAGAGTATGTTTAAAAATATTTTAATGAATCTCAAAGAAATACAAATACTTTCATGATCCTAAAGATAAAAATGAGAAGAAAAAAATAAGAGTAGTGGGACGGTTCACAGTTATAAAAACAAAATATTTGATAAATCGGATTTTTACCTTTAAAGGGTCATAACTTTTGACTTGTGTGTCGAAATGACTATTAAAATATATCAAATCGAAGCTCGTACCGATTCCCACTTTCTTATTTCACCAATCAATGGAACTTCATTATTCGAACCTAAATTCCATCATTTACTTCACTTATGTAGGGTTTAAAGTTATTGTAGTATATTTTTAATAACGGTTTTATTCAATACAGTTGTAATGAAGATGGATTAGCCAACCAAGAGTATGTTTAAAACTATTCTAATGAATATAAAGGTAATACAAATAATTTCATGATCGTAAAGGTAAAAATGAGAAGAAAAAAAAAAAGAGGAGTGGGACTATTCATAGCTATTAAAAGAAAATATTTGATAATTTGGATTTGTACCTTTAAATGGTTATAACTTTTGACTTGTGTGTCGAAACGACAATTAGAATAGATCAAACTGAAGTTAACATTGATACCCATATTTCTAATTGATTTGGGAATGGAACTTCATTATTCGAACCTCATTCCATTATTTATATCACCTATCGAGTGTTTAATGTTTTTGTCCCATATTTTACATTTTCGGTTTTAATCAATATGTTCTAATGAAGATGGTGGAGCCAACCAAGAGTATGTTTAAAACTATTCTCATGAATATTAAAGTAATACAAATAATTTCATGATCCTAAAGATAAAAATGAGAAGAAAAAAATAAGAGGAGTGGGACTATTCATATTTATTAAAACAAAATATTTGCAATTTGGATTTGTACCTTTAAACGGTTATAACTTTTGACTCGTGTGTGGAAACGACAATTAGAATATATCAAACCGAAGTTAACATTGATACCCATATTTTTAATTGATGTGGGAATGGAACTTCATTATTCGAACCTAATTCCATCATTTATATCACCTATCGAGTGTTTAAAGTTTGTTTCCCATATTTTGCATTTTCGATTTTAATCAATATGTTCTAATGAAGATGGTTGAGCCAACCAAGAGTATGTTTAAAAATATTTTAATGAATCTCAAAGAAATACAAATAATTTCATGATCCTAAAGATAAAAATGAGAAGAAAAAAATAAGAGTAGTGGGACTGTTCACAGTTATTAAAACAAAATATTTGATAAATCTGATTTTTCCCTTTAAAGGGTCATAACTTTTGACTTGTGTGTCGAAATGACTATTAAAATATATCAAATCGAAGCTCGTACCGATTCCCACTTTCTTATTTCACCATGCAATGGAACTTCATTATTCGAACCTAAATTCCATCATTTACTTCACTTATGTAGGGTTTAAAGTTATTGTAGTATATTTTTAATAACGGTTTTATTCAATACAGTTGTAATGAAGATGGATTAGCCAACCAAGAGTATGTTTAAAACTATTCTAATGAATATAAAGGTAATACAAATAATTTCATGATCGTAAAGGTAAAAATGAGAAGAAAAAAAAAAGAGGAGTGGGACTATTCATAGCTATTAAAAGAAAATATTTGATAATTTGGATTTGTACCTTTAAATGGTTATAACTTTTGACTTGTGTGTCGAAACGACAATTAGAATAGATCAAACTGAAGTTAACATTGATACCCATATTTCTAATTGATTTGGGAATGGAACTTCATTATTCGAACCTCATTCCATTATTTATATCACCTATCGAGTGTTTAATGTTTTTGTCCCATATTTTACATTTTCGGTTTTAATCAATATGTTCTAATGAAGATGGTGGAGCCAACCAAGAGTATGTTTAAAACTATTCTCATGAATATTAAAGTAATAAAAATAATTTCATGATCCTAAAGATAAAAATGAGAAGAAAAAAATAAGAGGAGTGGGACTATTCATATTTATTAAAACAAAATATTTGCAATTTGGATTTGTACCTTTAAACGGTTATAACTTTTGACTCGTGTGTGGAAACGACAATTAGAATATATCAAACCGAAGTTAACATTGATACCCATATTTTTAATTGATTTGGGAATGGAACTTCATTATTCGAACCTAATTCCATCATTTATATCACCTATCGAGTGTTTAAAGTTTGTGTCCCATATTTTGCATTTTCGATTTTAATCAATATGTTCTAATGAAGATGGTTGAGCCAACCAAGAGTATGTTTAAAAATATTTTAATGAATCTCAAAGAAATACAAATAATTTCATGATCCTAAAGATAAAAATGAGAAGAAAAAAATAAGAGTAGTGGGACGGTTCACAGTTATAAAAACAAAATATTTGATAAATCGGATTTTTACCTTTAAAGGGTCATAACTTTTGACTTGTGTGTCGAAATGACTATTAAAATATATCAAATCGAAGCTCGTACCGATTCCCATTTTCTTATTTCACCAGGCAATGGAACTTCATTATTCGAACCTAAATTCCATCATTTACTTCACTTATGTAGGGTTTAAAGTTATTGTAGTATATTTTTAATAACGGTTTTATTCAATACAGTTGTAATGAAGATGGATTAGCCAACCAAGAGTATGTTTAAAACTATTCTAATGAATATAAAGGTAATACAAATAATTTCATGATCGTAAAGATAAAAATGAGAAGAAAAAAAAAAGAGGAGTGGGACTATTCATAGTTATTAAAAGAAAATATTTGATAATTTGGATTTGTACCTTTAAATGGTTATAACTTTTGACTTGTGTGTCGAAACGACAATTAGAATATATCAAACTGAAGTTAACATTGATACCCATATTTCTAATTGATTTGGGAATGGAACTTCTTTATTCGAACCTCATTCCATTATTTATATCACCTATCGAGTGTTTAAAGTTTTTGTCCCATATTTTACATTTTCGGTTTTAATCAATATGTTCTAATGAAGATGGTGGAGCCAACCAAGAGTATGTTTAAAACTATTCTAATGAATATTAAAGTAATACAAATAATTTCATGATCCTAAAGATAAAAATGAGAAGAAAAAATAAGAGGAGTGGGACTATTCATAGTTATTAAAACAAAATATTTGATAATTTGGATTTGTACCTTTAAATGGTTATAACTTTTGACTTGTGTGTCGAAACGACAATTAGAATAGATCAAACTGAAGTTAACATTGATACCCATATTTCTAATTGATTTGGGAATGGAACTTCATTATTCGAACCTCATTCCATTATTTATATCACCTATCGAGTGTTTAAAGTTTTTGTCCCATATTTTACATTTTCGGTTTTAATCAATATGTTCTAATGAAGATGGTGGAGCCAACCAAGAGTATGTTTAAAACTATTCTCATGAATATTAACGTAATACAAATAATTTCATGATCCTAAAGATAAAAATGAGAAGAAAAAAATAAGAGGAGTGGGACTATTCATATTTATTAAAACAAAATATTTGCAATTTGGATTTGTACCTTTAAACGGTTATAACTTTTGACTCGTGTGTGGAAACGACAATTAGAATATATCAAACCGAAGTTAACATTGATACCCATATTTTTAATTGATTTAGGAATGGAACTTCATTATTCGAACCTAATTCCATCATTTATATCACCTATCGAGTGTTTCAAGTTTGTGTCCCATATTTTGCATTTTCGGTTTTAATCAATATGTTCTAAAGAAGATGGTTGAGCCAACCAAGAGTATGTTTAAAAATATTTTAATGAATCTCAAAGAAATACAAATAATTTCATGATCCTAAAGGTAAAAATGAGAAGAAAAAAATAAGAGTAGTGGGACGGTTCACAGTTATAAAAACAAAATATTTGATAAATCGGATTTTTACCTTTAAAGGTTCATAACTTTTGACTTGTGTGTCGAAAGGACTATTAAAATATATCAAATCGAAGCTCGTACCGATTCCCATTTTCTTATTTCACCAGGCAATGGAACTTCATTATTCGAACCTAAATTCCATCATTTACTTCACTTATGTAGGGTTTAAAGTTATTGTAGTATATTTTTAATAACGGTTTTATTCAATATAGCTGTAATGAAGATGGATTAGCCAACCAAGAGTATGTTTAAAACTATTCTAATGAATATAAATGTAATACAAATAATTTCATGATCGTAAAGATAAAAAGGAGAAGAAAAAAATAAGAGGAGTGGGACTATTTATAGTTATTAAAAGCAAATATTTGATAATTTGGATTTGTACCTTTAAACGGTTATAACTTTTAACTTGTGTGTCGAAACGACAATTAGAATACATCAAACTGAAGTTAACATTGATACCCATATTTCTAATTGATTTGGGAATGGAACTTCATTATTCGAACCTCATTCCATTATTTATATCACCTATCAAGTGTTTAAAGTTTTTGTCCCATATTTTACATTTTCGGTTTTAATCAATATGTTCTAATGAAGATTGTGGAGCCAACCAAGAGTATGTTTAAAACTATTCTAATGAATATTAAAGTAATACAAATAATTTCATGATCCTAAAGATAAAAATGAGTAGAAAAAAATAAGAGGAGTGGGACTATTCATAATTATTAAAACAAAATATTTGCAATTTGGATTTGTACCTTTAAACGGTTATAACTTTTGACTCGTGTGTCGAAACGACAATTAGAATATATCAAACCGAAGTTAACATTGATACCCATATTTTTAATTGATTTGGGAATGGAACTTCATTATTCGAACCTAATTCCATCATTTATATCACCTATCGAGTGTTTAAAGTTTGTGTCCCATATTTTGCATTTTCGGTTTTAATCAATATGTTCTAATGAAGATGGTTGAGCCAACCAAGAGTATGTTTAAAAATATTTTAATGAATCTCAAAGAAATACAAATAATTTCATGATCCTAAAGATAAAAATGAGAAGAAAAAAATAAGAGTAGTGGGACGGTTCACAGTTATAAAAACAAAATATTTGATAAATCGGATTTTTACCTTTAAAGGGTCATAACTTTTGACTTGTGTGTCGAAATGACTATTAAAATATATCAAATCGAAGCTCGTACCGATTCCCATTTTCTTATTTCACCAGGAAATGGAACTTCATTATTCGAACCTAAATTCCATCATTTACTTCACTTATGTAGGGTTTAAAGTTATTGTAGTATATTTTTAATAACGGTTTTATTCAATACAGTTGTAATGAAGATGGATTAGTCAACCAAGAGTATGTTTAAAACTATTCTAATGAATATAAAGGTAATACAAATAATTTCATGATCGTAAAGATAAAAATGAGAAGAAAAAAAATAAGAGGAGTGGGACTATTCATAGTTATTAAAAGAAAATATTTGATAATTTGGATTTGTACCTTTAAATGGTTATAACTTTTGACTTGTGTGTCGAAACGACAATTAGAATAGATCAAACTGAAGTTAACATTGATACCTATATTTCTAATTGATTTGGGAATGGAACTTCATTATTCGAACCTCATTCCATTATTTATATCACCTATCGAGTGTTTAATGTTTTTGTCCCATATTTTACATTTTCGGTTTTAATCAATATGTTCTAATGAAGATGGTGGAGCCAACCAAGAGTATGTTTAAAACTATTCTCATGAATATTAAAGTAATACAAATAATTTCATGATCCTAAAGATAAAAATGAGAAGAAAAAAATAAGAGGAGTGGGACTATTCATATTTATTAAAACAAAATATTTGCAATTTGGATTTGTACCTTTAAACGGTTATAACTTTTGACTCGTGTGTGGAAACGACAATTAGAATATATCAAACCGAAGTTAACATTGATACCCATATTTTTAATTGATTTGGGAATGGAACTTCATTATTCGAACCTAATTCCATCATTTATATCACCTATCGAGTGTTTAAAGTTTGTGTCCCATATTTTGCATTTTCGATTTTAATCAATATGTTCTAATGAAGATGGTTAAGCCAACCAAGAGTATGTTTAAAAATATTTTAATGAATCTCAAAGAAATACAAATAATTTCATGATCCTAAAGATAAAAATGAGAAGAAAAAAATAAGAGTAGTGGGACTGTTCACAGTTATTAAAACAAAATATTTGATAAATCTGATTTTTCCCTTTAAAGGGTCATAACTTTTGACTTGTGTGTCGAAATGACTATTAAAATATATCAAATCGAAGCTCGTACCGATTCCCATTTTCTTATTTCACCAGGCAATGGAACTTCATTATTCGAACCTAAATTCCATCATTTACTTCACTTATGTAGGGTTTAAAGTTATTGTAGTATATTTTTAATAACGGTTTTATTCAATATAGTTGTAATGAAGATGGATTAGCCAACCAAGAGTATGTTTAAAACTATTCTAATGAATATAAATGTAATACAAATAATTTCATGATCGTAAAGATAAAAAGGAGAAGAAAAAAATAAGAGGAGTGGGACTATTTATAGTTATTAAAAGCAAATATTTGATAATTTGGATTTGTACCTTTAAACGGTTATAACTTTTGACTTGTGTGTCGAAACGACAATTAGAATACATCAAACTGAAGTTAACATTGATACCCATATTTCTAATTGATTTGGGAATGGAACTTCATTATTCGAACCTCATTCCATTATTTATATCACCTATCGAGTGTTTAAAGTTTTTGTCTCATATTTTACATTTTCGGTTTTAATCAATATGTTTTAATGAAGATTGTGGAGCCAACCAAGAGTATGTTTAAAACTATTCTAATGAATATTAAAGTAATACAAATAATTTCATGATCCTAAAGATAAAAATGAGTAGAAAAAAATAAGAGGTGTGGGACTATTAATATTTATTAAAACAAAATATTTGCAATTTGGATTTGTACCTTTAAACGGTTATAACTTTTGGCTCGTGTGTCGAAACGACAATTAGAATATATCAAACCGAAGTTAACATTGATACCCATATTTTTAATTGATTTGGGAATGGAACTTCATTATTCGAACCTAATTCCATCATTTATATCACCTATCGAGTGTTTAAAGTTTGTGTCCCATATTTTGCATTTTCGGTTTTAATCAATATGTTCTAATGAAGATGGTTGAGCCAACCAAGAGTATGTTTAAAAATATTTTAATGAATCTCAAAGAAATACAAATAATTTCATGATCCTAAAGATAAAAATGAGAAGAAAAAAATAAGAGTAGTGGGACTGTTCACAGTTATAAAAACAAAATATTTGATAAATTGGATTTTTACCTTTAAAGGGTCATAACTTTTGACTTGTGTGTCGAAATGATTATTAAAATATATCAAATCGAAGCTCGTACCGATTAACATTTTCTTATTTCACCAGGCAATGGAACTTCATTATTCGAACCTAAATTCCATCATTTACTTCACTTATCGAGGGTTTAAAGTTATTGTAGTATATTTTTAATAACGATTTTATTCAATATAGTTGTAACGAAGATGAATTAGCCAACCAAGAGTATGTTTAAAACTATTCTAATGAACATAAAAGTAATACAAATAATTTCATGATCGTAAAGATAAAAATGAGAAGAAAAAAATAAGAGGAGTGGGACTATTCATATTTATTAAAACAAAATATTTGCAATTTGGATTTGTACCTTTAAACGGTTATAACTTTTGACTCGTGTGTGGAAACGACAATTAGAATATATCAAACCGAAGTTAACATTGATACCCATATTTTTAATTGATGTGGGAATGGAACTTCATTATTCGAACCTAATTCCATCATTTATATCACCTATCGAGTGTTTAAAGTTTGTGTCCCATATTTTGCATTTTCGATTTTAATCAATATGTTCTAATGAAGATGGTTGAGCCAACCAAGAGTATGTTTAAAAATATTTTAATGAATCTCAAAGAAATACAAATAATTTCATGATCCTAAAGATAAAAATGAGAAGAAAAAAATAAGAGTAGTGGGACTGTTCACAGTTATTAAAACAAAATATTTGATAAATCTGATTTTTCCCTTTAAAGGGTCATAACTTTTGACTTGTGTGTCGAAATGACTATTAAAATATATCAAATCGAAGCTCGTACCGATTCCCATTTTCTTATTTCACCAGGCAATGGAACTTCATTATTCGAACCTAAATTCCATCATTTACTTCACTTATGTAGGGTTTAAAGTTATTGTAGTATATTTTTAATAACGGTTTTATTCAATACAGTTGTAATGAAGATGGATTAGCCAACCAAGAGTATGTTTAAAACTATTCTAATGAATATAAAGGTAATACAAATAATTTCATGATCGTAAAGATAAAAATGAGAAGAAAAAAAAAAGAGGAGTGGGACTATTCATAGTTATTAAAAGAAAATATTTGATAATTTGGATTTGTACCTTTAAATGGTTATAACTTTTGACTTGTGTGTCGAAACGACAATTAGAATATATCAAACTGAAGTTAACATTGATACCCATATTTCTAATTGATTTGGGAATGGAACTTCTTTATTCGAACCTCATTCCATTATTTATATCACCTATCGAGTGTTTAAAGTTTTTGTCCCATATTTTACATTTTCGGTTTTAATCAATATGTTCTAATGAAGATGGTGGAGCCAACCAAGAGTATGTTTAAAACTATTCTCATGAATATTAAAGTAATACAAATAATTTCATGATCCTAAAGATAAAAATGAGAAGAAAAAAATAAGAGGAGTGGGACTATTCATATTTATTAAAACAAAATATTTGCAATTTGGATTTGTACCTTTAAACGGTTATAACTTTTGACTCGTGTGTGGAAACGACAATTAGAATATATCAAACCGAAGTTAACATTGATACCCATATTTTTAATTGATTTGGGAATGGAACTTCATTATTCGAACCTAATTCCATCATTTATATCACCTATCGAGTGTTTAAAGTTTGTGTCCCATATTTTGCATTTTCGATTTTAATCAATATGTTCTAATGAAGATGGTTGAGCCAACCAAGAGTATGTTTAAAAATATTTTAATGAATCTCAAAGAAATACAAATAATTTCATGATCCTAAAGATAAAAATGAGAAGAAAAAAATAAGAGTAGTGGGACGGTTCACAGTTATAAAAACAAAATATTTGATAAATCGGATTTTTACCTTTAAAGGGTCATAACTTTTGACTTGTGTGTCGAAATGACTATTAAAATATATCAAATAGAAGCTCGTACCGATTCCCATTTTCTTATTTCACCAGGCAATGGAACTTCATTATTCGAACCTAAATTCCATCATTTACTTCACTTATGTAGGGTTTAAAGTTATTGTAGTATATTTTTAATAACGGTTTTATTCAATACAGTTGTAATGAAGATGGATTAGCCAACCAAGAGTATGTTTAAAACTATTCTAATGAATATAAATGTAATACAAATAATTTCATGATCGTAAAGATAAAAAGGAGAAGAAAAAAATAAGAGGAGTGGGACTATTTATAGTTATTAAAAGCAAATATTTGATAATTTGGATTTGTACCTTTAAACGGTTATAACTTTTGACTTGTGTGTCGAAACGAAAATTAGAATACATCAAACTGAAGTTAACATTGATACCCATATTTCTAATTGATTGGGGAATGGAACTTCATTATTCGAACCTTATTCCATTATTTATATCACCTATCGAGTGTTTAAAGTTTTTGTCCCATATTTTACATTTTTGGTTTTAATCAATATGTTCTAATGAAGATTGTGGAGCCAACCAAGAGTATGTTTAAAACTATTCTAATGAATATTAAAGTAATACAAATAATTTCATGATCCTAAAGATAAAAATGAGAAGAAAAAAATAAGAGGAGTGGGACTATTCATATTTATTAAAACAAAATATTTGCAATTTGGATTTGTACCTTTAAACGGTCATAACTTTTGACTCGTGTGTCGAAACGACAATTAGAATATATCAAACCGAAGTTAACATTGATACCCATATTTTTAATTGATTTGGGAATGGAACTTCATTATTCGAACCTAATTCCATCATTTATATCAGCTATCGAGTGTTTAAAGTTTGTGTCCCATATTTTGCATTTTCGGTTTTAATCAATATGTTCTAATGAAGATGGTTGAGCCAACCAAGAGTATGTTTAAAAATATTTTAATGAATCTCAAAGAAATACAAATAATTTCATGATCCTAAAGATAAAAATGAGAAGAAAAAAATAAGAGTAGTGGGACTGTTCACAGTTATTAAAACAAAATATTTGATAAATCTGATTTTTACCTTTAAAGGGTCATAACTTTTGACTTGTGTGTCGAAATGACTATTTAAATATATCAAATCGAATCTCGTACCGATTCCCATTTTCTTATTTCACCAGGCAATGGAACTTCATTATTCGAACCTAAATTCCATCATTTACTTCACTTATGTAGGGTTTAAAGTTATTGTAGTATATTTTTAATAACGGTTTTATTCAATATAGTTGTAATGAAGATGGATTAGCCAACCAAGAGTATGTTTAAAACTATTCTAATGAATATAAAGGTAATACAAATAATTTCATGATCGTAAAGATAATAATGAGAAGAAAAAAATAAGAGGAGTGGGACTATTTATAGTTATTAAAAGAAAATATTTGATAATTTGGATTTGTACCTTTAAATGGTTATAACTTTTGACTTGTGTGTCGAAACGACAATTAGAATAGATCAAACTGAAGTTAACATTGATACCCATATTTCTAATTGATTTGGGAATGGAACTTCATTATTCGAACCTCATTCCATTATTTATATCACCTATCGAGTGTTTAAAGTTTTTGTCTCATATTTTACATTTTCGGTTTTAATCAATATGTTCTAATGAAGATGGTGGAGCCAACCAAGAGTATGTTTAAAACTATTCTCATGAATATTAAAGTAATACAAATAATTTCATGATCCTAAAGATAAAAATGAGAAGAAAAAAATAAGAGGAGTGGGACTATTCATATTTATTAAAACAAAATATTTGCAATTTGGATTTGTACCTTTAAACGGTTATAACTTTTGACTCGTGTGTGGAAACGACAATTAGAATATATCAAACCGAAGTTAACATTGATACCCATATTTTTAATTGATTTAGGAATGGAACTTCATTATTCGAACCTAATTCCATCATTTATATCACCTATCGAGTGTTTCAAGTTTGTGTCCCATATTTTGCATTTTCGGTTTTAATCAATATGTTCTAAAGAAGATGGTTGAGCCAACCAAGAGTATGTTTAAAAATATTTTAATGAATCTCAAAGAAAAACAAATAATTTCATGATCCTAAAGATAAAAATGAGAAGAAAAAAATAAGAGTAGTGGGACGGTTCACAGTTATAAAAACAAAATATTTGATAAATCGGATTTTTACCTTTAAAGGTTCATAACTTTTGACTTGTGTGTCGAAATGACTATTAAAATATATCAAATCGAAGCTCGTACCGATTCCCATTTTCTTATTTCACCAGGCAATGGAACTTCATTATTCGAACCTAAATTCCATCATTTACTTCACTTATGTAGGGTTTAAAGTTATTGTAGTATATTTTTAATAACGGTTTTATTCAATACAGTTGTAATGAAGATGGATTAGCCAACCAAGAGTATGTTTAAAACTATTCTAATGAATATAAAGGTAATACAAATAATTTCATGATCGTAAAGATAAAAATGAGAAGAAAAAAAATAAGAGGAGTGGGACTATTCATAGTTATTAAAAGAAAATATTTGATAATTTGGATTTGTACCTTTAAATGGTTATAACTTTTGACTTGTGTGTCGAAACGACAATTAGAATAGATCAAACTGAAGTTAACATTGATACCCATATTTCTAATTGATTTGGGAATGGAACTTCATTATTCGAACCTAATTCCATCATTTATATCAGCTATCGAGTGTTTAAAGTTTGTGTCCCATATTTTGCATTTTCGGTTTTAATCAATATGTTCTAAAGAAGATGGTTGAGCCAACCAAGAGTATGTTTAAAAATATTTTAATGAATCTCAAAGAAATACAAATAATTTCATGATCCTAAAGATAAAAATGAGAAGAAAAAAATAAGAGTAGTGGGACTGTTCACAGTTATTAAAACAAAATATTTGATAAATCTGATTTTTACCTTTAAAGGGTCATAACTTTTGACTTGTGTGTCGAAATGACTATTTAAATATATCAAATCGAATCTCGTACCGATTCCCATTTTCTTATTTCACCAGGCAATGGAACTTCATTATTCGAACCTAAATTCCATCATTTACTTCACTTATGTAGGGTTTAAAGTTATTGTAGTATATTTTTAATAACGGTTTTATTCAATATAGTTGTAATGAAGATGGATTAGCCAACCAAGAGTATGTTTAAAACTATTCTAATGAATATAAAGGTAATACAAATAATTTCATGATCGTAAAGATAATAATGAGAAGAAAAAAATAAGAGGAGTGGGACTATTTATAGTTATTAAAAGAAAATATTTGATAATTTGGATTTGTACCTTTAAATGGTTATAACTTTTGACTTGTGTGTCGAAACGACAATTAGAATAGATCAAACTGAAGTTAACATTGATACCCATATTTCTAATTGATTTGGGAATGGAACTTCATTATTCGAACCTCATTCCATTATTTATATCACCTATCGAGTGTTTAAAGTTTTTGTCTCATATTTTACATTTTCGGTTTTAATCAATATGTTCTAATGAAGATGGTGGAGCCAACCAAGAGTATGTTTAAAACTATTCTCATGAATATTAAAGTAATACAAATAATTTCATGATCCTAAAGATAAAAATGAGAAGAAAAAAATAAGAGGAGTGGGACTATTCATATTTATTAAAACAAAATATTTGCAATTTGGATTTGTACCTTTAAACGGTTATAACTTTTGACTCGTGTGTGGAAACGACAATTAGAATATATCAAACCGAAGTTAACATTGATACCCATATTTTTAATTGATTTAGGAATGGAACTTCATTATTCGAACCTAATTCCATCATTTATATCACCTATCGAGTGTTTCAAGTTTGTGTCCCATATTTTGCATTTTCGGTTTTAATCAATATGTTCTAAAGAAGATGGTTGAGCCAACCAAGAGTATGTTTAAAAATATTTTAATGAATCTCAAAGAAAAACAAATAATTTCATGATCCTAAAGATAAAAATGAGAAGAAAAAAATAAGAGTAGTGGGACGGTTCACAGTTATAAAAACAAAATATTTGATAAATCGGATTTTTACCTTTAAAGGTTCATAACTTTTGACTTGTGTGTCGAAATGACTATTAAAATATATCAAATCGAAGCTCGTACCGATTCCCATTTTCTTATTTCACCAGGCAATGGAACTTCATTATTCGAACCTAAATTCCATCATTTACTTCACTTATGTAGGGTTTAAAGTTATTGTAGTATATTTTTAATAACGGTTTTATTCAATACAGTTGTAATGAAGATGGATTAGCCAACCAAGAGTATGTTTAAAACTATTCTAATGAATATAAAGGTAATACAAATAATTTCATGATCGTAAAGATAAAAATGAGAAGAAAAAAAATAAGAGGAGTGGGACTATTCATAGTTATTAAAAGAAAATATTTGATAATTTGGATTTGTACCTTTAAATGGTTATAACTTTTGACTTGTGTGTCGAAACGACAATTAGAATATATCAAACTGAAGTTAACATTGATACCCATATTTCTAATTGATTTGGGAATGGAACTTCATTATTCGAACCTCATTCAATTATTTATATCACCTATCGAGTGTTTAAAGTTTTTGTCCCATATTTTACATTTTCGGTTTTAATCAATATGTTCTAATGAAGATGGTGGAGCCAACCAAGAGTATGTTTAAAACTATTCTAATGAATATTAAAGTAATACAAATAATTTCATGATCCTAAAGATAAAAATTAGAAGAAAACAATAAGAGGAGTGGGACTATTCATAGTTATTAAAACAAAATATTTGATAATTTGGATTTGTACCTTTAAACGGTTATAACTTTTGACTCGTGTGTCGAAACGACAATTAGAATATATCAAACCAAAGTTAATATTTATATCCATATTTTTAATTGATTTGGGAATGGAACTTCATTATTCGAACCTAATTTCATCATTTATATCACCTATCGAGTGTTTAAAATATTTGTCCCATATTTTGCATTTTCGGTTTTAATCAATATGTTCTAATGAAGATGGTTAAGCCAACCAAGAGTATGCTTAAAAATATTTTAATGAATGTCAAAGAAACAAAATAATTTCATGATCCTAAAGATTAAAATGAGAAGAAAAAAATAAGAGGAGTGGGACTATTCATAGTTATTAAAACAAAATATTTGATAATTTGGATTTGTACCTTTAAACTGTTATAACTTTTGACTCGTGTGTCGAAAAGACAATTAGAATATATCAAACCGAAGTTAACATTGATACCCATATTTTTCATTGATTTGGGAATGGAACTTCATTATTCGAACCTAATTCCATCATTTATATCACCTATAGAGTGTTTAAAGTATTTGTCCCATATTTTGCATTTCGGGTTTTAATCAATATGTTCTAATGAAGATGGTTGAGCCAACCAAGAGTATGTTTAAAAATATTTTAATGAATCTCAAAGAAATACAAATAATTTCATTATCCTATAGATAAAAATGAGAAGAAAAAAATTAAGAGTAGTGGGGTTGTTCACAGTTATAAAAACAAAATATTTGATAAATCAGATTTGTACCTTTAAACGGTCATAACTTTTGACTCGTGTATAGAAACGACTGTTAAAATATATCAAATTGAAGCTCGTACCGATTCCCATTTTCTTATTTCACCAGGCAATGTAACTTCATTATGCGAACCTAAATTCCATCATTTACTTCACTTATCGAGGGTTTAAAGTTATTGTAGTATATTTTTAATAATGGTTTTATTCAATATATTTGTAACGAAGATCGATTAGCCAACCAAGAGTATGTTTAAAACTATTCTAATGAATATAAAAGTAATACAAATAATTTCATGATCGTAAAGATAAAAATGAGAAGAAAAAAATAAGAGGAGTGGGACTATTTATAGTTATTAAAAGAAAATATTTGATAATTTGGATTTGTACCTTTAAACGGTTATAACTTTTGACTTGTGTGTCGAAACGACAATTAGAATACATCAAACTGAAGTTAACATTGATACCCATATTTCTAATTGATTTGGGAATGGAACTTCATTATTCGAACCTCATTCCATTATTTATATCACCTATCGAGTGTTTAAAGTTTTTGTCCCATATTTTACATTTTCGGTTTTAATCAATATGTTCTAATGAAGATGGTGGAGCCAACCAAGAGTATGTTTAAAACTATTCTAATGAATATTAAAGTAATACCAATAATTTCTTGATCCTAAAGATAAAAATGAGAAGAAAAAAATAAGAGGAGTGGGACTATTCATATTTATTAAAACAAAATATTTGCAATTTGGATTTGTACCTTTAAACGGTCATAACTTTTGACTCGTGTGTCGAAACGACAATTAGAATATATCAAACCGAAGTTAACATTGATACCCATATTTTTAACTGATTTGGGAATGGAACTTCATTATTCGAACCTAATTCCATCATTTATATCACCTATCGAGTGTTTAAAGTTTGTGTCCCATATTTTGCATTTTCGGTTTTAATCAATATGTTCTAATGAAGATGGTTGAGCCAACCAAGAGTATGTTTAAAAATATTTTAATGAATCTCAAAGAAATACAAATACTTTCATGATCCTAATGATAAAAATGAGAAGAAAAAAATAAGAGTAGTGGGACGGTTCACAGTTATAAAAACAAAATATTTGATAAATCGGATTTTTACCTTTAAAGGGTCATAACTTTTGACTTGTGTGTCGAAATGACTATTAAAATATATCAAATCGAAGCTCGTACCGATTCCCATTTTCTTATTTCACCAGGCAATGGAACTTCATTATTCGAACCTAAATTCCATCATTTACTTCACTTATGTAGGGTAAAAAGTTATTGTAGTATATTTTTAATAACGGTTTTATTCAATACAGTTGTAATGAAGATGGATTAGCCAACCAAGAGTATGTTTAAAACTATTCTAATGAATATAAAGGTAATACAAATAATTTCATGATCGTAAAGATAAAAATGAGAAGAAAAAAAATAAGAGGAGTGGGACTATTCATAGTTATTAAAAGAAAATATTTGATAATTTGGATTTGTACCTTTAAATGGTTATAACTTTTGACTTGTGTGTCGAAACGACAATTAGAATATATCAAACTGAAGTTAACATTGATACCCATATTTCTAATTGATTTGGGAATGGAACTTCATTATTCGAACCTCATTCAATTATTTATATCACCTATCGAGTGTTTAAAGTTTTTGTCCCATATTTTACATTTTCGGTTTTAATCAATATGTTCTAATGAAGATGGTGGAGCCAACCAAGAGTATGTTTAAAACTATTCTAATGAATATTAAAGTAATACAAATAATTTCATGATCCTAAAGATAAAAATTAGAAGAAAAAAATAAGAGGAGTGGGACTATTCATAGTTATTAAAACAAAATATTTGATAATTTGGATTTGTACCTTTAAACGGTTATAACTTTTGACTCGTGTGTCGAAACGACAATTAGAAAATATCAAACCAAAGTTAATATTTATACCCATATTTTTAATTGATTTGGGAATGGAACTTCATTATTCGAACCTAATTCCATCATTTATATCACCTATCGAGTGTTTAAAATTTTTGTCCCATATTTTGCATTTTCGGTTTTAATCAATATGTTCTAATGAAGATGGTTAAGCCAACCAAGAGTATGCTTAAAAATATTTTAATGAATGTCAAAGAAACCAAATAATTTCATGATCCTAAATATTAAAATGAGCAGAAAAAAATAAGAGGAGTGGGACTATTCATAGTTATTAAAACAAAATATTTGATATTTTGGATTTGTACCTTTAAACGGTTATAACTTTTGACTCGTGTGTCGAAAAGACAATTAGAATATATCAAACCGAAGTTAACATTGATACCCATATTTTTCATTGATTTGGGAATGGAACTTCATTATTCGAACCTAATTCCATCATTTATATCACCTATAGAGTGTTTAAAGTATTTGTCCCATATTTTGCATTTTCGGTTTTAATCAATATGTTCTAATGAAGATGGTTGAGCGAACCAAGAGTATGTTTAAAAATATTTTAATGAATCTCAAAGAAATACAAATAATTTCATTATCCTATAGATAAAAATGAGAAGAAAAAAATTAAGAGTAGTGGGGTTGTTCACAGTTATAAAAACAAAATATTTGATAAATCAGATTTGTACCTTTAAACGGTCATAACTTTTGACTCGTGTATCGAAACGACTGTTAAAATATATCAAATTGAAGCTCGTACCGATTCCCATTTTCTTATTTCACCAGGCAATGTAACTTCATTATGCGAACCTAAATTCCATCATTTACTTCACTTATCGAGGGTTTAAAGTTATTGTAGTATATTTTTAATAATGGTTTTATTCAATATAGTTGTAACGAAGATCGATTAGCCAACGAAGAGTCTGTTTAAAACTATTCTAATGAATATAAAAGTAATACAAATAATTTTATGATCGTAAAGATAAAAATGAGAAGAAAAAAAAAGAGGAGTGGGACTATTCATATTTATTAAAACAAAATATTTGCAATTTGGATTTGTACCTTTAAACGGTTATAACTTATGACTCGTGTGTCGAAACGAAAATTAGAATATATCAAACCGAAGTTAACATTGATACCCATATTTTTAATTGATTTGGGAATGGAACTTCATTATTCGAACCTAATTCCATCATTTATATCACCTATCGAGTGTTTAAAATTTGTGTCCCATATTTTGCATTTTCGGTTTTAATCAATATGTTCTAATGAAGATGGTTGAGCCAACCAAGAGTATGTTTAAAAATATTTTAATGAATCTCAAAGAAATACAAATAATTTCATGATCCTAAAGATAAAAATGAGAAGAAAAAAATAAGAGTAGTGGGACTGTTCACAGTTATTAAAACAAAATATTTGATAAATCTGATTTTTACCTTTAAAGGGTCATAACTTTTGACTTGTGTGTCGAAATGACTATTAAAATATATCAAATCGAAGCTCGTACCGATTCCCATTTTCTTATTTCACCAGGCAATGGAACTTCATTATTCGAACCTAAATTCCATCATTTACTTCATTTATGTAGGGTTTAAAGTTATTGTAGTATATTTTTAATAACGGTTTTATTCAATATAGTTGTAATGAAGATGGATTAGCCAACCAAGAGTATGTTTAAAACTATTCTAATGAATATAAAGGTAATACAAATAATTTCATGATCGTAAAGATAAAAATGAGAAGAAAAAAAATAAGAGGAGTGGGACTATTCATAGTTATTAAAACAAAATATTTGATAATTTGGATTTGTACCTTTAAACGGTTATAACTTTTGACTCGTGTGTCGAAACGACAATTAGAATACATCAAACCGAAGTTAACATTGATACCCATATTTCTAATTGATTGGGGAATGGAACTTCATTATTCGAACCTTATTCCATTATTTATATCACCTATCGAGTGTTTAAAGTTTTTGTCCCATATTTTACATTTTCGGTTTTAATCAATATGTTCTAATGAAGATTGTGGAGCCAACCAAGAGTATGTTTAAAACTATTCTAATGAATATTAAAGTAATACAAATAATTTCATGATCCTAAAGATAAAAATGAGAAGAAAAAAATAAGAGGAGTGGGACTATTCATATTTATTAAAACAAAATATTTGCAATTTGGATTTGTACCTTTAAACGGTCATAACTTTTGACTCGTGTGTCGAAACGACAATTAGAATATATCAAACCGAAGTTAACATTGATACCCATATTTTTAATTGATTTGGGAATGGAACTTCATTATTCGAACCTAATTCCATCATTTATATCAGCTATCGAGTGTTTAAAGTTTGTGTCCCATATTTTGCATTTTCGGTTTTAATCAATATGTTCTAATGAAGATGGTTGAGCCAACCAAGAGTATGTTTAAAAATATTTTAATGAATCTCAAAGAAATACAAATAATTTCATGATCCTAAAGATAAAAATGAGAAGAAAAAAATAAGAGTAGTGGGACTGTTCACAGTTATTAAAACAAAATATTTGATAAATCTGATTTTTACCTTTAAAGGGTCATAACTTTTGACTTGTGTGTCGAAATGACTATTTAAATATATCAAATCGAAGCTCGTACCGATTCCCATTTTCTTATTTCACCAGGCAATGGAACTTCATTATTCGAACCTAAATTCCATCATTTACTTCACTTATGTAGGGTTTAAAGTTATTGTAGTATATTTTTAATAACGGTTTTATTCAATATAGTTGTAATGAAGATGGATTAGCCAACCAAGAGTATGTTTAAAACTATTCTAATGAATATAAAGGTAATACAAATAATTTCATGATCGTAAAGATAATAATGAGAAGAAAAAAATAAGAGGAGTGGGACTATTTATAGTTATTAAAAGAAAATATTTGATAATTTGGATTTGTACCTTTAAACGGTTATAACTTTTGACTTGTGTGTCGAAACGACAATTAGAATACATCAAACTGAAGTTAACATTGATACCCATATTTCTAATTGATTTGGGAATGGAACTTCATTATTCGAACCTCATTCCATTATTTATATCACCTATCGAGTGTTTAAAGTTTTTGTCCCATATTTTACATTTTCGGTTTTAATCAATATGTTCTAATGAAGATGGTGGAGCCAACCAAGAGTATGTTTAAAACTATTCTAATGAATATTAAAGTAATACAAATAATTTCATGATCCTAAAGATAAAAATGACAAGAAAAAAATAAGAGGAGTGGGACTATTCATATTTATTAAAACAAAATATTTGCAATTTGGATTTGTACCTTTAAACGGTTATAACTTTTGACACGTGTGTCGAAACGACAATTAGAATATATCAAACCGAAGTTAACATTGATACCCATATTTTTAATTGATTTGGGAATGGAACTTCATTATTCGAACCTAATTCCATCATTTATATCACCTATCGAGTGTTTAAAGTTTGTGTCCCATATTTTGCATTTTCGGTTTTAATCAATATGTTCTAATGAAGATGGTTGAGCCAACAAAGAGTATGTTTAAAAATATTTTAATGAATCTCAAAGAAATACAAATAATTTCATGATCCTAAAGATAAAAATGAGAAGAAAAAAATAAGAGTAGTGGGACTGTTCACAGTTATTAAAACAAAATATTTGATAAATCGGATTTTTACCTTTAAAGGGTCATAACTTTTGACTAGTGTGTCGAAATGACTATTAAAATATATCAAATCGAAGCTCGTACCGATTCCCATTTTCTTATTTCACCAGGCAATGGAACTTCATTATTCGAACCTAAATTCCATCATTTACTTCACTTATGTAGGGTTTAAAGTTATTGTAGTATATTTTTAATAACGGTTTTATTCAATATAGTTGTAATGAAGATGGATTAGCCAACCAAGAGTATGTTTAAAACTATTCTAATGAATATAAAGGTAATACAAATAATTTCATGATCGTAAAGATAAAAATGAGAAGAAAAAAAATAAGAGGAGTGGGACTATTCATTGTTATTAAAAGAAAATATTTGATAATTTGGATTTGTACCTTTAAATGGTTATAACTTTTGACTTGTGTGTCGAAACGACAATTAGAATATATCAAACTGAAGTTAACATTGATACCCATATTTCTAATTGATTTGGGAATGGAACTTCATTATTCGAACCTCATTCCATTATTTATATCACCTATCGAGTGTTTAAAGTTTTTATCCCATATTTTACATTTTCGGTTTTAATCAATATGTTCTAATGAAGATGGTGGAGCCAACCAAGAGTATGTTTAAAACTATTCTAATGAATATTAAAGTAATACAAATAATTTCATGATCCTAAAGATAAAAATGAGAAGAAAAAAATAAGAGGAGTGGGACTATTCATAGTTATTAAAACAAAATATTTGATAATTTGGATTTGTACCTTTAAACGGTTATAACTTTTGACTCGTGTGTCGAAACGACAATTAGAATATATCAAACCGAAGTTAACATTGATACCCATATTTCTAATTGATTGGGGAATGGAACTTCATTATTCGAACCTTATTCCATTATTTATATCACCTATCGAGTGTTTAAAGTTTTTGTCCCATATTTTACATTTTCGGTTTTAATCAATATGTTCTAATGAAGATTGTGGAGCCAACCAAGAGTATGTTTAAAACTATTCTAATGAATATTAAAGTAATACAAATAATTTCATGATCCTAAAGATAAAAATGAGAAGAAAAAAATAAGAGGAGTGGGACTATTCATATTTATTAAAACAAAATATTTGCAATTTGGATTTGTACCTTTAAACGGTCATAACTTTTGACTCGTGTGTCGAAACCACAATTAGAATATATCAAACCGAAGTTAACATTGATACCCATATTTTTAATTGATTTGGGAATGGAACTTCATTATTCGAACCTAATTCCATCATTTATATCAGCTATCGAGTGTTTAAAGTTTGTGTCCCATATTTTGCATTTTCGGTTTTAATCAATATGTTCTAATGAAGATGGTTTAGCCAACCAAGAGTATGTTTAAAAATATTTTAATGAATCTCAAAGAAATACAAATAATTTCATGATCCTAAAGATAAAAATGAGAAGAAAAAAATAAGAGTAGTGGGACTGTTCACAGTTATTAAAACAAAATATTTGATAAATCTGATTTTTACCTTTAAAGGGTCATAACTTTTGACTTGTGTGTCGAAATGACTATTTAAATATATCAAATCGAAGCTCGTACCGATTCCCATTTTCTTATTTCACCAGGCAATGGAACTTCATTATTCGAACCTAAATTCCATCATTTACTTCACTTATGTAGGGTTTAAAGTTATTGTAGTATATTTTTAATAACGGTTTTATTCAATATAGTTGTAATGAAGATGGATTAGCCAACCAAGAGTATGTTTAAAACTATTCTAATGAATATAAAGGTAATACAAATAATTTCATGATCGTAAAGATAATAATGAGAAGAAAAAAATAAGAGGAGTGGGACTATTTATAGTTATTAAAAGAAAATATTTGATAATTTGGATTTGTACCTTTAAACGGTTATAACTTTTGACTTGTGTGTCGAAACGACAATTAGAATACATCAAACTGAAGTTAAAATTGATACCCATATTTCTAATTGATTTGGGAATGGAACTTCATTATTCGAACCTCATTCCATTATTTATATCACCTATCGAGTGTTTAAAGTTTTTGTCCCATATTTTACATTTTCGGTTTTAATCAATATGTTCTAATGAAGATGGTGGAGCCAACCAAGAGTATGTTTAAAACTATTCTAATGAATATTAAAGTAATACAAATAATTTCATGATCCTAAAGATAAAAATGAGAAGAAAAAAATAAGAGGAGTGGGACTATTCATATTTATTAAAACAAAATATTTGCAATTTGGATTTGTACCTTTAAACGGTTATAACTTTTGACTCGTGTGTCGAAACGACAATTAGAATATATCAAACCGAAGTTAACATTGATACCCATATTTTTAATTGATTTGGGAATGGAACTTCATTATTCGAACCTAATTCCATCATTTATATCACCTATCGAGTGTTTAAAGTTTGTGTCCCATATTTTGCATTTTCGGTTTTAATCAATATGTTCTAATGAAGATGGTTGAGCCAACAAAGAGTATGTTTAAAAATATTTTAATGAATCTCAAAGAAATACAAATAATTTCATGATCCTAAAGATAAAAATGAGAAGAAAAAAATAAGAGTAGTGGGACTGTTCACAGTTATTAAAACAAAATATTTGATAAATCGGATTTTTACCTTTAAAGGGTCATAACTTTTGACTAGTGTGTCGAAATGACTATTAAAATATATCAAATCGAAGCTCGTACCGATTCCCATTTTCTTATTTCACCAGGCAATGGAACTTCATTATTCGAACCTAAATTCCATCATTTACTTCACTTATGTAGGGTTTAAAGTTATTGTAGTATATTTTTAATAACGGTTTTATTCAATATAGTTGTAATGAAGATGGATTAGCCAACCAAGAGTATGTTTAAAACTATTCTAATGAATATAAAGGTAATACAAATAATTTCATGATCGTAAAGATAAAAATGAGAAGAAAAAAAATAAGAGGAGTGGGACTATTCATTGTTATTAAAAGAAAATATTTGATAATTTGGATTTGTACCTTTAAATGGTTATAACTTTTGACTTGTGTGTGGAAACGACAATTAGAATATATCAAACTGAAGTTAACATTGATACCCATATTTCTAATTGATTTGGGAATGGAACTTCATTATTCGAACCTCATTCCATTATTTATATCACCTATCGAGTGTTTAAAGTTTTTATCCCATATTTTACATTTTCGGTTTTAATCAATATGTTCTAATGAAGATGGTGGAGCCAACCAAGAGTATGTTTAAAACTATTCTAATGAATATTAAAGTAATACAAATAATTTCATGATCCTAAAGATAAAAATGAGAAGAAAAAAATAAGAGGAGTGGGACTATTCATAGTTATTAAAACAAAATATTTGATAATTTGGATTTGTACCTTTAAACGGTTATAACTTTTGACTCGTGTGTCGAAACGACAATTAGAATATATCAAACCGAAGTTAACATTGATACCCATATTTCTAATTGATTGGGGAATGGAACTTCATTATTCGAACCTTATTCCATTATTTATATCACCTATCGAGTGTTTAAAGTTTTTGTCCCATATTTTACATTTTCGGTTTTAATCAATATGTTCTAATGAAGATTGTGGAGCCAACCAAGAGTATGTTTAAAACTATTCTAATGAATATTAAAGTAATACAAATAATTTCATGATCCTAAAGATAAAAATGAGAAGAAAAAAATAAGAGGAGTGGGACTATTCATATTTATTAAAACAAAATATTTGCAATTTGGATTTGTACCTTTAAACGGTCATAACTTTTGACTCGTGTGTCGAAACCACAATTAGAATATATCAAACCGAAGTTAACATTGATACCCATATTTTTAATTGATTTGGGAATGGAACTTCATTATTCGAACCTAATTCCATCATTTATATCAGCTATCGAGTGTTTAAAGTTTGTGTCCCATATTTTGCATTTTCGGTTTTAATCAATATGTTCTAATGAAGATGGTTGAGCCAACCAAGAGTATGTTTAAAAATATTTTAATGAATCTCAAAGAAATACAAATAATTTCATGATCCTAAAGATAAAAATGAGAAGAAAAAAATAAGAGTAGTGGGACTGTTCACAGTTATTAAAACAAAATATTTGATAAATCTGATTTTTACCTTTAAAGGGTCATAACTTTTGACTTGTGTGTCGAAATGACTATTTAAATATATCAAATCGAAGCTCGTACCGATTCCCATTTTCTTATTTCACCAGGCAATGGAACTTCATTATTCGAACCTAAATTCCATCATTTACTTCACTTATGTAGGGTTTAAAGTTATTGTAGTATATTTTTAATAACGGTTTTATTCAATATAGTTGTAATGAAGATGGATTAGCCAACCAAGAGTATGTTTAAAACTATTCTAATGAATATAAAGGTAATACAAATAATTTCATGATCGTAAAGATAATAATGAGAAGAAAAAAATAAGAGGAGTGGGACTATTTATAGTTATTAAAAGAAAATATTTGATAATTTGGATTTGTACCTTTAATCGGTTATAACTTTTGACTTGTGTGTCGAAACGACAATTAGAATACATCAAACTGAAGTTAACATTGATACCCATATTTCTAATTGATTTGGGAATGGAACTTCATTATTCGAACCTCATTCCATTATTTATATCACCTATCGAGTGTTTAAAGTTTTTGTCCCATATTTTACATTTTCGGTTTTAATCAATATGTTCTAATGAAGATGGTGGAGCCAACCAAGAGTATGTTTAAAACTATTCTAATGAATATTAAAGTAATACAAATAATTTCATGATCCTAAAGATAAAAATGAGAAGAAAAAAATAAGAGGAGTGGGACTATTCATATTTATTAAAACAAAATATTTGCAATTTGGATTTGTACCTTTAAACGGTTATAACTTTTGACTCGTGTGTCGAAACGACAATTAGAATATATCAAACCGAAGTTAACATTGATACCCATATTTTTAATTGATTTGGGAATGGAACTTCATTATTCGAACCTAATTCCATCATTTATATCACCTATCGAGTGTTTAAAGTTTGTGTCCCATATTTTGCATTTTCGGTTTTAATCAATATGTTCTAATGAAGATGGTTGAGCCAACCAAGAGTATGTTTAAAAATATTTTAATGAATCTCAAAGAAATACAAATAATTTCATGATCCTAAAGATAAAAATGAGAAGAAAAAAATAAGAGTAGTGGGACTGTTCACAGTTATTAAAACAAAATATTTGATAAATCGGATTTTTACCTTTAAAGGGTCATAACTTTTGACTAGTGTGTCGAAATGACTATTAAAATATATCAAATCGAAGCTCGTACCGATTCCCATTTTCTTATTTCACCAGGCAATGGAACTTCATTATTCGAACCTAAATTCCATCATTTACTTCACTTATGTAGGGTTTAAAGTTATTGTAGTATATTTTTAATAACGGTTTTATTCAATATAGTTGTAATGAAGATGGATTAGCCAACCAAGAGTATGTTTAAAACTATTCTAATGAATATAAAGGTAATACAAATAATTTCATGATCGTAAAGATAAAAATGAGAAGAAAAAAAATAAGAGGAGTGGGACTATTCATTGTTATTAAAAGAAAATATTTGATAATTTGGATTTGTACCTTTAAATGGTTATAACTTTTGACTTGTGTGTCGAAACGACAATTAGAATATATCAAACTGAAGTTAACATTGATACCCATATTTCTAATTGATTTGGGAATGGAACTTCATTATTCGAACCTCATTCAATTATTTATATCACCAATCGAGTGTTTAAAGTTTTTGTCCCATATTTTACATTTTCGGTTTTAATCAATATGTTCTAATGAAGATGGTGGAGCCAACCAAGAGTATGTTTAAAACTATTCTAATGAATATTAAAGTAATACAAATAATTTCATGATCCTAAAGATAAAAATTAGAAGAAAAAAATAAGAGGAGTGGGACTATTCATAGTTATTAAAACAAAATATTTGATAATTTGGATTTGTACCTTTAAACAGTTATAACTTTTGACTCGTGTGTCGAAACGACAATTAGACTATATCAAACCAAAGTTAATATTTATACCCATATTTTTAATTGATTTGGGAATGGAACTTCATTATTCGAACCTAATTCCATCATTTATATCACCTATCGAGTGTTTAAAATTTTTGTCCCATATTTTGCATTTTCGGTTTTAATCAATATGTTCTAATGAAGATGGTTGAGCCAACCAAGAGTATGTTTAAAAATATTTTAATGAATGTAATAGAAACAAAACAATTTCATGATCCTAAAGATAAAAATTAGAAGAAAAAAATAAGAGGAGTGGGACTATTCATAGTTATTAAAACAAAATATTTGATAATTTGGATTTGTACCTTTAAACGGTTATAACTTTTGACTCGTGTGTCGAAAAGACAATTAGAATACATCAAACCGAAGTTAACATTGATACCCATATTTCTAATTGATTTGGGAATGGAACTTCATTATTCGAACCTAATTCCATCATTTATATCACCTATAGAGTGTTTAAAGTATTTGTCCCATATTTTGCATTTTCGGTTTTAATCAATATGTTCTAATGAAGATGGTTGCGCCAACCAAGAGTATGTTTAAAAATATTTTAATGAATCTCAAAGAAATACAAATAATTTCATTATCCTTTAGATAAAAATGAGAAGAAAAAAATAAGAGTAGTGGGACTGTTCACAGTTATTAAAACAAAATATTTGATAAATCTGATTTTTACCTTTAAAGGGTCATAACTTTTGACTTGTGTGTCGAAATGACTATTTAAATATATCAAATCGAAGCTCGTACCGATTCCCATTTTCTTATTTCACCAGGCAATGGAACTTCATTATTCGAACCTAAATTCCATCATTTACTTCACTTATGTAGGGTTTAAAGTTATTGTAGTATATTTTTAATAACGGTTTTATTCAATATAGTTGTAACGAAGATCGATTAGCCAACGAAGAGTCTGTTTAAAACTATTCTAATGAATATAAAAGTAATACAAATAATTTCATGATCGTAAAGATAAAAATGAGAAGAAAAAAATAAGAGAAGTGGGACTATTCATATTTATTAAAACAAAATATTTGCAATTTGGATTTGTACCTTTAAACGGTCATAACTTTTGACTCGTGTGTCGAAACGACAATTAGAATATATCAAACCGAAGTTAACATTGATACCCATATTTTTAATTGATTTGGGAATGGAACTTCATTATTCGAACCTTATTCCATCATTTATATCACCTATCGAGTGTTTAAAGTTTGTGTCCCATATTTTGCATTTTCGGTTTTAATCAATATGTTCTAATGAAGATGGTTGAGCCAACCAAGAGTATGTTTAAAAATATTTTAATGAATCTCAAAGAAATACAAATAATTTCATGATCCTAAAGATAAAAATGAGAAGAAAAAAATAAGAGTAGTGGGACTGTTCACAGTTATTAAAACAAAATATTTGATAAATCTGATTTTTACCTTTAAAGGGTCATAACTTTTGACTTGTGTGTCGAAATGACTATTAAAATATATCAAATCGAAGCTCGTACCGATTCCCATTTTCTTATTTCACCAGGCAATGGAACTTCATTATTCGAACCTAAATTCCATCATTTACTTCACTTATGTAGGGTTTAAAGTTATTGTAGTATATTTTTAATAACGGTTTTATTCAATATAGTTGTAATGAAGATGGATTAGCCAACCAAGAGTATGTTTAAAACTATTCTAATGAATATAAAGGTAATACAAATAATTTCATGATCGTAAAGATAAAAATGAGAAGAAAAAAATAAGAGGAGTGGGACTATTTATAGTTATTAAAAGAAAATATTTGATAATTTGGATTTGTACCTTTAAACGGTTATAACTTTTGACTTGTGTGTCGAAACGACAATTAGAATACATCAAACTGAAGTTAACATTGATACCCATATTTCTAATTGATTTGGGAATGGAACTTCATTATTCGAACCTAATTCCATCATTTATATCACCTATCGAGTGTTTAAAGTTTGTGTCCCATATTTTGCATTTTCGGTTTTAATCAATATGTTCTAATGAAGATGGTTGAGCCAACCAAGAGTATGTTTAAAAATATTTTAATGAATCTCAAAGAAATACAAATAATTTCATGATCCTAAAGATAAAAATGAGAAGAAAAAAATAAGAGTAGTGGGACTGTTCACAGTTATTAAAACAAATTATTTGATAAATCGGATTTTTACCTTTAAAGGGTCATAACTTTTGACTTGTGTGTCGAAATGACTATTAAAATATATCAAATCGAAGCTCGTACCGATTCCCATTTTCTTATTTCACCAGGCAATGGAACTTCATTATTCGAACCTAAATTCCATCATTTACTTCACTTATGTAGGGTTTAAAGTTATTGTAGTATATTTTTAATAACGGTTTTATTCAATATAGTTGTAATGAAGATGGATTAGCCAACCAAGAGTATGTTTAAAACTATTCTAATGAATATAAAGGTAATACAAATAATTTCATGATCGTAAAGATAAAAATGAGAAGAAAAAAAATAAGAGGAGTGGGACTATTCATTGTTATTAAAAGAAAATATTTGATAATTTGGATTTGTACCTTTAAATGGTTATAACTTTTGACTTGTGTGTCGAAACGACAATTAGAATATATCAAACTGAAGTTAACATTGATACCCATATTTCTAATTGATTTGGGAATGGAACTTCATTATTCGAACCTCATTCCATTATTTATATCACCTATCGAGTGTTTAAAGTTTTTATCCCATATTTTACATTTTCGGTTTTAATCAATATGTTCTAATGAAGATGGTGGAGCCAACCAAGAGTATGTTTAAAACTATTCTAATGAATATTAAAGTAATACAAATAATTTCATGATCCTAAAGATAAAAATGAGAAGAAAAAAATAAGAGGAGTGGGACTATTCATAGTTATTAAAACAAAATATTTGATAATTTGGATTTGTACCTTTAAACGGTTATAACTTTTGACTCGTGTGTCGAAACGAGAATTAGAATATATCAAACCGAAGTTAACATTGATACCCATATTTCTAATTGATTTGGGAATGGAACTTCATTATTCGAACCTCATTCAATTATTTATATCACCTATCGAGTGTTTAAAGTTTTTGTCCCATATTTTACATTTTCGGTTTTAATCAATATGTTCTAATGAAGATGGTGGAGCCAACCAAGAGTATGTTTAAAACTATTCTAATGAATATTAAAGTAATACAAATAATTTCATGATCCTAAAGATAAAAATTAGAAGAAAAAAATAAGAGGAGTGGGACTATTCATAGTTATTAAAACAAAATATTTGATAATTTGGATTTGTACCTTTAAACAGTTATAACTTTTGACTCGTGTGTCGAAACGACAATTAGACTATATCAAACCAAAGTTAATATTTATACCCATATTTTTAATTGATTTGGGAATGGAACTTCATTATTCGAACCTAATTCCATCATTTATATCACCTATCGAGTGTTTAAAGTTTTTGTCCCATATTTTACATTTTCGGTTTTAATCAATATGTTCTAATGAAGATGGTGGAGCCAACCAAGAGTATGTTTAAAACTATTCTAATGAATATTAAAGTAATACAAATAATTTCATGATCCTAAAGATAAAAATGAGAAGAAAAAAATAAGAGGAGTGGGACTATTCATATTTATTAAAACAAAATATTTGCAATTTGGATTTGTACCTTTAAACGGTTATAACTTTTGACTCGTGTGTCGAAACGACAATTAGAATATATCAAACCGAAGTTAACATTGATACCCATATTTTTAATTGATTTGGGAATGGAACTTCTTTATTCGAACCTAATTCCATCATTTATATCACCTATCGAGTGTTTAAAGTTTGTGTCCCATATTTTGCATTTTCGGTTTTAATCAATATGTTCTAATGAAGATGGTTGAGCCAACCAAGAGTATGTTTAAAAATATTTTAATGAATCTCAAAGAAATACAAATAATTTCATGATCCTAAAGATAAAAATGAGAAGAAAAAAATAAGAGTAGTGGGACTGTTCACAGTTATTAAAACAAAATATTTGATAAATCTGATTTTTACCTTTAAAGGGTCTTAACTTTTGACTTGTGTGTCGAAATGACTATTAAAATATATCAAATCGAAGCTCGTACCGATTCCCATTTTCTTATTTCACCAGGCAATGGAACTTCATTATTCGAACCTAAATTCCATCATTTACTTCACTTATGTAGGGTTTAAAGTTATTGTAGTATATTTTTAATAACGGTTTTATTCAATATAGTTGTATTGAAGATGGATTAGCCAACCAAGAGTATGTTTAAAACTATTCTAATGAATATAAAGGTAATACAAATAATTTCATGATCGTAAAGATAAAAATGAGAAGAAAAAAATAAGAGGAGTGGGACTATTTATAGTTATTAAAAGAAAATATTTGATAATTTGGATTTGTACCTTTAAACGGTTATAACTTTTGACTTGTGTGTCGAAACGATAATTAGAATACATCAAACTGAAGTTAACATTGATACCCATATTTCTAATTGATTTGGGAATGGAACTTCATTATTCGAACCTCATTCCATTATTTATATCACCTATCGAGTGTTTAAAGTTTTTGTCCCATATTTTACATTTTCGGTTTTAATCAATATGTTCTAATGAAGATGGTGGAGCCAACCAAGAGTATGTTTAAAACTATTCTAATGAATATTAAAGTAATACAAATAATTTCATGATCCTAAAGATAAAAATGAGAAGAAAAAAATAAGAGGAGTGGGACTATTCATATTTATTAAAACAAAATATTTGCAATTTGGATTTGTACCTTTAAACGGTTATAACTTTTGACTCGTGTGTCGAAACGACAATTAGAATATATCAAACCGAAGTTAACATTGATACCCATATTTTTAATTGATTTGGGAATGGAACTTCATTATTCGAACCTAATTCCATCATTTATATCACCTATCGAGTGTTTAAAGTTTGTGTCCCATATTTTGCATTTTCGATTTTAATCAATATGTTCTAATGAAGATGGTTGAGCCAACCAAGAGTATGTTTAAAAATATTTTAATGAATCTCAAAGAAATACAAATAATTTCATGATCCTAAAGATAAAAATGAGAAGAAAAAAATAAGAGTAGTGGGACGGTTCACAGTTATAAAAACAAAATATTTGATAAATCGGATTTTTACCTTTAAAGGGTCATAACTTTTGACTTGTGTGTCGAAATGACTATTAAAATATATCAAATCGAAGCTCGTACCGATTCCCATTTTCTTATTTCACCAGGCAATGGAACTTCATTATTCGAACCTAAATTCCATCATTTACTTCACTTATGTAGGGTTTAAAGTTATTGTAGTATATTTTTAATAACGGTTTTATTCAATACAGTTGTAATGAAGATGGATTAGCCAACCAAGAGTATGTTTAAAACTATTCTAATGAATATAAAGGTAATACAAATAATTTCATGATCGTAAAGATAAAAATGAGAAGAAAAAAAATAAGAGGAGTGGGACTATTCATTGTTATTAAAAGAAAATATTTGATAATTTGGATTTGTACCTTTAAACGGTTATAACTTTTGACTTGTGTGTCGAAACGACAATTAGAATATATCAAACTGAAGTTAACATTGATACCCATATTTCTAATTGATTTGGGAATCAAACTTCATTATTCGAACCTCATTCCATTATTTATATCACCTATCGAGTGTTTAAAGTTTTTATCCCATATTTTACATTTTCGGTTTTAATCAATATGTTCTAATGAAGATGGTTGAGCCAACCAAGAGTATGTTTAAAAATATTTTAATGAATCTCAAAGAAATACAAATAATTTCATGATCCTAAAGATAAAAATGAGAAGAAAAAAATAAGAGTAGTGGGACTGTTCACAGTTATTAAAACAAAATATTTGATAAATCTGATTTTTACCTTTAAAGGGTCATAACTTTTGACTTGTGTGTCGAAATGACTATTAAAATATATCAAATCGAAGCTCGTACCGATTCCCATTTTCTTATTTCACCAGGCAATGGAACTTCATTATTCGAACCTAAATTCCATCATTTACTTCACTTATGTAGGGTTTAAAGTTATTGTAGTATATTTTTAATAACGGTTTTATTCAATATAGTTGTAATGAAGATGGATTAGCCAACCAAGAGTATGTTTAAAACTATTCTAATGAATATAAAGGTAATACAAATAATTTCATGATCGTAAAGATAAAAATGAGAAGAAAAAAATAAGAGGAGTGGGACTATTTATAGTTATTAAAAGAAAATATTTGATAATTTGGATTTGTACCTTTAAACGGTTATAACTTTTGACTTGTGTGTCGAAACGACAATTAGAATACATCAAACTGAAGTTAACATTGATACCCATATTTCTAATTGATTTGGGAATGGAACTTCATTATTCGAACCTAATTCCATCATTTATATCACCTATCGAGTGTTTAAAGTTTGTGTCCCATATTTTGCATTTTCGGTTTTAATCAATATGTTCTAATGAAGATGGTTGAGCCAACCAAGAGTATGTTTAAAAATATTTTAATGAATCTCAAAGAAATACAAATAATTTCATGATCCTAAAGATAAAAATGAGAAGAAAAAAATAAGAGTAGTGGGACTGTTCACAGTTATTAAAACAAAATATTTGATAAATCGGATTTTTACCTTTAAAGGGTCATAACTTTTGACTTGTGTGTCGAAATGACTATTAAAATATATCAAATCGAAGCTCGTACCGATTCCCATTTTCTTATTTCACCAGGCAATGGAACTTCATTATTCGAACCTAAATTCCATCATTTACTTCACTTATGTAGGGTTTAAAGTTATTGTAGTATATTTTTAATAACGGTTTTATTCAATACAGTTGTAATGAAGATGGATTAGCCAACCAAGAGTATGTTTAAAACTATTCTAATGAATATAAAGGTAATACAAATAATTTCATGATCGTAAAGATAAAAATGAGAAGAAAAAAAATAAGAGGAGTGGGACTATTCATTGTTATTAAAAGAAAATATTTGATAATTTGGATTTGTACCTTTAAATGGTTATAACTTTTGACTTGTGTGTCGAAACGACAATTAGAATATATCAAACTGAAGTTAACATTGATACCCATATTTCTAATTGATTTGGGAATGGAACTTCATTATTCGAACCTCATTCCATTATTTATATCACCTATCGAGTGTTTAAAGTTTTTATCCCATATTTTACATTTTCGGTTTTAATCAATATGTTCTAATGAAGATGGTGGAGCCAACCAAGAGTATGTTTAAAACTATTCTAATGAATATTAAAGTAATACAAATAATTTCATGATCCTAAAGATAAAAATGAGAAGAAAAAAATAAGAGGAGTGGGACTATTCATAGTTATTAAAACAAAATATTTGATAATTTGGATTTGTACCTTTAAACGGTTATAACTTTTGACTCGTGTGTCGAAACGAGAATTAGAATATATCAAACCGAAGTTAACATTGATACCCATATTTCTAATTGATTTGGGAATGGAACTTCATTATTCGAACCTCATTCAATTATTTATATCACCTATCGAGTGTTTAAAGTTTTTGTCCCATATTTTACATTTTCGGTTTTAATCAATATGTTCTAATGAAGATGGTGGAGCCAACCAAGAGTATGTTTAAAACTATTCTAATGAATATTAAAGTAATACAAATAATTTCATGATCCTAAAGATAAAAATTAGAAGAAAAAAATAAGAGGAGTGGGACTATTCATAGTTATTAAAACAAAATATTTGATAATTTGGATTTGTACCTTTAAACAGTTATAACTTTTGACTCGTGTGTCGAAACGACAATTAGACTATATCAAACCAAAGTTAATATTTATACCCATATTTTTAATTGATTTGGGAATGGAACTTCATTATTCGAACCTAATTCCATCATTTATATCACCTATCGAGTGTTTAAAGTTTTTGTCCCATATTTTACATTTTCGGTTTTAATCAATATGTTCTAATGAAGATGGTGGAGCCAACCAAGAGTATGTTTAAAACTATTCTAATGAATATTAAAGTAATACAAATAATTTCATGATCCTAAAGATAAAAATGAGAAGAAAAAAATAAGAGGAGTGGGACTATTCATATTTATTAAAACAAAATATTTGCAATTTGGATTTGTACCTTTAAACGGTTATAACTTTTGACTCGTGTGTCGAAACGACAATTAGAATATATCAAACCGAAGTTAACATTGATACCCATATTTTTAATTGATTTGGGAATGGAACTTCTTTATTCGAACCTAATTCCATCATTTATATCACCTATCGAGTGTTTAAAGTTTGTGTCCCATATTTTGCATTTTCGGTTTTAATCAATATGTTCTAATGAAGATGGTTGAGCCAACCAAGAGTATGTTTAAAAATATTTTAATGAATCTCAAAGAAATACAAATAATTTCATGATCCTAAAGATAAAAATGAGAAGAAAAAAATAAGAGTAGTGGGACTGTTCACAGTTATTAAAACAAAATATTTGATAAATCTGATTTTTACCTTTAAAGGGTCTTAACTTTTGACTTGTGTGTCGAAATGACTATTAAAATATATCAAATCGAAGCTCGTACCGATTCCCATTTTCTTATTTCACCAGGCAATGGAACTTCATTATTCGAACCTAAATTCCATCATTTACTTCACTTATGTAGGGTTTAAAGTTATTGTAGTATATTTTTAATAACGGTTTTATTCAATATAGTTGTATTGAAGATGGATTAGCCAACCAAGAGTATGTTTAAAACTATTCTAATGAATATAAAGGTAATACAAATAATTTCATGATCGTAAAGATAAAAATGAGAAGAAAAAAATAAGAGGAGTGGGACTATTTATAGTTATTAAAAGAAAATATTTGATAATTTGGATTTGTACCTTTAAACGGTTATAACTTTTGACTTGTGTGTCGAAACGATAATTAGAATACATCAAACTGAAGTTAACATTGATACCCATATTTCTAATTGATTTGGGAATGGAACTTCATTATTCGAACCTCATTCCATTATTTATATCACCTATCGAGTGTTTAAAGTTTTTGTCCCATATTTTACATTTTCGGTTTTAATCAATATGTTCTAATGAAGATGGTGGAGCCAACCAAGAGTATGTTTAAAAACTATTCTAATGAATATTAAAGTAATACAAATAATTTCATGATCCTAAAGATAAAAATGAGAAGAAAAAAATAAGAGGAGTGGGACTATTCATATTTATTAAAACAAAATATTTGCAATTTGGATTTGTACCTTTAAACGGTTATAACTTTTGACTCGTGTGTCGAAACGACAATTAGAATATATCAAACCGAAGTTAACATTGATACCCATATTTTTAATTGATTTGGGAATGGAACTTCATTATTCGAACCTAATTCCATCATTTATATCACCTATCGAGTGTTTAAAGTTTGTGTCCCATATTTTGCATTTTCGATTTTAATCAATATGTTCTAATGAAGATGGTTGAGCCAACCAAGAGTATGTTTAAAAATATTTTAATGAATCTCAAAGAAATACAAATAATTTCATGATCCTAAAGATAAAAATGAGAAGAAAAAAATAAGAGTAGTGGGACGGTTCACAGTTATAAAAACAAAATATTTGATAAATCGGATTTTTACCTTTAAAGGGTCATAACTTTTGACTTGTGTGTCGAAATGACTATTAAAATATATCAAATCGAAGCTCGTACCGATTCCCATTTTCTTATTTCACCAGGCAATGGAACTTCATTATTCGAACCTAAATTCCATCATTTACTTCACTTATGTAGGGTTTAAAGTTATTGTAGTATATTTTTAATAACGGTTTTATTCAATACAGTTGTAATGAAGATGGATTAGCCAACCAAGAGTATGTTTAAAACTATTCTAATGAATATAAAGGTAATACAAATAATTTCATGATCGTAAAGATAAAAATGAGAAGAAAAAAAATAAGAGGAGTGGGACTATTCATTGTTATTAAAAGAAAATATTTGATAATTTGGATTTGTACCTTTAAACGGTTATAACTTTTGACTTGTGTGTCGAAACGACAATTAGAATATATCAAACTGAAGTTAACATTGATACCCATATTTCTAATTGATTTGGGAATCAAACTTCATTATTCGAACCTCATTCCATTATTTATATCACCTATCGAGTGTTTAAAGTTTTTTATCCCATATTTTACATTTTCGGTTTTAATCAATATGTTCTAATGAAGATGGTGGAGCCAACCAAGAGTATGTTTAAAACTATTCTAATGAATATTAAAGTAATACAAATAATTTCATGATCCTAAAGATAAAAATGAGAAGAAAAAAATAAGAGGAGTGGGACTATTCATAGTTATTAAAACAAAATATTTGATAATTTGGATTTTTACCTTTAAACGGTTATAACTTTTGACTCGTGTGTCGAAACGACAATTAGAATATATCAAACCGAAGTTAACATTGATACCCATATTTCTAATTGATTTGGGAATGGAACTTCATTATTCGAACCTTATTCAATTATTTATATCACCTATCGAGTGTTTAAAGTTTTTGTCCCATATTTTACATTTTCGGTTTTAATCAATATGTTCTAATGAAGATGGTGGAGCCAACCAAGAGTATGTTTAAAAACTATTCTAATGAATATTAAAGTAATACAAATAATTTCATGATCCTAAAGATAAAAATTAGAAGAAAAAAATAAGAGGAGTGGGACTATTCATAGTTATTAAAACAAAATATTTGATAATTTGGATTTGTACCTTTAAACGGTTATAACTTTTGACTCGTGTGTCGAAACGACAATTAGAATATATCAAACCGAAGTTAATATTTATACCCATATTTTTAATTGATTTGGGAATGGAACTTCATTATTCGAACCTAATTCCATCATTTATATCACCTATCGAGTGTTTAAAATTTTTGTCCCATATTTTGCATTTTCGGTTTTAATCAATATGTTCTAATGAAGATGGTTGAGCCAACCAAGAGTATGTTTCAAAATATTTTAATGAATGTCAAAGAAACAAAATAATTTCATGATCCTAAAGATTAAAATGAGAAGAAAAAAATAAGAGGAGTGGGACTATTCATAGTTATTAAAACAAAATATTTGATAATTTGGATTTGTACCTTTAAACGGTTATAACTTTTGACTCGTGTGTCGAAACGACAATTAGAATATATCAAACCAAAGTTAATATTTATACCCATATTTTTAATTGATTTGGGAATGGAACTTCATTATTCGAACCTAATTCCATCATTCATATCACCTATCGAGTGTTTAAACTTTTTGTCCCATATTTTGCATTTTCGGTTTTAATCAATATGTTCTAATGAAGATGGTGGAGCCAACCAAGAGTATGTTTAAAACTATTCTAATGAATATTAAAGTAATACAAATAATTTCATGATCGTAAAGATAAAAATGAGAAGAAAAAAATAAGAGGAGTGGGACTATTCATATTTATTAAAACAAAATATTTGCAATTTGGATTTGTACCTTTAAACGGTTATAACTTTTGACTCGTGTGTCGAAACGACAATTAGAATATATCAAACCGAATTTAACATTGATACCCATATTTTTAATTGATTTGGGAATGTAACTTCATTATTCGAACCTAATTCCATCATTTATATCACCTATCGAGTGTTTAAAGTTTGTGTCCCATATTTTGCATTTTCGGTTTTAATCAATATGTTCTAATGAAGATGGTTGAGCCAACCAAGAGTATGTTTAAAAATATTTTAATGAATCTCAAAGAAATACAAATAATTTCATGATCCTAAAGATAAAAATGAGAAGAAAAAAATAAGAGTAGTGGGACTGTTCACAGTTATTAAAACAAAATATTTGATAAATCGGATTTTTACCTTTAAAGGGTCATAACTTTTGACTTGTGTGTCGAAATGACTATTAAAATATATCAAATCGAAGCTCGTACCGATTCCCATTTTCTTATTTCACCAGGCAATGGAACTTCATTATTCGAACCTAAATTCCATCATTTACTTCACTTATGTAGGGTTTAAAGTTATTGTAGTATATTTTTAATAACGGTTTTATTCAATATAGTTGTAATGAAGATGGATTAGCCAACCAAGAGTATGTTTAAAACTATTCTAATGAATATAAAGGTAATACAAATAATTTCATGATCGTAAAGATAAAAATGAGAAGAAAAAAAATAAGAGGAGTGGGACTATTCATTGTTATTAAAAGAAAATATTTGATAATTTGGATTTGTACCTTTAAATGGTTATAACTTTTGACTTGTGTGTCGAAACGACAATTAGAATATATCAAACTGAAGTTAACATTGATACCCATATTTCTAATTGATTTGGGAATGGAACTTCATTATTCGAACCTCATTCCATTATTTATATCACCTATCGAGTGTTTAAAGTTTTTATCCCATATTTTACATTTTCGGTTTTAATCAATATGTTCTAATGAAGATGGTGGAGCCAACCAAGAGTATGTTTAAAACTATTCTAATGAATATTAAAGTAATACAAATAATTTCATGATCCTAAAGATAAAAATGAGAAGAAAAAAATAAGAGGAGTGGGACTATTCATAGTTATTAAAACAAAATATTTGATAATTTGGATTTGTACCTTTAAACGGTTATAACTTTTGACTCGTGTGTCGAAACGACAATTAGAATATATCAAACCGAAGTTAACATTGATACCCATATTTCTAATTGATTTGGGAATGGAACTTCATTATTCGAACCTCATTCAATTATTTATATCACCTATCGAGTGTTTAAAGTTTTTGTCCCATATTTTACATTTTCGGTTTTAATCAATATGTTCTAATGAAGATGGTGGAGCCAACCAAGAGTATGTTTAAAACTATTCTAATGAATATTAAAGTAATACAAATAATTTCATGATCCTAAAGATAAAAATTAGAAGAAAAAAATAAGAGGAGTGGGACTATTCATAGTTATTAAAACAAAATATTTGATAATTTGGATTTGTACCTTTAAACAGTTATAACTTTTGACTCGTGTGTCGAAACGACAATTAGACTATATCAAACCAAAGTTAATATTTATACCCATATTTTTAATTGATTTGGGAATGGTACTTCATTATTCGAACCTAATTCCATCATTTATATCACCTATCGAGTGTTTAAAGTTTTTGTCCCATATTTTACATTTTCGGTTTTAATCAATATGTTCTAATGAAGATGGTGGAGCCAACCAAGAGTATGTTTAAAACTATTCTAATGAATATTAAAGTAATACAAATAATTTCATGATCCTAAAGATAAAAATGAGAAGAAAAAAATAAGAGGAGTGGGACTATTCATATTTATTAAAACAAAATATTTGCAATTTGGATTTGTACCTTTAAACGGTTATAACTTTTGACTCGTGTGTCGAAACGACAATTAGAATATATCAAACCGAAGTTAACATTGATACCCATATTTTTAATTGATTTGGGAATGGAACTTCTTTATTCGAACCTAATTCCATCATTTATATCACCTATCGAGTGTTTAAAGTTTGTGTCCCATATTTTGCATTTTCGGTTTTAATCAATATGTTCTAATGAAGATGGTTGAGCCAACCAAGAGTATGTTTAAAAATATTTTAATGAATCTCAAAGAAATACAAATAATTTCATGATCCTAAAGATAAAAATGAGAAGAAAAAAATAAGAGTAGTGGGACTGTTCACAGTTATTAAAACAAAATATTTGATAAATCTGATTTTTACCTTTAAAGGGTCTTAACTTTTGACTTGTGTGTCGAAATGACTATTAAAATATATCAAATCGAAGCTCGTACCGATTCCCATTTTCTTATTTCACCAGGCAATGGAACTTCATTATTCGAACCTAAATTCCATCATTTACTTCACTTATGTAGGGTTTAAAGTTATTGTAGTATATTTTTAATAACGGTTTTATTCAATATAGTTGTATTGAAGATGGATTAGCCAACCAAGAGTATGTTTAAAACTATTCTAATGAATATAAAGGTAATACAAATAATTTCATGATCGTAAAGATAAAAATGAGAAGAAAAAAATAAGAGGAGTGGGACTATTTATAGTTATTAAAAGAAAATATTTGATAATTTGGATTTGTACCTTTAAACGGTTATAACTTTTGACTTGTGTGTCGAAACGATAATTAGAATACATCAAACTGAAGTTAACATTGATACCCATATTTCTAATTGATTTGGGAATGGAACTTCATTATTCGAACCTCATTCCATTATTTATATCACCTATCGAGTGTTTAAAGTTTTTGTCCCATATTTTACATTTTCGGTTTTAATCAATATGTTCTAATGAAGATGGTGGAGCCAACCAAGAGTATGTTTAAAACTATTCTAATGAATATTAAAGTAATACAAATAATTTCATGATCCTAAAGATAAAAATGAGAAGAAAAAAATAAGAGGAGTGGGACTATTCATATTTATTAAAACAAAATATTTGCAATTTGGATTTGTACCTTTAAACGGTTATAACTTTTGACTCGTGTGTCGAAACGACAATTAGAATATATCAAACCGAAGTTAACATTGATACCCATATTTTTAATTGATTTGGGAATGGAACTTCATTATTCGAACCTAATTCCATCATTTATATCACCTATCGAGTGTTTAAAGTTTGTGTCCCATATTTTGCATTTTCGATTTTAATCAATATGTTCTAATGAAGATGGTTGAGCCAACCAAGAGTATGTTTAAAAATATTTTAATGAATCTCAAAGAAATACAAATAATTTCATGATCCTAAAGATAAAAATGAGAAGAAAAAAATAAGAGTAGTGGGACGGTTCACAGTTATAAAAACAAAATATTTGATAAATCGGATTTTTACCTTTAAAGGGTCATAACTTTTGACTTGTGTGTCGAAATGACTATTAAAATATATCAAATCGAAGCTCGTACCGATTCCCATTTTCTTATTTCACCAGGCAATGGAACTTCATTATTCGAACCTAAATTCCATCATTTACTTCACTTATGTAGGGTTTAAAGTTATTGTAGTATATTTTTAATAACGGTTTTATTCAATACAGTTGTAATGAAGATGGATTAGCCAACCAAGAGTATGTTTAAAACTATTCTAATGAATATAAAGGTAATACAAATAATTTCATGATCGTAAAGATAAAAATGAGAAGAAAAAAAATAAGAGGAGTGGGACTATTCATTGTTATTAAAAGAAAATATTTGATAATTTGGATTTGTACCTTTAAACGGTTATAACTTTTGACTTGTGTGTCGAAACGACAATTAGAATATATCAAACTGAAGTTAACATTGATACCCATATTTCTAATTGATTTGGGAATCAAACTTCATTATTCGAACCTCATTCCATTATTTATATCACCTATCGAGTGTTTAAAGTTTTTATCCCATATTTTACATTTTCGGTTTTAATCAATATGTTCTAATGAAGATGGTGGAGCCAACCAAGAGTATGTTTAAAACTATTCTAATGAATATTAAAGTAATACAAATAATTTCATGATCCTAAAGATAAAAATGAGAAGAAAAAAATAAGAGGAGTGGGACTATTCATAGTTATTAAAACAAAATATTTGATAATTTGGATTTTTACCTTTAAACGGTTATAACTTTTGACTCGTGTGTCGAAACGACAATTAGAATATATCAAACCGAAGTTAACATTGATACCCATATTTCTAATTGATTTGGGAATGGAACTTCATTATTCGAACCTTATTCAATTATTTATATCACCTATCGAGTGTTTAAAGTTTTTGTCCCATATTTTACATTTTCGGTTTTAATCAATATGTTCTAATGAAGATGGTGGAGCCAACCAAGAGTATGTTTAAAACTATTCTAATGAATATTAAAGTAATACAAATAATTTCATGATCCTAAAGATAAAAATTAGAAGAAAAAAATAAGAGGAGTGGGACTATTCATAGTTATTAAAACAAAATATTTGATAATTTGGATTTGTACCTTTAAACGGTTATAACTTTTGACTAGTGTGTCGAAACGACAATTAGAATATATCAAACCGAAGTTAATATTTATACCCATATTTTTAATTGATTTGGGAATGGAACTTCATTATTCGAACCTAATTCCATCATTTATATCACCTATCGAGTGTTTAAAATTTTTGTCCCATATTTTGCATTTTCGGTTTTAATCAATATGTTCTAATGAAGATGGTTGAGCCAACCAAGAGTATGTTTCAAAATATTTTAATGAATGTCAAAGAAACAAAATAATTTCATGATCCTAAAGATTAAAATGAGAAGAAAAAAATAAGAGGAGTGGGACTATTCATAGTTATTAAAACAAAATATTTGATAATTTGGATTTGTACCTTTAAACGGTTATAACTTTTGACTCGTGTGTCGAAACGACAATTAGAATATATCAAACCAAAGTTAATATTTATACCCATATTTTTAATTGATTTGGGAATGGAACTTCATTATTCGAACCTAATTCCATCATTCATATCACCTATCGAGTGTTTAAACTTTTTGTCCCATATTTTGCATTTTCGGTTTTAATCAATATGTTCTAATGAAGATGGTGGAGCCAACCAAGAGTATGTTTAAAACTATTCTAATGAATATTAAAGTAATACAAATAATTTCATGATCGTAAAGATAAAAATGAGAAGAAAAAAATAAGAGGAGTGGGACTATTCATATTTATTAAAACAAAATATTTGCAATTTGGATTTGTACCTTTAAACGGTTATAACTTTTGACTCGTGTGTCGAAACGACAATTAGAATATATCAAACCGAATTTAACATTGATACCCATATTTTTAATTGATTTGGGAATGTAACTTCATTATTCGAACCTAATTCCATCATTTATATCACCTATCGAGTGTTTAAAGTTTGTGTCCCATATTTTGCATTTTCGGTTTTAATCAATATGTTCTAATGAAGATGGTTGAGCCAACCAAGAGTATGTTTAAAAATATTTTAATGAATCTCAAAGAAATACAAATAATTTCATGATCCTAAAGATAAAAATGAGAAGAAAAAAATAAGAGTAGTGGGACGGTTCACAGTTATAAAAACAAAATATTTGATAAATCGGATTTTTACCTTTAAAGGGTCATAACTTTTGACTTGTGTGTCGAAATGACTATTAAAATATATCAAATCGAAGCTCGTACCGATTCCCATTTTCTTATTTCACCAGGCAATGGAACTTCATTATTCGAACCTAAATTCCATCATTTACTTCACTTATGTAGGGTTTAAAGTTATTGTAGTATATTTTTAATAACGGTTTTATTCAATACAGTTGTAATGAAGATGGATTAGCCAACCAAGAGTATGTTTAAAACTATTCTAATGAATATAAAGGTAATACAAATAATTTCATGATCGTAAAGATAAAAATGAGAAGAAAAAAAATAAGAGGAGTGGGACTATTCATTGTTATTAAAAGAATATATTTGATAATTTGGATTTGTACCTTTAAACGGTTATAACTTTTGACTTGTGTGTCGAAACGACAATTAGAATATATCAAACTGAAGTTAACATTGATACCCATATTTCTAATTATTTGGGAATGGAACTTCATTATTCGAACCTCATTCCATTATTTATATCACCTATCGAGTGTTTAAAGTTTTTATCCCATATTTTGCATTTTCGGTTTTAATCAATATGTTCTAATGAAGATGGTGGAGCCAACCAAGAGTATGTTTAAAACTATTCTAATGAATATTAAAGTAACACAAATAATTTCATGATCCTAAAGATAAAAATGAGAAGAAAAAAATAAGAGGAGTGGGACTATTCATAGTTATTAAAACAAAATATTTGATAATTTGGATTTGTACCTTTAAACGGTTATAACTTTTGACTCGTGTGTCGAAACGACAATTAGAATATATCAAACCGAAGTTAACATTGATACCCATATTTCTAATTGATTTGGGAATGGAACTTCATTATTCGAACCTTATTCAATTATTTATATCACCTATCGAGTGTTTAAAGTTTTTGTCCCATATTTTACATTTTCGGTTTTAATCAATATGTTCTAATGAAGATGGTGGAGCCAACCAAGAGTATGTTTAAAACTATTCTAATGAATATTAAAGTAATACAAATAATTTCATGATCCTAAAGATAAAAATGAGAAGAAAAAAATAAGAGGAGTGGGACTATTCATATTTATTAAAACAAAATATTTGCAATTTGGATTTGTACCTTTAAACGGTTATAACTTTTGACTCGTGTGTCGAAACGACAATTAGAATATATCAAACCGAATTTAACATTGATACCCATATTTTTAATTGATTTGGGAATGTAACTTCATTATTCGAACCTAATTCCATCATTTATATCACCTATCGAGTGTTTAAAGTTTGTGTCCCATATTTTGCATTTTCGGTTTTAATCAATATGTTCTAATGAAGATGGTTGAGCCAACCAAGAGTATGTTTAAAAATATTTTAATGAATCTCAAAGAAATACAAATAATTTCATGATCCTAAAGATAAAAATGAGAAGAAAAAAATAAGAGTAGTGGGACTGTTCACAGTTATTAAAACAAAATATTTGATAAATCTGATTTTTACCTTTAAAGGGTCATAACTTTTGACTTGTGTGTCGAAATGACTATTAAAATATATCAAATCGAAGCTCGTACCGATTCCCATTTTCTTATTTCACCAGGCAATGGAACTTCATTATTCGAACCTAAATTCCATCATTTACTTCACTTATGTAGGGTTTAAAGTTATTGTAGTATATTTTTAATAACGGTTTTATTCAATATAGTTGTAATGAAGATGGATTAGCCAACCAAGAGTATGTTTAAAACTATTCTAATGAATATAAAGGTAATACAAATAATTTCATGATCGTAAAGATAAAAATGAGAAGAAAAAAATAAGAGGAGTGGGACTATTTATAGGTATTAAAAGAAAATATTTGATAACTTGGATTTGTACCTTTAAACGGTTATAACTTTTGACTTGTGTGTCGAAACGACAATTAGAATACATCAAACTGAAGTTAACATTGATACCCAAATTTCTAATTGATTTGGGAATGGAACTTCATTATTCGAACCTCATTCCATTATTTATATCACCTATCGAGTGTTTAAAGTTTTTGTCCCATATTTTACATTTTCGGTTTTAATCAATATGTTCTAATGAAGATGGTGGAGCCAACCAAGAGTATGTTTAAAACTATTCTAATGAATATTAAAGTAATACAAATAATTTCATGATCCTCAAGATAAAAATGAGAAGAAAAAAATAAGAGGAGTGGGACTATTCATAGTTATTAAAACAAAATATTTGATAATTTGGATTTGTACCTTTAAACGGTTATAACTTTTGACTCGTGTGTCGAAACGACAATTAGAATATATCAAACCGAAGTTAACATTGATACCCATATTTCTAATTGATTTGGGAATGGAACTTCATTATTCGAACCTTATTCAATTATTTATATCACCTATCGAGTGTTTAAAGTTTTTGTCCCATATTTTACATTTTCGGTTTTAATCAATATGTTCTAATGAAGATGGTGGAGCCAACCAAGAGTATGTTTAAAACTATTCTAATGAATATTAAAGTAATACAAATAATTTCATGATCCTAAAGATAAAAATTAGAAGAAAAAAATAAGAGGAGTGGGACTATTCATAGTTATTAAAACAAAATATTTGATAATTTGGATTTGTACCTTTAAACGGTTATAACTTTTGACTCGTGTGTCGAAACGACAATTAGAATATATCAAACCAAAGTTAATATTTATACCCATATTTTTAATTGATTTGGGAATGGAACTTCATTATTCGAACCTAATTCCATCATTTATATCACCTATCGAGTGTTTAAAATTTTTGTCCCATATTTTGCATTTTCGGTTTTAATCAATATGTTCTAATGAAGATGGTTGAGCCAACCAGGAGTATGTTTCAAAATATTTTAATGAATGTCAAAGAAACAAAATAATTTCATGATCCTAAAGATTAAAATGAGAAGAAAAAAATAAGAGGAGTGGGACTATTCATAGTTATTAAAACAAAATATTTGATAATTTGGATTTGTACCTTTAAACGGTTATAACTTTTGACTCGTGTGTCGAAACGACAATTAGAATATATCAAACCAAAGTTAATATTTATACCCATATTTTTAATTGATTTGGGAATGGAACTTCATTATTCGAACCTAATTCCATCATTCATATCACCTATTGAGTGTTTAAACTTTTTGTCCCATATTTTGCATTTTTGGTTTTAATCAATATGTTCTAATGAAGATGGTGGAGCCAACCAAGAGTATGTTTAAAACTATTCTAATGAATATTAAAGTAATACAAATAATTTCATGATCGTAAAGATAAAAATGAGAAGAAAAAAATAAGAGGAGTGGGACTATTCATATTTATTAAAACAAAATATTTGCAATTTGGATTTTTACCTTTAAACGGTTATAACTTTTGACTCGTGTGTCGAAACGACAATTAGAATATATCAAACCGAATTTAACATTGATACCCATATTTTTCATTGATTTGGGAATGTAACTTCATTATTCGAACCTAATTCCATCATTTATATCACCTATCGAGTGTTTAAAGTTTGTGTCCCATATTTTGCATTTTCGGTTTTAATCAATATGTTCTAATGAAGATGGTTGAGCCAACCAAGAGTATGTTTAAAAATATTTTAATGAATCTCAAAGAAATACAAATAATTTCATGATCCTAAAGATAAAAATGAGAAGAAAAAAATAAGAGTAGTGGGACTGTTCACAGTTATTAAAACAAAATATTTGATAAATCTGATTTTTACCTTTAAAGGGTCATAACTTTTGACTTGTGTGTCGAAATGACTATTAAAATATATCAAATCGAAGCTCGTACCGATTCCCATTTTCTTATTTCACCAGGCAATGGAACTTCATTATTCGAACCTAAATTCCATCATTTACTTCACTTATGTAGGGTTTAAAGTTATTGTAGTATATTTTTAATAACGGTTTTATTCAATATAGTTGTAATGAAGATGGATTAGCCAACCAAGAGTATGTTTAAAACTATTCTAATGAATATAAAGGTAATACAAATAATTTCATGATCGTAAAGATAAAAATGAGAAGAAAAAAATAAGAGGAGTGGGACTATTTATAGGTATTAAAAGAAAATATTTGATAATTTGGATTTGTACCTTTAAACGGTTATAACTTTTGACTTGTGTGTCGAAACGACAATTAGAATACATCAAACTGAAGTTAACATTGATACCCAAATTTCTAATTGATTTGGGAATGGAACTTCATTATTCGAACCTCATTCCATTATTTATATCACCTATCGAGTGTTTAAAGTTTTTGTCCCATATTTTACATTTTCGGTTTTAATCAATATGTTCTAATGAAGATGGTGGAGCCAACCAAGAGTATGTTTAAAACTATTCTAATGAATATTAAAGTAATACAAATAATTTCATGATCCTAAAGATAAAAATGAGAAGAAAAAAATAAGAGGAGTGGGACTATTCATAGTTATTAAAACAAAATATTTGATAATTTGGATTTGTACCTTTAAACGGTTATAACTTTTGACTCGTGTGTCGAAACGACAATTAGAATATATCAAACCAAAGTTAATATTTATACCCATATTTTTAATTGATTTGGGAATGGAACTTCATTATTCGAACCTAATTCCATCATTCATATCACCTATCGAGTGTTTAAACTTTTTGTCCCATATTTTGCATTTTCGGTTTTAATCAATATGTTCTAATGAAGATGGTGGAGCCAACCAAGAGTATGTTTAAAACTATTCTAATGAATATTAAAGTAATACAAATAATTTCATGATCGTAAAGATAAAAATGAGAAGAAAAAAATAAGAGGAGTGGGACTATTCATATTTATTAAAACAAAATATTTGCAATTTGGATTTGTACCTTTAAACGGTTATAACTTTTGACTCGTGTGTCGAAACGACAATTAGAATATATCAAACCGAATTTAACATTGATACCCATATTTTTAATTGATTTGGGAATGTAACTTCATTATTCGAACCTAATTCCATCATTTATATCACCTATCGAGTGTTTAAAGTTTGTGTCCCATATTTTGCATTTTCGGTTTTAATCAATATGTTCTAATGAAGATGGTTGAGCCAACCAAGAGTATGTTTAAAAATATTTTAATGAATCTCAAAGAAATACAAATAATTTCATGATCCTAAAGATAAAAATGAGAAGAAAAAAATAAGAGTAGTGGGACGGTTCACAGTTATAAAAACAAAATATTTGATAAATCGGATTTTTACCTTTAAAGGGTCATAACTTTTGACTTGTGTGTCGAAATGACTATTAAAATATATCAAATCGAAGCTCGTACCGATTCCCATTTTCTTATTTCACCAGGCAATGGAACTTCATTATTCGAACCTAAATTCCATCATTTACTTCACTTATGTAGGGTTTAAAGTTATTGTAGTATATTTTTAATAACGGTTTTATTCAATACAGTTGTAATGAAGATGGATTAGCCAACCAAGAGTATGTTTAAAACTATTCTAATGAATATAAAGGTAATACAAATAATTTCATGATCGTAAAGATAAAAATGAGAAGAAAAAAAATAAGAGGAGTGGGACTATTCATTGTTATTAAAAGAATATATTTGATAATTTGGATTTGTACCTTTAAACGGTTATAACTTTTGACTTGTGTGTCGAAACGACAATTAGAATATATCAAACTGAAGTTAACATTGATACCCATATTTCTAATTATTTGGGAATGGAACTTCATTATTCGAACCTCATTCCATTATTTATATCACCTATCGAGTGTTTAAAGTTTTTATCCCATATTTTGCATTTTCGGTTTTAATCAATATGTTCTAATGAAGATGGTGGAGCCAACCAAGAGTATGTTTAAAACTATTCTAATGAATATTAAAGTAACACAAATAATTTCATGATCCTAAAGATAAAAATGAGAAGAAAAAAATAAGAGGAGTGGGACTATTCATAGTTATTAAAACAAAATATTTGATAATTTGGATTTGTACCTTTAAACGGTTATAACTTTTGACTCGTGTGTCGAAACGACAATTAGAATATATCAAACCGAAGTTAACATTGATACCCATATTTCTAATTGATTTGGGAATGGAACTTCATTATTCGAACCTTATTCAATTATTTATATCACCTATCGAGTGTTTAAAGTTTTTGTCCCATATTTTACATTTTCGGTTTTAATCAATATGTTCTAATGAAGATGGTGGAGCCAACCAAGAGTATGTTTAAAACTATTCTAATGAATATTAAAGTAATACAAATAATTTCATGATCCTAAAGATAAAAATGAGAAGAAAAAAATAAGAGGAGTGGGACTATTCATATTTATTAAAACAAAATATTTGCAATTTGGATTTGTACCTTTAAACGGTTATAACTTTTGACTCGTGTGTCGAAACGACAATTAGAATATATCAAACCGAATTTAACATTGATACCCATATTTTTAATTGATTTGGGAATGTAACTTCATTATTCGAACCTAATTCCATCATTTATATCACCTATCGAGTGTTTAAAGTTTGTGTCCCATATTTTGCATTTTCGGTTTTAATCAATATGTTCTAATGAAGATGGTTGAGCCAACCAAGAGTATGTTTAAAAATATTTTAATGAATCTCAAAGAAATACAAATAATTTCATGATCCTAAAGATAAAAATGAGAAGAAAAAAATAAGAGTAGTGGGACTGTTCACAGTTATTAAAACAAAATATTTGATAAATCTGATTTTTACCTTTAAAGGGTCATAACTTTTGACTTGTGTGTCGAAATGACTATTAAAATATATCAAATCGAAGCTCGTACCGATTCCCATTTTCTTATTTCACCAGGCAATGGAACTTCATTATTCGAACCTAAATTCCATCATTTACTTCACTTATGTAGGGTTTAAAGTTATTGTAGTATATTTTTAATAACGGTTTTATTCAATATAGTTGTAATGAAGATGGATTAGCCAACCAAGAGTATGTTTAAAACTATTCTAATGAATATAAAGGTAATACAAATAATTTCATGATCGTAAAGATAAAAATGAGAAGAAAAAAATAAGAGGAGTGGGACTATTTATAGGTATTAAAAGAAAATATTTGATAACTTGGATTTGTACCTTTAAACGGTTATAACTTTTGACTTGTGTGTCGAAACGACAATTAGAATACATCAAACTGAAGTTAACATTGATACCCAAATTTCTAATTGATTTGGGAATGGAACTTCATTATTCGAACCTCATTCCATTATTTATATCACCTATCGAGTGTTTAAAGTTTTTGTCCCATATTTTACATTTTCGGTTTTAATCAATATGTTCTAATGAAGATGGTGGAGCCAACCAAGAGTATGTTTAAAACTATTCTAATGAATATTAAAGTAATACAAATAATTTCATGATCCTCAAGATAAAAATGAGAAGAAAAAAATAAGAGGAGTGGGACTATTCATAGTTATTAAAACAAAATATTTGATAATTTGGATTTGTACCTTTAAACGGTTATAACTTTTGACTCGTGTGTCGAAACGACAATTAGAATATATCAAACCGAAGTTAACATTGATACCCATATTTCTAATTGATTTGGGAATGGAACTTCATTATTCGAACCTTATTCAATTATTTATATCACCTATCGAGTGTTTAAAGTTTTTGTCCCATATTTTACATTTTCGGTTTTAATCAATATGTTCTAATGAAGATGGTGGAGCCAACCAAGAGTATGTTTAAAACTATTCTAATGAATATTAAAGTAATACAAATAATTTCATGATCCTAAAGATAAAAATTAGAAGAAAAAAATAAGAGGAGTGGGACTATTCATAGTTATTAAAACAAAATATTTGATAATTTGGATTTGTACCTTTAAACGGTTATAACTTTTGACTCGTGTGTCGAAACGACAATTAGAATATATCAAACCAAAGTTAATATTTATACCCATATTTTTAATTGATTTGGGAATGGAACTTCATTATTCGAACCTAATTCCATCATTTATATCACCTATCGAGTGTTTAAAATTTTTGTCCCATATTTTGCATTTTCGGTTTTAATCAATATGTTCTAATGAAGATGGTTGAGCCAACCAGGAGTATGTTTCAAAATATTTTAATGAATGTCAAAGAAACAAAATAATTTCATGATCCTAAAGATTAAAATGAGAAGAAAAAAATAAGAGGAGTGGGACTATTCATAGTTATTAAAACAAAATATTTGATAATTTGGATTTGTACCTTTAAACGGTTATAACTTTTGACTCGTGTGTCGAAACGACAATTAGAATATATCAAACCAAAGTTAATATTTATACCCATATTTTTAATTGATTTGGGAATGGAACTTTATTATTCGAACCTAATTCCATCATTCATATCACCTATTGAGTGTTTAAACTTTTTGTCCCATATTTTGCATTTTTGGTTTTAATCAATATGTTCTAATGAAGATGGTGGAGCCAACCAAGAGTATGTTTAAAACTATTCTAATGAATATTAAAGTAATACAAATAATTTCATGATCGTAAAGATAAAAATGAGAAGAAAAAAATAAGAGGAGTGGGACTATTCATATTTATTAAAACAAAATATTTGCAATTTGGATTTGTACCTTTAAACGGTTATAACTTTTGACTCGTGTGTCGAAACGACAATTAGAATATATCAAACCGAATTTAACATTGATACCCATATTTTTCATTGATTTGGGAATGTAACTTCATTATTCGAACCTAATTCCATCATTTATATCACCTATCGAGTGTTTAAAGTTTGTGTCCCATATTTTGCATTTTCGGTTTTAATCAATATGTTCTAATGAAGATGGTTGAGCCAACCAAGAGTATGTTTAAAAATATTTTAATGAATCTCAAAGAAATACAAATAATTTCATGATCCTAAAGATAAAAATGAGAAGAAAAAAATAAGAGTAGTGGGACTGTTCACAGTTATTAAAACAAAATATTTGATAAATCTGATTTTTACCTTTAAAGGGTCATAACTTTTGACTTGTGTGTCGAAATGACTATTAAAATATATCAAATCGAAGCTCGTACCGATTCCCATTTTCTTATTTCACCAGGCAATGGAACTTCATTATTCGAACCTAAATTCCATCATTTACTTCACTTATGTAGGGTTTAAAGTTATTGTAGTATATTTTTAATAACGGTTTTATTCAATATAGTTGTAATGAAGATGGATTAGCCAACCAAGAGTATGTTTAAAACTATTCTAATGAATATAAAGGTAATACAAATAATTTCATGATCGTAAAGATAAAAATGAGAAGAAAAAAATAAGAGGAGTGGGACTATTTATAGGTATTAAAAGAAAATATTTGATAATTTGGATTTGTACCTTTAAACGGTTATAACTTTTGACTTGTGTGTCGAAACGACAATTAGAATACATCAAACTGAAGTTAACATTGATACCCAAATTTCTAATTGATTTGGGAATGGAACTTCATTATTCGAACCTCATTCCATTATTTATATCACCTATCGAGTGTTTAAAGTTTTTGTCCCATATTTTACATTTTCGGTTTTAATCAATATGTTCTAATGAAGATGGTGGAGCCAACCAAGAGTATGTTTAAAACTATTCTAATGAATATTAAAGTAATACAAATAATTTCATGATCCTAAAGATAAAAATGAGAAGAAAAAAATAAGAGGAGTGGGACTATTCATAGTTATTAAAACAAAATATTTGATAATTTGGATTTGTACCTTTAAACGGTTATAACTTTTGACTCGTGTGTCGAAACGACAATTAGAATATATCAAACCGAAGTTAACATTGATACCCATATTTCTAATTGATTTGGGAATGGAACTTCATTATTCGAACCTTATTCAATTATTTATATCACCTATCGAGTGTTTAAAGTTTTTGCCCCATATTTTACATTTTCGGTTTTAATCAATATGTTCTAATGAAGATGGTGGAGCCAACCAAGAGTATGTTTAAAACTATTCTAATGAATATTAAAGTAATACAAATAATTTCATGATCCTAAAGATAAAAATTAGAAGAAAAAAATAAGAGGAGTGGGACTATTCATAGTTATTAAAACAAAATATTTGATAATTTGGATTTGTACCTTTAAACGGTTATAACTTTTGACTCGTGTGTCGAAACGACAATTAGAATATATCAAACCAAAGTTAATATTTATACCCATATTTTTAATTGATTTGGGAATGGAACTTCATTATTCGAACCTAATTCCATCATTTATATCACCTATCGAGTGTTTAAAATTTTTGTCCCATATTTTGCATTTTCGGTTTTAATCAATATGTTCTAATGAAGATGGTTGAGCCAACCAGGAGTATGTTTCAAAATATTTTAATGAATGTCAAAGAAACAAAATAATTTCATGATCCTAAAGATTAAAATGAGAAGAAAAAAATAAGAGGAGTGGGACTATTCATAGTTATTAAAACAAAATATTTGATAATTTGGATTTGTACCTTTAAACGGTTATAACTTTTGACTCGTGTGTCGAAACGACAATTAGAATATATCAAACCAAAGTTAATATTTATACCCATATTTTTAATTGATTTGGGAATGGAACTTCATTATTCGAACCTAATTCCATCATTCATATCACCTATCGAGTGTTTAAACTTTTTGTCCCATATTTTGCATTTTTGGGTTTAATCAATATGTTCTAATGAAGATGGTGGAGCCAACCAAGAGTATGTTTAAAACTATTCTAATGAATATTAAAGTAATACAAATAATTTCATGATCGTAAAGATAAAAATGAGAAGAAAAAAATAAGAGGAGTGGGACTATTCATATTTATTAAAACAAAATATTTGCAATTTGGATTTGTACCTTTAAACGGTTATAACTTTTGACTCGTGTGTCGAAACGACAATTAGAATATATCAAACCGAATTTAACATTGATACCCATATTTTTAATTGATTTGGGAATGTAACTTCATTATTCGAACCTAATTCCATCATTTATATCACCTATCGAGTGTTTAAAGTTTGTGTCCCATATTTTGCATTTTCGGTTTTAATCAATATGTTCTAATGAAGATGGTTGAGCCAACCAAGAGTATGTTTAAAAATATTTTAATGAATCTCAAAGAAATACAAATAATTTCATGATCCTAAAGATAAAAATGAGAAGAAAAAAATAAGAGTAGTGGGACTGTTCACAGTTATTAAAACAAAATATTTGATAAATCTGATTTTTACCTTTAAAGGGTCTTAACTTTTGACTTGTGTGTCGAAAGGACTATTAAAATATATCAAATCGAAGCTCGTACCGATTCCCATTTTCTTATTTCACCAGGCAATGGAACTTCATTATTCGAACCTAAATTCCATCCTTTACTTCACTTATGTAGGGTTTAAAGTTATTGTAGTATATTTTTAATAACGGTTTTATTCAATATAGTTGTAATGAAGATGGATTAGCCAACCAAGAGTATGTTTAAAACTATTCTAATGAATATAAAGGTAATACAAATAATTTCATGATCGTAAAGATAAAAATGAGAAGAAAAAAATAAGAGGAGTGGGACTATTTATAGGTATTAAAAGAAAATATTTGATAATTTGGATTTGTACCTTTAAACGGTTATAACTTTTGACTTGTGTGTCGAAACGACAATTAGAATACATCAAACTGAAGTTAACATTGATACCCATATTTCTAATTGATTTGGGAATGGAACTTCATTGTTCGAACCTCATTCCATTATTTATATCACCTATCGAGTGTTTAAAGTTTTTGTCCCATATTTTGCATTTTCGGTTTTAATCAATATGTTCTAATGAAGATGGTGGAGCCAACCAAGAGTATGTTTAAAACTATTCTAATGAATATTAAAGTAATACAAATAATTTCATGATCCTAAAGATAAAAATGAGAAGAAAAAAATAAGAGGAGTGGGACTATTCATAGTTATTAAAACAAAATATTTGATAATTTGGATTTGTACCTTTAAACGGTTATAACTTTTGACTCGTGTGTCGAAACGACAATTAGAATATATCAAACCAAAGTTAATATTTATACCCATATTTTTAATTGATTTGGGAATGGAACTTCATTATTCGAACCTAATTCCATCATTCATATCACCTATCGAGTGTTTAAACTTTTTGTCCCATATTTTGCATTTTCGGTTTTAATCAATATGTTCTAATGAAGATGGTTGAGCCAACCAAGAGTATGTTTAAAAATATTTTAATGAATCTCAAAGAAATACAAATAATTTCATGATCCTAAAGATAAAAATGAAAAGAAAAAATTAAGAGGAATGGGACTATTCATAGTTATTAAAACAAAATATTTGATAATTTGGATTTGTACCTTTAAACGGTTATAACTTTTGACTCGTGTGTCGAAAAGACAATTAGAATATATCAAACCGAAGTTAACATTGATACCCATATTTTTCATTGATTTGGGAATGGAACTTCATTATTCGAAGCTAATTCCATCATTTATATCACCTATAGAGTGTTTAAAGTTTTTGTCCCATATTTTTCATTTTCGGTTTTAATCAATATGTTCTAGTGAAGATGGTTGAACCAACCAAGAGTATGTTTAAAAATATTTTAATGAATCTCAAAGAAATACAAATAATTTCATTATCCAATAGATAAAAATGAGAAGAAAAAAATTAAGAGTAGTGGGGCTGTTCACAGTTATAAAAACAAAATATTTGATAAATCGGATTTGTACCTTTAAATGGTCATAACTTTTGACTCGTGTATCGAAATGAATGTTAAAATATATCAAATCGAAGCTCGTACCGATTCCCATTTTCTTATTTCACCAGGCAATGGAACTTCATTATTCGAACCTAAATTCCATCATTTACTTCACTTATCAAGGGTTTAAAGTTATTGTAGTATATTTTTAATAATGGTTTTATTCAATATAGTTGTAACGAAGATCGATTAGCCAACCAAGAGTATGTTTAAAACTATTCTAATGAATATAAAAGTAATACAAATAATTTCATGATCGTAAAGATAAAAATGAGAAGAAAAAAATAAGAAGAGTGGGAATATTCATATTTATTAAAACAAAATATTTGCAATTTGGATTTTTACCTTTAAACGGTTATAACTTTTGACTCGTGTGTCGAAACGACAATTAGAATATATCAAACCGAAGTTAACATTGATACCCATATTTTTAATTGATTTGGGAATGGAACTTCATTATTCGAACTTAATTCCATCATTTATATCACCTATCGAGTGTTTAAAGTTTTTGTCCCATATTTTGCATTTTCGGTTTTAATCAATATGTTCTAATGAAGATGGTTGAGCCAACCAAGAGTATGTTTAAAAATATTTTAATGAATCTCAAAGAAATACAAATAATTTCATGATCCTAAAGATAAAAATGAGAAGAAAAAAATAAGAGTAGTGGGACTGTTCACAGTTATTAAAACAAAATATTTGATAAATCTGATTTTTACCTTTAAAGGGTCATAACTTTTGACTTGTGTGTCGAAATGACTATTAAAATATATCAAATCGAAGCTCGTACCGATTCCCATTTTCTTATTTCACCAGGCAATGGAACTTCATTATTCGAACCTAAATTCCATCATTTACTTCACTTATGTAGGGTTTAAAGTTATTGTAGTATATTTTTAATAACGCTTTTATTCAATATAGTTGTAATGAAGATGGATTAGCCAACCAAGAGTATGTTTAAAACTATTCTAATGAATATAAATGTAATACAAATAATTTCATGATCGTAAAGATAAAAAGGAGAAGAAAAAAATAAGAGGAGTGGGACTATTTATAGTTATTAAAAACCAAATATATGATAATTTGGATTTGTACCTTTAAACGGTTATAACTTTTGACTTGTGTGTCGAAACGACAATTAGAATACATCAAACTGAAGTTAACATTGATACCCATATTTCTAATTGACTTGGGAATGGAACTTCATTATTCGAACCTCATTCCATTATTTATATCACCTATCGAGTGTTTAAAGTTTTTGTCCCATATTTTACATTTTCGGTTTTAATCAATATGTTCTAATGAAGATTGTGGAGCCAACCAAGAGTATGTTTAAAACTATTCTAATGAATATTAAAGTAATACAAATAATTTCATGATCCTAAAGATAAAAATGAGAAGAAAAAAATAAGAGGAGTGGGACTATTCATATTTATTAAAACAAAATATTTGCAATTTGGATTTGTACCTTTAAACGGTTATAACTTTTGACTCGTGTGTCGAAACGACAATTAGAATATATCAAACCAAAGTTAATATTTATACCCATATTTTTAATTGATTTGGGAATGGAACTTCATTATTCGAACCTAATTCCATCATTTATATCACCTATCGAGTGTTTAAAATTTTTGTCCCATATTTTGCATTTTCGGTTTTAATCAATATGTTCTAATGAAGATGGTGGAGCCAACCAAGAGTATGTTTAAAACTATTCTAATGAATATTAAAGTAATACAAATAATTTCATGATCGTAAAGATAAAAATGAGAAGAAAAAAATAAGAGGAGTGGGACTATTCATATTTATTAAAACAAAATATTTGCAATTTGGATTTGTACCTTTAAACGGTTATAACTTTTGACTCGTGTGTCGAAACGACAATTAGAATATATCAAACCGAATTTAACATTGATACCCATATTTTTAATTGATTTGGGAATGTAACTTCATTATTCGAACCTAATTCCATCATTTATATCACCTATCGAGTGTTTAAAGTTTGTGTCCCATATTTTGCATTTTCGGTTTTAATCAATATGTTCTAATGAAGATGGTTGAGCCAACCAAGAGTATGTTTAAAAATATTTTAATGAATCTCAAAGAAATACAAATAATTTCATGATCCTAAAGATAAAAATGAGAAGAAAAAAATAAGAGTAGTGGGACTGTTCACAGTTATTAAAACAAAATATTTGATAAATCTGATTTTTACCTTTAAAGGGTCTTAACTTTTGACTTGTGTGTCGAAAGGACTATTAAAATATATCAAATCGAAGCTCGTACCGATTCCCATTTTCTTATTTCACCAGGCAATGGAACTTCATTATTCGAACCTAAATTCCATCCTTTACTTCACTTATGTAGGGTTTAAAGTTATTGTAGTATATTTTTAATAACGGTTTTATTCAATATAGTTGTAATGAAGATGGATTAGCCAACCAAGAGTATGTTTAAAACTATTCTAATGAATATAAAGGTAATACAAATAATTTCATGATCGTAAAGATAAAAATGAGAAGAAAAAAATAAGAGGAGTGGGACTATTTATAGGTATTAAAAGAAAATATTTGATAATTTGGATTTGTACCTTTAAACGGTTATAACTTTTGACTTGTGTGTCGAAACGACAATTAGAATACATCAAACTGAAGTTAACATTGATACCCATATTTCTAATTGATTTGGGAATGGAACTTCATTGTTCGAACCTCATTCCATTATTTATATCACCTATCGAGTGTTTAAAGTTTTTGTCCCATATTTTGCATTTTCGGTTTTAATCAATATGTTCTAATGAAGATGGTGGAGCCAACCAAGAGTATGTTTAAAACTATTCTAATGAATATTAAAGTAATACAAATAATTTCATGATCCTAAAGATAAAAATGAGAAGAAAAAAATAAGAGGAGTGGGACTATTCATAGTTATTAAAACAAAATATTTGATAATTTGGATTTGTACCTTTAAACGGTTATAACTTTTGACTCGTGTGTCGAAACGACAATTAGAATATATCAAACCAAAGTTAATATTTATACCCATATTTTTAATTGATTTGGGAATGGAACTTCATTATTCGAACCTAATTCCATCATTCATATCACCTATCGAGTGTTTAAAGTTTTTGTCCCATATTTTGCATTTTCGGTTTTAATCAATATGTTCTAATGAAGATGGTTGAGCCAACCAAGAGTATGTTTAAAAATATTTTAATGAATCTCAAAGAAATACAAATAATTTCATGATCCTAAAGATAAAAATGAGAAGAAAAAAATAAGAGTAGTGGGACTGTTCACAGTTATTAAAACAAAATATTTGATAAATCTGATTTTTACCTTTAAAGGGTCATAACTTTTGACTTGTGTGTCGAAATGACTATTAAAATATATCAAATCGAAGCTCGTACCGATTCCCATTTTCTTATTTCACCAGGCAATGGAACTTCATTATTCGAACCTAAATTCCATCATTTACTTCACTTATGTAGGGTTTAAAGTTATTGTAGTATATTTTTAATAACGCTTTTATTCAATATAGTTGTAATGAAGATGGATTAGCCAACCAAGAGTATGTTTAAAACTATTCTAATGAATATAAATGTAATACAAATAATTTCATGATCGTAAAGATAAAAAGGAGAAGAAAAAAATAAGAGGAGTGGGACTATTTATAGTTATTAAAAGCAAATATTTGATAATTTGGATTTGTACCTTTAAACGGTTATAACTTTTGACTTGTGTGTCGAAACGACAATTAGAATACATCAAACTGAAGTTAACATTGATACCCATATTTCTAATTGATTTGGGAATGGAACTTCATTATTCGAACCTCATTCCATTATTTATATCACCTATCGAGTGTTTAAAGTTTTTGTCCCATATTTTACATTTTCGGTTTTAATCAATATGTTCTAATGAAGATTGTGGAGCCAACCAAGAGTATGTTTAAAACTATTCTAATGAATATTAAAGTAATACAAATAATTTCATGATCCTAAAGATAAAAATGAGAAGAAAAAAATAAGAGGAGTGGGACTATTCATAGTTATTAAAACAAAATATTTGATAATTTGGATTTGTACCTTTAAACGGTTATAACTTTTGACTCGTGTGTCGAAACGACAATTAGAATATATCAAACCGAAGTTAACATTGATACCCATATTTCTAATTGATTTGGGAATGGAACTTCATTATTCGAACCTTATTGAATTATTTATATCACCTATCGAGTGTTTAAAGTTTTTGTCCCATATTTTACATTTTCGGTTTTAATCAATATGTTCTAATGAAGATGGTGGAGCCAACCAGGAGTATGTTTCAAAATATTTTAATGAATGTCAAAGAAACAAAATAATTTCATGATCGTAAAGATAAAAATGAGAAGAAAAAAATAAGAGGAGTGGGACTATTCATAGTTATTAAAACAAAATATTTGATAATTTGGATTTGTACCTTTAAACGGTTATAACTTTTGACTCGTGTGTCGAAACGACAATTAGAATATATCAAACCAAAGTTAATATTTATACCCATATTTTTAATTGATTTGGGAATGGAACTTCATTATTCGAACCTAATTCCATCATTTATATCACCTATCGAGTGTTTAAAGTTTTTGTCCCATATTTTGCATTTTCGGTTTTAATCAATATGTTCTAATGAAGATGGTTGAGCCAACCAAGAGTATGTTTAAAAATATTTTAATGAATCTCAAAGAAATACAAATAATTTCATGATCCTAAAGATAAAAATGAGAAGAAAAAAATAAGAGTAGTGGGACTGTTCACAGTTATTAAAACAAAATATTTGATAAATCTGATTTTTACCTTTAAAGGGTCATAACTTTTGACTTGTGTGTCGAAATGACTATTAAAATATATCAAATCGAAGCTCATACCGATTCCCATTTTCTTATTTCACCAGGCAATGGAACTTCATTATTCGAACCTAAATTCCATCATTTACTTCACTTATGTAGGGTTTAAAGTTATTGTAGTATATTTTTAATAACGCTTTTATTCAATATAGTTGTAATGAAGATGGATTAGCCAACCAAGAGTATGTTTAAAACTATTCTAATGAATATAAATGTAATACAAATAATTTCATGATCGTAAAGATAAAAAGGAGAAGAAAAAAATAAGAGGAGTGGGACTATTTATAGTTATTAAAAGCAAATATTTGATAATTTGGATTTGTACCTTTAAACGGTTATAACTTTTGACTTGTGTGTCGAAACGACAATTAGAATACATCAAACTGAAGTTAACATTGATACCCATATTTCTAATTGATTTGGGAATGGAACTTCATTATTCGAACCTCATTGCATTATTTATATCACCTATCGAGTGTTTAAAGTTTTTGTCCCATATTTTACATTTTCGGTTTTAATCAATATGTTCTAATGAAGATTGTGGAGCCAACCAAGAGTATGTTTAAAACTATTCTAATGAATATTAAGGTAATACAAATAATTTCATGATCCTAAAGATAAAAATGAGAAGAAAAAAATAAGAGGAGTGGGACTATTCATATTTATTAAAACAAAATATTTGCAATTTGGATTTGTACCTTTAAACGGTTATAACTTTTGACTCGTGTGTCGAAACGACAATTAGAATATATCAAACCGAAGTTAACATTGATACCCATATTTTTAATTGATTTGGGAATGGAACTTCATTATTCGAACCTAATTCCATCATTTATATCACCTATCGAGTGTTTAAAGTTTGTGTCCCATATTTTGCATTTTCGGTTTTAATCAATATGTTCTAATGAAGATGGTTGAGCCAACCAAGAGTATGTTTAAAAATATTTTAATGAATCTCAAAGAAATACAAATTATTTCATGATCCTAAAGATAAAAATAAGAAGAAAAAAATAAGAGTAGTGGGACGGTTCACAGTTATAAAAACAAAATATTTGATAAATCGGATTTTTACCTTTAAACTGTCATAACTTTTGGCTCGTGTGTCGAAATGACTATTAAAATATATCAAATCGAAGCTCGTACCGATTCCCATTTTCTTATTTCACCAGGCAATGGAACTTCATTATTCGAACCTAAATTCCATCATTTACTTCACTTATGTAGGGTTTAAAGTTATTGTAGTATATTTTTAAGAACGGTTTATTCAATACAGTTGTAATGAAGATGGATTAGCCAACCAAGAGTATGTTTAAAACTATTCTAATGAATATAAAGGTAATACAAATAATTTCATTATCGTAAAGATAAAAATGAGAAGAAAAAAATAAGAGGAGTGGGACTATTCATATTTATTAAAACAAAATATTTGCAATTTGGATTTTTACTTTTAACGGTTATAACTTTTGACTCGTGTGTCGAAACGACAATTAGAATATATCAAACCGAATTTAACATTGATACCCATATTTTTAATTGATTTGGGAATGGAACTTCATTATTCGAACCTAATTCCATCATTTATATCACCTATCGAGTGTTTAAAGTTTGTGTCCCATATTTTGCATTTTCGGATTTAATCAATATGTTCTAATGAAGATGGTTGAGCCAACCAAGAGTATGTTTAAAAATATTTTAATGAATCTCAAAGAAATACAAATAATTTCATGATCCTAAAGATAAAAATGAGAAGAAAAAAATAAGAGTAGTGGGACTGTTCACAGTTATTAAAACAAAATATTTGATAAATCTGATTTTTACCTTTAAAGGGTCATAACTTTTGACTTGTGTGTCGAAATGACTATTAAAATATATCAAATTGAAGCTCGTACCGATTCCCATTTTCTTATTTCACCAGGCAATGGAACTTCATTATTCGAACCTAAATTCCATCCTTTACTTCACTTATGTAGGGTTTAAAGTTATTGTAGTATATTTTTAATAACGGTTTTATTCAATATAGTTGTAATGAAGATGGATTAGCCAACCAAGAGTATGTTTAAAACTATTCTAATGAATATAAAGGTAATACAAATAATTTCATGATCGTAAAGATAAAAATGAGAAGAAAAAAATAAGAGGAGTGGGACTATTTATAGGTATTAAAAGAAAATATTTGATAATTTGGATTTGTACCTTTAAACGGTTATAACTTTTGACTTGTGTGTCGAAACGACAATTAGAATACATCAAACTGAAGTTAACATTGATACCCATATTTCTAATTGATTTGGGAATGGAACTTCATTATTCGAACCTCATTCCATTATTTATATCACCTATCGAGTGTTTAAAGTTTTTGTCCCATATTTTACATTTTCGGTTTTAATCAATATGTTCTAATGAAGATGGTGGAGCCAACCAAGAGTATGTTTAAAACTATTCTAATGAATATTAAAGTAATACAAATTATTTCATGATCCTAAAGATAAAAATGAGAAGAAAAAAATAAGAGGAGTGGGACTATTCATAGTTATTAAAACAAAATATTTGATAATTTGAATTTGTACCTTTAAACGGTTATAACTTTTGACTCGTGTGTCGAAACGACAATTAGAGTATATCAAACCGAAGTTAACATTGATACCCATATTTCTAATTGATTTGGGAATGGAACTTCATTATTCGAACCTTATTGAATTATTTATATCACCTATCGAGTGTTTAAAGTTTTTGTCCCATATTTTACATTTTCGGTTTTAATCAATATGTTCTAATGAAGATGGTGGAGCCAACCAAGAGTATGTTTAAAACTATTCTAATGAATATTAAAGTAATACAAATAATTTCATGATCCTAAAGATAAAAATTAGAAGAAAAAAATAAGAGGAGTGGGACTATTCATAGTTATTAAAACAAAATATTTGATAATTTGGATTTGTACCTTTAAACGGTTATAACTTTTGACTCGTGTGTCGAAACGACAATTAGAATATATCAAACCAAAGTTAATATTTATACCCATATTTTTAATTGATTTGGGAATGGAACTTCATTATTCGAACCTAATTCCATCATTCATATCACCTATCGAGTGTTTAAACTTTTTGTCCCATATTTTGCATTTTCGGTTTTAATCAATATGTTCTAATGAAGATGGTGGAGCCAACCAAGAGTATGTTTAAAACTATTCTAATGAATATTAAAGTAATACAAATAATTTCATGATCGTAAAGATAAAAATGAGAAGAAAAAAATAAGAGGAGTGGGACTATTCATCTTTATTAAAACAAAATATTTGCAATTTGGATTTGTACCTTTAAACGGTTATAACTTTTGACTCGTGTGTCGAAACGACAATTAGAATATATCAAACCGAATTTAACATTGATACCCATATTTTTAATTGATTTGGGAATGTAACTTCATTATTCGAACCTAATTCCATCATTTATATCACCTATCGAGTGTTTAAAGTTTGTGTCCCATATTTTGCATTTTCGGTTTTAATCAATATGTTCTAATGAAGATGGTGGAGCCAACCAAGAGTATGTTTAAAACTATTCTAATGAATATTAAAGTAATACAAATAATTTCATGATCCTAAAGAAAAAAATGAGAAGAAAAAAATAAGAGGAGTGGGACTATTCATAGTTATTAAAACAAAATATTTGATAATTTGGATTTGTACCTTTAAACGGTTATAACTTTTGACTCGTGTGTCGAAACGACAATTAGAATATATCAAACCGAAGTTAACATTGATACCCATATTTCTAATTGATTTGGGAATGGAACTTCATTATTCGAACCTTATTGAATTATTTATATCACCTATCGAGTGTTTAAAGTTTTTTCCCATATTTTACATTTTCGGTTTTAATCAATATGTTCTAATGAAGATGGTGGAGCCAACCAGGAGTATGTTTCAAAATATTTTAATGAATGTCAAAGAAACAAAATAATTTCATGATCGTAAAGATAAAAATGAGAAGAAAAAAATAAGAGGAGTGGGACTATTCATAGTTATTAAAACAAAATATTTGATAATTTGGATTTGTACCTTTAAACGGTTATAACTTTTGACTCGTGTGTCGAAACGACAATTAGAATATATCAAACCAAAGTTAATATTTATACCCATATTTTTAATTGATTTGGGAATGGAACTTCATTATTCGAACCTAATTCCATCATTTATATCACCTATCGAGTGTTTAAAGTTTGTGTCCCATATTTTGCATTTTCGGTTTTAATCAATATGTTCTAATGAAGATGGTTGAGCCAACCAAGAGTATGTTTAAAAATATTTTAATGAATCTCAAAGAAATACAAATTATTTCATGATCCTAAAGATAAAAATAAGTAGAAAAAAATAAGAGTAGTGGGACGGTTCACAGTTATAAAAACAAAATATTTGATAAATCGGATTTTTACCTTTAAACTGTCATAACTTTTGGCTCGTGTGTCGAAATGACTATTAAAATATATCAAATCGAAGCTCGTACCGATTCCCATTTTCTTATTTCACCAGGCAATGGAACTTCATTATTCGAACCTAAATTCCATCATTTACTTCACTTATGTAGGGTTTAAAGTTATTGTAGTATATTTTTAAGAACAGTTTATTCAATACAGTTGTAATGAAGATGGATTAGCCAACCAAGAGTATGTTTAAAACTATTCTAATGAATATAAAGGTAATACAAATAATTTCATTATCGTAAAGATAAAAATTAGAAGAAAAAAATAAGAGGAGTGGGACTATTCATATTTATTAAAACAAAATATTTGCAATTTGGATTTTTACTTTTAACGGTTATAACTTTTGACTCGTGTGTCGAAACGACAATTAGAATATATCAAACCGAATTTAACATTGATACCCATATTTTTAATTGATTTGGGAATGGAACTTCATTATTCGAACCTAATTCCATCATTTATATCACCTATCGAGTGTTTAAAGTTTGTGTCCCATATTTTGCATTTTCGAATTTAATCAATATGTTCTAATGAAGATGGTTGAGCCAACCAAGAGTATGTTTAAAAATATTTTAATGAATCTCAAAGAAATACAAATAATTTCATGATCCTAAAGATAAAAATGAGAAGAAAAAAATAAGAGTAGTGGGACTGTTCACAGTTATTAAAACAAAATATTTGATAAATCTGATTTTTACCTTTAAAGGGTCATAACTTTTGACTTGTGTGTCGAAATGACTATTAAAATATATCAAATCGAAGCTCGTACCGATTCCCATTTTCTTATTTCACCAGGCAATGGAACTTCATTATTCGAACCTAAATTCCATCCTTTACTTCACTTATGTAGGGTTTAAAGTTATTGTAGTATATTTTTAATAACGGTTTTATTCAATATAGTTGTAATGAAGATGGATTAGCCAACCAAGAGTATGTTTAAAACTATTCTAATGAATATAAAGGTAATACAAATAATTTCATGATCGTAAAGATAAAAATGAGAAGAAAAAAATAAGAGGAGTGGGACTATTTATAGGTATTAAAAGAAAATATTTGATAATTTGGATTTGTACCTTTAAACGGTTATAACTTTTGACTTGTGTGTCGAAACGACAATTAGAATACATCAAACTGAAGTTAACATTGATACCCATATTTCTAATTGATTTGGGAATGGAACTTCATTATTCGAACCTCATTCCATTATTTATATCACCTATCGAGTGTTTAAAGTTTTTGTCCCATATTTTACATTTTCGGTTTTAATCAATATGTTCTAATGAAGATGGTGGAGCCAACCAAGAGTATGTTTAAAACTATTCTAATGAATATTAAAGTAATACAAATAATTTCATGATCCTAAAGATAAAAATGAGAAGAAAAAAATAAGAGGAGTGGGACTATTCATAGTTATTAAAACAAAATATTTGATAATTTGAATTTGTACCTTTAAACGGTTATAACTTTTGACTCGTGTGTCGAAACGACAATTAGAATATATCAAACCGAAGTTAACATTGATACCCATATTTCTAATTGATTTGGGAATGGAACTTCATTATTCGAACCTTATTGAATTATTTATATCACCTATCGAGTGTTTAAAGTTTTTGTCCCATATTTTACATTTTCGGTTTTAATCAATATGTTCTAATGAAGATGGTGGAGCCAACCAAGAGTATGTTTAAAACTATTCTAATGAATATTAAAGTAATACAAATAATTTCATGATCCTAAAGATAAAAATTAGAAGAAAAAAATAAGAGGAGTGGGACTATTCATAGTTATTAAAACAAAATATTTGATAATTTGGATTTGTACCTTTAAACGGTTATAACTTTTGACTCGTGTGTCGAAACGACAATTAGAATATATCAAACCAAAGTTAATATTGATACCCATATTTTTAATTGATTTGGGAATGGAACTTCATTATTCGAACCTAATTCCATCATTCATATCACCTATCGAGTGTTTAAACTTTTTGTCCCATATTTTGCATTTTCGGTTTTAATCAATATGTTCTAATGAAGATGGTGGAGCCAACCAAGAGTATGTTTAAAACTATTCTAATGAATATTAAAGTAATACAAATAATTTCATGATCGTAAAGATAAAAATGAGAAGAAAAAAATAAGAGGAGTGGGACTATTCATATTTATTAAAACAAAATATTTGCAATTTGGATTTGTACCTTTAAACGGTTATAACTTTTGACTCGTGTGTCGAAACGACAATTAGAATATATCAAACCGAATTTAACATTGATACCCATATTTTTAATTGATTTGGGAATGTAACTTCATTATTCGAACCTAATTCCATCATTTATATCACCTATCGAGTGTTTAAAGTTTGTGTCCCATATTTTGCATTTTCGGTTTTAATCAATATGTTCTAATGAAGATGGTTGAGCCAACCAAGAGTATGTTTAAAAATATTTTAATGAATCTCAAAGAAATACAAATAATTTCATGATCCTAAAGATAAAAATGAGAAGAAAAAAAAAAGAGTAGTGGGACTGTTCACAGTTATTAAAACAAAATATTTGATAAATCTGATTTTTACCTTTAAAGGGTCTTAACTTTTGACTTGTGTGTCGAAATGACTATTAAAATATATCAAATCGAAACTCGTACCGATTCCCATTTTCTTATTTCACCAGGCAATGGAACTTCATTATTCGAACCTAAATTCCATCCTTTACTTCACTTATGTAGGGTTTAAAGTTATTGTAGTATATTTTTAATAACGGTTTTATTCAATATAGTTGTAATGAAGATGGATTAGCCAACCAAGAGTATGTTTAAAACTATTCTAATGAATATAAAGGTAATACAAATAATTTCATGATCGTAAAGATAAAAATGAGAAGAAAAAAATAAGAGGAGTGGGACTATTTATAGGTATTAAAAGAAAATATTTGATAATTTGGATTTGTACCTTTAAACGGTTATAACTTTTGACTTGTGTGTCGAAACGACAATTAGAATACATCAAACTGAAGTTAACATTGATACCCATATTTCTAATTGATTTGGGAATGGAACTTCATTATTCGAACCTCATTCCATTATTTATATCACCTATCGAGTGTTTAAAGTTTTTGTCCCATATTTTACCTTTTCGGTTTTAATCAATATGTTCTAATGAAGATGGTGGAGCCAACCAAGAGTATGTTTAAAACTATTCTAATGAATATTAAAGTAATACAAATAATTTCATGATCCTAAAGATAAAAATGAGAAGAAAAAAATAAGAGGAGTGGGACTATTCATAGTTATTAAAACAAAATATTTGATAATTTGAATTTGTACCTTTAAACGGTTATAACTTTTGACTCGTGTGTCGAAACGACAATTAGAATATATCAAACCGAAGTTAACATTGATACCCATATTTCTAATTGATTTGGGAATGGAACTTCATTATTCGAACCTTATTGAATTATTTATATCACCTATCGAGTGTTTAAAGTTTTTGTCCCATATTTTACATTTTCGGTTTTAATCAATATGTTCTAATGAAGATGGTGGAGCCAACCAAGAGTATGTTTAAAACTATTCTAATGAATATTAAAGTAATACAAATAATTTCATGATCGTAAAGATAAAAATGAGAAGAAAAAAATAAGAGGAGTGGGACTATTCATATTTATTAAAACAAAATATTTGCAATTTGGATTTGTACCTTTAAACGGTTATAACTTTTGACTCGTGTGTCGAAACGACAATTAGAATATATCAAACCGAATTTAACATTGATACCCATATTTTTAATTGATTTGGGAATGGAACTTCATTATTCGAACCTAATTCCATCATTTATATCACCTATCGAGTGTTTAAAGTTTTTGTCCCATATTTTGCATTTTCGGTTTTAATCAATATGTTCTAATGAAGATGGTTGAGCCAACCAAGAGTATGTTTAAAAATATTTTAATGAATCTCAAAGAAATACAAATAATTTCATGATCCTAAAGATAAAAATGAGAAGAAAAAAATAAGAGTAGTGGGACTGTTCACAGTTATTAAAACAAAATATTTGATAAATCTGATTTTTACCTTTAAAGGGTCATAACTTTTGACTTGTGTGTCGAAATGACTATTAAAATATATCAAATCGAAGCTCGTACCGATTCCCATTTTCTTATTTCACCAGGCAATGGAACTTCATTATTCGAACCTAAATTCCATCATTTACTTCACTTATGTCGGGTTTAAAGTTATTGTAGTATATTTTTAATAACGCTTTTATTCAATATAGTTGTAATGAAGATGGATTAGCCAACCAAGAGTATGTTTAAAACTATTCTAATGAATATAAAGGTAATACAAATAATTTCATGATCGTAAAGAAAAAAATGAAAAGAAAAAAATAAGAGGAGTGGGACTATTTATAGTTATTAAAAGAAAATATTTGATAATTTGGATTTGTACCTTTAAACGGTTATAACTTTTGACTTGTGTGTCGAAACGACAATTAGAATACATCAAACTGAAGTTAACATTGATACCCATATTTCTAATTGATTTGGGAATGGAACTTCATTATTCGAACCTCATTCCATTATTTATATCACCTATCGAGTGTTTAAAGTTTTTGTCCCATATTTTACATTTTCGGTTTTAATCAATATGTTCTAATGAAGATGGTGGAGCCAACCAGGAGTATGTTTCAAAATATTTTAATGAATGTCAAAGAAACAAAATAATTTCATGATCGTAAAGATAAAAATGAGAAGAAAAAAATAAGAGGAGTGGGACTATTCATAGTTATTAAAACAAAATATTTGATAATTTGGATTTGTACCTTTAAACGGTTATAACTTTTGACTCGTGTGTCGAAACGACAATTAGAATATATCAAACCAAAGTTAATATTTATACCCATATTTTTAATTGATTTGGGAATGGAACTTCATTATTCGAACCTAATTCCATCATTCATATCACCTATCGAGTGTTTAAACTTTTTGTCCCATATTTTGCATTTTCGGTTTTAATCAATATGTTCTAATGAAGATGGTGGAGCCAACCAAGAGTATGTTTAAAACTATTCTAATGAATATTAAAGTAATACAAATAATTTCATGATCGTAAAGATAAAAATGAGAAGAAAAAAATAAGAGGAGTGGGACTATTCATATTTATTAAAACAAAATATTTGCAATTTGGATTTGTACCTTTAAACGGTTATAACTTTTGACTCGTGTGTCGAAACGACAATTAGAATATATCAAACCAAATTTAACATTGATACCCATATTTTTAATTGATTTGGGAATGTAACTTCATTATTCGAACCTAATTCCATCATTTATATCACCTATCGAGTGTTTAAAGTTTGTGTCCCATATTTTGCATTTTCGGTTTTAATCAATATGTTCTAATGAAGATGGTTGAGCCAACCAAGAGTATGTTTAAAAATATTTTAATGAATCTCAAAGAAATACAAATAATTTCATGATCCTAAAGATAAAAATGAGAAGAAAAAAATAAGAGTAGTGGGACTGTTCACAGTTATTAAAACAAAATATTTGATAAATCTGATTTTTACCTTTAAAGGGTCTTAACTTTTGACTTGTGTGTCGAAATGACTATTAAAATATATCAAATCGAAGCTCGTACCGATTCCCATTTTCTTATTTCACCAGGCAATGGAACTTCATTATTCGAACCTAAATTCCATCATTTACTTCACTTATGTCGGGTTTAAAGTTATTGTAGTATATTTTTAATAACGCTTTTATTCAATATAGTTGTAATGAAGATGGATTAGCCAACCAAGAGTATGTTTAAAACTATTCTAATGAATATAAAGGTAATACAAATAATTTCATGATCGTAAAGAAAAAAATGAAAAGAAAAAAATAAGAGGAGTGGGACTATTTATAGTTATTAAAAGAAAATATTTGATAATTTGGATTTGTACCTTTAAACGGTTATAACTTTTGACTTGTGTGTCGAAACGACAATTAGAATACATCAAACTGAAGTTAACATTGATACCCATATTTCTAATTGATTTGGGAATGGAACTTCATTATTCGAACCTCATTCCATTATTTATATCACCTATCGAGTGTTTAAAGTTTTTGTCCCATATTTTACATTTTCGGTTTTAATCAATATGTTCTAATGAAGATGGTGGAGCCAACCAGGAGTATGTTTCAAAATATTTTAATGAATGTCAAAGAAACAAAATAATTTCATGATCGTAAAGATAAAAATGAGAAGAAAAAAATAAGAGGAGTGGGACTATTCATAGTTATTAAAACAAAATATTTGATAATTTGGATTTGTACCTTTAAACGGTTATAACTTTTGACTCGTGTGTCGAAACGACAATTAGAATATATCAAACCAAAGTTAATATTTATACCCATATTTTTAATTGATTTGGGAATGGAACTTCATTATTCGAACCTAATTCCATCATTCATATCACCTATCGAGTGTTTAAACTTTTTGTCCCATATTTTGCATTTTCGGTTTTAATCAATATGTTCTAATGAAGATGGTGGAGCCAACCAAGAGTATGTTTAAAACTATTCTAATGAATATTAAAGTAATACAAATAATTTCATGATCGTAAAGATAAAAATGAGAAGAAAAAAATAAGAGGAGTGGGACTATTCATATTTATTAAAACAAAATATTTGCAATTTGGATTTGTACCTTTAAACGGTTATAACTTTTGACTCGTGTGTCGAAACGACAATTAGAATATATCAAACCAAATTTAACATTGATACCCATATTTTTAATTGATTTGGGAATGTAACTTCATTATTCGAACCTAATTCCATCATTTATATCACCTATCGAGTGTTTAAAGTTTGTGTCCCATATTTTGCATTTTCGGTTTTAATCAATATGTTCTAATGAAGATGGTTGAGCCAACCAAGAGTATGTTTAAAAATATTTTAATGAATCTCAAAGAAATACAAATAATTTCATGATCCTAAAGATAAAAATGAGAAGAAAAAAATAAGAGTAGTGGGACTGTTCACAGTTATTAAAACAAAATATTTGATAAATCTGATTTTTACCTTTAAAGGGTCTTAACTTTTGACTTGTGTGTCGAAATGACTATTAAAATATATCAAATCGAAGCTCGTACCGATTCCCATTTTCTTATTTCACCAGGCAATGGAACTTCATTATTCGAACCTAAATTCCATCCTTTACTTCACTTATGTAGGGTTTAAAGTTATTGTAGTATATTTTTAATAACGGTTTTATTCAATATAGTTGTAATGAAGATGGATTAGCCAACCAAGAGTATGTTTAAAACTATTCTAATGAATATAAAGGTAATACAAATAATTTCATGATCGTAAAGATAAAAATGAGAAGAAAAAAATAAGAGGAGTGGGACTATTTATAGGTATTAAAAGAAAATATTTGATAATTTGGATTTGTACCTTTAAACGGTTATAACTTTTGACTTGTGTGTCGAAACGACAATTAGAATACATCAAACTGAAGTTAACATTGATACCCATATTTCTAATTGATTTGGGAATGGAACTTCATTATTCGAACCTCATTCCATTATTTATATCACCTATCGAGTGTTTAAAGTTTTTGTCCCATATTTTACATTTTCGGTTTTAATCAATATGTTCTAATGAAGATGGTGGAGCCAACCAAGAGTATGTTTAAAACTATTCTAATGAATATTAAAGTAATACAAATAATTTCATGATCCTAAAGATAAAAATGAGAAGAAAAAAATAAGAGGAGTGGGACTATTCATAGTTATTAAAACAAAATATTTGATAATTTGGATTTGTACCTTTAAACGGTTATAACTTTTGACTCGTGTGTCGAAACGACAATTAGAATATATCAAACCGAAGTTAACATTGATACCCATATTTCTAATTGATTTGGGAATGGAACTTCATTATTCGAACCTTATTGAATTATTTATATCACCTATCGAGTGTTTAAAGTTTTTGTCCCATATTTTACATTTTCGGTTTTAATCAATATGTTCTAATGAAGATGGTGGAGCCAACCAAGAGTATGTTTAAAACTATTCTAATGAATATTAAAGTAATACAAATAATTTCATGATCCTAAAGATAAAAATTAGAAGAAAAAAATAAGAGGAGTGGGACTATTCATAGTTATTAAAACAAAATATTTGATAATTTGGATTTGTACCTTTAAACGGTTATAACTTTTGACTCGTGTGTCGAAACGACAATTAGAATATATCAAACCAAAGTTAATATTTATACCCATATTTTTAATTGATTTGGGAATGGAACTTCATTATTCGAACCTAATTCCATCATTTATATCACCTATCGAGTGTTTAAAATTTTTGTCCCATATTTTGCATTTTCGGTTTTAATCAATATGTTCTAATGAAGATGGTTGAGCCAACCAGGAGTATGTTTCAAAATATTTTAATGAATGTCAAAGAAACAAAATAATTTAATGATCCTAAAGATTAAAATGAGAAGAAAAAAATAAGAGGAGTGGGACTATGCATAGTTATTAAAACAAAATATTTGATAATTTGGATTTGTACCTTTAAACGGTTATAACTTTTGACTCGTGTGTCGAAACGACAATTAGAATATATCAAACCAAAGTTAATATTTATACCCATATTTTTAATTGATTTGGGAATGGAACTTCATTATTCGAACCTAATTCCATCATTCATATCACCTATCGAGTGTTTAAACGTTTTGTCCCATATTTTGCATTTTCGGTTTTAATCAATATGTTCTAATGAAGATGGTGGAGCCAACCAAGAGTATGTTTAAAACTATTCTAATGAATATTAAAGTAATACAAATAATTTCATGATCGTAAAGATAAAAATGAGAAGAAAAAAATAAGAGGAGTGGGACTATTCATATTTATTAAAACAAAATATTTGCAATTTGGATTTGTACCTTTAAACGGTTATAACTTTTGACTCGTGTGTCGAAACGACAATTAGAATATATCAAACCGAATTTAACATTGATACCCATATTTTTAATTGATTTGGGAATGTAACTTCATTATTCGAACCTAATTCCATCATTTATATCACCTATCGAGTGTTTAAAGTTTGTGTCCCATATTTTGCATTTTCGGTTTTAATCAATATGTTCTAATGAAGATGGTTGAGCCAACCAAGAGTATGTTTAAAAATATTTTAATGAATCTCAAAGAAATACAAATAATTTCATGATCTTAAAGATAAAAATGAGAAGAAAAAAATAAGAGTAGTGGGACTGTTCACAGTTATTAAAACAAAATATTTGATAAATCTGATTTTTACCTTTAAAGGGTCTTAACTTTTGACTTGTGTGTCGAAATGACTATTAAAATATATCAAATCGAAGCTCGTACCGATTCCCATTTTCTTATTTCACCAGGCAATGGAACTTCATTATTCGAACCTAAATTCCATCCTTTACTTCACTTATGTAGAGTTTAAAGTTATTGTAGTATATTTTTAATAACGGTTTTATTCAATATAGTTGTAATGAAGATGGATTAGCCAACCAAGAGTATGTTTAAAACTATTCTAATGAATATAAAGGTAATACAAATAATTTCATGATCGTAAAGATAAAAATGAGAAGAAAAAAATAAGAGGAGTGGGACTATTTATAGGTATTAAAAGAAAATATTTGATAATTTGGATTTGTACCTTTAAACGGTTATAACTTTTGACTTGTGTGTCGAAACGACAATTAGAATACATCAAACTGAAGTTAACATTGATACCCATATTTCTAATTGATTTGGGAATGGAACTTCATTATTCGAACCTCATTCCATTATTTATATCACCTATCGAGTGTTTAAAGGTTTTGTCCCATATTTTGCATTTTCGGTTTTAATCAATATGTTCTAATGAAGATGGTGGAGCCAACCAAGAGTATGTTTAAAACTATTCTAATGAATATTAAAGTAATACAAATAATTTCATGATCCTAAAGATAAAAATGAGAAGAAAAAAATAAGAGGAGTGGGACTATTCATAGTTATTAAAACAAAATATTTGATAATTTGGATTTGTACCTTTAAACGGTTATAACTTTTGACTCGTGTGTCGAAACGACAATTAGAATATATCAAACCGAAGTTAACATTGATACCCATATTTCTAATTGATTTGGGAATGGAATTTCATTATTCGAACCTTATTGAATTATTTATATCACCTATCGAGTGTTTAAAGTTTTTGTCCCATATTTTACATTTTCGGTTTTAATCAATATGTTCTAATGAAGATGGTGGAGCCAACCAAGAGTATGTTTAAAACTATTCTAATGAATATTAAAGTAATACAAATAATTTCATGATCCTAAAGATAAAAATTAGAAGAAAAAAATAAGAGGAGTGGGACTATTCATAGTTATTAAAACAAAATATTTGATAATTTGGATTTGTACCTTTAAACGGTTATAACTTTTGACTCGTGTGTCGAAACGACAATTAGAATATATCAAACCAAAGTTAATATTTATACCCATATTTTTAATTGATTTGGGAATGGAACTTCATTATTCGAACCTAATTCCATCATTTATATCACCTATCGAGTGTTTAAAATTTTTGTCCCATATTTTGCATTTTCGGTTTTAATCAATATGTTCTAATGAAGATGGTTGAGCCAACCAGGAGTATGTTTCAAAATATTTTAATGAATGTCAAAGAAACAAAATAATTTCATGATCCTAAAGATTAAAATGAGAAGAAAAAAATAAGAGGAGTGGGACTATTCATAGTTATTAAAACAAAATATTTGATAATTTGGATTTGTACCTTTAAACGGTTATAACTTTTGACTCGTGTGTCGAAACGACAATTAGAATATATCAAACCAAAGTTAATATTTATACCCATATTTTTAATTGATTTGGGAATGGAACTTCATTATTCGAACCTAATTCCATCATTCATATCACCTATCGAGTGTTTAAACTTTTTGTCCCATATTTTGCATTTTCGGTTTTAATCAATATGTTCTAATGAAGATGGTGGAGCCAACCAAGAGTATGTTTAAAACTATTCTAATGAATATTAAAGTAATACAAATAATTTCATGATCGTAAAGATAAAAATGAGAAGAAAAAAATAAGAGGAGTGGGACTATTCATATTTATTAAAACAAAATATTTGCAATTTGGATTTGTACCTTTAAACGGTTATAACTTTTGACTCGTGTGTCGAAACGACAATTAGAATATATCAAACCGAATTTAACATTGATACCCATATTTTTAATTGATTTGGGAATGTAACTTCATTATTCGAACCTAATTCCATCATTTATATCACCTATCGAGTGTTTAAAGTTTGTGTCCCATATTTTGCATTTTCGGTTTTAATCAATATGTTCTAATGAAGATGGTTGAGCCAACCAAGAGTATGTTTAAAAATATTTTAATGAATCTCAAAGAAATACAAATTATTTCATGATCCTAAAGATAAAAATGAGAAGAAAAAAATAAGAGTAGTGGGACTGTTCACAGTTATTAAAACAAAATATTTGATAAATCTGATTTTTACCTTTAAAGGGTCTTAACTTTTGACTTGTGTGTCGAAATGACTATTAAAATATATCAAATCGAAGCTCGTACCGATTCCCATTTTCTTATTTCACCAGGCAATGGAACTTCATTATTCGAACCTAAATTCCATCCTTTACTTCACTTATGTAGGGTTTAAAGTTATTGTAGTATATTTTTAATAACGGTTTTATTCAATATAGTTGTAATGAAGATGGATTAGCCAACCAAGAGTATGTTTAAAACTATTCTAATGAATATAAAGGTAATACAAATAATTTCATGATCGTAAAGATAAAAATGAGAAGAAAAAAATAAGAGGAGTGGGACTATTTATAGGTATTAAAAGAAAATATTTGATAATTTGGATTTGTACCTTTAAACGGTTATAACTTTTGACTTGTGTGTCGAAACGACAATTAGAATACATCAAACTGAAGTTAACATTGATACCCATATTTCTAATTGATTTGGGAATGGAACTTCATTATTCGAACCTCATTCCATTATTTATATCACCTATCGAGTGTTTAAAGTTTTTGTCCCATATTTTACATTTTCGGTTTTAATCAATATGTTCTAATGAAGATGGTGGAGCCAACCAAGAGTATGTTTAAAACTATTCTAATGAATATTAAAGTAATACAAATAATTTCATGATCCTAAAGATAAAAATGAGAAGAAAAAAATAAGAGGAGTGGGACTATTCATAGTTATTAAAACAAAATATTTGATAATTTGGATTTGTACCTTTAAACGGTTATAACTTTTGACTCGTGTGTCGAAACGACAATTAGAATATATCAAACCGAAGTTAACATTGATACCCATATTTCTAATTGATTTGGGAATGGAACTTCATTATTCGAACCTTATTGAATTATTTATATCACCTATCGAGTGTTTAAAGTTTTTGTCCCATATTTTACATTTTCGGTTTTAATCAATATGTTCTAATGAAGATGGTGGAGCCAACCAAGAGTATGTTTAAAACTATTCTAATGAATATTAAAGTAATACAAATAATTTCATGATCCTAAAGATAAAAATTAGAAGAAAAAAATAAGAGGAGTGGGACTATTCATAGTTATTAAAACAAAATATTTGATAATTTGGATTTGTACCTTTAAACGGTTATAACTTTTGACTCGTGTGTCGAAACGACAATTAGAATATATCAAACCAAAGTTAATATTTATACCCATATTTTTAATTGATTTGGGAATGGAACTTCATTATTCGAACCTAATTCCATCATTTATATCACCTATCGAGTGTTTAAAATTTTTGTCCCATATTTTGCATTTTCGGTTTTAATCAATATGTTCTAATGAAGATGGTTGAGCCAACCAGGAGTATGTTTCAAAATATTTTAATGAATGTCAAAGAAACAAAATAATTTCATGATCCTAAAGATTAAAATGAGAAGAAAAAAATAAGAGGAGTGGGACTATTCATAGTTATTAAAACAAAATATTTGATAATTTGGATTTGTACCTTTAAACGGTTATAACTTTTAACTCGTGTGTCGAAACGACAATTAGAATATATCAAACCAAAGTTAATATTTATACCCATATTTTTAATTGATTTGGGAATGGAACTTCATTATTCGAACCTAATTCCATCATTCATATCACCTATCGAGTGTTTAAACTTTTTGTCCCATATTTTGCATTTTCGGTTTTAATCAATATGTTCTAATGAAGATGGTGGAGCCAACCAAGAGTATGTTTAAAACTATTCTAATGAATATTAAAGTAATACAAATAATTTCATGATCGTAAAGATAAAAATGAGAAGAAAAAAATAAGAGGAGTGGGACTATTCATATTTATTAAAACAAAATATTTGCAATTTGGATTTGTACCTTTAAACGGTTATAACTTTTGACTCGTGTGTCGAAACGACAATTAGAATATATCAAACCGAATTTAACATTGATACCCATATTTTTAATTGATTTGGGAATGTAACTTCATTATTCGAACCTAATTCCATCATTTATATCACCTATCGAGTGTTTAAAGTTTGTGTCCCATATTTTGCATTTTCGGTTTTAATCAATATGTTCTAATGAAGATGGTTGAGCCAACCAAGAGTATGTTTAAAAATATTTTAATGAATCTCAAAGAAATACAAATAATTTCATGATCCTAAAGATAAAAATGAGAAGAAAAAAATAAGAGTAGTGGGACTGTTCACAGTTATTAAAACAAAATATTTGATAAATCTGATTTTTACCTTTAAAGGGTCATAACTTTTGACTTGTGTGTCGAAATGACTATTAAAATATATCAAATCGAAGCTCGTACCGATTCCCATTTTCTTATTTCACCAGGCAATGGAACTTCATTATTCGAACCTAAATTCCATCCTTTACTTCACTTATGTAGGGTTTAAAGTTATTGTAGTATATTTTTAATAACGGTTTATTCAATACAGTTGTAATGAAGATGGATTAGCCAACCAAGAGTATGTTTAAAACTATTCTAATGAATATAAAAGTAATACAAATAATTTCATGATCCTAAAGATAAAAATGAGAAGAAAAAAATAAGAGGAGTGGGACCATTCATAGTTATTAAAACAAAATATTTGATAATTTGGATTTGTACCTTTAAACGGTTATAACTTTTGACTCGTGTGTCGAAACGACAATTAGAATATATCAAACCGAAGTTAACATTGATACCCATATTTTTAATTGATTTGGGAATGGAACTTCATTATTCGAACCTAATTCCATCATTTATATCACCTATCGAGTGTTTAAAGTTTGTGTCCCATATTTTGCATTTTCGGTTTTAATCAATATGTTCTAATGAAGATGGTTGAGCCAACCAAGAGTATGTTTAAAAATATTTTAATGAATCTCAAAGAAATACAAATAATTTCATGATCCTAAAGATAAAAATGAAAAGAAAAAAATAAGAGGAATGGGACTATTCATAGTTATTAAAACAAAATATTTGATAATTTGGATTTGTACCTTTAAACGGTTATAACTTTTGACTCATGTGTCGAAAAGACAATTAGAATATATCAAACCGAAGTTAACATTGATACCCATATTTTTCATTGATTTGGGAATGGAACTTCATTATTCGAAGCTAATTCCATCATTTATATCACCTATCGAGTGTTTAAAGTTTTGTCCCATATTTTGCATTTTCGGTTTTAATCAATATGTTCTAGTGAAGATGGTTGAGCCAACCAAGAGTATGTTTAAAAATATTTTAATGAATCTCAAAGAAATACAAATAATTTCATTATCCAATAGATAAAAATGAGAAGAAAAAAATTAAGAGTAGTGGGGCTGTTCACAGTTATAAAAACAAAATATTTGATAAATCGGATTTGTACCATTAAATGGTCATAACTTTTGACTCGTGTATCGAAACGACTGTTAAAATATATCAAATCGAAGCTCGTACCGATTCCCATTTTCTTATTTCACCAGGCAATGGAACTTCATTATTCGAACCTAAATTCCATCATTTACTTCACTTATCGAGGGTTTAAAGTTATTGTAGTATATTTTTAATAATGGTTTTATTCAATATAGTTGTAACGAAGATCGATTAGCCAACCAAGAGTATGTTTAAAACTATTCTAATGAATATAAAAGTAATACAAATAATTTCATGATCGTAAAGATAAAAATGAGAAGAAAAAAATAAGAGGAGTGGGAATATTCATATTTATTAAAACAAAATATTTGCAATTTGGATTTGTACCTTTAAACGGTTATAACTTGTGACTCGTGTGTCGAAACGAAAATTAGAATATATCAAACCGAAGTTAACATTGATACCCATATTTTTAATTGATTTGGGAATGGAACTTCATTATTCGAACCTAATTCCATCATTTATATCACCTATCGAGTGTTTAAAATTTGTGTCCCATATTTTGCATTTTCGGTTTTAATCAATATGTTCTAATGAAGATGGTTGAGCCAACCAAGAGTATGTTTAAAAATATTTTAATGAATCTCAAAGAAATACAAATTATTTCATGATCCTAAAGATAAAAATAAGAAGAAAAAAATAAGAGTAGTGGGACGGTTCATAGTTATAAAAACAAAATATTTGATAAATCGGATTTTTACCTTTAAACTGTCATAACTTTTGGCTCGTGTGTCGAAATGACTATTAAAATATATCAAATCGAAGCTCGTACCGATTCCCATTTTCTTATTTCACCAGGCAATGGAACTTCATTATTCGAACCTAAATTCCATCATTTACTTCACTTATGTAGGGTTTAAAGTTATTGTAGTATATTTTTAAGAACGGTTTATTCAATACAGTTGTAATGAAGATGGATTAGCCAACCAAGAGTATGTTTAAAACTATTCTAATGAATATAAAGGTAATACAAATAATTTCATTATCGTAAAGATAAAAATGAGAAGAAAAAAATAAGAGGAGTGGGACTATTCATATTTATTAAAACAAAATATTTGCAATTTGGATTTTTACTTTTAACGGTTATAACTTTTGACTCGTGTGTCGAAACGACAATTAGAATATATCAAACCGAATTTAACATTGATACCCATATTTTTAATTGATTTGGGAATGGAACTTCATTATTCGAACCTAATTCCATCATTTATATCACCTATCGAGTGTTTAAAGTTTGTGTCCCATATTTTGCATTTTCGAATTTAATCAATATGTTCTAATGAAGATGGTTGAGCCAACCAAGAGTATGTTTAAAAATATTTTAATGAATCTCAAAGAAATACAAATAATTTCATGATCCTAAAGATAAAAATGAGAAGAAAAAAATAAGAGTAGTGGGACTCTTCATAGTTATTAAAACAAAATATTTGATAAATCTGATTTTTACCTTTAAAGGGTCATAACTTTTGACTTGTGTGTCGAAATGACTATTAAAATATATCAAATCGAAGCTCGTACCGATTCCCATTTTCTTATTTCACCAGGCAATGGAACTTCATTATTCGAACCTAAATTCCATCATTTACTTCACTTATGTAGGGTTTAAAGTTATTGTAGTATATTTTTAATAACGGTTTTATTCAATATAGTTGTAATGAAGATGGATTAGCCAACCAAGAGTATGTTTAAAACTATTCTAATGAATATAAAGGTAATACATATAATTTCATGATCGTAAAGATAAAAATGAGAAGAAAAAAATAAGAGGAGTGGGACTATTTATAGTTATTAAAAGAAAATATTTGATAATTTGGATTTGTACCTTTAAACGGTTATAACTTTTGACTTGTGTGTCGAAACGACAATTAGAATACATCAAACTGAAGTTAACATTGATACCCATATTTCTAATTGATTTGGGAATGGAACTTCATTATTCGAACCTCATTCCATTATTTATATCACCTATCGAGTGTTTAAAGTTTTTGTCCCATATTTTGCATTTTCGGTTTTAATCAATATGTTCTAATGAAGATGGTGGAGCCAACCAAGAGTATGTTTAAAACTATTCTAATGAATATTAAAGTAATACAAATAATTTCATGATCCTAAAGATAAAAATGAGAAGAAAAAAATAAGAGGAGTGGGACTATTCATAGTTATTAAAACAAAATATTTGATAATTTGGATTTGTACCTTTAAACGGTTATAACTTTTGACTCGTGTGTCGAAACGACAATTAGAATATATCAAACCAAAGTTAATATTTATACCCATATTTTTAATTGATTTGGGAATGGAACTTCATTATTCGAACCTAATTCCATCATTTATATCACCTATCGAGTGTTTAAAGTTTGTGTCCCATATTTTGCATTTTCGAATTTAATCAATATGTTCTAATGAAGATGGTTGAGCCAACCAAGAGTATGTTTAAAAATATTTTAATGAATCTCAAAGAAATACAAATAATTTCATGATCCTAAAGATAAAAATGAGAAGAAAAAAATAAGAGTAGTGGGACTCTTCATAGTTATTAAAACAAAATATTTGATAAATCTGATTTTTACCTTTAAAGGGTCATAACTTTTGACTTGTGTGTCGAAATGACTATTAAAATATATCAAATCGAAGCTCGTACCGATTCCCATTTTCTTATTTCACCAGGCAATGGAACTTCATTATTCGAACCTAAATTCCATCATTTACTTCACTTATGTAGGGTTTAAAGTTATTGTAGTATATTTTTAATAACGGTTTTATTCAATATAGTTGTAATGAAGATGGATTAGCCAACCAAGAGTATGTTTAAAACTATTCTAATGAATATAAAGGTAATACATATAATTTCATGATCGTAAAGATAAAAATGAGAAGAAAAAAATAAGAGGAGTGGGACTATTTATAGTTATTAAAAGAAAATATTTGATAATTTGGATTTGTACCTTTAAACGGTTATAACTTTTGACTTGTGTGTCGAAACGACAATTAGAATACATCAAACTGAAGTTAACATTGATACCCATATTTCTAATTGATTTGGGAATGGAACTTCATTATTCGAACCTCATTCCATTATTTATATCACCTATCGAGTGTTTAAAGTTTTTGTCCCATATTTTGCATTTTCGGTTTTAATCAATATGTTCTAATGAAGATGGTGGAGCCAACCAAGAGTATGTTTAAAACTATTCTAATGAATATTAAAGTAATACAAATAATTTCATGATCCTAAAGATAAAAATGAGAAGAAAAAAATAAGAGGAGTGGGACTATTCATAGTTATTAAAACAAAATATTTGATAATTTGGATTTGTACCTTTAAACGGTTATAACTTTTGACTCGTGTGTCGAAACGACAATTAGAATATATCAAACCAAAGTTAATATTTATACCCATATTTTTAATTGATTTGGGAATGGAACTTCATTATTCGAACCTAATTCCATCATTCATATCACCTATCGAGTGTTTAAAATTTTTGTCCCATATTTTGCATTTTCGGTTTTAATCAATATGTTCTAATGAAGATGGTTGAGCCAACCAAGAGTATGTTTAAAAATATTTTAATGAATCTCAAAGAAATACAAATAATTTCATGATCCTAAAGATAAAAATGAAAAGAAAAAAATAAGAGGAATGGGACTATTCATAGTTATTAAAACAAAATATTTGATAATTTGGATTTGTACCTTTAAACGGTTATAACTTTTGACTCATGTGTCGAAAAGACAATTAGAATATATCAAACCGAAGTTAACATTGATACCCATATTTTTCATTGATTTGGGAATGGAACTTCATTATTCGAAGCTAATTCCATCATTTATATCACCTATCGAGTGTTTAAAGTTTTGTCCCATATTTTGCATTTTCGGTTTTAATCAATATGTTCTAGTGAAGATGGTTGAGCCAACCAAGAGTATGTTTAAAAATATTTTAATGAATCTCAAAGAAATACAAATAATTTCATTATCCAATAGATAAAAATGAGAAGAAAAAAATTAAGAGTAGTGGGGCTGTTCACAGTTATAAAAACAAAATATTTGATAAATCGGATTTGTACCATTAAATGGTCATAACTTTTGACTCGTGTATCGAAACGACTGTTAAAATATATCAAATCGAAGCTCGTACCGATTCCCATTTTCTTATTTCACCAGGCAATGGAACTTCATTATTCGAACCTAAATTCCATCATTTACTTCACTTATCGAGGGTTTAAAGTTATTGTAGTATATTTTTAATAATGCTTTTATTCAATATAGTTGTAACGAAGATCGATTAGCCAACCAAGAGTATGTTTAAAACTATTCTAATGAATATAAAAGTAATACAAATAATTTCATGATCGTAAAGATAAAAATGAGAAGAAAAAAATAAGAGGAGTGGGAATATTCATATTTATTAAAACAAAATATTTGCAATTTGGATTTTTACCTCTAAACGGTTATAACTTTTGACTCGTGTGTCGAAACGACAATTAGAATATATCAAACCGAAGTTAACATTGATACCCATATTTTTAATTGATTTGGGAATGGAACTTCATTATTCGAACCTAATTCCATCATTTATATCACCTATCGAGTGTTTAAAGTTTTTGTCCCATATTTTGCATTTTCGGTTTTAATCAATATGTTCTAATGAAGATGGTTGAGCCAACCAAGAGTATGTTTAAAAATATTTTAATGAATCTCAAAGAAATACAAATAATTTCATGATCCTAAAGATAAAAATGAGAAGAAAAAAATAAGAGTAGTGGGACTGTTCACAGTTATTAAAACAAAATATTTGATAAATCTGATTTTTACCTTTAAAGGGTCATAACTTTTGACTTGTGTGTCGAAATGACTATTAAAATATATCAAATCGAAGCTCGTACCGATTCCCATTTTCTTATTTCACCAGGCAATGGAACTTCATTATTCGAACCTAAATTCCATCATTTACTTCACTTATGTCGGGTTTAAAGTTATTGTAGTATATTTTTAATAACGCTTTTATTCAATATAGTTGTAATGAAGATGGATTAGCCAACCAAGAGTATGTTTAAAACTATTCTAATGAATATAAAGGTAATACAAATAATTTCATGATCGTAAAGATAAAAATGAGAAGAAAAAAATAAGAGGAGTGGGACTATTTATAGTTATTAAAAGAAAATATTTGATAATTTGGATTTGTACCTTTAAACGGTTATAACTTTTGACTTGTGTGTCGAAACGACAATTAGAATACATCAAACTGAAGTTAACATTGATACCCATATTTCTAATTGATTTGGGAATGGAACTTCATTATTCGAACCTCATTCCATTATTTATATCACCTATCGAGTGTTTAAAGTTTTTGTCCCATATTTTACATTTTCGGTTTTAATCAATATGTTCTAATGAAGATGGTGGAGCCAACCAAGAGTATGTTTAAAACTATTCTAATGAATATTAAAGTAATACATATAATTTCATGATCCTAAAGATAAAAATGAGAAGAAAAAAATAAGAGGAGTGGGACTATTCATATTTATTAAAACAAAATATTTGCAATTTGGATTTGTACCTTTAAACGGTTATAACTTTTGACTCGTGTGTCGAAACGACAATTAGAATATATCAAACCGAAGTTAACATTGATACCCATATTTTTAATTGATTTGGGAATGGAACTTCATTATTCGAACCTAATTCCATCATTTATATCACCTATCGAGTGTTTAAAGTTTGTGTCCCATATTTTGCATTTTCGGTTTTAATCAATATGTTCTAATGAAGATGGTTGAGCCAACCAAGAGTATGTTTAAAAATATTTTAATGAATCTCAAAGAAATACAAATAATTTCATGATCCTAAAGATAAAAATAAGAAGAAAAAAATAAGAGTAGTGGGACGGTTCACAGTTATAAAAACAAAATATTTGATAAATCGGATTTTTACCTTTAAACGGTCATAACTTTTGACTCGTGTGTCGAAATGACTATTAAAATATATCAAATCGAAGCTCGTACCGATTCCCATTTTCTTATTTCACCAGGCAATGGAACTTCATTATTCGAACCTAAATTCCATCATTTACTTCACTTATGTAGGGTTTAAAGTTATTGTAGTATATTTTTAATAACGGTTTATTCAATACAGTTGTAATGAAGATGGATTAGCCAACCAAGAGTATGTTTAAAACTATTCTAATGAATATAAAGGTAATACAAATAATTTCATTATCGTAAAGATAAAAATGAGAAGAAAAAAATAAGAGGAGTGGGACTATTCATATTTATTAAAACAAAATATTTGCAATTTGGATTTGTACCTTTAAACGGTTATAACTTTTGACTCGTGTGTCGAAACGACAATTAGAATATATCAAACCGAATTTACCATTGATACCCATATTTTTAATTGATTTGGGAATGGAACTTCATTATTCGAACCTAATTCCATCATTTATATCACCTATCGAGTGTTTAAAGTTTGTGTCCCATATTTTGCATTTTCGAATTTAATCAATATGTTCTAATGAAGATGGTTGAGCCAACCAAGAGTATGTTTAAAAATATTTTAATGAATCTCAAAGAAATACAAATAATTTCATGATCCTAAAGATAAAAATGAGAAGAAAAAAATAAGAGTAGTGGGACTGTTCATAGTTATTAAAACAAAATATTTGATAAATCTGATTTTTACCTTTAAAGGGTCATAACTTTTGACTTGTGTGTCGAAATGACTATTAAAATATATCAAATCGAAGCTCGTACCGATTCCCATTTTCTTATTTCACCAGGCAATGGAACTTCATTATTCGAACCTAAATTCCATCATTTACTTCACTTATGTAGGGTTTAAAATTATTGTAGTATATTTTTAATAACGCTTTTATTCAATATAGTTGTAATGAAGATGGATTAGCCAACCAAGAGTATGTTTAAAACTATTCTAATGAATATAAAGGTAATACATATAATTTCATGATCGTAAAGATTAAAATGAGAAGAAAAAAATAAGAGGAGTGGGACTATTTATAGTTATTAAAAGAAAATATTTGATAATTTGGATTTGTACCTTTAAACGGTTATAACTTTTGACTTGTGTGTCGAAACGAAAATTAGAATACATCAAACTGAAGTTAACATTGATACCCATATTTCTAATTGATTTGGGAATGGAACTTCATTATTCGAACCTCATTCCATTATTTATATCACCTATCGAGTGTTTAAAGTTTTTGTCCCATATTTTGCATTTTCGGTTTTAATCAATATGTTCTAATGAACATGGTGGAGCCAACCAAGAGTATGTTTAAAACTATTCTAATGAATATTAAAGTAATACAAATAATTTCATGATCCTAAAGATAAAAATGAGAAGAAAAAAATAAGAGGAGTGGGACTGTTCATAGTTATTAAAACAAAATATTTGATAAATCTGATTTTTACCTTTAAAGGGTCATAACTTTTGACTTGTGTGTCGAAATGACTATTAAAATATATCAAATCGAAGCTCGTACCGATTCCCATTTTCTTATTTCACCAGGCAATGGAACTTCATTATTCGAACCTAAATTCCATCATTTACTTCACTTATGTAGGGTTTAAAATTATTGTAGTATATTTTTAATAACGCTTTTATTCAATATAGTTGTAATGAAGATGGATTAGCCAACCAAGAGTATGTTTAAAACTATTCTAATGAATATAAAGGTAATACATATAATTTCATGATCGTAAAGATTAAAATGAGAAGAAAAAAATAAGAGGAGTGGGACTATTTATAGTTATTAAAAGAAAATATTTGATAATTTGGATTTGTACCTTTAAACGGTTATAACTTTTGACTTGTGTGTCGAAACGAAAATTAGAATACATCAAACTGAAGTTAACATTGATACCCATATTTCTAATTGATTTGTGAATGGAACTTCATTATTCGAACCTCATTCCATTATTTATATCACCTATCGAGTGTTTAATGTTTTTGTCCCATATTTTGCATTTTCGGTTTTAATCAATATGTTCTAATGAACATGGTGGAGCCAACCAAGAGTATGTTTAAAACTATTCTAATGAATATTAAAGTAATACAAATAATTTCATGATCCTAAAGATAAAAATGAGAAGAAAAAAATAAGAGGAGTGGGACTATTCATAGTTATTAAAACAAAATATTTGATAATTTGGATTTGTACCTTTAAACGGTTATAACTTTTGACTTGTGTCTCGAAATGACAATTAGAATACATCAAACTCAAGTTAACATTGATACCCATATTTCTAATTGATTTGGGAATGGAACTTCATTATTCGAACCTCATTCCATTATTTATATCACCTATCGAGTGTTTAAAGTTTTTGTCCCATATTTTACATTTTCGGTTTTAATCAATATGTTCTAATGAAGATGGTGGAGCCAACCAAGAGTATGTTTAAAACTATTCTAATGAATATTAAAGTAATACAAATAATTTCATGATCCTAAAGATAAAAATGAGAAGAAAAAAATAAGAGGAGTGGGACTATTCATATTTATTAAAACAAAATATTTGCAATTTGGATTTGTACCTTTAAACGGTTATAACTTTTGACTCGTGTGTCGAAACGACAATTAGAATATATCAAACCGAAGTTAACATTGATACCCATATTTTTAATTGATTTGGGAATGGAACTTCATTATTCGAACCTAATTCCATCATTTATATCACCTATCGAGTGTTTAAAGTTTGTGTCCCATATTTTCCATTTTTGGTTTTAATCAATATGTTCTAATGAAGATGGTTGAGCCAACCAAGAGTATGTTTAAAAATATTTTAATGAATCTCAAAGAAATACAAATAATTTCATGATCCTAAAGATAAAAATAAGAAGAAAAAAATAAGAGTAGTGGGACTGTTCACAGTTATTAAAACAAAATATTTGATAAATCTGATTTTTACCTTTAAAGGGTCATAACTTTTGACTTGTGTGTCGAAATGACTATTAAAATATATCAAATCGAAGCTCGTACCGATTCCCATTTTCTTATTTCACCAGGCAATGGAACTTCATTATTCGAACCTAAATTCCATCATTTACTTCACTTATGTAGGGTTTAAAGTTATTGTAGTATATTTTTAATAACGCTTTTATTCAATATAGTTGTAATGAAGATGGATTAGCCAACCAAGAGTATGTTTAAAACTATTCTAATGAATATAAAGGTAATACAAATAATTTCATGATCGTAAAGATAAAAATGAGAAGAAAAAAATAAGAGGAATGGGACTATTCATAGTTATTAAAACAAAATATTTGATAATTTGGATTTGTACCTTTAAACGGTTATAACTTTTGACTCATGTGTCGAAAAGACAATTAGAATATATCAAACCGAAGTTAACATTGATACCCATATTTTTCATTGATTTGGGAATGGAACTTCATTATTCGAAGCTAATTCCATCATTTATATCACCTATCGAGTGTTTAAAGTTTTGTCCCATATTTTGCATTTTCGGTTTTAATCAATATGTTCTAGTGAAGATGGTTGAGCCAACCAAGAGTATGTTTAAAAATATTTTAATGAATCTCAAAGAAATACAAATAATTTCATTATCCAATAGATAAAAATGAGAAGAAAAAAATTAAGAGTAGTGGGGCTGTTCACAGTTATAAAAACAAAATATTTGATAAATCGGATTTGTAACTTTAAATGGTCATAACTTTTGACTCGTGTATCGAAACGACTGTTAAAATATATCAAATCGAAGCTCGTACCGATTCCCATTTTCTTATTTCACCAGGCAATGCAACTTTATTATTCGAACCTAAATTCCATCATTTACTTCACTTATCGAGGGTTTAAAGTTATTGTAGTATATTTTTAATAATGGTTTTATTCAATATAGTTGTAACGAAGATCGATTAGCCAACCAAGAGTATGTTTAAAACTATTCTAATGAATATAAAAGTAATACAAATAATTTCATGATCGTAAAGATAAAAATGAGAAGAAAAAAATAAGAGGAGTGGGAATATTCATATTTATTAAAACAAAATATTTGCAATTTGGATTTTTACCTTTAAACGGTTATAACTTTTGACTCGTGTGTCGAAACGACAATTAGAATATATCAAACCGAAGTTAACATTGATACCCATATTTTTAATTGATTTGGGAATGGAACTTCATTATTCGAACCTAATTCCATCATTTATATCACCTATCGAGTGTTTAAAGTTTTTGTCCCATATTTTGCATTTTCGGTTTTAATCAATATGTTCTAATGAAGATGGTTGAGCCAACCAAGAGTATGTTTAAAAATATTTTAATGAATCTCAAAGAAATACAAATAATTTCATGATCCTAAAGATAAAAATGAGAAGAAAAAAATAAGAGTAGTGGGACTGTTCACAGTTATTAAAACAAAATATTTGATAAATCTGATTTTTACCTTTAAAGGGTCATAACTTTTGACTTGTGTGTCGAAATGACTATTAAAATATATCAAATCGAAGCTCGTACCGATTCCCATTTTCTTATTTCACCAGGCAATGGAACTTCATTATTCGAACCTAAATTCCATCATTTACTTCACTTATGTCGGGTTTAAAGTTATTGTAGTATATTTTTAATAACGCTTTTATTCAATATAGTTGTAATGAAGATGGATTAGCCAACCAAGAGTATGTTTAAAACTATTCTAATGAATATAAAGGTAATACAAATAATTTCATGATCGTAAAGATAAAAATGAAAAGAAAAAAATAAGAGGAGTGGGACTATTTATAGTTATTAAAAGAAAATATTTGATAATTTGGATTTGTACCTTTAAACGGTTATAACTTTTGACTTGTGTGTCGAAACGACAATTAGAATACATCAAACTAAAGTTAACATTGATACCCATATTTCTAATTGATTTGGGAATGGAACTTCATTATTCGAACCTCATTCCATTATTTATATCACCTATCGAGTGTTTAAAGTTTTTGTCCCATATTTTACATTTTCGGTTTTAATCAATATGTTCTAATGAAGATGGTGGAGCCAACCAAGAGTATGTTTAAAACTATTCTAATGAATATTAAAGTAATACATATAATTTCATGATCCTAAAGATAAAAATGAGAAGAAAAAAATAAGAGGAGTGGGACTATTCATATTTATTAAAACAAAATATTTGCAATTTGGATTTGTACCTTTAAACGGTTATAACTTTTGACTCGTGTGTCGAAACGACAATTAGAATATATCAAACCGAAGTTAACATTGATACCCATATTTTTAATTGATTTGGGAATGGAACTTCATTATTCGAACCTAATTCCATCATTTATATCACCTATCGAGTGTTTAAAGTTTGTGTCCCATATTTTGCATTTTCGGTTTTAATCAATATGTTCTAATGAAGATGGTTGAGCCAACCAAGAGTATGTTTAAAAATATTTTAATGAATCTCAAAGAAATACAAATAATTTCATGATCCTAAAGATAAAAATAAGAAGAAAAAAATAAGAGTAGTGGGACGGTTCACAGTTATAAAAACAAAATATTTGATAAATCGGTTTTTTACCTTTAAACGGTCATAACTTTTGACTCGTGTGTCGAAATGACTATTAAAATATATCAAATCGAAGCTCGTACCGATTCCCATTTTCTTATTTCACCAGGCAATGGAACTTCATTATTCGAACCTAAATTCCATCATTTACTTCACTTATGTAGGGTTTAAAGTTATTGTAGTATATTTTTAATAACGGTTTATTCAATACAGTTGTAATGAAGATGGATTAGCCAACCAAGAGTATGTTTAAAACTATTCTAATGAATATAAAGGTAATACAAATAATTTCATTATCGTAAAGATAAAAATGAGAAGAAAAAAATAAGAGGAGTGGGACTATTCATATTTATTAAAACAAAATATTTGCAATTTGGATTTGTACCTTTAAACGGTTATAACTTTTGACTCGTGTGTCGAAACGACAATTAGAATATATCAAACCGAATTTACCATTGATACCCATATTTTTAATTGATTTGGGAATGGAACTTCATTATTCGAACCTAATTCCATCATTTATATCACCTATCGAGTGTTTAAAGTTTGTGTCCCATATTTTGCATTTTCGAATTTAATCAATATGTTCTAATGAAGATGGTTGAGCCAACCAAGAGTATGTTTAAAAATATTTTAATGAATCTCAAAGAAATACAAATAATTTCATGATCCTAAAGATAAAAATGAGAAGAAAAAAATAAGAGTAGTGGGACTGTTCATAGTTATTAAAACAAAATATTTGATAAATCTGATTTTTACCTTTAAAGGGTCATAACTTTTGACTTGTGTGTCGAAATGACTATTAAAATATATCAAATCGAAGCTCGTACCGATTCCCATTTTCTTATTTCACCAGGCAATGGAACTTCATTATTCGAACCTAAATTCCATCATTTACTTCACTTATGTAGGGTTTAAAATTATTGTAGTATATTTTTAATAACGCTTTTATTCAATATAGTTGTAATGAAGATGGATTAGCCAACCAAGAGTATGTTTAAAACTATTCTAATGAATATAAAGGTAATACATATAATTTCATGATCGTAAAGATTAAAATGAGAAGAAAAAAATAAGAGGAGTGGGACTATTTATAGTTATTAAAAGAAAATATTTGATAATTTGGATTTGTACCTTTAAACGGTTATAACTTTTGACTTGTGTGTCGAAACGAAAATTAGAATACATCAAACTGAAGTTAACATTGATACCCATATTTCTAATTGATTTGGGAATGGAACTTCATTATTCGAACCTCATTCCATTATTTATATCACCTATCGAGTGTTTAAAGTTTTTGTCCCATATTTTGCATTTTCGGTTTTAATCAATATGTTCTAATGAACATGGTGGAGCCAACCAAGAGTATGTTTAAAACTATTCTAATGAATATTAAAGTAATACAAATAATTTCATGATCCTAAAGATAAAAATGAGAAGAAAAAAATAAGAGGAGTGGGACTATTCATAGTTATTAAAACAAAATATTTGATAATTTGGATTTGTACCTTTAAACGGTTATAACTTTTGACTTGTGTCTCGAAATGACAATTAGAATACATCAAACTCAAGTTAACATTGATACCCATATTTCTAATTGATTTGGGAATGGAACTTCATTATTCGAACCTCATTCCATTATTTATATCACCTATCGAGTGTTTAAAGTTTTTGTCCCATATTTTACATTTTCGGTTTTAATCAATATGTTCTAATGAAGATGGTGGAGCCAACCAAGAGTATGTTTAAAACTATTCTAATGAATATTAAAGTAATACAAATAATTTCATGATCCTAAAGATAAAAATGAGAAGAAAAAAATAAGAGGAGTGGGACTATTCATATTTATTAAAACAAAATATTTGCAATTTGGATTTGTACCTTTAAACGGTTATAACTTTTGACTCGTGTGTCGAAACGACAATTAGAATATATCAAACCGAAGTTAACATTGATACCCATATTTTTAATTGATTTGGGAATGGAACTTCATTATTCGAACCTAATTCCATCATTTATATCACCTATCGAGTGTTTAAAGTTTGTGTCCCATATTTTCCATTTTCGGTTTTAATCAATATGTTCTAATGAAGATGGTTGAGCCAACCAAGAGTATGTTTAAAAATATTTTAATGAATCTCAAAGAAATACAAATAATTTCATGATCCTAAAGATAAAAATAAGAAGAAAAAAATAAGAGTAGTGGGACTGTTCACAGTTATTAAAACAAAATATTTGATAAATCTGATTTTTACCTTTAAAGGGTCATAACTTTTGACTTGTGTGTCGAAATGACTATTAAAATATATCAAATCGAAGCTCGTACCGATTCCCATTTTCTTATTTCACCAGGCAATGGAACTTCATTATTCGAACCTAAATTCCATCATTTACTTCACTTATGTAGGGTTTAAAGTTATTGTAGTATATTTTTAATAACGCTTTTATTCAATATAGTTGTAATGAAGATGGATTAGCCAACCAAGAGTATGTTTAAAACTATTCTAATGAATATAAAGGTAATACAAATAATTTCATGATCGTAAAGATAAAAATGAGAAGAAAAAAATAAGAGGAATGGGACTATTCATAGTTATTAAAACAAAATATTTGATAATTTGGATTTGTACCTTTAAACGGTTATAACTTTTGACTCATGTGTCGAAAAGACAATTAGAATATATCAAACCGAAGTTAACATTGATACCCATATTTTTCATTGATTTGGGAATGGAACTTCATTATTCGAAGCTAATTCCATCATTTATATCACCTATCGAGTGTTTAAAGTTTTGTCCCATATTTTGCATTTTCGGTTTTAATCAATATGTTCTAGTGAAGATGGTTGAGCCAACCAAGAGTATGTTTAAAAATATTTTAATGAATCTCAAAGAAATACAAATAATTTCATTATCCAATAGATAAAAATGAGAAGAAAAAAATTAAGAGTAGTGGGGCTGTTCACAGTTATAAAAACAAAATATTTGATAAATCGGATTTGTACCTTTAAATGGTCATAACTTTTGACTCGTGTATCGAAACGACTGTTAAAATATATCAAATCGAAGCTCGTACCGATTCCCATTTTCTTATTTCACCAGGCAATGGAACTTTATTATTCGAACCTAAATTCCATCATTTACTTCACTTATCGAGGGTTTAAATTATTGTAGTATATTTTTAATAATGGTTTTATTCAATATAGTTGTAACGAAGATCGATTAGCCAACCAAGAGTATGTTTAAAACTATTCTAATGAATATAAAAGTAATACAAATAATTTCATGATCGTAAAGATAAAAATGAGAAGAAAAAAATAAGAGGAGTGGGAATATTCATATTTATTAAAACAAAATATTTGCAATTTGGATTTTTACCTTTAAACGGTTATAACTTTTGACTCGTGTGTCGAAACGACAATTAGAATATATCAAACCGAAGTTAACATTGATACCCATATTTTTAATTGATTTGGGAATGGAACTTCATTATTCGAACCTAATTCCATCATTTATATCACCTATCGAGTGTTTAAAGTTTTTGTCCCATATTTTGCATTTTCGGTTTTAATCAATATGTTCTAATGGAGATGGTTGAGCCAACCAAGAGTATGTTTAAAAATATTTTAATGAATCTCAAAGAAATACAAATAATTTCATGATCCTAAAGATAAAAATGAGAAGAAAAAAATAAGAGTAGTGGGACTGTTCATAGTTATTAAAACAAAATATTTGATAAATCTGATTTTTACCTTTAAAGGGTCATAACTTTTGACTTGTGTGTCGAAATGACTATTAAAATATATCAAATCGAAGCTCGTACCGATTCCCATTTTCTTATTTCACCAGGCAATGGAACTTCATTATTCGAACCTAAATTCCATCATTTACTTCACTTATGTAGGGTTTAAAATTATTGTAGTATATTTTTAATAACGCTTTTATTCAATATAGTTGTAATGAAGATGGATTAGCCAACCAAGAGTATGTTTAAAACTATTCTAATGAATATAAAGGTAATACAAATAATTTCATGATCGTAAAGATAAAAATGAGAAGAAAAAAATAAGAGGAGTGGGACTATTTATAGTTATTAAAAGAAAATATTTGATAATTTGGATTTGTACCTTTAAACGGTTATAACTTTTGACTTGTGTGTCGAAATGACAATTAGAATACATCAAACTCAAGTTAACATTGATACCCATATTTCTAATTGATTTGGGAATGGAACTTCATTATTCGAACCTCATTCCATTATTTATATCACCTATCGAGTGTTTAAAGTTTTTGTCCCATATTTTACATTTTCGGTTTTAATCAATATGTTCTAATGAAGATGGTGGAGCCAACCAAGAGTATGTTTAAAACTATTCTAATGAATATTAAAGTAATACAAATAATTTCATGATCCTAAAGATAAAAATGAGAAGAAAAAAATAAGAGGAGTGGGACTATTCATATTTATTAAAACAAAATATTTGCAATTTGGATTTGTACCTTTAAACGGTTATAACTTTTGACTCGTGTGTCGAAACGACAATTAGAATATATCAAACCGAAGTTAACATTGATACCCATATTTTTAATTGATTTGGGAATGGAACTTCATTATTCGAACCTAATTCCATCATTTATATCACCTATCGAGTGTTTAAAGTTTGTGTCCCATATTTTCCATTTTCGGTTTTAATCAATATGTTCTAATGAAGATGGTTGAGCCAACCAAGAGTATGTTTAAAAATATTTTAATGAATCTCAAAGAAATACAAATAATTTCATGATCCTAAAGATAAAAATAAGAAGAAAAAAATAAGAGTAGTGGGACGGTTCACAGTTATAAAAACAAAATATTTGATAAATCGGATTTTTACCTTTAAACGGTCATAACTTTTCACTCGTGTGTCGAAATGACTATTAAAATATATCAAATCGAAGCTCGTACCGATTCCCATTTTCTTATTTCACCAAGCAATGGAACTTCATTATTCGAACCTAAATTCCATCATTTACTTCACTTATGTAGGGTTTAAAGTTATTGTAGTATATTTTTAATAACGGTTTATTCAATACAGTTGTAATGAAGATGGATTAGCCAACCAAGAGTATGTTTAAAACTATTCTAATGAATATAAAGGTAATACAAATAATTTCATTATCGTAAAGATAAAAATGAGAAGAAAAAAATAAGAGGAGTGGGACTATTCATATTTATTAAAACAAAATATTTGCAATTTGGATTTGTACCTTTAAACGGTTATAACTTTTGACTGGTGTGTCGAAACGACAATTAGAATATATCAAACCGAATTTAACATTGATACCCATATTTTTAATTGATTTGGGAATGGAACTTCATTATTCGAACCTAATTCCATCATTTATATCACCTATCGAGTGTTTAAAGTTTGTGTCCCATATTTTGCATTTTCGAATTTAATCAATATGTTCTAATGAAGATGGTTGAGCCAACCAAGAGTATGTTTAAAAATATTTTAATGAATCTCAAAGAAATACAAATAATTTCATGATCCTAAAGATAAAAATGAGAAGAAAAAAATAAGAGTAGTGGGACTGTGCACAGTTATTAAAACAAAATATTTGATAAATCTGATTTTTACCTTTAAAGGGTCATAACTTTTGACTTGTGTGTCGAAATGACTATTAAAATATATCAAATCGAAGCTCGTACCGATTCCCATTTTCTTATTTCACCAGGCAATGGAACTTCATTATTCGAACCTAAATTCCATCATTTACTTCACTTATGTAGGGTTTAAAGTTATTGTAGTATATTTTTAATAACGCTTTTATGCAATATAGTTGTAATGAAGATGGATTAGCCAACCAAGAGTATGTTTAAAACTATTCTAATGAATATAAAGGTAATACATATAATTTCATGATCGTAAAGATTAAAATGAGAAGAAAAAAATAAGAGGAGTGGGACTATTTATAGTTATTAAAAGAAAATATTTGATAATTTGGATTTGTACCTTTAAACGGTTATAACTTTTGACTTGTGTGTCGAAACGAAAATTAGAATACATCAAACTGAAGTTAACATTGATACCCATATTTCTAATTGATTTGGGAATGGAACTTCATTATTCGAACCTCATTCCATTATTTATATAACCTATCGAGTGTTTAAAGTTTTTGTCCCATATTTTGCATTTTCGATTTTAATCAATATGTTCTAATGAACATGGTGGAGCCAACCAAGAGTATGTTTAAAACTATTCTAATGAATATTAAAGTAATACAAATAATTTCATGATCCTAAAGATAAAAATGAGAAGAAAAAAATAAGAGGAGTGGGACTATTCATAGTTATTAAAACAAAATATTTGATAATTTGGATTTGTACCTTTAAACGGTTATAACTTTTGACTCGTGTGTCGAAACGACAATTAGAATATATCAAACCAAAGTTAATATTTATACCCATATTTTTAATTGATTTGGGAATGGAACTTCATTATTCGAACCTAATTCCATCATTCATATCACCTATCGAGTGTTTAAAATTTTTGTCCCATATTTTGCATTTTCGGTTTTAATCAATATGTTCTAATGAAGATGGTTGAGCCAACCAAGAGTATGTTTAAAAATATTTTAATGAATCTCAAAGAAATACAAATAATTTCATGATCCTAAAGATAAAAATGAAAAGAAAAAAATAAGAGGAATGGGACTATTCATAGTTATTAAAACAAAATATTTGATAATTTGGATTTGTACCTTTAAACGGTTATAACTTTTGACTCGTGTGTCGAAAAGACAATTAGAATATATCAAACCGAAGTTAACATTGATACCCATATTTTTAATTGATTTGGGAATGGAACTTCATTATTCGAACCTAATTCCATCATTTATATCACCTATCGAGTGTTTAAAGTTTTTGTCCCATATTTTGCATTTTCGGTTTTAATCAATATGTTCTAATGAAGATGGTTGAGCCAACCAAGAGTATGTTTAAAAATATTTTAATGAATCTCAAAGAAATACAAATAATTTCATGATCCTAAAGATAAAAATTAGAAGAAAAAAATAAGAGTAGTGGGACTGTTCACAGTTATTAAAACAAAATATTTGATAAATCTGATTTTTACCTTTAAAGGGTCATAACTTTTGACTTGTGTGTCGAAATGACTATTAAAATATATCAAATCGAAGCTCGTACCGATTCCCATTTTCTTATTTCACCAGGCAATGGAACTTCATTATTCGAACCTAAATTCCATCATTTACTTCACTTATGTAGGGTTTAAAGTTATTGTAGTATATTTTTAATAACGCTTTTATTCAATATAGTTGTAATGAAGATGGATTAGCCAACCAAGAGTATGTTTAAAACTATTCTAATGAATATAAAGGTATCACAAATAATTTCATGATCGTAAAGATAAAAATGAGAAGAAAAAAATAAGAGGAGTGGGACTATTTATAGTTATTAAAAGAAAATATTTGATAATTTGGATTTGTACCTTTAAACGGTTATAACTTTTGACTTGTGTGTCGAAATGACAATTAGAATACATCAAACTCAAGTTAACATTGATACCCATATTTCTAATTGATTTGGGAATGGAACTTCATTATTCGAACCTCATTCCATTATTTATATCACCTATCGAGTGTTTAAAGTTTTTGTCCCATATTTTACATTTTCGGTTTTAATCAATATGTTCTAATGAAGATGGTGGAGCCAACCAAGAGTATGTTTAAAACTATTCTAATGAATATTAAAGTAATACAAATAATTTCATGATCCTAAAGATAAAAATGAGAAGAAAAAAATAAGAGGAGTGGGAATATTCATATTTATTAAAACAAAATATTTGCAATTTGGATTTGTACCTTTAAACGGTTATAACTTTTGACTGGTGTGTCGAAACGACAATTAGAATATATCAAACCGAAGTTAACATTGATACCCATATTTTTAATTGATTTGGGAATGGAACTTCATTATTCGAACCTAATTCCATCATTTATATCACCTATCGAGTGTTTAAAGTTTGTGTCCCATATTTTCCATTTTCGGTTTTAATCAATATGTTCTAATGAAGTTGGTTGAGCCAACCAAGAGTATGTTTAAAAATATTTTAATGAATCTCAAAGAAATACAAATAATTTCATGATCCTAAAGATAAAAATGAGAAGAAAAAAATAAGAGTAGTGGGACTGTGCATAGTTATTAAAACAAAATATTTGATAAATCTGATTTTTACCTTTAAAGGGTCATAACTTTTGACTTGTGTGTCGAAATGACTATTAAAATATATCAAATCGAAGCTCGTACCGATTCCCATTTTCTTATTTCACCAGGCAATGGAACTTCATTATTCGAACCTAAATTCCATCATTTACTTCACTTATGTAGGGTTTAAAGTTATTGTAGTATATTTTTAATAACGCTTTTATTCAATGTAGTTGTAATGAAGATGGATTAGCCAACCAAGAGTATGTTTAAAACTATTCTAATGAATATAAAGGTAATACATATAATTTCATGATCGTAAAGATTAAAATGAGAAGAAAAAAATAAGAGGAGTGGGACTATTTATAGTTATTAAAAGAAAATATTTGATAATTTGGATTTGTACCTTTAAACGGTTATAACTTTTGACTTGTGTGTCGAAACGAAAATTAGAATACATCAAACTGAAGTTAACATTGATACCCATATTTCTAATTGATTTGGGAATGGAACTTCATTATTCGAACCTCATTCCATTATTTATATCACCTATCGAGTGTTTAAAGTTTTTGTCCCATATTTTGCATTTTCGGTTTTAATCAATATGTTCTAATGAACATGGTGGAGCCAACCAAGAGTATGTTTAAAACTATTCTAATGAATATTAAAGTAATACAAATAATTTCATGATCCTAAAGATAAAAATGAGAAGAAAAAAATAAGAGGAGTGGGACTATTCATAGTTATTAAAACAAAATATTTGATAATTTGGATTTGTACCTTTAAACGGTTATAACTTTTGACTCGTGTGTCGAAACGACAATTAGAATATATCAAACCAAAGTTAATATTTATACCCATATTTTTAATTGATTTGGGAATGGAACTTCATTATTCGAACCTAATTCCATCATTCATATCACCTATCGAGTGTTTAAAATTTTTGTCCCATATTTTGCATTTTCGGTTTTAATCAATATGTTCTAATGAAGATGGTTGAGCCAACCAAGAGTATGTTTAAAAATATTTTAATGAATCTCAAAGAAATACAAATAATTTCATGATCCTAAAGATAAAAATGAAAAGAAAAAAATAAGAGGAATGGGACTATTCATAGTTATTAAAACAAAATATTTGATAATTTGGATTTGTACCTTTAAACGGTTATAACTTTTGACTCGTGTGTCGAAAAGACAATTAGAATATATCAAACCGAAGTTAACATTGATACCCATATTTTTAATTGATTTGGGAATGGAACTTCATTATTCGAACCTAATTCCATCATTTATATCACCTATCGAGTGTTTAAAGTTTGTGTCCCATATTTTGCATTTTCGAATTTAATCAATATGTTCTAATGAAGATGGTTGAGCCAACCAAGAGTATGTTTAAAAATATTTTAATGAATCTCAAAGAAATACAAATAATTTCATGATCCTAAAGATAAAAATGAGAAGAAAAAAATAAGAGTAGTGGGACTGTGCACAGTTATTAAAACAAAATATTTGATAAATCTGATTTTTACCTTTAAAGGGTCATAACTTTTGACTTGTGTGTCGAAATGACTATTAAAATATATCAAATCGAAGCTCGTACCGATTCCCATTTTCTTATTTCACCAGGCAATGGAACTTCATTATTCGAACCTAAATTCCATCATTTACTTCACTTATGTAGGGTTTAAAGTTATTGTAGTATATTTTTAATAACGCTTTTATGCAATATAGTTGTAATGAAGATGGATTAGCCAACCAAGAGTATGTTTAAAACTATTCTAATGAATATAAAGGTAATACATATAATTTCATGATCGTAAAGATTAAAATGAGAAGAAAAAAATAAGAGGAGTGGGACTATTTATAGTTATTAAAAGAAAATATTTGATAATTTGGATTTGTACCTTTAAACGGTTATAACTTTTGACTTGTGTGTCGAAACGAAAATTAGAATACATCAAACTGAAGTTAACATTGATACCCATATTTCTAATTGATTTGGGAATGGAACTTCATTATTCGAACCTCATTCCATTATTTATATAACCTATCGAGTGTTTAAAGTTTTTGTCCCATATTTTGCATTTTCGATTTTAATCAATATGTTCTAATGAACATGGTGGAGCCAACCAAGAGTATGTTTAAAACTATTCTAATGAATATTAAAGTAATACAAATAATTTCATGATCCTAAAGATAAAAATGAGAAGAAAAAAATAAGAGGAGTGGGACTATTCATAGTTATTAAAACAAAATATTTGATAATTTGGATTTGTACCTTTAAACGGTTATAACTTTTGACTCGTGTGTCGAAACGACAATTAGAATATATCAAACCAAAGTTAATATTTATACCCATATTTTTAATTGATTTGGGAATGGAACTTCATTATTCGAACCTAATTCCATCATTCATATCACCTATCGAGTGTTTAAAATTTTTGTCCCATATTTTGCATTTTCGGTTTTAATCAATATGTTCTAATGAAGATGGTTGAGCCAACCAAGAGTATGTTTAAAAATATTTTAATGAATCTCAAAGAAATACAAATAATTTCATGATCCTAAAGATAAAAATGAAAAGAAAAAAATAAGAGGAATGGGACTATTCATAGTTATTAAAACAAAATATTTGATAATTTGGATTTGTACCTTTAAACGGTTATAACTTTTGACTCGTGTGTCGAAAAGACAATTAGAATATATCAAACCGAAGTTAACATTGATACCCATATTTTTAATTGATTTGGGAATGGAACTTCATTATTCGAACCTAATTCCATCATTTATATCACCTATCGAGTGTTTAAAGTTTTTGTCCCATATTTTGCATTTTCGGTTTTAATCAATATGTTCTAATGAAGATGGTTGAGCCAACCAAGAGTATGTTTAAAAATATTTTAATGAATCTCAAAGAAATACAAATAATTTCATGATCCTAAAGATAAAAATTAGAAGAAAAAAATAAGAGTAGTGGGACTGTTCACAGTTATTAAAACAAAATATTTGATAAATCTGATTTTTACCTTTAAAGGGTCATAACTTTTGACTTGTGTGTCGAAATGACTATTAAAATATATCAAATCGAAGCTCGTACCGATTCCCATTTTCTTATTTCACCAGGCAATGGAACTTCATTATTCGAACCTAAATTCCATCATTTACTTCACTTATGTAGGGTTTAAAGTTATTGTAGTATATTTTTAATAACGCTTTTATTCAATATAGTTGTAATGAAGATGGATTAGCCAACCAAGAGTATGTTTAAAACTATTCTAATGAATATAAAGGTATCACAAATAATTTCATGATCGTAAAGATAAAAATGAGAAGAAAAAAATAAGAGGAGTGGGACTATTTATAGTTATTAAAAGAAAATATTTGATAATTTGGATTTGTACCTTTAAACGGTTATAACTTTTGACTTGTGTGTCGAAATGACAATTAGAATACATCAAACTCAAGTTAACATTGATACCCATATTTCTAATTGATTTGGGAATGGAACTTCATTATTCGAACCTCATTCCATTATTTATATCACCTATCGAGTGTTTAAAGTTTTTGTCCCATATTTTACATTTTCGGTTTTAATCAATATGTTCTAATGAAGATGGTGGAGCCAACCAAGAGTATGTTTAAAACTATTCTAATGAATATTAAAGTAATACAAATAATTTCATGATCCTAAAGATAAAAATGAGAAGAAAAAAATAAGAGGAGTGGGAATATTCATATTTATTAAAACAAAATATTTGCAATTTGGATTTGTACCTTTAAACGGTTATAACTTTTGACTGGTGTGTCGAAACGACAATTAGAATATATCAAACCGAAGTTAACATTGATACCCATATTTTTAATTGATTTGGGAATGGAACTTCATTATTCGAACCTAATTCCATCATTTATATCACCTATCGAGTGTTTAAAGTTTGTGTCCCATATTTTCCATTTTCGGTTTTAATCAATATGTTCTAATGAAGTTGGTTGAGCCAACCAAGAGTATGTTTAAAAATATTTTAATGAATCTCAAAGAAATACAAATAATTTCATGATCCTAAAGATAAAAATGAGAAGAAAAAAATAAGAGTAGTGGGACTGTGCATAGTTATTAAAACAAAATATTTGATAAATCTGATTTTTACCTTTAAAGGGTCATAACTTTTGACTTGTGTGTCGAAATGACTATTAAAATATATCAAATCGAAGCTCGTACCGATTCCCATTTTCTTATTTCACCAGGCAATGGAACTTCATTATTCGAACCTAAATTCCATCATTTACTTCACTTATGTAGGGTTTAAAGTTATTGTAGTATATTTTTAATAACGCTTTTATTCAATGTAGTTGTAATGAAGATGGATTAGCCAACCAAGAGTATGTTTAAAACTATTCTAATGAATATAAAGGTAATACATATAATTTCATGATCGTAAAGATTAAAATGAGAAGAAAAAAATAAGAGGAGTGGGACTATTTATAGTTATTAAAAGAAAATATTTGATAATTTGGATTTGTACCTTTAAACGGTTATAACTTTTGACTTGTGTGTCGAAACGAAAATTAGAATACATCAAACTGAAGTTAACATTGATACCCATATTTCTAATTGATTTGGGAATGGAACTTCATTATTCGAACCTCATTCCATTATTTATATCACCTATCGAGTGTTTAAAGTTTTTGTCCCATATTTTGCATTTTCGGTTTTAATCAATATGTTCTAATGAACATGGTGGAGCCAACCAAGAGTATGTTTAAAACTATTCTAATGAATATTAAAGTAATACAAATAATTTCATGATCCTAAAGATAAAAATGAGAAGAAAAAAATAAGAGGAGTGGGACTATTCATAGTTATTAAAACAAAATATTTGATAATTTGGATTTGTACCTTTAAACGGTTATAACTTTTGACTCGTGTGTCGAAACGACAATTAGAATATATCAAACCAAAGTTAATATTTATACCCATATTTTTAATTGATTTGGGAATGGAACTTCATTATTCGAACCTAATTCCATCATTCATATCACCTATCGAGTGTTTAAAATTTTTGTCCCATATTTTGCATTTTCGGTTTTAATCAATATGTTCTAATGAAGATGGTTGAGCCAACCAAGAGTATGTTTAAAAATATTTTAATGAATCTCAAAGAAATACAAATAATTTCATGATCCTAAAGATAAAAATGAAAAGAAAAAAATAAGAGGAATGGGACTATTCATAGTTATTAAAACAAAATATTTGATAATTTGGATTTGTACCTTTAAACGGTTATAACTTTTGACTCGTGTGTCGAAAAGACAATTAGAATATATCAAACCGAAGTTAACATTGATACCCATATTTTTAATTGATTTGGGAATGGAACTTCATTATTCGAACCTAATTCCATCATTTATATCACCTATCGAGTGTTTAAAGTTTTTGTCCCATATTTTGCATTTTCGGTTTTAATCAATATGTTCTAATGAAGATGGTTGAGCCAACCAAGAGTATGTTTAAAAATATTTTAATGAATCTCAAAGAAATACAAATAATTTCATGATCCTAAAGATAAAAATTAGAAGAAAAAAATAAGAGTAGTGGGACTGTTCACAGTTATTAAAACAAAATATTTGATAAATCTGATTTTTACCTTTAAAGGGTCATAACTTTTGACTTGTGTGTCGAAATGACTATTAAAATATATCAAATCGAAGCTCGTACCGATTCCCATTTTCTTATTTCACCAGGCAATGGAACTTCATTATTCGAACCTAAATTCCATCATTTACTTCACTTATGTAGGGTTTAAAGTTATTGTAGTATATTTTTAATAACGCTTTTATTCAATATAGTTGTAATGAAGATGGATTAGCCAACCAAGAGTATGTTTAAAACTATTCTAATGAATATAAAGGTAATACAAATAATTTCATGATCGTAAAGATAAAAATGAGAAGAAAAAAATAAGAGGAGTGGGACTATTTATAGTTATTAAAAGAAAATATTTGATAATTTGGATTTGTACCTTTAAACGGTTATAACTTTTGACTTGTGTGTCGAAATGACAATTAGAATACATCAAACTCAAGTTAACATTGATACCCATATTTCTAATTGATTTGGGAATGGAACTTCATTATTCGAACCTCATTCCATTATTTATATCACCTATCGAGTGTTTAAAGTTTTTGTCCCATATTTTACATTTTCGGTTTTAATCAATATGTTCTAATGAAGATGGTGGAGCCAACCAAGAGTATGTTTAAAACTATTCTAATGAATATTAAAGTAATACAAATAATTTCATGATCCTAAAGATAAAAATGAGAAGAAAAAAATAAGAGGAGTGGGAATATTCATATTTATTAAAACAAAATATTTGCAATTTGGATTTGTACCTTTAAACGGTTATAACTTTTGACTGGTGTGTCGAAACGACAATTAGAATATATCAAACCGAAGTTAACATTGATACCCATATTTTTAATTGATTTGGGAATGGAACTTCATTATTCGAACCTAATTCCATCATTTATATCACCTATCGAGTGTTTAAAGTTTGTGTCCCATATTTTCCATTTTCGGTTTTAAACAATATGTTCTAATGAAGTTGGTTGAGCCAACCAAGAGTATGTTTAAAAATATTTTAATGAATCTCAAAGAAATACAAATAATTTCATGATCCTAAAGATAAAAATGAGAAGAAAAAAATAAGAGTAGTGGGACTGTGCATAGTTATTAAAACAAAATATTTGATAAATCTGATTTTTACCTTTAAAGGGTCATAACTTTTGACTTGTGTGTCGAAATGACTATTAAAATATATCAAATCAAAGCTCGTACCGATTCCCATTTTCTTATTTCACCAGGCAATGGAACTTCATTATTCGAACCTAAATTCCATCATTTACTTCACTTATGTAGGGTTTAAAGTTATTGTAGTATATTTTTAATAACGCTTTTATTCAATGTAGTTGTAATGAAGATGGATTAGCCAACCAAGAGTATGTTTAAAACTATTCTAATGAATATAAAGGTAATACATATAATTTCATGATCGTAAAGATTAAAATGAGAAGAAAAAAATAAGAGGAGTGGGACTATTTATAGTTATTAAAAGAAAATATTTGATAATTTGGATTTGTACCTTTAAACGGTTATAACTTTTGACTTGTGTGTCGAAACGAAAATTAGAATACATCAAACTGAAGTTAACATTGATACCCATATTTCTAATTGATTTGGGAATGGAACTTCATTATTCGAACCTCATTCCATTATTTATATCACCTATCGAGTGTTTAAAGTTTTTGTCCCATATTTTGCATTTTCGGTTTTAATCAATATGTTCTAATGAACATGGTGGAGCCAACCAAGAGTATGTTTAAAACTATTCTAATGAATATTAAAGTAATACAAATAATTTCATGATCCTAAAGATAAAAATGAGAAGAAAAAAATAAGAGGAGTGGGACTATTCATAGTTATTAAAACAAAATATTTGATAATTTGGATTTGTACCTTTAAACGGTTATAACTTTTGACTCGTGTGTCGAAACGACAATTAGAATATATCAAACCAAAGTTAATATTTATTCCCATATTTTTAATTGATTTGGGAATGGAACTTCATTATTCGAACCTAATTCCATCATTCATATCACCTATCGAGTGTTTAAAATTTTTGTCCCATATTTTGCATTTTCGGTTTTAATCAATATGTTCTAATGAAGATGGTTGAGCCAACCAAGAGTATGTTTAAAAATATTTTAATGAATCTCAAAGAAATACAAATAATTTCATGATCCTAAAGATAAAAATGAAAAGAAAAAAAATAAGAGGAATGGGACTATTCATAGTTATTAAAACAAAATATTTGATAATTTGGAATTGTACCTTTAAACGGTTATAACTTTTGACTTGTGTGTCGAAAAGACAATTAGAATATATCAAACCGAAGTTAACATTGATACCCATATTTTTAATTGATTTGGGAATGGAACTTCATTATTCGAACCTAATTCCATCATTTATATCACCTATCGAGTGTTTAAAGTTTTTGTCCCATATTTTGCATTTTCGGTTTTAATCAATATGTTCTAATGAAGATGGTTGAGCCAACCAAGAGTATGTTTAAAAATATTTTAATGAATCTCAAAGAAATACAAATAATTTCATGATCCTAAAGATAAAAATGAGAAGAAAAAAATAAGAGTAGTGGGACTGTTCACAGTTATTAAAACAAAATATTTGATAAATCTGATTTTTACCTTTAAAGGGTCATAACTTTTGACTTGTGTGTCGAAATGACTATTAAAATATATCAAATCGAAGCTCGTACCGATTCCCATTTTCTTATTTCACCAGGCAATGGAACTTCATTATTCGAACCTAAATTCCATCATTTACTTCACTTATGTAGGGTTTAAAGTTATTGTAGTATATTTTTAATAACGCTTTTATTCAATATAGTTGTAATGAAGATGGATTAGCCAACCAAGAGTATGTTTAAAACTATTCTAATGAATATAAAGGTAATACAAATAATTTCATGATCGTAAAGATAAAAATGAGAAGAAAAAAATAAGAGGAGTGGGACTATTTATAGTTATTAAAAGAAAATATTTGATAATTTGGATTTGTACCTTTAAACGGTTATAACTTTTGACTTGTGTGTCGAAATGACAATTAGAATACATCAAACTGAAGTTAACATTGATACCCATATTTCTAATTGATTTGGGAATGGAACTTCATTATTCGAACCTCATTCCATTATTTATATCACCTATCGAGTGTTTAAAGTTTTTGTCCCATATTTTACATTTTCGGTTTTAATCAATATGTTCTAATGAAGATGGTGGAGCCAACCAAGAGTATGTTTAAAACTATTCTAATGAATATTAAAGTAATACAAATAATTTCATGATCCTAAAGATAAAAATGAGAAGAAAAAAATAAGAGGAGTGGGACTATTCATATTTATTAAAACAAAATATTTGCAATTTGGATTTGTACCTTTAAACGGTTATAACTTTTGACTCGTGTGTCGAAACGACAATTAGAATATATCAAACCGAAGTTAACATTGATACCCATATTTTTAATTGATTTGGGAATGGAACTTCATTATTCGAACCTAATTCCATCATTTATATCACCTATCGAGTGTTTAAAGTTTGTGTCCCATATTTTCCATTTTCGGTTTTAATCAATATGTTCTAATGAAGATGGTTGAGCCAACCAAGAGTATGTTTAAAAATATTTTAATGAATCTCAAAGAAATACAAATAATTTCATGATCCTAAAGATAAAAATAAGAAGAAAAAAATAAGAGTAGTGGGACGGTTCACAGTTATAAAAACAAAATATTTGATAAATCGGATTTTTACCTTTAAACGGTCATAACTTTTGACTCGTGTGTCGAAATGACTATTAAAATATATCAAATCGAAGCTCGTACCGATTCCCATTTTCTTATTTCACCAAGCAATGGAACTTCATTATTCGAACCTAAATTCCATCATTTACTTCACTTATGTAGGGTTTAAAGTTATTGTAGTATATTTTTAATAACGGTTTATTCAATACAGTTGTAATGAAGATGGATTAGCCAACCAAGAGTATGTTTAAAACTATTCTAATGAATATAAAAGTAATACAAATAATTTCATGATCGTAAAGATAAAAATGAGAAGAAAAAAATAAGAGGAGTGGGACAATTCATAGTTATTAAAACAAAATATTTGATAATTTGGATTTGTACCTTTAAACGGTTATAACTTTTGACTCGTGTGTCGAAACGACAATTAGAATATATCAAACCAAAGTTAACATTGATACCCATATTTTTAATTGATTTGGGAATGGAACTTCATCATTCGAACCTAATTCCATCATTTATATCACCTATAGAGTGTTTAAAGTTTTTGTCCCATATTTTGCATTTTCGGTTTTAATCAATATGTTCTAATGAAGATGGTTGAGCCAACCAAGAGTATGTTTAAAAATATTTTAATGAATCTCAAAGAAATACAAATAATTTCATGATCCTAAAGATAAAAATGAAAAGAAAAAAAATAAGAGGAATGGGACTATTCATAGTTATTAAAACAAAATATTTGATAATTTGGATTTGTACCTTTAAACGGTTATAACTTTTGACTAGTGTGTCGAAAAGACAATTAGAATATATCAAACCGAAGTTAACATTGATACCCATATTTTTAATTGATTTGGGAATGGAACTTCATTATTCGAACCTAATTCCATCATTTATATCACCTATCGAGTGTTTAAAGTTTTTGTCCCATATTTTGCATTTTCGGTTTTAATCAATATGTTCTAATGAAGATGGTTGAGCCAACCAAGAGTATGTTTAAAAATATTTTAATGAATCTCAAAGAAATACAAATAATTTCATGATCCTAAAGATAAAAATGAGAAGAAAAAAATAAGAGTAGTGGGACTGTTCACAGTTATTAAAACAAAATATTTGATAAATCTGATTTTTACCTTTAAAGGGTCATAACTTTTGACTTGTGTGTCGAAATGACTATTAAAATATATCAAATCGAAGCTCGTACCGATTCCCATTTTCTTATTTCACCAGGCAATGGAACTTCATTATTCGAACCTAAATTCCATCATTTACTTCACTTATGTAGGGTTTAAAGTTATTGTAGTATATTTTTAATAACGCTTTTATTCAATATAGTTGTAATGAAGATGGATTAGCCAACCAAGAGTATGTTTAAAACTATTCTAATGAATATAAAGGTAATACAAATAATTTCATGATCGTAAAGATAAAAATGAGAAGAAAAAAATAAGAGGAGTGGGACTATTTATAGTTATTAAAAGAAAATATTTGATAATTTGGATTTGTACCTTTAAACGGTTATAACTTTTGACTTGTGTGTCGAAATGACAATTAGAATACATCAAACTGAAGTTAACATTGATACCCATATTTCTAATTGATTTGGGAATGGAACTTCATTATTCGAACCTCATTCCATTATTTATATCACCTATCGAGTGTTTAAAGTTTTTGTCCCATATTTTACATTTTCGGTTTTAATCAATATGTTCTAATGAAGATGGTGGAGCCAACCAAGAGTATGTTTAAAACTATTCTAATGAATATTAAAGTAATACAAATAATTTCATGATCCTAAAGATAAAAATGAGAAGAAAAAAATAAGAGGAGTGGGACTATTCATATTTATTAAAACAAAATATTTGCAATTTGGATTTGTACCTTTAAACGGTTATAACTTTTGACTCGTGTGTCGAAACGACAATTAGAATATATCAAACCGAAGTTAACATTGATACCCATATTTTTAATTGATTTGGGAATGGAACTTCATTATTCGAACCTAATTCCATCATTTATATCACCTATCGAGTGTTTAAAGTTTGTGTCCCATATTTTCCATTTTCGGTTTTAATCAATATGTTCTAATGAAGATGGTTGAGCCAATCAAGAGTATGTTTAAAAATATTTTAATGAATCTCAAAGAAATACAAATAATTTCATGATCCTAAAGATAAAAATAAGAAGAAAAAAATAAGAGTAGTGGGACGGTTCACAGTTATAAAAACAAAATATTTGATAAATCGGATTTTTACCTTTAAACGGTCATAACTTTTGACTCGTGTGTCGAAATGACTATTAAAATATATCAAATCGAAGCTCGTACCGATTCCCATTTTCTTATTTCACCAAGCAATGGAACTTCATTATTCGAACCTAAATTCCATCATTTACTTCACTTATGTAGGGTTTAAAGTTATTGTAGTATATTTTTAATAACGGTTTATTCAATACAGTTGTAATGAAGATGGATTAGCCAACCAAGAGTATGTTTAAAACTATTCTAATGAATATAAAAGTAATACAAATAATTTCATGATCGTAAAGATAAAAATGAGAAGAAAAAAATAAGAGGAGTGGGAATATTCATATTTATTAAAACAAAATATTTGCAATTTGGATTTTTACCTTTAAACGGTTATAACTTTTGACTCGTGTGTCGAAACGACAATTAGAATATATCAAACCGAAGTTAACATTGATACCCATATTTTTAATTGATTTGGGAATGGAACTTCATTATTCGAACCTAATTCCATCATTTATATCACCTATCGAGTGTTTAAAGTTTTTGTCCCATATTTTGCATTTTCGGTTTTAATCAATATGTTCTAATGAAGATGGTTGAGCCAACCAAGAGTATGTTTAAAAATATTTTAATGAATCTCAAAGAAATACAAATAATTTCATGATCCTAAAGATAAAAATGAGAAGAAAAAAATAAGAGTAGTGGGACTGTTCACAGTTATAAAAACAAAATATTTGATAAATCGGATTTTTACCTTTAAACGGTCATAACTTTTGACTCGTGTGTCGAAATGACTATTAAAATATATCAAATCGAAGCTCGTACCGATTCCCATTTTCTTATTTCACCAAGCAATGGAACTTCATTATTCGAACCTAAACTCCATCATTTACTTCACTTATGTAGGGTTTAAAGTTATTGTAGTATATTTGTAATAACAGTTTATTCAATACAGTTGTAATGAAGATGGATTAGCCAACCAAGAGTATGTTTAAAACTATTCTAATGAATATTAAAGTAATACAAATAATTTCATGATCCTAAAGATAAAAATGAGAAGAAAAAAATAAGAGGAGTGGGACTATTCATATTTATTAAAACAAAATATTTGCAATTTGGATTTGTACCTTTAAACGGTTATAACTTTTGACTCGTGTGTCGAAACGACAATTAGAATATATCAAACCGAAGTTAACATTGATACCCATATTTTTAATTGATATGGGAATGGAACTTCATTATTCGAACCTAATTCCATCATTTATATCACCTATCGAGTGTTTAAAGTTTGTGTCCCATATTTTCCATTTTCGGTTTTAATCAATATGTTCTAATGAAGATGGTTGAGCCAACCAAGAGTATGTTTAAAAATATTTTAATGAATCTCAAAGAAATACAAATAATTTCATGATCCTAAAGATAAAAATAAGAAGAAAAAAATAAGAGTAGTGGGACGGTTCACAGTTATAAAAACAAAATATTTGATAAATCGGATTTTTACCTTTAAACGGTCATAACTTTTGACTCGTGTGTCGAAATGACTATTAAAATATATCAAATCGAAGCTCGTACCGATTCCCATTTTCTTATTTCACCAAGCAATGGAACTTCATTATTCGAACCTAAATTCCATCATTTACTTCACTTATGTAGGGTTTAAAGTTATTGTAGTATATTTTTAATAACGGTTTATTCAATACAGTTGTAATGAAGATGGATTAGCCAACCAAGAGTATGTTTAAAACTATTCTAATGAATATAAAAGTAATACAAATAATTTCATGATCGTAAAGATAAAAATGAGAAGAAAAAAATAAGAGGAGTGGGAATATTCATATTTATTAAAACAAAATATTTGCAATTTGGATTTTTACCTTTAAACGGTTATAACTTTTGACTCGTGTGTCGAAACGACAATTAGAATATATCAAACCGAAGTTAACATTGATACCCATATTTTTAATTGATTTGGGAATGGAACTTCATTATTCGAACCTAATTCCATCATTTATATCACCTATCGAGTGTTTAAAGTTTTTGTCCCATATTTTGCATTTTCGGTTTTAATCAATATGTTCTAATGAAGATGGTTGAGCCAACCAAGAGTATGTTTAAAAATATTTTAATGAATCTCAAAGAAATACAAATAATTTCATGATCCTAAAGATAAAAATGAGAAGAAAAAAATAAGAGTAGTGGGACTGTTCACAGTTATTAAAACAAAATATTTGATAAATCTGATTTTTACCTTTAAAGGGTCATAACTTTTGACTTGTGTGTCGAAATGACTATTAAAATATATCAAATCGAAGCTCGTACCGATTCCCATTTTCTTATTTCACCAGGCAATGGAACTTCATTATTCGAACCTAAATTCCATCATTTACTTCACTTATGTCGGGTTTAAAGTTATTGTAGTATATTTTTAATAACGCTTTTATTCAATATAGTTGTAATGAAGATGGATTAGCCAACCAAGAGTATGTTTAAAACTATTCTAATGAATATAAAGGTAATACAAATAATTTCATGATCGTAAAGATAAAAATGAGAAGAAAAAAATAAGAGGAGTGGGACTATTTATAGTTATTAAAAGAAAATATTTGATAATTTGGATTTGTACCTTTAAACGGTTATAACTTTTGACTTGTGTGTCGAAACGACAATTAGAATACATCAAACTGAAGTTAACATTGATACCCATATTTCTAATTGATTTGGGAATGGAACTTCATTATTCGAACCTCATTCCATTATTTATATCACCTATCGAGTGTTTAAAGTTTTTGTCCCATATTTTACATTTTCGGTTTTAATCAATATGTTCTAATGAAGATGGTGGAGCCAACCAAGAGTATGTTTAAAACTATTCTAATGAATATTAAAGTAATACATATAATTTCATGATCCTAAAGATAAAAATGAGAAGAAAAAAATAAGAGGAGTGGGACTATTCATATTTATTAAAACAAAATATTTGCAATTTGGATTTGTACCTTTAAAAGGTTATAACTTTTGACTCGTGTGTCGAAACGACAATTAGAATATATCAAACCGAAGTTAACATTGATACCCATATTTTTAATTGATTTGGGAATGGAACTTCATTATTCGAACCTAATTCCATCATTTATATCACCTATCGAGTGTTTAAAGTTTGTGTCCCATATTTTCCATTTTCGGTTTTAATCAATATGTTCTAATGAAGATGGTTGAGCCAACCAAGAGTATGTTTAAAAATATTTTAATGAATCTCAAAGAAATACAAATAATTTCATGATCCTAAAGATAAAAATAAGAAGAAAAAAATAAGAGTAGTGGGACGGTTCACAGTTATAAAAACAAAATATTTGATAAATCGGATTTTTACCTTTAAAGGGTCATAACTTTTGACTTGTGTGTCGAAATGACTATTAAAATATATCAAATCGAAGCTCGTACCGATTCCCATTTTCTTATTTCACCAGGCAATGGAACTTCATTATTCGAACCTAAATTCCATCATTTACTTCACTTATGTAGGGTTTAAAGTTATTGTAGTATATTTTTAATAACGCTTTTATTCAATGTAGTTGTAATGAAGATGGATTAGCCAACCAAGAGTATGTTTAAAACTATTCTAATGAATATAAAGGTAATACATATAATTTCATGATCGTAAAGATTAAAATGAGAAGAAAAAAATAAGAGGAGTGGGACTATTTATAGTTATTAAAAGAAAATATTTGATAATTTGGATTTGTACCTTTAAACGGTTATAACTTTTGACTTGTGTGTCGAAACGAAAATTAGAATACATCAAACTGAAGTTAACATTGATACCCATATTTCTAATTGATTTGGGAATGGAACTTCATTATTCGAACCTCATTCCATTATTTATATCACCTATCGAGTGTTTAAAGTTTTTGTCCCATATTTTGCATTTTCGGTTTTAATCAATATGTTCTAATGAACATGGTGGAGCCAACCAAGAGTATGTTTAAAACTATTCTAATGAATATTAAAGTAATACAAATAATTTCATGATCCTAAAGATAAAAATGAGAAGAAAAAAATAAGAGGAGTGGGACTATTCATAGTTATTAAAACAAAATATTTGATAATTTGGATTTGTACCTTTAAACGGTTATAACTTTTGACTTGTGTCTCGAAATGACAATTAGAATACATCAAACTCAAGTTAACATTGATACCCATATTTCTAATTGATTTGGGAATGGAACTTCATTATTCGAACCTCATTCCATTATTTATATCACCTATCGAGTGTTTAAAGTTTTTGTCCCATATTTTACATTTTCGGTTTTAATCAATATGTTCTAATGAAGATGGTGGAGCCAACCAAGAGTATGTTTAAAACTATTCTAATGAATATTAAAGTAATACAAATAATTTCATGATCCTAAAGATAAAAATGAGAAGAAAAAAATAAGAGGAGTGGGACTATTCATATTTATTAAAACAAAATATTTGCAATTTGGATTTGTACCTTTAAACGGTTATAACTTTTGACTCGTGTGTCGAAACGACAATTAGAATATATCAAACCGAAGTTAACATTGATACCCATATTTTTAATTGATTTGGGAATGGAACTTCATTATTCGAACCTAATTCCATCATTTATATCACCTATCGAGTGTTTAAAGTTTGTGTCCCATATTTTCCATTTTCGGTTTTAATCAATATGTTCTAATGAAGATGGTTGAGCCAACCAAGAGTATGTTTAAAAATATTTTAATGAATCTCAAAGAAATACAAATAATTTCATGATCCTAAAGATAAAAATAAGAAGAAAAAAATAAGAGTAGTGGGACTGTTCACAGTTATTAAAACAAAATATTTGATAAATCTGATTTTTACCTTTAAAGGGTCATAACTTTTGACTTGTGTGTCGAAATGACTATTAAAATATATCAAATCGAAGCTCGTACCGATTCCCATTTTCTTATTTCACCAGGCAATGGAACTTCATTATTCGAACCTAAATTCCATCATTTACTTCACTTATGTAGGGTTTAAAGTTATTGTAGTATATTTTTAATAACGCTTTTATTCAATATAGTTGTAATGAAGATGGATTAGCCAACCAAGAGTATGTTTAAAACTATTCTAATGAATATAAAGGTAATACAAATAATTTCATGATCGTAAAGATAAAAATGAGAAGAAAAAAATAAGAGGAGTTGGACTATTTATAGTTATTAAAAGAAAATATTTGATAATTTGGATTTGTACCTTTAAACGGTTATAACTTTTGACTTGTGTGTCGAAATGACAATTAGAATACATCAAACTCAAGTTAACATTGATACCCATATTTCTAATTGATTTGGGAATGGAACTTCATTATTCGAACCTCATTCCATTATTTATATCACCTATCGAGTGTTTAAAGTTTTTGTCCCATATTTTACATTTTCGGTTTTAATCAATATGTTCTAATGAAGATGGTGGAGCCAACCAAGAGTATGTTTAAAACTATTCTAATGAATATTAAAGTAATACAAATAATTTCATGATCCTAAAGATAAAAATGAGAAGAAAAAAATAAGAGGAGTGGGACTATTCATATTTATTAAAACAAAATATTTGCAATTTGGATTTGTACCTTTAAACGGTTATAACTTTTGACTCGTGTGTCGAAACGACAATTAGAATATATCAAACCGAAGTTAACATTGATACCCATATTTTTAATTGATTTGGGAATGGAACTTCATTATTCGAACCTAATTCCATCATTTATATCACCTATCGAGTGTTTAAAGTTTGTGTCCCATATTTTCCATTTTCGGTTTTAATCAATATGTTCTAATGAAGATGGTTGAGCCAACCAAGAGTATGTTTAAAAATATTTTAATGAATCTCAAAGAAATACAAATAATTTCATGATCCTAAAGATAAAAATAAGAAGAAAAAAATAAGAGTAGTGGGACGGTTCACAGTTATAAAAACAAAATATTTGATAAATCGGATTTTTACCTTTAAACGGTCATAACTTTTGACTCGTGTGTCGAAATGACTATTAAAATATATCAAATCGAAGCTCGTACCGATTCCCATTTTCTTATTTCACCAAGCAATGGAACTTCATTATTCGAACCTAAATTCCATCATTTACTTCACTTATGTAGGGTTTAAAGTTATTGTAGTATATTTTTAATAACGGTTTATTCAATACAGTTGTAATGAAGATGGATTAGCCAACCAAGAGTATGTTTAAAACTATTCTAATGAATATAAAGGTAATACAAATAATTTCATTATCGTAAAGATAAAAATGAGAAGAAAAAAATAAGAGGAGTGGGACTATTCATATTTATTAAAACAAAATATTTGCAATTTGGATTTGTACCTTTAAACGGTTATAACTTTTGACTGGTGTGTCGAAACGACAATTAGAATATATCAAACCGAATTTAACATTGATACCCATATTTTTAATTGATTTGGGAATGGAACTTCATTATTCGAACCTAATTCCATCATTTATATCACCTATCGAGTGTTTAAAGTTTGTGTCCCATATTTTGCATTTTCGAATTTAATCAATATGTTCTAATGAAGATGGTTGAGCCAACCAAGAGTATGTTTAAAAATATTTTAATGAATCTCAAAGAAATACAAATAATTTCATGATCCTAAAGATAAAAATGAGAAGAAAAAAATAAGAGTAGTGGGACTGTGCATAGTTATTAAAACAAAATATTTGATAAATCTGATTTTTACCTTTAAAGGGTCATAACTTTTGACTTGTGTGTCGAAATGACTATTAAAATATATCAAATCGAAGCTCGTACCGATTCCCATTTTCTTATTTCACCAGGCAATGGAACTTCATTATTCGAACCTAAATTCCATCATTTACTTCACTTATGTAGGGTTTAAAGTTATTGTAGTATATTTTTAATAACGCTTTTATTCAATGTAGTTGTAATGAAGATGGATTAGCCAACCAAGAGTATGTTTAAAACTATTCTAATGAATATAAAGGTAATACATATAATTTCATGATCGTAAAGATTAAAATGAGAAGAAAAAAATAAGAGGAGTGGGACTATTTATAGTTATTAAAAGAAAATATTTGCTAATTTGGATTTGTACCTTTAAACGGTTATAACTTTTGACTTGTGTGTCGAAACGAAAATTAGAATACATCAAACTGAAGTTAACATTGATACCCATATTTCTAATTGATTTGGGAATGGAACTTCATTATTCGAACCTCATTCCATTATTTATATCACCTATCGAGTGTTTAAAGTTTTTGTCCCATATTTTGCATTTTCGGTTTTAATCAATATGTTCTAATGAACATGGTGGAGCCAACCAAGAGTATGTTTAAAACTATTCTAATGAATATTAAAGTAATACAAATAATTTCATGATCCTAAAGATAAAAATGAGAAGAAAAAAATAAGAGGAGTGGGACTATTCATAGTTATTAAAACAAAATATTTGATAATTTGGATTTGTACCTTTAAACGGTTATAACTTTTGACTCGTGTGTCGAAACGACAATTAGAATATATCAAACCAAAGTTAATATTTATACCCATATTTTTAATTGATTTGGGAATGGAACTTCATTATTCGAACCTAATTCCATCATTCATATCACCTATCGAGTGTTTAAAATTTTTGTCCCATATTTTGCATTTTCGGTTTTAATCAATATGTTCTAATGAAGATGGTTGAGCCAACCAAGAGTATGTTTAAAAATATTTTAATGAATCTCAAAGAAATACAAATAATTTCATGATCCTAAAGATAAAAATGAAAAGAAAAAAATAAGAGGAATGGGACTATTCATAGTTATTAAAACAAAATATTTGATAATTTGGATTTGTACCTTTAAACGGTTATAACTTTTGACTCGTGTGTCGAAAAGACAATTAGAATATATCAAACCGAAGTTAACATTGATACCCATATTTTTAATTGATTTGGGAATGGAACTTCATTATTCGAACCTAATTCCATCATTTATATCACCTATCGAGTGTTTAAAGTTTTTGTCCCATATTTTGCATTTTCGGTTTTAATCAATATGTTCTAATGAAGATGGTTGAGCCAACCAAGAGTATGTTTAAAAATATTTTAATGAATCTCAAAGAAATACAAATAATTTCATGATCCTAAAGATAAAAATTAGAAGAAAAAAATAAGAGTAGTGGGACTGTTCACAGTTATTAAAACAAAATATTTGATAAATCTGATTTTTACCTTTAAAGGGTCATAACTTTTGACTTGTGTGTCGAAATGACTATTAAAATATATCAAATCGAAGCTCGTACCGATTCCCATTTTCTTATTTCACCAGGCAATGGAACTTCATTATTCGAACCTAAATTCCATCATTTACTTCACTTATGTAGGGTTTAAAGTTATTGTAGTATATTTTTAATAACGCTTTTATTCAATATAGTTGTAATGAAGATGGATTAGCCAACCAAGAGTATGTTTAAAACTATTCTAATGAATATAAAGGTAATACAAATAATTTCATGATCGTAAAGATAAAAATGAGAAGAAAAAAATAAGAGGAGTGGGACTATTTATAGTTATTAAAAGAAAATATTTGATAATTTGGATTTGTACCTTTAAACGGTTATAACTTTTGACTTGTGTGTCGAAATGACAATTAGAATACATCAAACTCAAGTTAACATTGATACCCATATTTCTAATTGATTTGGGAATGGAACTTCATTATTCGAACCTCATTCCATTATTTATATCACCTATCGAGTGTTTAAAGTTTTTGTCCCATATTTTACATTTTCGGTTTTAATCAATATGTTCTAATGAAGATGGTGGAGCCAACCAAGAGTATGTTTAAAACTATTCTAATGAATATTAAAGTAATACAAATAATTTCATGATCCTAAAGATAAAAATGAGAAGAAAAAAATAAGAGGAGTGGGAATATTCATATTTATTAAAACAAAATATTTGCAATTTGGATTTGTACCTTTAAACGGTTATAACTTTTGACTGGTGTGTCGAAACGACAATTAGAATATATCAAACCGAAGTTAACATTGATACCCATATTTTTAATTGATTTGGGAATGGAACTTCATTATTCGAACCTAATTCCATCATTTATATCACCTATCGAGTGTTTAAAGTTTGTGTCCCATATTTTCCATTTTCGGTTTTAATCAATATGTTCTAATGAAGTTGGTTGAGCCAACCAAGAGTATGTTTAAAAATATTTTAATGAATCTCAAAGAAATACAAATAATTTCATGATCCTAAAGATAAAAATGAGAAGAAAAAAATAAGAGTAGTGGGACTGTGCATAGTTATTAAAACAAAATATTTGATAAATCTGATTTTTACCTTTAAAGGGTCATAACTTTTGACTTGTGTGTCGAAATGACTATTAAAATATATCAAATCGAAGCTCGTACCGATTCCCATTTTCTTATTTCACCAGGCAATGGAACTTCATTATTCGAACCTAAATTCCATCATTTACTTCACTTATGTAGGGTTTAAAGTTATTGTAGTATATTTTTAATAACGCTTTTATTCAATGTAGTTGTAATGAAGATGGATTAGCCAACCAAGAGTATGTTTAAAACTATTCTAATGAATATAAAGGTAATACATATAATTTCATGATCGTAAAGATTAAAATGAGAAGAAAAAAATAAGAGGAGTGGGACTATTTATAGTTATTAAAAGAAAATATTTGATAATTTGGATTTGTACCTTTAAACGGTTATAACTTTTGACTTGTGTGTCGAAACGAAAATTAGAATACATCAAACTGAAGTTAACATTGATACCCATATTTCTAATTGATTTGGGAATGGAACTTCATTATTCGAACCTCATTCCATTATTTATATCACCTATCGAGTGTTTAAAGTTTTTGTCCCATATTTTGCATTTTCGGTTTTAATCAATATGTTCTAATGAACATGGTGGAGCCAACCAAGAGTATGTTTAAAACCATTCTAATGAATATTAAAGTAATACAAATAATTTCATGATCCTAAAGATAAAAATGAGAAGAAAAAAATAAGAGGAGTAGGACTATTCATAGTTATTAAAACAAAATATTTGATAATTTGGATTTGTACCTTTAAACGGTTATAACTTTTGACTCGTGTGTCGAAACGACAATTAGAATATATCAAACCAAAGTTAATATTTATACCCATATTTTTAATTGATTTGGGAATGGAACTTCATTATTCGAACCTAATTCCATCATTCATATCACCTATCGAGTGTTTAAAATTTTTGTCCCATATTTTGCATTTTCGGTTTTAATCAATATGTTCTAATGAAGATGGTTGAGCCAACCAAGAGTATGTTTAAAAATATTTTAATGAATCTCAAAGAAATACAAATAATTTCATGATCCTAAAGATAAAAATGAAAAGAAAAAAAATAAGAGGAATGGGACTATTCATAGTTATTAAAACAAAATATTTGATAATTTGGATTTGTACCTTTAAACGGTTATAACTTTTGACTTGTGTGTCGAAAAGACAATTAGAATATATCAAACCGAAGTTAACATTGATACCCATATTTTTAATTGATTTGGGAATGGAACTTCATTATTCGAACCTAATTCCATCATTTATATCACCTATCGAGTGTTTAAAGTTTTTGTCCCATATTTTGCATTTTCGGTTTTAATCAATATGTTCTAATGAAGATGGTTGAGCCAACCAAGAGTATGTTTAAAAATATTTTAATGAATCTCAAAGAAATACAAATAATTTCATGATCCTAAAGATAAAAATGAGAAGAAAAAAATAAGAGTAGTGGGACTGTTCACAGTTATTAAAACAAAATATTTGATAAATCTGATTTTTACCTTTAAAATGTCATAACTTTTGACTTGTGTGTCGAAATGACTATTAAAATATATCAAATCGAAGCTCGTACCGATTCCCATTTTCTTATTTCACCAGGCAATGGAACTTCATTATTCGAACCTAAATTCCATCATTTACTTCACTTATGTAGGGTTTAAAGTTATTGTAGTATATTTTTAATAACGCTTTTATTCAATATAGTTGTAATGAAGATGGATTAGCCAACCAAGAGTATGTTTAAAACTATTCTAATGAATATAAAGGTAATACAAATAATTTCATGATCGTAAAGATAAAAATGAGAAGAAAAAAATAAGAGGAGTGGGAGTATTTATAGTTATTAAAAGAAAATATTTGATAATTTGGATTTGTACCTTTAAACGGTTATAACTTTTGACTTGTGTGTCGAAATGACAATTAGAATACATCAAACTGAAGTTAACATTGATACCCATATTTTTAATTGATTTGGGAATGGAACTTCATTATTCGAACCTCATTCCATTATTTATATCACCTATCGAGTGTTTAAAGTTTTTGTCCCATATTTTACATTTTCGGTTTTAATCAATATGTTCTAATGAAGATGGTGGAGCCAACCAAGAGTATGTTTAAAACTATTCTAATGAATATTAAAGTAATACAAATAATTTCATGATCCTAAAGATAAAAATGAGAAGAAAAAAATAAGAGGAGTGGGACTATTCATATTTATTAAAACAAAATATTTGCAATTTGGATTTGTACCTTTAAACGGTTATAACTTTTGACTCGTGTGTCGAAACGACAATTAGAATATATCAAACCGAAGTTAACATTGATACCCATATTTTTAATTGATTTGGGAATGGAACTTCATTATTCGAACCTAATTCCATCATTTATATCACCTATCGAGTGTTTAAAGTTTGTGTCCCATATTTTGCATTTTCGGTTTTAATCAATATGTTCTAATGAAGATGGTTGAGCCAACCAAGAGTATGTTTAAAAATATTTTAATGAATCTCAAAGAAATACAAATAATTTCATGATCCTAAAGATAAAAATAAGAAGAAAAAAATAAGAGTAGTGGGACGGTTCACAGTTATAAAAACAAAATATTTGATAAATCGGATTTTTACCTTTAAACGGTCATAACTTTTGACTCGTGTGTCGAAATGACTATTAAAATATATCAAATCGAAGCTCGTACCGATTCCCATTTTCTTATTTCACCAGGCAATGGAACTTCATTATTCGAACCTAAATTCCATCATTTACTTCACTTATGTAGGGTTTAAAGTTATTGTAGTATATTTTTCATAACCGTTTATTCAATACAGTTGTAATGAAGATGGATTAGCCAACCAAGAGTATGTTTAAAACTATTCTAATGAATATAAAGGTAATACAAATAATTTCATTATCGTAAAGATAAAAATGAGAAGAAAAAAATAAGAGGAGTGGGACTATTCATATTTATTAAAACAAAATATTTGCAATTTGGATTTGTACCTTTAAACGGTTATAACTTTTGACTCGTGTGTCGAAACGACAATTAGAATATATCAAACCGAATTTAACATTGATACCCATATTTTTAATTGATTTGGGAATGGAACTTCATTATTCGAACCTAATTCCATCATTTATATCACCTATCGAGTGTTTAAAGTTTGTGTCCCATATTTTGCATTTTTGAATTTAATCAATATGTTCTAATAAAGATGGTTGAGCCAACCAAGAGTATGTTTAAAAATATTTTAATGAATCTCAAAGAAATACAAATAATTTCATGATCCTAAAGATAAAAATGAGAAGAAAAAAATAAGAGTAGTGGGACTGTTCACAGTTATTAAAACAAAATATTTGATAAATCTGATTTTTACCTTTAAAGGGTCATAACTTTTGACTTGTGTCTCGAAATGACTATTAAAATATATCAAATCGAAGCTCGTACCGATTCCCATTTTCTTATTTCACCAGGCAATGGAACTTCATTATTCGAACCTAAATTCCATCATTTACTTCACTTATGTAGGGTTTAAAGTTATTGTAGTATATTTTTAATAACGCTTTTATTCAATATAGTTGTAATGAAGATGGATTAGCCAACCAAGAGTATGTTTAAAACTATTCTAATGAATATAAAGGTAATACAAATAATTTCATGATCGTAAAGATAAAAATGAGAAGAAAAAAATAAGAGGAGTGGGAGTATTTATAGTTATTAAAAGAAAATATTTGATAATTTGGATTTGTACCTTTAAACGGTTATAACTTTTGACTTGTGTGTCGAAATGACAATTAGAATACATCAAACTGAAGTTAACATTGATACCCATATTTCTAATTGATTTGGGAATGGAACTTCATTATTCGAACCTCATTCCATTATTTATATCACCTATCGAGTGTTTAAAGTTTTTGTCCCATATTTTACATTTTCGGTTTTAATCAATATGTTCTAATGAAGATGGTGGAGCCAACCAAGAGTATGTTTAAAACTATTCTAATGAATATTAAAGTAATACAAATAATTTCATGATCCTAAAGATAAAAATGAGAAGAAAAAAATAAGAGGAGTGGGACTATTCATATTTATTAAAACAAAATATTTGCAATTTGGATTTGTACCTTTAAACGGTTATAACTTTTGACTCGTGTGTCGAAACGACAATTAGAATATATCAAACCGAAGTTAACATTGATACCCATATTTTTAATTGATTTGGGAATGGAACTTCATTATTCGAACCTAATTCCATCATTTATATCACCTATCGAGTGTTTAAAGTTTGTGTCCCATATTTTGCATTTTCGGTTTTAATCAATACGTTCTAATGAAGATGGTTGAGCCAACCAAGAGTATGTTTAAAAATATTTTAATGAATCTCAAAGAAATACAAATAATTTCATGATCCTAAAGATAAAAATAAGAAGAAAAAAATAAGAGTAGTGGGACGGTTCACAGTTATAAAAACAAAATATTTGATAAATCGGATTTTTACCTTTAAACGGTCATAACTTTTGACTCGTGTGTCGAAATGACTATTAAAATATATCAAATCGAAGCTCGTACCGATTCCCATTTTCTTATTTCACCAGGCAATGGAACTTCATTATTCGAACCTAAATTCCATCATTTACTTCACTTATGTAGGGTTTAAAGTTATTGTAGTATATTTTTAATAACGGTTTATTCAATACAGTTGTAATTAAGATGGATTAGCCAACCAAGAGTATGTTTAAAACTATTCTAATGAATATAAAGGTAATACAAATAATTTCATTATCGTAAATATAAAAATGAGAAGAAAAAAATAAGAGGAGTGGGACTATTCATATTTATTAAAACAAAATATTTGCAATTTGGATTTGTACCTTTAAACGGTTATAACTTTTGACTGGTGTGTCGAAACGACAATTAGAATATATCAAACCGAATTTAACATTGATACCCATATTTTTAATTGATTTGGGAATGGAACTTCATTATTCGAACCTAATTCCATCATTTATATCACCTATCGAGTGTTTAAAGTTTGTGTCCCATATTTTGCATTTTCGAATTTAATCAATATGTTCTAATGAAGATGGTTGAGCCAACCAAGAGTATGTTTAAAAATATTTTAATGAATCTCAAAGAAATACAAATAATTTCATGATCCTAAAGATAAAAATGAGAAGAAAAAAATAAGAGTAGTGGGACTGTTCATAGTTATTAAAACAAAATATTTGATAAATCTGATTTTTACCTTTAAAGGGTCATAACTTTTGACTTGTGTGTCCAAATGACTATTAAAATATATCAAATCGAAGCTCGTACCGATTCCCATTTTCTTATTTCACCAGGCAATGGAACTTCATTATTCGAACCTAAATTCCATCATTTACTTCACTTATGTAGGGTTTAAAGTTATTGTAGTATATTTTTAATAACGCTTTTATTCAATATAGTTGTAATGAAGATGGATTAGCCAACCAAGAGTATGTTTAAAACTATTCTAATGAATATAAAGGTAATACATATAATTTCATGATCGTAAAGATTAAAATGAGAAGAAAAAAATAAGAGGAGTGGGACTATTTATAGTTATTAAAAGAAAATATTTGATAATTTGGATTTGTACCTTTAAACGGTTATAACTTTTGACTTGTGTGTCGAAACGAAAATTAGAATACATCAAACTGAAGTTAACATTGATACCCATATTTCTAATTGATTTGGGAATGGAACTTCATTATTCGAACCTCATTCCATTATTTATATCACCTATCGAGTGTTTAAAGTTTTTGTCCCATATTTTGCATTTTCGGTTTTAATCAATATGTTCTAATGAAGATGGTTGAGCCAACCAAGAGTATGTTTAAAAATATTTTAATGAATCTCAAAGAAATACAAATAATTTCATGATCCTAAAGATAAAAATGAGAAGAAAAAAATAAGAGTAGTGGGACTGTTCACAGTTATTAAAACAAAATATTTGATAAATCTGATTTTTACCTTTAAAGAGTCATAACTTTTGACTTGTGTGTCGAAATGACTATTAAAATATATCAAATCGAAGCTCGTACCGATTCCCATTTTCTTATTTCACCAGGCAATGGAACTTCATTATTCGAACCTAAATTCCATCATTTACTTCACTTATGTAGGGTTTAAAGTTATTGTAGTATATTTTTAATAACGCTTTTATTCAATATAGTTGTAATGAAGATGGATTAGCCAACCAAGAGTATGTTTAAAACTATTCTAATGAATATAAAGGTAATACAAATAATTTCATGATCGTAAAGATAAAAATGAGAAGAAAAAAATAAGAGGAGTGGGAGTATTTATAGTTATTAAAAGAAAATATTTGATAATTTGGATTTGTACCTTTAAACGGTTATAACTTTTGACTTGTGTGTCGAAATGACAATTAGAATACATCAAACTGAAGTTAACATTGATACCCATATTTCTAATTGATTTGGGAATGGAACTTCATTATTCGAACCTCATTCCATTATTTATATCACCTATCGAGTGTTTAAAGTTTTTGTCCCATATTTTACATTTTCGGTTTTAATCAATATGTTCTAATGAAGATGGTGGAGCCAACCAAGAGTATGTTTAAAACTATTCTAATGAATATTAAAGTAATACAAATAATTTCATGATCCTAAAGATAAAAATGAGAAGAAAAAAATAAGAGGAGTGGGACTATTCATAGTTATTAAAACAAAATATTTGATAATTTGGATTTGTACCTTTAAACGGTTATAACTTTTGACTCGTGTGTCGAAACGACAATTAGAATATATCAAAACGAAGTTAACATTGATACCCATATTTTTAATTGATTTGGGAATGGAACTTCATTATTCGAACCTAATTCCATCATTTATATCACCTATCGAGTGTTTAAAGTTTGTGTCCCATATTTTCCATTTTCGGTTTTAATCAATATGTTCTAATGAAGATGGTTGAGCCAACCAAGAGTATGTTTAAAAATATTTTAATGAATCTCAAAGAAATACAAATAATTTCATGATCCTAAAGATAAAAATAAGAAGAAAAAAATAAGAGTAGTGGGACGGTTCACAGTTATAAAAACAAAATATTTGATAAATCGGATTTTTACCTTTAAACGGTCATAACTTTTGACTCGTGTGTCGAAATGACTATTAAAATATATCAAATCGAAGCTCGTACCGATTCCCATTTTCTTATTTCACCAGGCAATGGAACTTCATTATTCGAACCTAAATTCCATCATTTACATCACTTATGTAGGGTTTAAAGTTATTGTAGTATATTTTTAATAACGCTTTTATTCAATATAGTTGTAATGAAGATGGATTAGCCAACCAAGAGTATGTTTAAAACTATTCTAATGAATATAAAGGTAATACATATAATTTCATGATCGTAAAGATTAAAATGAGAAGAAAAAAATAAGAGGAGTGGGACTATTTATAGTTATTAAAAGAAAATATTTGATAATTTGGATTTGTACCTTTAAACGGTTATAACTTTTGACTTGTGTGTCGAAACGAAAATTAGAATACATCAAACTGAAGTTAACATTGATACCCATATTTCTAATTGATTTGGGAATGGAACTTCATTATTCGAACCTCATTCCATTATTTATATCACCTATCGAGTGTTTAAAGTTTTTGTCCCATATTGTGCATTTTCGGTTTTAATCAATATGTTCTAATGAAGATGGTTGAGCCAACCAAGAGTATGTTTAAAAATATTTTAATGAATCTCAAAGAAATACAAATAATTTCATGATCCTAAAGATAAAAATGAGAAGAAAAAAATAAGAGTAGTGGGACTGTTCACAGTTATTAAAACAAAATATTTGATAAATCTGATTTTTACCTTTAAAGGGTCATAACTTTTGACTTGTGTGTCGAAATGACTATTAAAATATATCAAATCGAAGCTCGTACCGATTCCCATTTTCTTATTTCACCAGGCAATGGAACTTCATTATTCGAACCTAAATTCCATCATTTACTTCACTTATGTAGGGTTTAAAGTTATTGTAGTATATTTTTAATAACGCTTTTATTCAATATAGTTGTAATGAAGATGGATTAGCCAACCAAGAGTATGTTTAAAACTATTCTAATGAATATAAAGGTAATACAAATAATTTCATGATCGTAAAGATAAAAATGAGAAGAAAAAATAAGAGGAGTGGGACTATTTATAGTTATTAAAAGAAAATATTTGATAATTTGGATTTATACCTTTAAACGGTTATAACTTTTGACTTGTGTGTCGAAATGACAATTAGAATACATCAAACTGAAGTTAACATTGATACCCATATTTCTAATTGATTTGGGAATGGAACTTCATTATTCGAACCTCATTCCATTATTTATATCACCTATCGAGTGTTTAAAGTTTTTGTCCCATATTTTACATTTTCGGTTTTAATCAATATGTTCTAATGAACATGGTGGAGCCAACCAAGAGTATGTTTAAAACTATTCTAATGAATATTAAAGTAATACAAATAATTTCATGATCCTAAAGATAAAAATGAGAAGAAAAAAATAAGAGGAGTGGGACTATTTATAGTTATTAAAAGAAAATATTTGCTAATTTGGATTTGTACCTTTAAACGGTTATAACTTTTGACTTGTGTGTCGAAACGAAAATTAGAATACATCAAACTGAAGTTAACATTGATACCCATATTTCTAATTGATTTGGGAATGGAACTTCATTATTCGAACCTCATTCCATTATTTATATCACCTATCGAGTGTTTAAAGTTTTTGTCCCATATTTTGCATTTTCGGTTTTAATCAATATGTTCTAATGAACATGGTGGAGCCAACCAAGAGTATGTTTAAAACTATTCTAATGAATATTAAAGTAATACAAATAATTTCATGATCCTAAAGATAAAAATGAGAAGAAAAAAATAAGAGGAGTGGGACTATTCATAGTTATTAAAACAAAATATTTGATAATTTGGATTTGTACCTTTAAACGGTTATAACTTTTGACTCGTGTGTCGAAACGACAATTAGAATATATCAAACCAAAGTTAATATTTATACCCATATTTTTAATTGATTTGGGAATGGAACTTCATTATTCGAACCTAATTCCATCATTCATATCACCTATCGAGTGTTTAAAATTTTTGTCCCATATTTTGCATTTTCGGTTTTAATCAATATGTTCTAATGAAGATGGTTGAGCCAACCAAGAGTATGTTTAAAACTTTTCTAATGACTATAAAAGTAATACAAATAATTTCATGATCGTAAAGATAAAAATGAGATGAAAAAAATAAGAGGATTGGGACTATTCATATTTATTAAAACAAAATATTTGCAATTTGGATTTTTACCTTTAAACGGTTATAACTTTTGACTCGTGTGTCGAAACGACAATTAGAATATATCAAACCGAAGTTAACATTGATACCCATATTTTTAATTGATTTGGGAATGGAACTTCATTATTCGAACCTAATTCCATCATTTATATCACCTATCGAGTGTTTAAAGTTTTTGTCCCATATTTTGCATTTTCGGTTTTAATCAATATGTTCTAATGAAGATGGTTGAGCCAACAAAGAGTATGTTTAAAAATATTTTAATGAATCTCAAAGAAATACAAATAATTTCATGATCCTAAAGATAAAAATGAGAAGAAAAAAATAAGAGTAGTGGGACTGTTCACAGTCATAAAAAAAAAATATTTGATAAATCGGATTTTTACCTTTAAAGGGTCATAACTTTTGACTTGTGTGTCGAAATGACTATTAAAATATATCAAATCGAAGCTCATACTGATTCCCATTTTCTTATTTCACCAGGTAATGGAACTTCATTATTCGAACCTAAATTCCATCATTTACTTCACTTATGGAGGGTTTAAAGTTATTGTAGTATATTTTTAATAACGGTTTTATTCAATACAGTTGTAATGAAGATGGATTAGCCAACCAAGAGTATGTTTAAAACTATTCTAATGAATATAAAAGTAATACAAATAATTTCATGATCGTAAAGATGAAAATGAGAAGAAAAAAATAAGGGGAGTGGCACTATTCATAGTTATTAAAACAAAATATTTTATAATTTGGATTTTTACCTTTAAACGGTTATAACTTTTGACTCGTGTGTCGAAACGACAATTAGAATATATCAAACCAAAGTTAATATTTATACCCATAGTTTTAATTGATTTGGGAATGGAACTTCATTATTCGAACCTAATTCCATCATTCATATCACCTATCGAGTGTTTAAAATTTTTGTCCCATATTTTGCATTTTCGGTTTTAATCAATATGTTCTAATGAAGATGGTTGAGCCAACCAAGAGTATGTTTAAAAATATTTTAATGAATCTCAAAGAAATACAAATAATTTCATGATCCTAAAGATAAAAATGAAAAGAAAAAAATAAGAGGAATGGGACTATTCATAGTTATTAAAACAAAATATTTGATAATTTGGATTTGTACCTTTAAACGGTTATAACTTTTGACTCGTGTGTCGAAAAGACAATTAGAATATATCAAACCGAAGTTAACATTGATACCCATATTTTTAATTGATTTGGGAATGGAACTTCATTATTCGAACCTAATTCCATCATTTCTATCACCTATCGAGTGTTTAAAATTTTTGTCCCATATTTTGCATTTTCGGTTTTAATCAATATGTTCTAATGAAGATGGTTGAGCCAACCAAGAGTATGTTTAAAAATATTTTAATGAATCTCAAAGAAATACAAATAATTTCATGATCCTAAAGATAAAAATGAAAAGAAAAAAATAAGAGGAATGGGACTATTCATAGTTATTAAAACAAAATATTTGATAATTGGGATTTGTACCTTTAAACGGTTATAACTTTTGACTCGTGTGTCAAAAAGACAATTAGAATATATCAAACCGAAGTTAACATTGATACCCATATTTTTAATTGATTTGGGAATGGAACTTCATTATTCGAACCTAATTCCATCATTTCTATCACCTATCGAGTGTTTAAAATTTTTGTCCCATATTTTGCATTTTCGGTTTTAATCAATATGTTCTAATGAAGATGGTTGATCCAACCAAGAGTATGTTGAAAAATATTTTAATGAATCTCAAAGAAATACAAATAATTTCATTATCCAATAGATAAAAATGAGAAGAAAAAAATAAGAGCAGTGGGACTGTTCATAGTTATAAAAACAAAATATTTGATAATTTGGATTTGTACCTTTAAACGGTTATAACTTTTGACTCGTGTGTCGAAACGACAATTAGAATATATCAAACCAAAGTTAATATTTATACCCATATTTTTAATTGATTTGGGAATGGAACTTCATTATTCGAACCTAATTCCATCATTTCTATCACCTATCGAGTGTTTAAAATTTTTGTCCCATATTTTGCATTTTCGGTTTTAATCAATATGTTCTAATGAAGATGGTTGAGCCAACCAAGAGTATGTTTAAAAATATTTTAATGAATCTCAAAGAAATACAAATAATTTCATGATCCTAAAGATAAAAATGAAAAGAAAAAAATAAGAGGAATGGGGCTGTTCACAGTTATAAAAACAAAATATTTGATAAATCGGATTTGTACCTTTAAATGGTCATAACTTTTGACTCGTGTATCGAAACGACTGTTAAAATATATCAAATCGAAGCTCGTACCGATTCCCATTTTCTTATTTCACCAGGCAATGGAACTTCATTATTCGAACCTAAATTCCATCATTTACTTCACTTATCGAGGGTTTAAAGTTATTGTAGTATATTTTTAATAACGGTTTTATTCAATATAGTTGTAACAAAGATCGATTAGCCAACCAAGAGTATGTTTAAAACTATTCTAATGAATATAAAAGTAATACAAATAATTTCATGATCGTAAAGATAAAAATGAGAAGAAAAAAATAAGAGGAGTGGGACTATTCATATTTATTAAAACAAAATATTTGAAATTGGATTTTTACCTTTAAACGGTTATAACTTTTGACTCGTGTGTCGAAACGACAATAAGAATATATCAAACCGAAGTTAACATTGATACCCATATTTTTAATTGATTTGGGAATGGAACTTCATTATTCGAACCTAATTCCATCATTTATATCACCTATCGAGTGTTTAAAGTTTTTGTCCCATATTTTGCATTTTCGGTTTTAATCAATATGTTCTAATGAAGATGGTGGAGCCAACCAAGAGTATGTTTAAAAATATTTTAATGAATCTCAAAGAAATACAAATAATTTCATGATCCTAAAGATAAAAATGAGAAGAAAAAAATAAGAGTAGTGGGACTGTTCATAGTTATAAAAACAAAATATTTGATAATTTGGATTTGTACCTTTAAACGGTTATAACTTTTGACTCGTGTGTCGAAACGACAATTAGAATATATCAAACCAAAGTTAATATTTATACCCATATTTTTAATTGATTTGGGAATGGAACTTCATTATTCGAACCTAATTCCATCATTTCTATCACCTATCGAGTGTTTAAAATTTTTGTCCCATATTTTGCATTTTCGGTTTTAATCAATATGTTCTAATGAAGATGGTTGAGCCAACCAAGAGTATGTTTAAAAATATTTTAATGAATCTCAAAGAAATACAAATAATTTCATGATCCTAAAGATAAAAATGAAAAGAAAAAAATAAGAGGAATGGGACTGTTCACAGTTATAAAAACAAAATATTTGATAAATCAGATTTGTACCTTTAAACGGTCATAACTTTTGACTCGTGTGTCGAAACGACTAATAAAATATGTCAAATCAAAGCTCGTACCGATTCCCATATTCTTATTTCACCAGGCAATGGAACTTGATTAATCGAACCTAAATTCCATCATTTACTTCACTTATCGAGGGTTTAAAGTTATTGTAGTATATTTTTATTAACGGTTTTATTCAATATAGTTGTAACGAAGATCGATTAGCCAACCAAGAGTATGTTTAAAACTATTCTAATGAATATAAAAGTAATACAAATAATTTCATGATTGTAAAGATAAAAATGAGAAGAAAAAAATAAGAGGAGTGGGACTATTCATATTTATTAAAACAAAATATTTGCAATTTGGATTTGTACCTTTAAACGGTTATAACTTTTGACTCGTGTGTCGAAACGACAATTAGAATATATCAAACCGAAGTTAACATTGATACCCATATTTTTAATTGATTTGGGAATGGAACTTCATTATTCGAACCTAATTCCATCATTTATATCACCTATCGAGTGTTTAAAGTTTTTGTCCCATATTTTGCATTTTCGGTTTTAATCAATATGTTCTAATGAAGATGGTTGAGCCAACCAAGAGTATGTTTAAAAATATTTTAATGAATCTCAAAGAGATACAAATAATTTCATGATCCTAAAGATAAAAATGAGAAGAAAAAAATAAGAGTAGTGGGACTGTTCACAGTTATTAAAACAAAATATTTGATAAATCAGATTTGTACCTTTAAACGGTCATTACTTTTGACTCGTGTGTCGAAACGACAATAAGAATATATCAAACAGAAGTTAACACTGATACACATATTTTTAATTGATTTGGGAATGGAACTTCATTATTCGAACCTAATTCCATCATTTATATAACCTATCGAGTGTTTAAAGTTTTTGTCCGTAATTTTGCATTTTCGGTTTTAATCAATATGTTCTAATGATGATGGATTAGCCAACCAAGAGTATGTTTAAAACTATTCTAATGAATATAAAAGTAATACAAATAATTTCATGATCGTAAAGATAAAAATGAGAAGAAAAAAAATAAGAGGAGTGGGACTATTCTTAGTTATTAAAACAAAATATTTGCAATTTGGATTTGTACCTTTAAACGGTTATAACTTTTGACTCGTGTGTCGAAACGACAATTAGAATATATCAAACAGAAGTTAACATTGATACCCATATTTTTAATTGATTTGGGAATGGAACATCATTATTCGAACCTAATTCTAACATTTATATCACCTATCGAGTGTTTAAAATTTTTGTCCCATATTTTGCATTTTCGGTTTTAATCAATATGTTCTAATGAAGATGGTTGAGCCAACCAAGAGTATGTTTAAAACTATTCTAATGAATATAAAAGTAATACAAACAATTTCATGATCGTAAAGATAAAAATGAGAAGAAAAAAAATCAGAGGAGTGGGACTATTCTTAGTTATTAAAACAAAATATTTGCAATTTGGATTTGTACCTTTAAACGGTTATAACTTTTGACTCGTGTGTCGAAACGACAATTAGAATATATCAAACCGAAGTTAACATTGATACCCATATTTTTAATTGATTTGGGAATGGAACATCATTATTCGAACCTAATTCTAACATTTATATCACCTATCGAGTGTTTAAAATTTTTGTCCCATATTTTGCATTTTCGGTTTTAATCAATATGTTCTAATGAAGATGGTCGAGCCAACCAAGAGTATGTTTAAAAATATTTTAATGAATCTCAAAGAAATACAAATAATTTCATGATCCTAAAAATAAAAATGAGAAGAAAAAAATAAGAGTAGTGGACTGTTCACAGTTATAAAAACAAAATATTTGATAAATCAGATTTGTACCTTTGAACGGTCATAACTTTTGAGTCGTGTGTCGAAACGACTAATAAAATATGTCAAATCAAAGCTCGTACCGATTCCCATATTCTTATTTCACCAGGCAATGGAACTTGATTAATCGAACCTAAATTCCATCATTTACTTCACTTATCGAGGGTTTAAAGTTATTGTAGTATATTTTTATTAACGGTTTTATTCGATACACGTGTAATGAAGATGGATTAGCCAACCAAGAGTATGTTTAAAACTATTCTAATGAATATAAAAGTAATACAAATAATTTCATGATCGTAAAGATAAAAATGAGAAGAAAAAAATAAGAGGAGTGGGACTATTCATAGTTATTAAAACAAAATATTTGATAATTTGGATTTGTACCTTTAAACGGTTATAACTTTTGACTCGTGTGTCGAAACGACAATTAGAATATATCAAACTGAAGTTAATATTGATACCCAAATTTTTACTTGATTTGGGAATGGAACTTCATTATTCGTACCTAATTCCATCATTTATATCACCTATCGAGTGTTTAAAGTTTTTGTCCCATATTTTGCATTTTCGTTTTAATGAATATGTTCTAATGAAGATGGTTGAGCCAACAAAGAGTATGTTTAAAAATATTTTAATGAATCTCAAAGAAATAAAAATAATTTCATGATCCTAAAGATATAAATGAGAAGAAAAAAAGAAGAGTAGTGGGACTGTGCACAGTTATAAAAACAAAATAATTGATAAATCGGATTTGTACCTTTAAACGGTCATAACTTTTGACTCGTGTGTCGAAACGACTATTAAAATATATCAAATCGAAGCTCGTACCGATTCCCATTTTCTTATTTCACCAGGCAATGGAACTTCATTATTCGAACCTAAATTCCATCATTTACTTCACTTATCGAGGGTTTAAAGTTATTGTAGTATATTTTTAATAACGGTTTTATTCAATATAGTTGTAACGAAGATGGATTAGCCAACCAAGAGTATGTTTAAAACTATTCTAATGAATATAAAAGTAATACAAATAATTTCATGATCGTAAAGATAAAAATGAGAAGAAAAAAATAAGAGGAGTGGGACTATTCTTAGTTATTAAAACAAAATATTTGCAATTTGGATTTGTACCTTTAAACGGTTATAACTTTTGACTCGTGTGTCGAAACGACAATTAGAATATATCAAACGGAAGTTAACATTGATACCCATATTTTTAATTGATTTGGGAATGGAACATCATTATTCGAACCTAATTCTAACATTTATATCACCTATCGAGTGTTTAAAATTTTTGTCCCATATTTTGCATTTTCGGTTTTAATCAATATGTTCTAATGAAGATGGTTGAGCCAACCAAGAGTATGTTTAAAAATATTTTAATGAATCTCAAAGAAATAAAAATAATTTCATGATCCTAAAAATAAAAATGAGAAGAAAAAAATAAAAGTAGTGGACTGTTCACAGTTATAAAAACAAAATATTTGATAAATCAGATTTGTACCTTTAAACGGTCATTACTTTTGACTCTTGTGTCGAAACGACAATAAGAATATATCAAACCGAAGTTAACATTGATACACATATTTTTAATTGATTTGGGAATGGAACTTCACTATTCGAACCTAATTCCATCATTTATATAACCTATCGAGTGTTTAAAGTTTTTGTCCGAAATTTTGCATTTTCGGTTTTAATCAATATGTTCTAATGATGATGGATTAGCCAACCAAGAGTATGTTTAAAACTATTCTAATGAATATAAAAGTAATACAAATAATTTCATGATCGTAAAGATAAAAATGAGAAGAAAAAAAATAAGAGGAGTGGAACTATTCTTAGTTATTAAAACAAAATATTTGCAATTTGGATTTGTACCTTGAAACGGTTATAACTTTTGACTCGTGTGTCGAAACGAAAATTAGAATATATCAAACCGAAGTTAACATTGATACCCATATTTTTAATTGATTTGGGAATGGAACATCATTATTCGAACCAAATTCTAACATTTATATCACCTATCGAGTGTTTAAAATTTTTGTCCCATATTTTGCATTTTCGGTTTTAATCAATATGTTCTAATGAAGATGGTTGAGCCAACCAAGAGTATGTTTAAAAATATTTTAATGAATCTCAAAGAAATACAAATAATTTCATGATCCTAAAAATAAAAATGAGAAGATAAAAATAAGAGTAGTGGACTGTTCACAGTTATAAAAACAAAATATTTGATAAATCAGATTTGTACCTTTGAACGGTCATAACTTTTGACTCGTGTGTCGAAACGACTAATAAAATATGTCAAATCAAAGCTCGTACCGATTCCCATATTCTTATTTCACCAGGCAATGGAACTTGATTAATCGAACCTAAATTCCATCATTTACTTCACTTATCGAGGGTTTAAAGTTATTGTAGTATATTTTTATTAACGGTTTTATTCGATACACGTGTAATGAAGATGGATTAGCCAACCAAGAGTATGTTTAAAACTATTCTAATGAATATAAAAGTAATACAAATAATTTCATGATCGTAAAGATAAAAATGAGAAGAAAAAAATAAGAGGAGTGGGACTATTCATAGTTATTAAAACAAAATATTTGATAATTTGGATTTGTACCTTTAAACGGTTATAACTTTTGACTCGTGTGTCGAAACGACAATTAGAATATATCAAACTGAAGTTAATATTGATACCCAAATTTTTACTTGATTTGGGAATGGAACTTCATTATTCGTACCTAATTCCATCATTTATATCACCTATCGAGTGTTTAAAGTTTTTGTCCCATATTTTGCATTTTCGTTTTAATGAATATGTTCTAATGAAGATGGTTGAGCCAACAAAGAGTATGTTTAAAAATATTTTAATGAATCTCAAAGAAATAAAAATAATTTCATGATCCTAAAGATATAAATGAGAAGAAAAAAAGAAGAGTAGTGGGACTGTGCACAGTTATAAAACCAAAATAATTGACAAATCGGATTTGTACCTTTAAACGGTCATAACTTTTGACTCGTGTGTCGAAACGACTATTAAAATATATCAAATCGAAGCTCGTACCGATTCCCATTTTCTTATTTCACCAGGCAATGGAACTTCATTATTCGAACCTAAATTCCATCATTTACTTCACTTATCGAGGGTTTAAAGTTATTGTAGTATATTTTTAATAACGGTTTTATTCAATATAGTTGTAACGAAGATGGATTAGCCAACCAAGAGTATGTTTAAAACTATTCTAATGAATATAAAAGTAATACAAATAATTTCATGATCGTAAAGATAAAAATGAGAAGAAAAAAATAAGAGGAGTGGGACTATTCATAGTTATTAAAACAAAATATTTGCAATTTGGATTTGTACCTTTAAACGGTTATAACTTTTGACTCGTGTGTCGAAACGACAATTAGAATATATCAAACGGAAGTTAACATTCATACCCATATTTTTAATTGATTTAGGAATGGAACATCATTATTCGAACCTAATTCCATCATTTATATCACCTATCGAGTGTTTAAAGTTTTTGTCCCATATTTTGCATTTTCGGTTTTAATCAATATGTTCTAATGAAGATGGTTGAGCCAACCAAGAGTATGTTTAAAAATATTTTAAAAAATCTCAAAGAAATACAAATAATTTCAGGATCCTAAAGATAAAAATGAGAAAAAAAAAATATGAGTAGTCGGATTGTTCACAGTTATAAAAACAAAATATTTGCAATTTGTATTTGTACCTTTAAACAGTTATAACTTTTGACTCGTGTGTCGAAACGACAATAAGAATATATCAAACCGAAGTTAACATTGATACACATATTTTTAATTGATTTGGGAATGGAACTTCATTATTCGAACCTAATTCCATCATTTATATCACCTATCGAGTGTTTAAAGTTTTTGTCGCATATTTTGCATTTTCGGTTTTAATCAATATGTTCTAATGATGATGGATTAGCCAACCAAGAGTATGTTTAAAACTATTCTAATGAATATAAAAGTAATACAAATAATTTCATGATCGTAAAGATAAAAATGAGAAGAAAAAAAATAAGAGGAGTGGGACTATTCTTAGTTATTAAAACAAAATATTTGCAATTTGGATTTGTACCTTTAAACTGTTATAACTTTTGACTCGTGTGTCGAAACGACAATTAGAATATATCAAACCGAAGTTAACATTGATACCCATATTTTTAATTGATTTGGGAATGGAACTTCATTATTCGAACCTAATTCCATCATTTATATCACCTATCGAGTGTTTAAAGTTTTTTTCCCATATTTTGCATTTTCGTTTTAATGAATATGTTCTAATGAAGATGGTTGAGCCAACCAAGAGTATGTTTAAAAATATTTTAATGAGTCTCAAAGAAATACAAATAATTTCATGATCCTAAAGATAAAAATGAGAAGAAAAAAATAAGAGTAGTGAGACGGTTCACAGTTATAAAAACAAAATATTTGATAAATCAGATTTGTACCTTTAAATGGTCATAACTTTTGACTCGTGTGTCGAAACGACTATTAAAATATATCAAATCGAAGCTTGTACCGATTCCCATTTTCTTATTTCACCAGGCAATGGAACTTCATTATTCGAACCTAAATTCTATCATTTACTTCACTTATCGAGGGTTTAAAGTTATTGTAGTATATTTTTAATAACGGTTTTATTCAATATAGTTGTAATGAAGATGGATTAGCCAACCAAGAGTATGTTTAAAACTATTCTAATGAATATAAAAGTAATACAAATAATTTCATGATCGTAAAGATAAAAATGAGAAGAAAAAAAATAAGAGGAGTGGGACTATTCTTAGTTATTAAAACAAAATATTTGCAATTTGGATTTGTACCTTTAAACGGTTATAACTTTTGACTCGTGTGTCGAAACGACAATTAGAATATATCAAACCGAAGTTAACATTGATACCCATATTTTTAATTGATTTGGGAATGGAACTTCATTATTCGAACCTAATTCCATCATTTATATCACCTATCGAGTGTTTAAAGTTTTTGTCCCATATTTTGCATTTTTGGTTTTAATCAATATGTTCTAATTAAGATGGTTGAGCCAACCAAGAGTATGTTTAAAAATATTTTAATGAATCTCAAAGAAATACAAATAATTTCATGATCCTAAAGATAAAAATGAGAAGAAAAAAATATGAGTAGTCGGACTGTTCACAGTTATAAAAACAAAATATTTGATAAATCAGATTTGTACCTTTAAACGGTCATAACTTTTGACTCGTGTGTCGAAACGACTTTTAAAATATATCAAATCGAAGCTGATACCGATTCCCATTTTCTTATTTCAGCAGGAAATGGAACTTTGATAAGAGCTAAATTATTGCATTTTTGTTATGATTTAAATGTTGATATTTGTGTGAAAATTGTGTGAAAATTGTGTTTATTTGATTATTTAATCCACAAATGTCATTTCACGGGTATTTCGTGTTTAAAGTGCAATTTCAGGTAAAATCATGATTTTGGAGAAGTTAGGGACAAAGTACAATGATCGGGATTGAATGAAAATAAAAAGAGAACAAAATTTCAAAATTTGGAATTTCGCCGCCGGCGAGAGTATTCTCGCCGCCGGCGAAAACCTTACGGAGAAAATGTTAAATCATGCAGGGAGCACGGATTTTGGGCAAGTGAATCTCGCCGCCGGCCAAAGTATTCTCGCCGCCGGCCAAAGTATCTTGCCGCCGGCTAAAATCCTGGCGAAAATCTTCCCGAGAGCACAATTTTTGGTAAACTAATCTCGCCGCCGGCCGCATTATGTTGGCCGCCGGCCAAAGTATCTCGCCGCCGGCCACATTATTTTGGCCGCCGGCCAAAATCCAAAAACCCAAAATTTAATTTTCCAGAAATCTCGCCGCGGCGAGAATAATGTCGCCGCCCGCGAGTTTCGTCCGAAAACAGATTTTTGTTGTTGTTTTGTTCCAAAATTGCCCCCCAAACCCTAGATCTATATATACAATATGATGGACAAAGAGGGGGACGGCAGAGAGAGCAGATCTAAGTTATTTTTGGAGGAGAAAAGGAAATTTTGGAGAGAAAGGTTGGAGAAGCTTGAAGGATCATCACAATTGTTGCTACCAAGTCTTCATCTTCAAGAGTTCTTCATCTCTTCTCCTTAGCTTTTATTTTCTGCATTTTATTCAGATTGTTTGTTCATGGATTCAATTGAGAATATGTTAGTTCTTAATTTCGTTATGAACTAATTCGTTTTTGCTAAGGCTATGATGTAGTTGAATCAATAAAATCTGATTTCTTGTGTTATCGTTATATGAATTCATTGTTTTCAAGTTGAGTATTTATTTCCATGCTTAATGCTTTTAAATTTCTGATCAAGATTTAAATGATTTGTTGCATTATATTGAGACCGAGAGGAGATGTGTAATGAATGCTTCTTGTGATAAATACCGTATGTTGAATGCGAGTTTGACACCTAATGCATGATGTATGTGGTTATTCTAGAAATTCCATAAATCATAATGTGCTTATTTGTGATTAAATCTTCATAGAAATATAGTTGGTTTTCATAGATAAGTAATTCTAATATAACTTGAGAGAGAGTATTAGATAAGTTTGGGTTTTTCAACCCACTTTTAGCTTTGAATCTCATATAACATGACTTGAAATCGGATTGAATTGATTTAGCGAAATCAAATGCCTTAGCATTTTTAATCATTTGTGAACAACATTAAATTTTGTTATTTGCGTTTAGTTTTATGTTAATTAGCTTTTAAAAAAATTTCAACAATTCGGATTTCAAATAAAATTAGGGTTAGTCAATTTCGGTACTTAATAACGCCATTCCTTGTGGGTTCGATATCCGTACTTTTTGTACACTTTATTACTTGAACGATTCGTACACTTGCGAAAATAAGCATCAAACTTCATTATTCGAACCTTATTCCATCATTTACTTCACGTATCGAGGGTTTAAAGTTATTGTAGTATATTTTTAATAACGGTTTTATTCAATATAGTTGTAATGAAGATGGATTAGCCAACCAAGAGTATGTTTAAAACTATTCTAATGAATATAAAAGTAATAAAAATAATTTCATGATCGTAAGGATAAAAATGAGAAGAAAAAAATAAGAGGAGTGGGACTACTCATAGTTATTAAAACAAAATATTTGATAATTTGGATTTGTACCTTTAAACGGTCATAACTTTTGACTCGTGTGTCGAAACGTCTATTAAAATATATCAAATCAAAGCTCGTACCGATTCCCATTTTCTTATTTTACTAGGCAATGGAACTTCATTATTCGAATCTAAATTCCATCATTTACTTCACTTATCGAGGGTTTAAAGTTATTGTAGTATATTTTTAATAACGGTTTTATTCAATATAGTTGTAATTAAGATGGATTAGCCAACCAAGAGTATGTTTAAAACTATTCTAATGAATATAAAAGTAATACAAATAATTTCACGATCGTAAAGGTAAAAATGCGAAGAAAAAAAATAAGAAGACTTGGACTGTTCAAAGTTATAAAAAAAATATTTTATAAATCGGATTTGTACCTTCAAAGAGTCATAACATTTGACTAGTGTGTCGAAACGACAATTACAATATATCAACCAGAAGTTCATATTGATACCCATTTTTTTAATTTTCTTGGGAATGGAACTTCATTATTCGAACCTAAATTAGATCATTTATATCACTTACCAAGGGTTTAAAGTTTTTGTCGCATATTTTGCATTTTCGGTTTTATTCATTATAGTTGTAATGATGATAGATGAGCCAACCAAGAGTATGTTTAAAAATATTCTAATGAATATAAAAGTAATAGAAATAATTTCATGATCCTAAAGAAAAAAATAAGAGGAGTGGGACTGTTCACAGTTATAAAACCAAAATATTTGATAAATCGGATTTGTACCTTTAAACGGTCATAACTTTTCACTCGTGTGTGAAACGACTATTAAAGTATATCAAATCAAAGCTCGTAACGATTCCCATTTTTTTATTCCACCAGGCAATGGAACTTCATTATTAGAACCTAAATTCCATCATTTACTTCACTTATCGAGGGTTTAAAGTTATTGTACTATATTTTTAATAACGGTTTTATTCAATACAGTTGTAATCAAGATGGATTAGCCAACCAAGAGTATGTTTAAAACTATTCTAATGAATATAAAAGTAATACAAATAATTTCATGTTCGTAAAGATAAAAATGACAAGAAAAAAATAAGAGGATTGGGACTATTCATAGTTATTAAAACAAAATATTTGATAATTTGGATTTGTACCTTTAAACGGTTATAACTTTTAACTCGTGTGTCGAAACGACAATTAGAATATACCAAACCGAAGTTAACATTGATACCCATATTTTTAATTGATTTTGGAATGGATCTTCATTATTCCAAACCTAATTCCATCATTTATATCACCTAACGAGTGTTTAAAGTTTTTGTCCCATATTTTGCATTTTCGGTTTTAATGAATATGTTCTAATGAAGATGGTTGAGCCAACCAAGAGTATGTTTAAAAATATTTTAATGAATCTCAAAGAAATACAAATAATTTCATGATCCTAAAGATAAAAATGAGAAGAAAAAAATAAGAGTAGTGGGACTTTTCACAGTTATAAAAACAAAATATTTGATAAATCGGATTTGTACCTTTAAACGATCATAACTTTTGACTCGTGTGTCGAAACGACTATTAAAATATATCAAATCGAAGCTCGTACCGATTCCCATTTTCATATTTCACCAGGCAATGGAATTTCATTATTCGAACATAAATTCCATCATTTACTTCACTTATCGAGGGTTTAAAGTTATTGTAGTATATGTTTAATAACGGTTTTATTCAATACAGTTGTAATGAAGATGGATTAGCCAACCAAGAGTATGTTTAAAACTGTTCTAATGAATATAAAAGTAATACAAATAATTTCATGATCGTAAATATAAAAATGACAAGAAAAAAATAAGAGGAGTTGGAATGTTCACATTTATGAAAACAAAATATTTGATAATTCGGATTTGTCCCTTTAAACGGTCATAACATTTGACTCGTGTGTCGAAACGACAATTACAATATATCAAACCGAAGTTCGTATCGATACCCAAATTTTTAATTGGTTTAGGAATTTAACTTCATTATTCGAACCTAAATTCATCATTTATATAACTTATCAAGGGTTTAATGTTTTTGTCCCATATTTTACATTTTTGATTTTTATCAATATGTGGTAATGAAGATGGATGAGCCAAACAAGAGTATGTGTAAAAATATTCCAATGAATCTCAAAGTAATACAAATAATGTCATGATACAAAAGATAAAAATGAGAAGAAAAAAATAAGAGTAGTGGGACTACTCACAGTTATAAAAAAAATATTTCATAAATCGGATTTGTACCTTTAAACGGTCATAACTTTTGACTCCTGTGTCGAAACGACTATTAAAATATATCAAATCAAAGTTCGTACCGATTCCCATTTTCTTATTTCACCAGGCAATGGAACTTCATTATTCGAACCTAAGTTCCATCATTTACTTTACTTATCGAGGGTTTAAAGTTATTGTAGTATATTTTTAATAACGGTTTTATTCAATATAGTTGTAATGAAGATGGATTAGCCAACCAAGAGTATGTTTACAACTATTCTAATGAATATAAAAGTAATACAAATAATATCTTGATTGTAAAGGTAAAAATGAGAAGAAAAAAATAAGAGGAGTTGAACTGTTCACATTTATGAAAACAAAATATTTGAAAATTCCGATTTGTCCCTTTAAACGGTCATAACATTTGACTCGTGTGTCGAAACGACAATTACAATATATCAAACCGAAGTTCGTATCGCTACCTTTATTTTTAATAGGATTAGGAATGGAACTTCAATATTGGAACCTAAATTCCATCATTTGTATAACTTATCGAGGGTTTAAAGTTTTTGTCCCATATTTTGCATTTTTGGTTTTAATCAATATGTTGTAATGAAGATGGATGAGCCAAACAAGAGTATGTTTAAAAATATTCCAATGAATCTCAAAGTAATACAAATAATGTCATGATACCAAAGATAAAAATGAGAAGAAAAAAATAAGAGTAGTGGGACTACTCACAGTTATAAAAAAATATATTTCATAAATCGGATTTGTACCTTTAAACGGTCATAACTTTTGACTCCTGTGTCGAAACGACTATTAAAATATATCAAATCAAAGCTCGTACCGATTCCCATTTTCTTATTTCACCAGGCAATGGAACTTCATTATTCGAACCTAAATTCCATCATTTACTTTACTTATCGAGGGTTTAAAGTTATTGTAGTATATTTTTAATAACGGTTTTATTCAATATAGTTGTAATGAAGATGGATTAGCCAACCAAGAGTATGTTTACAACTATTCTAATGAATATAAAAGTAATACAAATAATATCTTGATTGTAAAGGTAAAAATGAGAAGAAAAAAATAAGAGGAGTTGGACTGTTCACATTTATGAAAACAAAATATTTGATAATTCCGATTTGTCCCTTTAAACGGTCATAACATTTGACTCGTGTGTCGAAACGACAATTACAATATATCAAACCAAAGTTCGTATCGCTACCTTTATTTTTAATAGGTTTAGGAATGGAACTTCAATATTCGAACCTAAATTCCATCATTTGTATAACTTATCGAGGGTTTAAAGTTTTTGTCCCATATTTTGCATTTTTGGTTTTAATCAATATGTTGTAATGAAGATGGATGAGCCAAACAAGAGTATGTTTAAAAATATTCCAATGAATCTCAAAGTAATACAAATAATGTCATGATACAAAAGATAAAAATGAGAAGAAAAAAATAAGAGTAGTGGGACTACTCACAGTTATAAAAAAAAATATTTCATAAATCGGATTTGTACCTTTAAAAGGTCATAACTTTTGACTCCTGTGTCGAAACGACTATTAAAATATATCAAATCAAAGTTCGTACCGATTCCCATTTTCTTATTTCACCAGGCAATGGAACTTCATTATTCGTACCTAAATTCCATCATTTACTTTACTTTCGAGGGTTTAAAGTTATTGTAGTATATTTTTAATAACGGTTTTATTCAATATAGTTGTAATGAAGATGGATTAGCCAACCAAGAGTATGTTTACAACTATTCTAATGAATATAAAAGTAATACAAATAATATCTTGATTGTAAAGGTAAAAATGAGAAGAAAAAAATAAGAGGAGTTGGACTGTTCACATTTATGAAAACAAAATATTTGATAATTCCGATTTGTCCCTTTAAACGGTCATAACATTTGACTCGTGTGTCGAAACGACAATTACAATATATCAAACCGAAGTTCGTATCGCTACCTTTATTTTTAATAGGATTAGGAATGGATCTTCAATATTGGAACCTAAATTGCATCATTTGTATAACTTATCGAGGGTTTAAAGTTTTTGTCCCATATTTTGCATTTTTGGTTTTAATCAATATGTTGTAATGAAGATGGATGAGCCAAACAAGAGTATGTTTAAAAATATTCCAATGAATCTCAAAGTAATACAAATAATGTCATGATACAAAAGATAAAAATGAGAAGAAAAAAATAAGAGTAGTGGGACTACTCACAGTTATAAAAAAAAATATTTCATAAATCGGATTTGTACCTTTAAAAGGTCATAACTTTTGACTCCTGTGTCGAAACGACTATTAAAATATATCAAATCAAAGTTCGTACCGATTCCCATTTTCTTATTTCACCAGGCAATGGAACTTCATTATTCGAACCTAAATTCCATCATTTACTTTACTTATCGAGGGTTTAAAGTTATTGTAGTATATTTTTAATAACGGTTTTATTCAATATAGTTGTAATGAAGATGGATTAGCCAACCAAGAGTATGTTTACAACTATTCTAATGAATATAAAAGTAATACAAATAATATCTTGATTGTAAAGGTAAAAATGAGAAGAAAAAAATAAGAGGAGTTGGACTGTTCTCATTTATGAAAACAAAATATTTGATAATTCCGATTTGTCCCTTTAAACGGTCATAACATTTGACTCGTGTGTCGAAACGACAATTACAATATATCAAACCGAAGTTCGTATCGCTACCTTTATTTTTAATAGGATTAGGAATGGATCTTCAATATTGGAACCTAAATTGCATCATTTGTATAACTTATCGAGGGTTTAAAGTTTTTGTCCCATATTTTGCATTTTTGGTTTTAATCAATATGTTGTAATGAAGATGGATGAGCCAAACAAGAGTATGTTTAAAAATATTCCAATGAATCTCAAAGTAATACAAATAATGTCATGATACCAAAGATAAAAATGAGAAGAAAAAAATAAGAGTAGTGGGACTACTCACAGTTATAAAAAAAATATTTCAGAAATCGGATTTGTACCTTTAAACGGTCATAACTTTTGACTCGTGTGTCGAAACGACTATTAAAATATATCAAATCAAAGCTCGTACCGATTCCCATTTTCTTATTTCACCAGGCAATGGAACTTCATTATTCGAACCTAAATTCCATCCTTTACTTTACTTATCGAGGGTTTAAAGTTATTGTAGTATATTTTTAATAACAGTTTTATTCAATATAGTTGTAATGAAGATGGATTAGCCAACCAAGAGTATGTTTACAACTATTCTAATGAATATAACAGTAATACAAATAATATCTTGATTGTAAAGGTAAAAATGAGAAGAAAAAAATAAGAGGAGTTGGACTGTTCACATTTATGAAAACAAAATATTTGATAATTCGGATTTGTCCCTTTAAAAGGTCCTAACATTTGACTCGTGTGTCGAAACGAAAATTACAATATATCAAACCGAAGTTCGTATCGATACCCAAATTTTTAATTGGTTTAGGAATTTAACTTCAATATTCGAACCTGAATTCATCATTTATATAACTTATCGTGGGTTTAAAGTTTTTGTCCCATATTTTGCATTTTCGAATTTTATCAATATGTTGTAATGAAGTTGGATGAGCCAAACAAGAGTATGTTTAAAAATATTCCAATGAATCTCAAAGTAATACAAATAATGTCATGATACAAAAGATAAAAATGAGAAGAAAAAAATAATAGTAGTGGGACTACTCACAGTTATAAAAAAAATATTTCATAAATCGGATTTGTACCTTTAAACGGTCATAACTTTTGACTCGTGTGTCGAAACGACTATTAAAATGTATCAAATCGCAGCTCGTACCGATTCCCATTTTCTTATTTCACCAAGCAATGGAACTTCATTATTCGAACCTAAATTCCATCATTTACTTCACTTATCGAGGGTTTAAAGTTATTGTAGTATATTTTTAATAACGATTTTATTCAATATAGTTGTAATGAAGATGGATTAGCCAACCAAGAGTATGTTTACAACTATTCTAATGAATATAACAGTAATACAAATAATATCTTGATTGTAAAGGTAAAAATGAGAAGAAAAAAATAAGAGGAGTTGGACTGTTCACATTTATGAAAACAAAATATTTGATAATTCGGATTTGTCCCTTTAAAAGGTCCTAACATTTGACTCGTGTGTCGAAACGAAAATTACAATATATCAAACCGAAGTTCGTATCGATACCCAAATTTTTAATTGGTTTAGGAATTTAACTTCAATATTCGAACCTAAATTCATCATTTATATAACTTATCGTGGGTTTAAAGTTTTTGTCCCATATTTTGCATTTTCGAATTTTATCAATATGTTGTAATGAAGTTGGATGAGCCAAACAAGAGTATGTTTAAAAATATTCCAATGAATCTCAAAGTAATACAAATAATGTCATGATACAAAAGATAAAAATGAGAAGAAAAAAATAATAGTAGTGGGACTACTCACAGTTATAAAAAAAATATTTCATAAATCGGATTTGTACCTTTAAACGGTCATAACTTTTGACTCGTGTGTCGAAACGACTATTAAAATATATCAAATCGAAGCTCGTACCGATTCCCATTTTCTTATTTGACCAGGCAATGGAATTTCATTATTCGAACCTAAATTCCATCATTTACTTCACTTATGGAAGGTTTAAAGTTATTGTAGTATATTTTTAATAACAGTTTTATTCAATATAGTTGTAATGAAGATGGATTAGCCAACCAAGAGTATGTTTACAACTATTCTAATGAATATAAAAGTAATACAAATAATATCTTGATTGTAAAGGTAAAAATGAGAAGAAAAAAAAAGAGGAGTTGGAATGTTCACATTTATGAAAACAAAATATTTGATAATTCGGATTTGTCCCTTTAAACGGTCATAACATTTGACTCGTGTGTCGAAACGACAATTACAATATATCAAACCGAAGTTCGTATCGATACCCAAATTTTTAATTGGTTTAGGAATTTAACTTCATTATTCGAACCTAAATTCATCATTTATATAACTTATCGAGGGTTTAAAGTTTTTGTCCCATATTTTGCATTTTCGATTTTTATCAATATGTTGTAATGAAGATGGATGAGCCAAACAAGAGTATGTTTAAAAATATTCCAATGAATCTAAAAGTAATACAAATAATGTCATGATACAAAAGATAAAAATGAGAAGAAAAAAATAAGAGTAGTGGGACTACTCACAGTTATAAAAAAAATATTTCATAAATCGGATTTGTACCTTTAAACTGTCATAACTTTTGACTCGTGTGTCGAAACGACTATTAAAATGTATCAAATCGCAGCTCGTACCGATTCCCATTTTCTTATTTCACCAAGCAATGGAACTTCATTATTCGAACCTAAATTCCATCATTTACTTCACTTATCGAGGGTTTAAAGTTATTGTAGTATATTTTTAATAACGATTTTATTCAATATAGTTGTAATGAAGATGGATTAGCCAACCAAGAGTATGTTTACAACTATTCTAATGAATATAACAGTAATACAAATAATATCTTGATTGTAAAGGTAAAAATGAGAAGAAAAAAATAAGAGGAGTTGGACTGTTCACATTTATGAAAACAAAATATTTGATAATTCGGATTTGTCCCTTTAAAAGGTCCTAACATTTGACTCGTGTGTCGAAACGAAAATTACAATATATCAAACCGAAGTTCGTATCGATACCCAAATTTTTAATTGGTTTAGGAATTTAACTTCAATATTCGAACCTAAATTCATCATTTATATAACTTATCGTGGGTTTAAAGTTTTTGTCCCATATTTTGCATTTTCGAATTTTATCAATATGTTGTAATGAAGTTGGATGAGCCAAACAAGAGTATGTTTAAAAATATTCCAATGAATCTCAAAGTAATACAAATAATGTCATGATACAAAAGATAAAAATGAGAAGAAAAAAATAATAGTAGTGGGACTACTCACAGTTATAAAAAAAATATTTCATAAATCGGATTTGTACCTTTAAACGGTCATAACTTTTGACTCGTGTGTCGAAACGACTATTAAAATATATCAAATCGAAGCTCGTACGGATTCCCATTTTCTTATTTGACCAGGCAATGGAATTTCATTATTCGAACCTAAATTCCATCATTTACTTCACTTATGGAAGGTTTAAAGTTATTGTAGTATATTTTTAATAACAGTTTTATTCAATATAGTTGTAATGAAGATGGATTAGCCAACCAAGAGTATGTTTACAACTATTCTAATGAATATAAAAGTAATACAAATAATATCTTGATTGTAAAGGTAAAAATGAGAAGAAAAAAAAAGAGGAGTTGGAATGTTCACATTTATGAAAACAAAATATTTGATAATTCGGATTTGTCCCTTTAAACGGTCATAACATTTGACTCGTGTGTCGAAACGACAATTACAATATATCAAACCGAAGTTCGTATCGATACCCAAATTTTTAATTGGTTTAGGAATTTAACTTCATTATTCGAATCTAAATTCATCATTTATATAACTTATCGAGGGTTTAAAGTTTTTGTCCCATATTTTGCATTTTCGATTTTTATCAATATGTTGTAATGAAGATGGATGAGCCAAACAAGAGTATGTTTAAAAATATTCCAATGAATCTAAAAGTAATACAAATAATGTCATGATACAAAAGATAAAAATGAGAAGAAAAAAATAAGAGTAGTGGGACTACTCACAGTTATAAAAAAAATATTTCATAAATCGGATTTGTACCTTTAAACGGTCATAACTTTTGACTCGTGTGTCGAAACGACTATTAAAATGTATCAAATCGCAGCTCGTACCGATTCCCATTTTCTTATTTCACCAAGCAATGGAACTTCATTATTCGAACCTAAATTCCATCATTTACTTCACTTATCGAGGGTTTAAAGTTATTGTAGTATATTTTTAATAACGATTTTATTCAATATAGTTGTAATGAAGATGGATTAGCCAACCAAGAGTATGTTTACAACTATTCTAATGAATATAACAGTAATACAAATAATATCTTGATTGTAAAGGTAAAAATGAGAAGAAAAAAATAAGAGGAGTTGGACTGTTCACATTTATGAAAACAAAATATTTGATAATTCGGATTTGTCCCTTTAAACGGTCATAACATTTGACTCGTGTGTCGAAACAACAATTACAATATATCAAACCGAAGTTCGTATGGATACCCAAATTTTTAATTGGTTTAGGAATTTAACTTCAATATTCGAACCTAAATTCATCATTTATATAACTTATCGTGGGTTTAAAGTTTTTGTCCCATATTTTGCATTTTCGAATTTTATCAATATGTTGTAATGAAGTTGGATGAGCCAAACAAGAGTATGTTTAAAAATATTCCAATGAATCTCAAAGTAATACAAATAATGTCATGATACAAAAGATAAAAATGAGAAGAAAAAAATAATAGTAGTGGGACTACTCACAGTTATAAAAAAAATATTTCATAAATCGGATTTGTACCTTTAAACGGTCATAACTTTTGACTCGTGTGTCGAAACGACTATTAAAATATATCAAATCGAAGCTCGTACCGATTCCCATTTTCTTATTTGACCAGGCAATGGAATTTCATTATTCGAACCTAAATTCCATCATTTACTTCACTTATGGAAGGTTTAAAGTTATTGTAGTATATTTTTAATAACAGTTTTATTCAATATAGTTGTAATGAAGATGGATTAGCCAACCAAGAGTATGTTTACAACTATTCTAATGAATATAAAAGTAATACAAATAATATCTTGATTGTAAAGGTAAAAATGAGAAGAAAAAAAAAGAGGAGTTGGAATGTTCACATTTATGAAAACAAAATATTTGATAATTCGGATTTGTCCCTTTAAACGGTCATAACATTTGACTCGTGTGTCGAAACGACAATTACAATATATCAAACCGAAGTTCGTATCGATACCCAAATTTTTAATTGGTTTAGGAATTTAACTTCAATATTCGAACCTAAATTCATCATTTATATAACTTATCGTGGGTTTAAAGTTTTTGTCCCATATTTTGCATTTTCGAATTTTATCAATATGTTGTAATGAAGTTGGATGAGCCAACCAAGAGTATGTTTAAAAATATTCCAATGAATCTCAAAGTAATACAAATAATGTCATGATACAAAAGATAAAAATGAGAAGAAAAAAATAATACTAGTGGGACTACTCACAGTTATAAAAAAAATATTTCATAAATCGGATTTGTACCTTTAAACGGTCATAACTTTTGACTCGTGTGTCGAAACGACTATTAAAATGTATCAAATCGCAGCTCGTACCGATTCCCATTTTCTTATTTCACCAAGCAATGGAACTTCATTATTCGAACCTAAATTCCATCATTTACTTCACTTATCGAGGGTTTAAAGTTATTGTAGTATATTTTTAATAACGATTTTATTCAATATAGTTGTAATGAAGATGGATTAGCCAACCAAGAGTATGTTTACAACTATTCTAATGAATATAACAGTAATACAAATAATATCTTGATTGTAAAGGTAAAAATGAGAAGAAAAAAATAAGAGGAGTTGGACTGTTCACATTTATGAAAACAAAATATTTGATAATTCGGATTTGTCCCTTTAAAAGGTCCTAACATTTGACTCGTGTGTCGAAACGAAAATTACAATATATCAAACCGAAGTTCGTATCGATACCCAAATTTTTAATTGGTTTAGGAATTTAACTTCAATATTCGAACCTAAATTCATCATTTATATAACTTATCGTGGGTTTAAAGTTTTTGTCCCATATTTTGCATTTTCGAATTTTATCAATATGTTGTAATGAAGTTGGATGAGCCAAACAAGAGTATGTTTAAAAATATTCCAATGAATCTCAAAGTAATACAAATAATGTCATGATACAAAAGATAAAAATGAGAAGAAAAAAATAATAGTAGTGGGACTACTCACAGTTATAAAAAAAATATTTCATAAATCGGATTTGTACCTTTAAACGGTCATAACTTTTGACTCGTGTGTCGAAACGACTATTAAAATATATCAAATCGAAGCTCGTACCGATTCCCATTTTCTTATTTGACCAGGCAATGGAATTTCATTATTCGAACCTAAATTCCATCATTTACTTTACTTATGGAAGGTTTAAAGTTATTGTAGTATATTTTTTATAACAGTTTTATTCAATATAGTTGTAATGAAGATGGATTAGCCAACCAAGAGTATGTTTACAACTATTCTAATGAATATAAAAGTAATACAAATAATATCTTGATTGTAAAGGTAAAAATGAGAAGAAAAAAAAAGAGGAGTTGGAATGTTCACATTTATGAAAACAAAATATTTGATAATTCGGATTTGTCCCTTTAAACGGTCATAACATTTGACTCGTGTGTCGAAACGACTATTAAAATGTATCAAATCGCAGCTCGTACCGATTCCCATTTTCTTATTTCACCAAGCAATGGAACTTCATTATTCGAACCTAAATTCCATCATTTACTTCACTTATCGAGGGTTTAAAGTTATTGTAGTATATTTTTAATAACGATTTTATTCAATATAGTTGTAATGAAGATGGATTAGCCAACCAAGAGTATGTTTACAACTATTCTAATGAATATAACAGTAATACAAATAATATCTTGATTGTAAAGGTAAAAATGAGAAGAAAAAAATAAGAGGAGTTGGACTGTTTACATTTATGAAAACAAAATATTTGATAATTCGGATTTGTCCCTTTAAAAGGTCCTAACATTTGACTCGTGTGTCGAAACGAAAATTACAATATATCAAACCGAAGTTCGTATCGATACCCAAATTTTTAATTGGTTTAGGAATTTAACTTCAATATTCGAACCTAAATTCATCATTTATATAACTTATCGTGGGTTTAAAGTTTTTGTCCCATATTTTGCATTTTCGAATTTTATCAATATGTTGTAATGAAGTTGGATGAGCCAAACAAGAGTATGTTTAAAAATATTCCAATGAATCTCAAAGTAATACAAATAATGTCATGATACAAAAGATAAAAATGAGAAGAAAAAAATAATAGTAGTGGGACTACTCACAGTTATAAAAAAAATATTTCATAAATCGGATTTGTACCTTTAAACGGTCATAACTTTTGACTCGTGTGTCGAAACGACTATTAAAATATATCAAATCGAAGCTCGTACCGATTCCCATTTTCTTATTTGACCAGGCAATGGAATTTCATTATTCGAACCTAAATTCCATCATTTACTTTACTTATGGAAGGTTTAAAGTTATTGTAGTATATTTTTTATAACAGTTTTATTCAATATAGTTGTAATGAAGATGGATTAGCCAACCAAGAGTATGTTTACAACTATTCTAATGAATATAAAAGTAATACAAATAATATCTTGATTGTAAAGGTAAAAATGAGAAGAAAAAAAAAAGAGGAGTTGGAATGTTCACATTTATGAAAACAAAATATTTGATAATTCGGATTTGTCCCTTTAAACGGTCATAACATTTGACTCGTGTGTCGAAACGACAATTACAATATATCAAACCGAAGTTCGTATCGATACCCAAATTTTTAATTGGTTTAGGAATTTAACTTCAATATTCGAACCTAAATTCATCATTTATATAACTTATCGTGGGTTTAAAGTTTTTGTCCCATATTTTGCATTTTCGAATTTTATCAATATGTTGTAATGAAGTTGGATGAGCCAAACAAGAGTATGTTTAAAAATATTCCAATGAATCTCAAAGTAATACAAATAATGTCATGATACAAAAGATAAAAATGAGAAGAAAAAAATAATAGTAGTGGGACTACTCACAGTTATAAAAAAAATATTTCATAAATCGGATTTGTACCTTTAAACGGTCATAACTTTTGACTCGTGTGTCGAAACGACTATTAAAATATATCAAATCGAAGCTCGTACCGATTCCCATTTTCTTATTTGACCAGGCAATGGAATTTCATTATTCGAACCTAAATTCCATCATTTACTTCACTTATGGAAGGTTTAAAGTTATTGTAGTATATTTTTAATAACAGTTTTATTCAATATAGTTGTAATGAAGATGGATTAGCCAACCAAGAGTATGTTTACAACTATTCTAATGAATATAAAAGTAATACAAATAATATCTTGATTGTAAAGGTAAAAATGAGAAGAAAAAAAAAGAGGAGTTGGAATGTTCACATTTATGAAAACAAAATATTTGATAATTCGGATTTGTCCCTTTAAACGGTCATAACATTTGACTCGTGTGTCGAAACGACAATTACAATATATCAAACCGAAGTTCGTATCGATACCCAAATTTTTAATTGGTTTAGGAATTTAACTTCAATATTCGAACCTAAATTCATCATTTATATAACTTATCGTGGGTTTAAAGTTTTTGTCCCATATTTTGCATTTTCGAATTTTATCAATATGTTGTAATGAAGTTGGATGAGCCAACCAAGAGTATGTTTAAAAATATTCCAATGAATCTCAAAGTAATACAAATAATGTCATGATACAAAAGATAAAAATGAGAAGAAAAAAATAATACTAGTGGGACTACTCACAGTTATAAAAAAAATATTTCATAAATCGGATTTGTACCTTTAAACGGTCATAACTTTTGACTCGTGTGTCCAAACGACTATTAAAATGTATCAAATCGCAGCTCGTACCGATTCCCATTTTCTTATTTCACCAAGCAATGGAACTTCATTATTCGAACCTAAATTCCATCATTTACTTCACTTATCGAGGGTTTAAAGTTATTGTAGTATATTTTTAATAACGATTTTATTCAATATAGTTGTAATGAAGATGGATTAGCCAACCAAGAGTATGTTTACAACTATTCTAATGAATATAACAGTAATACAAATAATATCTTGATTGTAAAGGTAAAAATGAGAAGAAAAAAATAAGAGGAGTTGGACTGTTCACATTTATGAAAACAAAATATTTGATAATTCGGATTTGTCCCTTTAAAAGGTCCTAACATTTGACTCGTGTGTCGAAACGAAAATTACAATATATCAAACCGAAGTTCGTATCGATACCCAAATTTTTAATTGGTTTAGGAATTTAACTTCAATATTCGAACCTAAATTCATCATTTATATAACTTATCGTGGGTTTAAAGTTTTTGTCCCATATTTTGCATTTTCGAATTTTATCAATATGTTGTAATGAAGTTGGATGAGCCAAACAAGAGTATGTTTAAAAATATTCCAATGAATCTCAAAGTAATACAAATAATGTCATGATACAAAAGATAAAAATGAGAAGAAAAAAATAATAGTAGTGGGACTACTCACAGTTATAAAAAAAATATTTCATAAATCGGATTTGTACCTTTAAACGGTCATAACTTTTGACTCGTGTGTCGAAACGACTATTAAAATATATCAAATCGAAGCTCGTACCGATTCCCATTTTCTTATTTGACCAGGCAATGGAATTTCATTATTCGAACCTAAATTCCATCATTTACTTCACTTATGGAAGGTTTAAAGTTATTGTAGTATATTTTTAATAACAGTTTTATTCAATATAGTTGTAATGAAGATGGATTAGCCAACCAAGAGTATGTTTACAACTATTCTAATGAATATAAAAGTAATACAAATAATATCTTGATTGTAAAGGTAAAAATGAGAAGAAAAAAAAGAGGAGTTGGAATGTTCACATTTATGAAAACAAAATATTTGATAATTCGGATTTGTCCCTTTAAACGGTCATAACATTTGACTCGTGTGTCGAAACGACAATTACAATATATCAAACCGAAGTTCGTATCGATACCCAAATTTTTAATTGGTTTAGGAATTTAACTTCATTATTCGAACCTAAATTCATCATTTATATAACTTATCGTGGGTTTAAAGTTTTTGTCCCATATTTTGCATTTTCGAATTTTATCAATATGTTGTAATGAAGTTGGATGAGCCAAACAAGAGTATGTTTAAAATTATTCCAATGAATCTCAAAGTAATACAAATAATGTCATGATACAAAAGATAAAAATGAGAAGAAAAAAATAATAGTAGTGGGACTACTCACAGTTATAAAAAAAATATTTCATAAATCGGATTTGTACCTTTAAACGGTCATAACTTTTGACTCGTGTGTCGAAACGACTATTAAAATATATCAAATCGAAGCTCGTACCGATTCCCATTTTCTTATTTGACCAGGCAATGGAATTTCATTATTCGAACCTAAATTCCATCATTTACTTCACTTATGGAAGGTTTAAAGTTATTGTAGTATATTTTTAATAACAGTTTTATTCAATATAGTTGTAATGAAGATGGATTAGCCAACCAAGAGTATGTTTACAACTATTCTAATGAATATAAAAGTAATACAAATAATATCTTGATTGTAAAGGTAAAAATGAGAAGAAAAAAAAAGAGGAGTTGGAATGTTCACATTTATGAAAACAAAATATTTGATAATTCGGATTTGTCCCTTTAAACGGTCATAACATTTGACTCGTGTGTCGAAACGACAATTACAATATATCAAACCGAAGTTCGTATCGATACCCAAATTTTTAATTGGTTTAGGAATTTAACTTCATTATTCGAACCTAAATTCATCATTTATATAACTTATCGAGGGTTTAAAGTTTTTGTCCCATATTTTGCATTTTCGATTTTTATCAATATGTTGTAATGAAGATGGATGAGCCAAACAAGAGTATGTTTAAAAATATTCCAATGAATCTAAAAGTAATACAAATAATGTCATGATACAAAAGATAAAAATGAGAAGAAAAAAATAAGAGTAGTGGGACTACTCACAGTTATAAAAAAAATATTTCATAAATCGGATTTGTACCTTTAAACGGTCATAACTTTTGACTCGTGTGTCGAAACGACTATTAAAATGTATCAAATCGCAGCTCGTACCGATTCCCATTTTCTTATTTCACCAAGCAATGGAACTTCATTATTCGAACCTAAATTCCATCATTTACTTCACTTATCGAGGGTTTAAAGTTATTGTAGTATATTTTTAATAACGATTTTATTCAATATAGTTGTAATGAAGATGGATTAGCCAACCAAGAGTATGTTTACAACTATTCTAATGAATATAACAGTAATACAAATAATATCTTGATTGTAAAGGTAAAAATGAGAAGAAAAAAATAAGAGGAGTTGGACTGTTTACATTTATGAAAACAAAATATTTGATAATTCGGATTTGTCCCTTTAAAAGGTCCTAACATTTGACTCGTGTGTCGAAACGAAAATTACAATATATCAAACCGAAGTTCGTATCGATACCCAAATTTTTAATTGGTTTAGGAATTTAACTTCAATATTCGAACCTAAATTCATCATTTATATAACTTATCGTGGGTTTAAAGTTTTTGTCCCATATTTTGCATTTTCGAATTTTATCAATATGTTGTAATGAAGTTGGATGAGCCAAACAAGAGTATGTTTAAAAATATTCCAATGAATCTCAAAGTAATACAAATAATGTCATGATACAAAAGATAAAAATGAGAAGAAAAAAATAATAGTAGTGGGACTACTCACAGTTATAAAAAAAATATTTCATAAATCGGATTTGTACCTTTAAACGGTCATAACTTTTGACTCGTGTGTCGAAACGACTATTAAAATATATCAAATCGAAGCTCGTACCGATTCCCATTTTCTTATTTGACCAGGCAATGGAATTTCATTATTCGAACCTAAATTCCATCATTTACTTTACTTATGGAAGGTTTAAAGTTATTGTAGTATATTTTTTATAACAGTTTTATTCAATATAGTTGTAATGAAGATGGATTAGCCAACCAAGAGTATGTTTACAACTATTCTAATGAATATAAAAGTAATACAAATAATATCTTGATTGTAAAGGTAAAAATGAGAAGAAAAAAAAAGAGGAGTTGGAATGTTCACATTTATGAAAACAAAATATTTGATAATTCGGATTTGTCCCTTTAAACGGTCATAACATTTGACTCGTGTGTCGAAACGACAATTACAATATATCAAACCGAAGTTCGTATCGATACCCAAATTTTTAATTGGTTTAGGAATTTAACTTCATTATTCGAACCTAAATTCATCATTTATATAACTTATCGAGGGTTTAAAGTTTTTGTCCCATATTTTGCATTTTCGATTTTTATCAATATGTTGTAATGAAGATGGATGAGCCAAACAAGAGTATGTTTAAAAATATTCCAATGAATCTAAAAGTAATACAAATAATGTCATGATACAAAAGATAAAAATGAGAAGAAAAAAATAAGAGTAGTGGGACTACTCACAGTTATAAAAAAAATATTTCATATATCGGATTTGTACCTTTAAACGGTCATAACTTTTGACTCGTGTGTCGAAACGACTATTAAAATATATCATATCACAGCTCTTACCGATTCCCATTTTCTTATTTCACCAGGCAATGGAACTTCATTATTCGAACCTAAATTCCATTATTTACTTTACTTATCGACGTTTTAAAGTTATTGTAGTATATTTTTAATAACGGTTTTATTCAATATAGTTGTAATGAAGATGGATTAGCCAACCAAGGGTATGTTTACAACTATTCTAATGAATATAAAAGTAATACAAATAATATCTTGATTGTAAAGGTAAAAATGAGAAGAAAAAAATAAGAGGAGTTGGAATGTTCACATTTATGAAAACAAAATATTTGATTATTCGGATTTGTCCCTTTAAACGGTCATAACATTTGACTCGTGTGTCGAAACGACAATTACAATATATCAAACCGAAGTTCGTATCGATACCCAAATTTTTAATTGGTTTAGGAATTTAACTTCAATATTCGAACCTAAATTCATCATTTATATAACTTATCAAGTGTTTAAAGTTTTTGTTCCATATTTTACATTTTCTATTTTTATCAATATGTTGTAATGAAGATGGATGAGCCAAACAAGAGTATGTTTAAAAATATTCCAATGAATCTCAAAGTAATACAAATAATGTCATGATACAAAAGATAAAAATGAGAAGAAAAAAATAATAGTAGTGGGACTACTCACAGTTATAAAAAAAATATTTCATAAATCGGATTTGTACCTTTAAACGGTCATAACTTTTGACTCGTGTGTCGAAACGACTATTAAAATATATCAAATCGAAGCTCGTACCGATTCCCATTTTCTTATTTGACCAGGCAATGGAATTTCATTATTCGAACCTAAATTCCATCATTTACTTCACTTATGTAAGGTTTAAAGTTATTGTAGTATATTTTTAATAACAGTTTTATTCAATATAGTTGTAATGAAGATGGATTAGCCAACCAAGAGTATGTTTACAACTATTCTAATGAATATAAAAGTAATACAAATAATATCTTGATTGTAAAGGTAAAAATGAGAAGAAAAAAAAAGAGGAGTTGGAATGTTCACATTTATGAAAACAAAATATTTGATAATTCGGATTTGTCCCTTTAAACGGTCATAACATTTGACTCGTGTGTCGAAACGACAATTACAATATATCAAACCGAAGTTCGTATCGATACCCAAATTTTTAATTGGTTTAGGAATTTAACTTCATTATTCGAACCTAAATTCATCATTTATATAACTTATCGAGGGTTTAAAGTTTTTGTCCCATATTTTGCATTTTCGATTTTTATCAATATGTTGTAATGAAGATGGATGAGCCAAACAAGAGTATGTTTAAAAATATTCCAATGAATCTAAAAGTAATACAAATAATGTCATGATACAAAAGATAAAAATGAGAAGAAAAAAATAAGAGTAGTGGGACTACTCACAGTTATAAAAAATATATTTCATAAATCGGATTTGTACCTTTAAACGGTCATAACTTTTGACTCGTGTGTCGAAACGACTATTAAAATATATCAAATCGCAGCTCGTACCGATTCCCATTTTCTTATTTGACCAGGCAATGGAATTTCATTATTCGAACCTAAATTCCATCATTTACTTCACTTATGTAAGGTTTAAAGTTATTGTAGTATATTTTTAATAACAGTTTTATTCAATATAGTTGTAATGAAGATGGATTAGCCAACCAAGAGTATGTTTACAACTATTCTAATGAATATAAAAGTAATACAAATAATATCTTGATTGTAAAGGTAAAAATGAGAAGAAAAAAAAAGAGGAGTTGGAATGTTCACATTTATGAAAACAAAATATTTGATAATTCGGATTTGTCCATTTAAACGGTCATAACATTTGACTCGTGTGTCGAAACGACAATTACAATATATCAAACCGAAGTTCGTATCGATACCCAAATTTTTAATTGGTTTAGGAATTTAACTTCATTATTCGAACCTAAATTCATCATTTATATAACTTATCGAGGGTTTAAAGTTTTTGTCCCATATTTTGCATTTTCGATTTTTATCAATATGTTGTAATGAAGATGGATGAGCCAAACAAGAGTATGTTTAAAAATATTCCAATGAATCTAAAAGTAATACAAATAATGTCATGATACAAAAGATAAAAATGAGAAGAAAAAAATAAGAGTAGTGGGACTACTCACAGTTATAAAAAAAATATTTCATAAATCGGATTTGTACCTTTAAACGGTCATAACTTTTGACTCGTGTGTCGAAACGACTATTAAAATATATCATATCACAGCTCTTACCGATTCCCATTTTCTTATTTCACCAGGCAATGGAACTTCATTATTCGAACCTAAATTCCATTATTTACTTTACTTATCGACGTTTTAAAGTTATTGTAGTATATTTTTAATAACGGTTTTATTCAATATAGTTGTAATGAAGATGGATTAGCCAACCAAGGGTATGTTTACAACTATTCTAATGAATATAAAAGTAATACAAATAATATCTTGATTGTAAAGGTAAAAATGAGAAGAAAAAAATAAGAGGAGTTGGAATGTTCACATTTATGAAAACAAAATATTTGATAATTCGGATTTGTCCCTTTAAACGGTCATAACATTTGACTCGTGTGTCGAAACGACAATTACAATATATCAAACCGAAGTTCGTATCGATACCCAAATTTTTAATTGGTTTAGGAATTTAACTTCATTATTCGAACCTAAATTCATCATTTATATAACTTATCGAGGGTTTAAAGTTTTTGTCCCATATTTTGCATTTTCGATTTTTATCAATATGTTGTAATGAAGATGGATGAGCCAAACAAGAGTATGTTTAAAAATATTCCAATGAATCTAAAAGTAATACAAATAATGTCATGATACAAAAGATAAAAATGAGAAGAAAAAAATAAGAGTAGTGGGACTACTCACAGTTATAAAAAATATATTTCATAAATCGGATTTGTACCTTTAAACGGTCATAACTTTTGACTCGTGTGTCGAAACGACTATTAAAATATATCAAATCGCAGCTCGTACCGATTCCCATTTTCTTATTTGACCAGGCAATGGAATTTCATTATTCGAACCTAAATTCCATCATTTACTTCACTTATGTAAGGTTTAAAGTTATTGTAGTATATTTTTAATAACAGTTTTATTCAATATAGTTGTAATGAAGATGGATTAGCCAACCAAGAGTATGTTTACAACTATTCTAATGAATATAAAAGTAATACAAATAATATCTTGATTGTAAAGGTAAAAATGAGAAGAAAAAAAAAGAGGAGTTGGAATGTTCACATTTATGAAAACAAAATATTTGATAATTCGGATTTGTCCATTTAAACGGTCATAACATTTGACTCGTGTGTCGAAACGACAATTACAATATATCAAACCGAAGTTCGTATCGATACCCAAATTTTTAATTGGTTTAGGAATTTAACTTCATTATTCGAACCTAAATTCATCATTTATATAACTTATCGAGGGTTTAAAGTTTTTGTCCCATATTTTGCATTTTCGATTTTTATCAATATGTTGTAATGAAGATGGATGAGCCAAACAAGAGTATGTTTAAAAATATTCCAATGAATCTAAAAGTAATACAAATAATGTCATGATACAAAAGATAAAAATGAGAAGAAAAAAATAAGAGTAGTGGGACTACTCACAGTTATAAAAAAAATATTTCATAAATCGGATTTGTACCTTTAAACGGTCATAACTTTTGACTCGTGTGTCGAAACGACTATTAAAATATATCATATCACAGCTCTTACCGATTCCCATTTTCTTATTTCACCAGGCAATGGAACTTCATTATTCGAACCTAAATTCCATTATTTACTTTACTTATCGACGTTTTAAAGTTATTGTAGTATATTTTTAATAACGGTTTTATTCAATATAGTTGTAATGAAGATGGATTAGCCAACCAAGGGTATGTTTACAACTATTCTAATGAATATAAAAGTAATACAAATAATATCTTGATTGTAAAGGTAAAAATGAGAAGAAAAAAATAAGAGGAGTTGGAATGTTCACATTTATGAAAACAAAATATTTGATTATTCGGATTTGTCCCTTTAAACGGTCATAACATTTGACTCGTGTGTCGAAACGACAATTACAATATATCAAACCGAAGTTCGTATCGATACCCAAATTTTTAATTGGTTTAGGAATTTAACTTCATTATTCGAACCTAAATTCATCATTTATATAACTTATCAAGTGTTTAAAGTTTTTGTTCCATATTTTACATTTTCTATTTTTATCAATATGTTGTAATGAAGATGGATGAGCCAAACAAGAGTATGTTTAAAAATATTCCAATGAATCTCAAAGTAATACAAATAATGTCATGATACAAAAGATAAAAATGAGAAGAAAAAAATAATAGTAGTGGGACTACTCACAGTTATAAAAATATATTTCATAAATCGGATTTGTACCTTTAAACGGTCATAACTTTTGACTCGTGTGTCGAAACGACTATTAAAATATATCAAATCGAAGCTCGTACCGATTCCCATTTTCTTATTTGACCAGGCAATGGAATTTCATTATTCGAACCTAAATTCCATCATTTACTTCACTTATGTAAGGTTTAAAGTTATTGTAGTATATTTTTAATAACAGTTTTATTCAATATAGTTGTAATGAAGATGGATTAGCCAACCAAGAGTATGTTTACAACTATTCTAATGAATATAAAAGTAATACAAATAATATCTTGATTGTAAAGGTAAAAATGAGAAGAAAAAAAAAGAGGAGTTGGAATGTTCACATTTATGAAAACAAAATATTTGATAATTCGGATTTGTCCCTTTAAACGGTCATAACATTTGACTCGTGTGTCGAAACGACAATTACAATATATCAAACCGAAGTTCGTATCGATACCCAAATTTTTAATTGGTTTAGGAATTTAACTTCATTATTCGAACCTAAATTCATCATTTATATAACTTATCGAGGGTTTAAAGTTTTTGTCCCATATTTTGCATTTTCGATTTTTATCAATATGTTGTAATGAAGATGGATGAGCCAAACAAGAGTATGTTTAAAAATATTCCAATGAATCTAAAAGTAATACAAATAATGTCATGATACAAAAGATAAAAATGAGAAGAAAAAAATAAGAGTAGTGGGACTACTCACAGTTATAAAAAATATATTTCATAAATCGGATTTGTACCTTTAAACGGTCATAACTTTTGACTCGTGTGTCGAAACGACTATTAAAATTTATCAAATCGCAGCTCGTACCGATTCCCATTTTCTTATTTCACCAAGCAATGGAACTTCATTATTCGAACCTAAATTCCATCATTTACTTCACTTATCGAGGGTTTAAAGTTATTGTAGTATATTTTTAATAACGATTTTATTCAATATAGTTGTAATGAAGATGGATTAGCCAACCAAGAGTATGTTTACAACTATTCTAATGAATATAACAGTAATACAAATAATATCTTGATTGTAAAGGTAAAAATGAGAAGAAAAAAATAAGAGGAGTTGGACTGTTCACATTTATGAAAACAAAATATTTGATAATTCGGATTTGTCCCTTTAAAAGGTCCTAACATTTGACTCGTGTGTCGAAACGAAAATTACAATATATCAAACCGAAGTTCGTATCGATACCCAAATTTTTAATTGGTTTAGGAATTTAACTTCAATATTCGAACCTAAATTCATCATTTATATAACTTATCGAGGGTTTAAAGTTTTTGTCCCATATTTTGCATTTTCGAATTTTATCAATATGTTGTAATGAAGTTGGATGAGCCAAACAAGAGTATGTTTAAAAATATTCCAATGAATCTCAAAGTAATACAAATAATGTCATGATACAAAAGATAAAAATGAGAAGAAAAAAATAATAGTAGTGGGACTACTCACAGTTATAAAAAAAATATTTCATAAATCGGATTTGTACCTTTAAACGGTCATAACTTTTGACTCGTGTGTCGAAACGACTATTAAAATATATCAAATCGAAGCTCGTACCGATTCCCATTTTCTTATTTCACCAGGCAATGGAACTTCATTATTCGAACCTAAATTCCATCATTTACTTCACTTATCGAGGGTTTAAAGTTATTGTAGTATATTTTTAATAACAGTTTTATTCAATATAGTTGTAATGAAGATGGATTAGCCAACCAAAAGTATGTTTACAACTGTTCTAATGAATATAAAAGTAATACAAATAATATCTTGATTGTAAAGGTAAAAATGAGAAGAAAAAAATAAGAGGAGTTGGAATGTTCACATTTATGAAAACAAAATATTTGATAATTCGGATTTGTCCCTTTAAACGGTCATAACATTTGACTCGTGTGTCGAAACGACAATTACAATATATCAAACCGAAGTTCGTATCGATACCCAAATTTTTAATTGGTTTAGGAATTTAACTTCATTATTCGAACCTAAATTCATCATTTATATAACTTATCAAGTGTTTAAAGTTTTTGTTCCATATTTTACATTTTCTATTTTTATCAATATGTTGTAATGAAGATGGATGAGCCAAACAAGAGTATGTTTAAAAATATTCCAATGAATCTCAAAGTAATACAAATAATGTCATGATACAAAAGATAAAAATGAGAAGAAAAAAATAATAGTAGTGGGACTACTCACAGTTATAAAAAAAATATTTCATAAATCGGATTTGTACCTTTAAACGGTCATAACTTTTGACTCGTGTGTCGAAACGACTATTAAAATATATCATATCGCAGCTCGTACCGATTCCCATTTTCTTATTTCACCAGGCAATGGAACTTCATTATTCGAACCTAAATTCCATCATTTACTTCACTTATCGAGGGTTTAAAGTTATTGTAGTATATTTTTAATAACAGTTTTATTCAATATAGTTGTAATGAAGATGGATTAGCCAACCAAGAGTATGTTTACAACTATTCTAATGAATATAAAAGTAATACAAATAATATCTTGATTGTAAAGGTAAAAATGAGAAGAAAAAAAAAGAGGAGTTGGACTGTTCACATTTATGAAAACAAAATATTTGATAATTTGGATTTGTCCCTTTAAACGGTCCTAACATTTGACTCGTGTGTCGAAACGACAATTACAATATATCAAACCGAAGTTCGTATCGATACCCAAATTTTTAATTGGTTTAGGAATTTAACTTCATTATTCGAACCTAAATTCATCATTTATATAACTTATCGAGGGTTTAAAGTTTTTGTCCCATATTTTGCATTTTCGATTTTTATCAATATGTTGTAATGAAGATGGATGAGCCAAACAAGAGTATCTTTAAAAATATTCCAATGAATGTCAAAGTAATACAAATAATGTCATGATACAAAAGATAAAAATGAGAAGAAAAAAATAATAGTAGTGGGACTACTCACAGTTATAAAAAAAATATTTCATAAATCGGATTTGTACCTTTAAACGGTCATAACTTTTGACTCGTGTGTCGAAACGACTATTAAAATATATCAAATCGAAGCTCGTACCGATTCCCATTTTCTTATTTGACCAGGCAATGGAATTTCATTATTCGAACCTAAATTCCATCATTTACTTCACTTATGGAAGGTTTAAAGTTATTGTAGTATATTTTTAATAACGGTTTTATTCAATATAGTTGTAATGAAGATGGATTAGCCAACCAAGGGTATGTTTACAACTATTCTAATGAATATAAAAGTAATACAAATAATATCTTGATTGTAAAGGTAAAAACGAGAAGAAAAAAATAAGAGGAGTTGGAATGTTCACATTTATGAAAACAAAATATTTGATTATTCGGATTTGTCCCTTTAAACGGTCATAACATTTGACTCGTGTGTCGAAACGACAATTACAATATATCAAACCGAAGTTCGTATCGATACCCAAATTTTTAATTGGTTTAGGAATTTAACTTCATTATTCGAACCTAAATTCATCATTTATATAACTTATCAAGTGTTTAAAGTTTTTGTCCCATATTTTACATTTTCTATTATTATCAATATGTTGTAATGAAGATGGATGAGCCAAACAAGAGTATGTTTAAAAATATTCCAATGAATCTCAAAGTAATACAAATAATGTCATGATACAAAAGATAAAAATGAGAAGAAAAAAATAAGAGTAGTGGGACTACTCACAGTTATAAAAAAAAAAATTCATAAATCGGATTTGTACCTTTAAACGGTCATAACTTTTGACTCGTGTGTCGAAACGACTATTAAAATATATCATATCGCAGCTCGTACCGATTCCCATTTTCTTATTTCACCAGGCAATGGAACTTCATTATTCGAACCTAAATTCCATCATTTACTTCACTTATCGAGGGTTTAAAGTTATTGTAGTATATTTTTAATAACAGTTTTATTCCATATAGTTGTAATGAAGATGGATTAGCAAACCAAGAGTATGTTTACAAATATTCTAATGAATATAAAAGTAATACAAATAATATCTTGATTGTAAAGGTAAAAATGAGAAGAACAAAAAAGAGGAGTTGGACTGTTCACATTTATGAAAACAAAATATTTGATAATTCGGATTTGTCCCTTTAAACGGTCCTAACATTTGACTCGTGTGTCGAAACGACAATTACAATATATCAAACCGAAGTTCGTATCGATACCCAAATTTTTAATTGGTTTAGGAATTTAACTTCATTATTCGAACCTAAATTCATCATTTATATAACTTATCGAGGGTTTAAAGTTTTTGTACCATATTTTGCATTTTCGATTTTTATCAATATGTTGTAATGAAGATGGATGAGCCAAACAAGAGTATGTTTAAAAATATTCCAATGAATCTCAAAGTAATACAAATAATGTCATGATACAAAAGATAAAAATGAGAAGAAAAAAATAATAGTAGTGGGACTACTCACAGTTATAAAAAAAATATTTCATAAATCGGATTTGTACCTTTAAACGATCATAACTTTTGAATCGTGTGTCGAAACGACTATTAAAATATATCAAATCGAAGCTCGTACCGATTCCCATTTTCTTATTTGACCAGGCAATGGAATTTCATTATTCGAACCTAAATTCCATCATTTACTTCACTTATGGAAGGTTTAAAGTTATTGTAGTATATTTTTAATAACGGTTTTATTCAATATAGTTGTAATGAAGATGGATTAGCCAACCAAGGGTATGTTTACAACTATTCTAATGAATATAAAAGTAATACAAATAATATCTTGATTGTAAAGGTAAAAATGAGAAGAAAAAAATAAGAGGAGTTGGAATGTTCACATTTATGAAAACAAAATATTTGATTATTCGGATTTGTCCCTTTAAACGGTCATAACATTTGACTCGTGTGTCGAAACGACAATTACAATATATCAAACCGAAGTTCGTATCGATACCCAAATTTTTAATTGGTTTAGGAATTTAACTTCATTATTCGAACCTAAATTCATCATTTATATAACTTATCAAGTGTTTAAAGTTTTTGTTCCATATTTTACATTTTCTATTTTTATCAATATGTTGTAATGAAGATGGATGAGCCAAACAAGAGTATGTTTAAAAATATTCCAATGAATCTCAAAGTAATGCAAATAATGTCATGATACAAAAGATAAAAATGAGAAGAAAAAAATAAGAGTAGTGGGACTACTCACAGTTATAAAAAAAATATTTCATAAATCGGATTTGTACCTTTAAACGGTCATAACTTTTGACTCGTGTGTCGAAACGACTATTAAAATATATCATATCGCAGCTGGTACCGATTCCCATTTTCTTATTTGACCAGGCAATGGAATTTCATTATTCGAACCTAAATTCCATCATTTACTTTACTTATGGAAGGTTTAAAGTTATTGTAGTATATTTTTAATAACGGTTTTATTCAATATAGTTGTAATGAAGATGGATTAGCCAACCAATGGTATGTTTACAACTATTCTAATGAATATAAAAGTAATACAAATAATATCTTGATTGTAAAGGTAAAAATGAGAAGAAAAAAATAAGAGGAGTTGGAATGTTCACATTTATGAAAACAAAATATTTGATTATTCGGATTTGTCCCTTTAAACGGTCATAACATTTGACTCGTGTGTCGAAACGACAATTACAATATATCAAACCGAAGTTCGTATCGATACCCAAATTTTTAATTGGTTTAGGAATTTAACTTCAATAAGAGGAGTTGGAATGTTCACATTTATGAAAACAAAATATTTGATTATTCGGATTTGTCCCTTTAAACGGTCATAACATTTGACTCGTGTGTCGAAACGACAATTACAATATATCAAACCGAAGTTCGTATCGATACCCAAATTTTTAATTGGTTTAGGAATTTAACTTCATTATTCAAACCTAAATTCATCATTTATATAACTTATAAAGTGTTTAAAGTTTTTGTTCCATATTTTACATTTTCTATTTTTATCAATATGTTGTAATGAAGATGGATGAGCCAAACAAGAGTATGTTTAAAAATATTCCAATGAATCTCAAAGTAATACAAATAATGTCATGATACAAAAGATAAAAATGAGAAGAAAAAAATAAGAGTAGTGGGACTACTCACAGTTATAAAAAATATATTTCATAAATCGGATTTGTACCTTTAAACGGTCATAACTTTTGACTCGTGTGTCGAAACGACTATTAAAATATATCATATCGCAGCTGGTACCGATTCCCATTTTCTTATTTCACCAAGCAATGGAACTTCATTATTCGAACCTAAATTCCATTATTTACTTCACTTATCGAGGGTTTAAAGTTATTGTAGTATATTTTTAATAACGATTTTATTCAATATAGTTGTAATGAAGATGGATTAGCCAACCAAGAGTATGTTTACAACTATTCTAATGAATATAAAAGTAATACAAATAATATCTTGATTGTAAAGGTAAAAATGAGAAGAAAAAAATAAGAGGAGTTGGACTGTTCACATTTATGAAAACAAAATATTTGATAATTCGGATTTGTCCCTTTAAACGGTCATAACATTTGACTCGTGTGTCGAAACGACAATTACAATATATCAAACCGAAGTTCGTATCGATACCCAAATTTTTAATTGGTTTAGGAATTTAACTTCATTATTCGAACCTAAATTCATCATTTATATAACTTATCGAGGGTTTAAAGTTTTTGTCCCATATTTCGCATTTTCGATTTTTATCAATATGTTGTAATGAAGATGGATGAGCCAAACAAGAGTATGTTTAAAAATATTCCAATGAATCTCAAAGTAATACAAATAATGTCATGATACAAAAGATAAAAATGAGAAGAAAAAAATAATAGTAGTGGGACTACTCACAGTTATAAAAAAAATATTTCATAAATCGGATTTGTACCTTTAAACGGTCATAACTTTTGAATCGTGTGTCGAAACGACTATTAAAATATATCAAATCGAAGCTCGTACCGATTCCCATTTTCTTATTTGACCAGGCAATGGAATTTCATTATTCGAACCTAAATTCCATCATTTACTTCACTTATGGAAGGTTTAAAGTTATTGTAGTATATTTTTAATAACGGTTTTATTCAATATAGTTGTAATGAAGATGGATTAGCCAACCAAGGGTATGTTTACAACTATTCTAATGAATATAAAAGTAATACAAATAATATCTTGATTGTAAAGGTAAAAATGAGAAGAAAAAAATAAGAGGAGTTGGAATGTTCACATTTATGAAAACAAAATATTTGATTATTCGGATTTGTCCCTTTAAACGGTCATAACATTTGACTCGTGTGTCAAAACGACAATTACAATATATCAAACCGAAGTTCGTATCGATACCCAAATTTTTAATTGGTTTAGGAATTTAACTTCATTATTCGAACCTAAATTCATCATTTATATAACTTATCGAGGGTTTAAAGTTTTTGTCCCATATTTTGCATTTTCGATTTTTATCAATATGTTGTAATGAAGATGGATGAGCCAAACAAGAGTATGTTTAAAAATATTCCAATGAATCTCAAAGTAATACAAATAATGTCATGATACAAAAGATAAAAATGAGAAGAAAAAAATAATAGTAGTGGGACTACTCACAGTTATAAAAAAAATATTTCATAAATCGGATTTGTACCTTTAAACGGTCATAACTTTTGAATCGTGTGTCGAAACGACTATTAAAATATATCAAATCGAAGCTCGTACCGATTCCCATTTTCTTATTTGAACAGGCAATGGAATTTCATTATTCGAACCTAAATTCCATCATTTACTTCACTTATGGAAGGTTTAAAGTTATTGTAGTATATTTTTAATAACGGTTTTATTCAATATAGTTGTAATGAAGATGGATTAGCCAACCAAGGGTATGTTTACAACTATTCTAATGAATATAAAAGTAATACAAATAATATCTTGATTGTAAAGGTAAAAATGAGAAGAAAAAAATAAGAGGAGTTGGAATGTTCACATTTATGAAAACAAAATATTTGATTATTCGGATTTGTCCCTTTAAACGGTCATAACATTTGACTCGTGTGTCGAAACGACAATTACAATATATCAAACCAAAGTTCGTATCGATACCCAAATTTTTAATTGGTTTAGGAATTTAACTTCATTATTCGAACCTAAATTCATCATTTATATAACTTATCAAGTGTTTAAAGTTTTTGTTCCATATTTTACATTTTCTATTTTTATCAATATGTTGTAATGAAGATGGATGAGCCAAACAAGAGTATGTTTAAAAATATTCCAATGAATCTCAAAGTAATACAAATAATGTCATGATACAAAAGATAAAAATGAGAAGAAAAAAATAAGAGTAGTGGGACTACTCACAGTTATAAAAAAAATATTTCATAAATCGGATTTGTACCTTTAAACGGTCATAACTTTTGACTCGTGTGTCGAAACGACTATTAAAATATATCATATCGCAGCTGGTACCGATTCCCATTTTCTTATTTGACCAGGCAATGGAATTTCATTATTCGAACCTAAATTCCATCATTTACTTCACTTATGGAAGGTTTAAAGTTATTGTAGTATATTTTTAATAACGGTTTTATTCAATATAGTTGTAATGAAGATGGATTAGCCAACCAAGGGTATGTTTACAACTATTCTAATGAATATAAAAGTAATACAAATAATATCTTGATTGTAAAGGTAAAAATGAGAAGAAAAAAATAAGAGGAGTTGGAATGTTCACATTTATGAAAACAAAATATTTGATTATTCGGATTTGTCCCTTTAAACGGTCATAACATTTGACTCGTGTGTCGAAACGACAATTACAATATATCAAACCGAAGTTCGTATCGATACCCAAATTTTTAATTGGTTTAGGAATTTAACTTCAATAAGAGGAGTTGGAATGTTCACATTTATGAAAACAAAATATTTGATTATTCGGATTTGTCCCTTTAAACGGTCATAACATTTGACTCGTGTGTCGAAACGACAATTACAATATATCAAACCGAAGTTCGTATCGATACCCAAATTTTTAATTGGTTTAGGAATTTAACTTCATTATTCAAACCTAAATTCATCATTTATATAACTTATAAAGTGTTTAAAGTTTTTGTTCCATATTTTACATTTTCTATTTTTATCAATATGTTGTAATGAAGATGGATGAGCCAAACAAGAGTATGTTTAAAAATATTCCAATTAATCTCAAAGTAATACAAATAATGTCATGATACAAAAGATAAAAATGAGAAGAAAAAAATAAGAGTAGTGGGACTACTCACAGTTATAAAAAAAATATTTCATAAATCGGATTTGTACCTTTAAACGGTCATAACTTTTGACTCGTGTGTCGAAACGACTATTAAAATATATCATATCGCAGCTGGTACCGATTCCCATTTTCTTATTTGACCAGGCAATGGAATTTCATTATTCGAACCTAAATTCCATCATTTACTTTACTTATGGAAGGTTTAAAGTTATTGTAGTATATTTTTAATAACGGTTTTATTCAATATAGTTGTAATGAAGATGGATTAGCCAACCAATGGTATGTTTACAACTATTCTAATGAATATAAAAGTAATACAAATAATATCTTGATTGTAAAGGTAAAAATGAGAAGAAAAAAATAAGAGGAGTTGGAATGTTCACATTTATGAAAACAAAATATTTGATTATTCGGATTTGTCCCTTTAAACGGTCATAACATTTGACTCGTGTGTCGAAACGACAATTACAATATATCAAACCGAAGTTCGTATCGATACCCAAATTTTTAATTGGTTTAGGAATTTAACTTCAATAAGAGGAGTTGGAATGTTCACATTTATGAAAACAAAATATTTGATTATTCGGATTTGTCCCTTTAAACGGTCATAACATTTGACTCGTGTGTCGAAACGACAATTACAATATATCAAACCGAAGTTCGTATCGATACCCAAATTTTTAATTGGTTTAGGAATTTAACTTCATTATTCAAACCTAAATTCATCATTTATATAACTTATAAAGTGTTTAAAGTTTTTGTTCCATATTTTACATTTTCTATTTTTATCAATATGTTGTAATGAAGATGGATGAGCCAAACAAGAGTATGTTTAAAAATATTCCAATGAATCTCAAAGTAATACAAATAATGTCATGATACAAAAGATAAAAATGAGAAGAAAAAAATAAGAGTAGTGGGACTACTCACAGTTATAAAAAATATATTTCATAAATCGGATTTGTACCTTTAAACGGTCATAACTTTTGACTCGTGTGTCGAAACGACTATTAAAATATATCATATCGCAGCTGGTACCGATTCCCATTTTCTTATTTCACCAAGCAATGGAACTTCATTATTCGAACCTAAATTCCATTATTTACTTCACTTATCGAGGGTTTAAAGTTATTGTAGTATATTTTTAATAACGATTTTATTCAATATAGTTGTAATGAAGATGGATTAGCCAACCAAGAGTATGTTTACAACTATTCTAATGAATATAAAAGTAATACAAATAATATCTTGATTGTAAAGGTAAAAATGAGAAGAAAAAAATAAGAGGAGTTGGACTGTTCACATTTATGAAAACAAAATATTTGATAATTCGGATTTGTCCCTTTAAACGGTCATAACATTTGACTCGTGTGTCAAAACGACAATTACAATATATCAAACCGAAGTTCGTATCGATACCCAAATTTTTAATTGGTTTAGGAATTTAACTTCATTATTCGAACCTAAATTCATCATTTATATAACTTATCGAGGGTTTAAAGTTTTTGTCCCATATTTTGCATTTTCGATTTTTATCAATATGTTGTAATGAAGATGGATGAGACAAACAAGAGTATGTTTAAAAATATTCCAATGAATCTCAAAGTAATACAAATAATGTCATGATACAAAAGATAAAAATGAGAAGAAAAAAATAATAGTAGTGGGACTACTCACAGTTATAAAAAAAATATTTCATAAATCGGATTTGTACCTTTAAACGGTCATAACTTTTGAATCGTGTGTCGAAACGACTATTAAAATATATCAAATCGAAGCTCGTACCGATTCCCATTTTCTTATTTGACCAGGCAATGGAATTTCATTATTCGAACCTAAATTCCATCATTTACTTCACTTATGGAAGGTTTAAAGTTATTGTAGTATATTTTTAATAACGGTTTTATTCAATATAGTTGTAATAAAGATGGATTAGCCAACCAAGGGTATGTTTACAACTATTCTAATGAATATAAAAGTAATACAAATAATATCTTGATTGTAAAGGTAAAAATGAGAAGAAAAAAATAAGAGGAGTTGGAATGTTCACATTTATGAAAACAAAATATTTGATTATTCGGATTTGTCCCTTTAAACGGTCATAACATTTGACTCGTGTGTCGAAACGACAATTACAATATATCAAACCAAAGTTCGTATCGATACCCAAATTTTTAATTGGTTTAGGAATTTAACTTCATTATTCGAACCTAAATTCATCATTTATATAACTTATCAAGTGTTTAAAGTTTTTGTTCCATATTTTACATTTTCTATTTTTATCAATATGTTGTAATGAAGATGGATGAGCCAAACAAGAGTATGTTTAAAAATATTCCAATGAATCTCAAAGTAATACAAATAATGTCATGATACAAAAGATAAAAATGAGAAGAAAAAAATAAGAGTAGTGGGACTACTCACAGTTATAAAAAAAATATTTCATAAATCGGATTTGTACCTTTAAACGGTCATAACTTTTGACTCGTGTGTCGAAACGACTATTAAAATATATCATATCGCAGCTGGTACCGATTCCCATTTTCTTATTTGACCAGGCAATGGAATTTCATTATTCGAACCTAAATTCCATCATTTACTTCACTTATGGAAGGTTTAAAGTTATTGTAGTATATTTTTAATAACGGTTTTATTCAATATAGTTGTAATGAAGATGGATTAGCCAACCAAGGGTATGTTTACAACTATTCTAATGAATATAAAAGTAATACAAATAATATCTTGATTGTAAAGGTAAAAATGAGAAGAAAAAAATAAGAGGAGTTGGAATGTTCACATTTATGAAAACAAAATATTTGATTATTCGGATTTGTCCCTTTAAACGGTCATAACATTTGACTCGTGTGTCGAAACGACAATTACAATATATCAAACCGAAGTTCGTATCGATACCCAAATTTTTAATTGGTTTAGGAATTTAACTTCAATAAGAGGAGTTGGAATGTTCACATTTATGAAAACAAAATATTTGATTATTCGGATTTGTCCCTTTAAACGGTCATAACATTTGACTCGTGTGTCGAAACGACAATTACAATATATCAAACCGAAGTTCGTATCGATACCCAAATTTTTAATTGGTTTAGGAATTTAACTTCATTATTCAAACCTAAATTCATCATTTATATAACTTATAAAGTGTTTAAAGTTTTTGTTCCATATTTTACATTTTCTATTTTTATCAATATGTTGTAATGAAGATGGATGAGCCAAACAAGAGTATGTTTAAAAATATTCCAATTAATCTCAAAGTAATACAAATAATGTCATGATACAAAAGATAAAAATGAGAAGAAAAAAATAAGAGTAGTGGGACTACTCACAGTTATAAAAAATATATTTCATAAATCGGATTTGTACCTTTAAACGGTCATAACTTTTGACTCGTGTGTCGAAACGACTATTAAAATATATCATATCGCAGCTGGTACCGATTCCCATTTTCTTATTTCACCAAGCAATGGAACTTCATTATTCGAACCTAAATTCCATCATTTACTTCACTTATCGAGGGTTTAAAGTTATTGTAGTATATTTTTAATAACGATTTTATTCAATATAGTTGTAATGAAGATGGATTAGCCAACCAAGAGTATGTTTACAACTATTCTAATGAATATAAAAGTAATACAAATAATATCTTGATTGTAAAGGTAAAAATGAGAAGAAAAAAATAAGAGGAGTTGGACTGTTCACATGTATGAAAACAAAATATTTGATAATTCGGATTTGTCCCTTTAAACGGTCCTAACATTTGACTCGTGTGTCGAAACGACAATTACAATATATCAAACCGAAGTTCGTATCGATACCCAAATTTTTAATTGGTTTAGGAATTTAACTTCATTATTCGAACCTAAATTCATCATTTATATAACTTATCGAGGGTTTAAAGTTTTTGTCCCATATTTTGCATTTTCGATTTTTATCAATATGTTGTAATGAAGATGGATGAGCCAAACAAGAGTATGTTTAAAAATATTCCAATGAATCTCAAAGTAATACAAATAATGTCATGATACAAAAGATAAAAATGAGAAGAAAAAAATAATAGTAGTGGGACTACTCACAGTTATAAAAAAAATATTTCATAAATCGGATTTGTACCTTTAAACGGTCATAACTTTTGAATCGTGTGTCAAAACGACTATTAAAATATATCAAATCGAAGCTCGTACCGATTCCCATTTTCTTATTTGACCAGGCAATGGAATTTCATTATTCGAACCTAAATTCCATCATTTACTTCACTTATGGAAGGTTTAAAGTTATTGTAGTATATTTTTAATAACGGTTTTATTCAATATAGTTGTAATGAAGATGGATTAGCCAACCAAGGGTATGTTTACAACTATTCTAATGAATATAAAAGTAATACAAATAATATCTTGATTGTAAAGGTAAAAATGAGAAGAAAAAAATAAGAGGAGTTGGAATGTTCACATTTATGAAAACAAAATATTTGATTATTCGGATTTGTCCCTTTAAACGGTCATAACATTTGACTCGTGTGTCGAAACGACAATTACAATATATCAAACCGAAGTTCGTATCGATACCCAAATTTTTAATTGGTTTAGGAATTTAACTTCATTATTCGAACCTAAATTCATCATTTATATAACTTATCGAGGGTTTAAAGTTTTTGTCCCATATTTTGCATTTTCGATTTTTATAAATATGTTGTAATGAAGATGGATGAGCCAAACAAGATTATGTTTAAAAATATTCCAATGAATCTCAAAGTAATACAAATAATGTCATGATACAAAAGATAAAAATGAGAAGAAAAAAATAATAGTAGTGGGACTACTCACAGTTATAAAAAAAATATTTCATAAATCGGATTTGTACCTTTAAACGGTCATAACTTTTGAATCGTGTGTCGAAACGACTATTAAAATATATCAAATCGAAGCTCGTACCGATTCCCATTTTCTTATTTGACCAGGCAATGGAATTTCATTATTCGAACCTAAATTCCATCATTTACTTCACTTATGGAAGGTTTAAAGTTATTGTAGTATATTTTTAATAACGGTTTTATTCAATATAGTTGTAATGAAGATGGATTAGCCAACCAAGGGTATGTTTACAACTATTCTAATGAATATAAAAGTAATACAAATAATATCTTGATTGTAAAGGTAAAAATGAGAAGAAAAAAATAAGAGGAGTTGGAATGTTCACATTTATGAAAACAAAATATTTGATTATTCGGATTTGTCCCTTTAAACGGTCATAACATTTGACTCGTGTGTCGAAACGACAATTACAATATATCAAACCAAAGTTCGTATCGATACCCAAATTTTTAATTGGTTTAGGAATTTAACTTCATTATTCGAACCTAAATTCATCATTTATATAACTTATCAAGTGTTTAAAGTTTTTGTTCCATATTTTACATTTTCTATTTTTATCAATATGTTGTAATGAAGATGGATGAGCCAAACAAGAGTATGTTTAAAAATATTCCAATGAATCTCAAAGTAATACAAATAATGTCATGATACAAAAGATAAAAATGAGAAGAAAAAAATAAGAGTAGTGGGACTACTCACAGTTATAAAAAATATATTTCATAAATCGGATTTGTACCTTTAAACGGTCATAACTTTTGACTCGTGTGTCGAAACGACTATTAAAATATATCATATCGCAGCTGGTACCGATTCCCATTTTCTTATTTGACCAGGCAATGGAATTTCATTATTCGAACCTAAATTCCATCATTTACTTCACTTATGGAAGGTTTAAAGTTATTGTAGTATATTTTTAATAACGGTTTTATTCAATATAGTTGTAATGAAGATGGATTAGCCAACCAAGGGTATGTTTACAACTATTCTAATGAATATAAAAGTAATACAAATAATATCTTGATTGTAAAGGTAAAAATGAGAAGAAAAAAATAAGAGGAGTTGGAATGTTCACATTTATGAAAACAAAATATTTGATTATTCGGATTTGTCCCTTTAAACGGTCATAACATTTGACTCGTGTGTCGAAACGACAATTACAATATATCAAACCGAAGTTCGTATCGATACCCAAATTTTTAATTGGTTTAGGAATTTAACTTCAATAAGAGGAGTTGGAATGTTCACATTTATGAAAACAAAATATTTGATTATTCGGATTTGTCCCTTTAAACGGTCATAACATTTGACTCGTGTGTCGAAACGACAATTACAATATATCAAACCGAAGTTCGTATCGATACCCAAATTTTTAATTGGTTTAGGAATTTAACTTCATTATTCAAACTTAAATTCATCATTTATATAACTTATAAAGTGTTTAAAGTTTTTGTTCCATATTTTACATTTTCTATTTTTATCAATATGTTGTAATGAAGATGGATGAGCCAAACAAGAGTATGTTTAAAAATATTCCAATGAATCTCAAAGTAATACAAATAATGTCATGATACAAAAGATAAAAATGAGAAGAAAAAAATAAGAGTAGTGGGACTACTCACAGTTATAAAAAAAATATTTCATAAATCGGATTTGTACCTTTAAACGGTCATAACTTTTGACTCGTGTGTCGAAACGACTATTAAAATATATCATATCGCAGCTGGTACCAATTCCCATTTTCTTATTTCACCAAGCAATGGAACTTCATTATTCGAACCTAAATTCCATTATTTACTTCACTTATCGAGGGTTTAAAGTTATTGTAGTATATTTTTAATAACGATTTTATTCAATATAGTTGTAATGAAGATGGATTAGCCAACCAAGAGTATGTTTACAACTATTCTAATGAATATAAAAGTAATACAAATAATATCTTGATTGTAAAGGTAAAAATGAGAAGAAAAAAATAAGAGGAGTTGGACTGTTCACATTTATGAAAACAAAATATTTGATAATTCGGATTTGTCCCTTTAAACGGTCATAACATTTGACTCGTGTGTCGAAACGACAATTACAATATATCAAACCGAAGTTCGTATCGATACCCAAATTTTTAATTGGTTTAGGAATTTAACTTCAATAAGAGGAGTTGGAATGTTCACATTTATGAAAACAAAATATTTGATTATTCGGATTTGTCCCTTTAAACGGTCATAACATTTGACTCGTGTGTCGAAACGACAATTACAATATCTCAAACCGAAGTTCGTATCGATACCCAAATTTTTAATTGGTTTAGGAATTTAACTTCATTATTCAAACCTAAATTCATCATTTATATAACTTATAAAGTGTTTAAAGTTTTTGTTCCATATTTTACATTTTCTATTTTTATCAATATGTTGTAATGAAGATGGATGAGCCAAACAAGAGTATGTTTAAAAATATTCCAATGAATCTCAAAGTAATACAAATAATGTCATGATACAAAAGATAAAAATGAGAAGAAAAAAATAAGAGTAGTGGGACTACTCACAGTTATAAAAAAAATATTTCATAAATCGGATTTGTACCTTTAAACGGTCATAACTTTTGACTCGTGTGTCGAAACGACTATTAAAATATATCATATCGCAGCTGGTACCGATTCCCATTTTCTTATTTCACCAAGCAATGGAACTTCATTATTCGAACCTAAATTCCATTATTTACTTCACTTATCGAGGGTTTAAAGTTATTGTAGTATATTTTTAATAACGATTTTATTCAATATAGTTGTAATGAAGATGGATTAGCCAACCAAGAGTATGTTTACAACTATTCTAATGAATATAAAAGTAATACAAATAATATCTTGATTGTAAAGGTAAAAATGAGAAGAAAAAAATAAGAGGAGTTGGACTGTTCACATTTATGAAAACAAAATATTTGATAATTCGGATTTGTCCCTTTAAACGGTCATAACATTTGACTCGTGTGTCGAAACGACAATTACAATATATCAAACCGAAGTTCGTATCGATACCCAAATTTTTAATTGGTTTAGGAATTTAACTTCATTATTCGAACCTAAATTCATCATTTATATAACTTATCGAGGGTTTAAAGTTTTTGTCCCATATTTTGCATTTTCGATTTTTATAAATATGTTGTAATGAAGATGGATGAGCCAAACAAGAGTATGTTTAAAAATATTCCAATGAATCTCAAAGTAATACAAATAATGTCATGATACAAAAGATAAAAATGAGAAGAAAAAAATAATAGTAGTGGGACTACTCACAGTTATAAAAAAAATATTTCATAAATCGGATTTGTACCTTTAAACGGTCATAACTTTTGAATCGTGTGTCGAAACGACTATTAAAATATATCAAATCGAAGCTCGTACCGATTCCCATTTTCTTATTTGACCAGGCAATGGAATTTCATTATTCGAACCTAAATTCCATCATTTAGTTCACTTATGGAAGGTTTAAAGTTATTGTAGTATATTTTTAATAACGGTTTTATTCAATATAGTTGTAATGAAGATGGATTAGCCAACCAAGGGTATGTTTACAACTATTCTAATGAATATAAAAGTAATACAAATAATATCTTGATTGTAAAGGTAAAAATGAGAAGAAAAAAATAAGAGGAGTTGGAATGTTCACATTTATGAAAACAAAATATTTGATTATTCGGATTTGTCCCTTTAAACGGTCATAACATTTGACTCGTGTGTCGAAACGACAATTACAATATATCAAACCAAAGTTCGTATCGATACCCAAATTTTTAATTGGTTTAGGAATTTAACTTCATTATTCGAACCTAAATTCATCATTTATATAACTTATCAAGTGTTTAAAGTTTTTGTTCCATATTTTCCATTTTCTATTTTTATCAATATGTTGTAATGAAGATGGATGAGCCAAACAAGAGTATGTTTAAAAATATTCCAATGAATCTCAAAGTAATACAAATAATGTCATGATACAAAAGATAAAAATGAGAAGAAAAAAATAAGAGTAGTGGGACTACTCACAGTTATAAAAAAAATATTTCATAAATCGGATTTGTACCTTTAAACGGTCATAACTTTTGACTCGTGTGTCGAAACGACTATTAAAATATATCATATCGCAGCTGGTACCGATTCCCATTTTCTTATTTGACCAGGCAATGGAATTTCATTATTCGAACCTAAATTCCATCATTTACTTCACTTATGGAAGGTTTAAAGTTATTGTAGTATATTTTTAATAACGGTTTTATTCAATATAGTTGTAATGAAGATGGATTAGCCAACCAAGGGTATGTTTACAACTATTCTAATGAATATAAAAGTAATACAAATAATATCTTGATTGTAAAGGTAAAAATGAGAAGAAAAAAATAAGAGGAGTTGGAATGTTCACATTTATGAAAACAAAATATTTGATTATTCGGATTTGTCCCTTTAAACGGTCATAACATTTGACTCGTGTGTCGAAACGACAATTACAATATATCAAACCGAAGTTCGTATCGATACCCAAATTTTTAATTGGTTTAGGAATTTAACTTCAATAAGAGGAGTTGGAATGTTCACATTTATGAAAACAAAATATTTGATTATTCGGATTTGTCCCTTTAAACGGTCATAACATTTGACTCGTGTGTCGAAACGACAATTACAATATATCAAACCGAAGTTCGTATCGATACCCAAATTTTTAATTGGTTTAGGAATTTAACTTCATTATTCAAACTTAAATTCATCATTTATATAACTTATAAAGTGTTTAAAGTTTTTGTTCCATATTTTACATTTTCTATTTTTATCAATATGTTGTAATGAAGATGGATGAGCCAAACAAGAGTATGTTTAAAAATATTCCAATGAATCTCAAAGTAATACAAATAATGTCATGATACAAAAGATAAAAATGAGAAGAAAAAAATAAGAGTAGTGGGACTACTCACAGTTATAAAAAAAATATTTCATAAATCGGATTTGTACCTTTAAACGGTCATAACTTTTGACTCGTGTGTCGAAACGACTATTAAAATATATCATATCGCAGCTGGTACCAATTCCCATTTTCTTATTTCACCAAGCAATGGAACTTCATTATTCGAACCTAAATTCCATTATTTACTTCACTTATCGAGGGTTTAAAGTTATTGTAGTATATTTTTAATAACGATTTTATTCAATATAGTTGTAATGAAGATGGATTAGCCAACCAAGAGTATGTTTACAACTATTCTAATGAATATAAAAGTAATACAAATAATATCTTGATTGTAAAGGTAAAAATGAGAAGAAAAAAATAAGAGGAGTTGGACTGTTCACATTTATGAAAACAAAATATTTGATAATTCGGATTTGTCCCTTTAAACGGTCATAACATTTGACTCGTGTGTCGAAACGACAATTACAATATATCAAACCGAAGTTCGTATCGATACCCAAATTTTTAATTGGTTTAGGAATTTAACTTCATTATTCGAACCTAAATTCATCATTTATATAACTTATCGAGGGTTTAAAGTTTTTGTCCCATATTTTGCATTTTCGATTTTTATCAATATGTTGTAATGAAGATGGATGAGCCAAACAAGAGTATGTTTAAAAATATTCCAATGAATCTAAAAGTAATACAAATAATGTCATGATACAAAAGATAAAAATGAGAAGAAAAAAAAAGAGTAGTGGGACTACTCAGAGTTATAAAAAAAATATTTCATAAATCGGATTTGTACCTTTAAACGGTCATAACTTTTGACTCGTGTGTCGAAACGACTATTAAAATGTATCAAATCGCAGCTCGTACAGATTCCCATTTTCTTATTTCACCAAGCAATGGAACTTCATTATTCGAACCTAAATTCCATCATTTACTTCACTTATCGAGGGTTTAAAGTTATTGTAGTATATTTTTAATAACGATTTTATTCAATATAGTTGTAATGAAGATGGATTAGCCAACCAAGAGTATGTTTACAACTATTCTAATGAATATAACAGTAATACAAATAATATCTTGATTGTAAAGGTAAAAATGACAAGAAAAAAATAAGAGGAGTTGGACTGTTCACATTTATGAAAACAAAATATTTGATAATTCGGAATTGTCCCTTTAAAAGGTCCTAACATTTGACTCGTGTGTCGAAACGACAATTACAATATATCAAACCGAAGTTCGTATCGATACCCAAATTTTTAATTGGTTTAGGAATTTAACTTTAATATTCGAACCTAAATTCATCATTTATATAACTTATCGAGGGTTTAAAGTTTTTGTCCCATATTTTGCATTTTCGAATTTTATCAATATGTTGTAATGAAGATGGATGAGCCAAACAAGAGTATGTTTAAAAATATTCCAATGAATCTAAAAGTGATACAAATAATGTCATGATACAAAAGATAAAAATGAGAAGAAAAAAAAAGAGTAGTGGGACTACTCACAGTTATAAAAAAAATATTTCATAAATCGGATTTGTACCTTTAAACGGTCATAACTTTTGACTCGTGTGTCGAAACGACTATTAAAATATATCATATCACAGCTCATACCGATTCCCATTTTCTTATTTCACCAGGCAATGGAACTTTATTATTCGAAACTAAATTCCATTATTTACTTCACTTATCGAGGGTTTAAAGTTATTGTAGTATATTTTTAATAACGATTTTATTCAATATAGTTGTAATGAAGATGGATTAGCCAACCAAGAGTATGTTTACAACTATTCTAATGAATATAATAGTAATACAAATAATATCTTGATTGTAAAGGTAAAAATGAGAAGAAAAAAATAAGAGGAGTTGGACTGTTCACATTTATGAAAACAAAATATTTGATAATTTGGATTTGTCCCCTTAAACGGTCCTAACATTTGACTCGTGTGTCGAAACAACAATTACAATATATCAAACCGAAGTTCGTATCGATACCCAAATTTTTAATTGGTTTAGGAATTTAACTTCATTATTCAAACCTAAATTCATCATTTATATAACTTATCAAGTGTTTAAAGTTTTTGTTCCATATTTTACATTTTCTATTTTTATCAATATGTTGTAATGAAGATGGATGAGCCAAACAAGAGTATGTTTAAAAATATTCCAATGAATCTCAAAGTAATACAAATAATGTCATGATACAAAAGATAAAAATGAGAAGAAAAAAATAAGAGTAGTGGGACTACTCACAGTTATAAAAAAAATATTTCATAAATCGGATTTGTACCTTTAAACGGTCATAACTTTTGACTCGTGTGTCGAAACGACTATTAAAATATATCATATCGCAGCTGGTACCGATTCCCATTTTCTTATTTCACCAAGCAATGGAACTTCATTATTCGAACCTAAATTCCATTATTTACTTCACTTATCGAGGGTTTAAAGTTATTGTAGTATATTTTTAATAACGATTTTATTCAATATAGTTGTAATGAAGATGGATTAGCCAACCAAGAGTATGTTTACAACTATTCTAATGAATATAAAAGTAATACAAATAATATCTTGATTGTAAAGGTAAAAATGAGAAGAAAAAAATAAGAGGAGTTGGACTGTTCACATTTATGAAAACAAAATATTTGATAATTCGGATTTGTCCCCTTAAACGGTCATAACATTTGACTCGTGTGTCGAAACGACAATTACAATATATCAAACCGAAGTTCGTATCGATACCCAAATTTTTAATTGGTTTAGGAATTTAACTTCATTATTCGAACCTAAATTCATCATTTATATAACTTATCGAGGGTTTAAAGTTTTTGTCCCATATTTTGCATTTTCGATTTTTATCAATATGTTGTAATGAAGATGGATGAGCCAAACAAGAGTATGTTTAAAAATATTCCAATGAATCTAAAAGTAATACAAATAATGTCATGATACAAAAGATAAAAATGAGAAGAAAAAAAAAGAGTAGTGGGACTACTCAGAGTTATAAAAAAAATATTTCATAAATCGGATTTGTACCTTTAAACGGTCATAACTTTTGACTCGTGTGTCGAAACGACTATTAAAATGTATCAAATCGCAGCTCGTACAGATTCCCATTTTCTTATTTCACCAAGCAATGGAACTTCATTATTCGAACCTAAATTCCATCATTTACTTCACTTATCGAGGGTTTAAAGTTATTGTAGTATATTTTTAATAACGATTTTATTCAATATAGTTGTAATGAAGATGGATTAGCCAACCAAGAGTATGTTTACAACTATTCTAATGAATATAACAGTAATACAAATAATATCTTGATTGTAAAGGTAAAAATGACAAGAAAAAAATAAGAGGAGTTGGACTGTTCACATTTATGAAAACAAAATATTTGATAATTCGGAATTGTCCCTTTAAAAGGTCCTAACATTTGACTCGTGTGTCGAAACGACAATTACAATATATCAAACCGAAGTTCGTATCGATACCCAAATTTTTAATTGGTTTAGGAATTTAACTTTAATATTCGAACCTAAATTCATCATTTATATAACTTATCGAGGGTTTAAAGTTTTTGTCCCATATTTTGCATTTTCGAATTTTATCAATATGTTGTAATGAAGATGGATGAGCCAAACAAGAGTATGTTTAAAAATATTCCAATGAATCTAAAAGTGATACAAATAATGTCATGATACAAAAGATAAAAATGAGAAGAAAAAAAAAAGAGTAGTGGGACTACTCACAGTTATAAAAAAAATATTTCATAAATCGGATTTGTACCTTTAAACGGTCATAACTTTTGACTCGTGTGTCGAAACGACTATTAAAATATATCATATCACAGCTCATACCGATTCCCATTTTCTTATTTCACCAGGCAATGGAACTTTATTATTCGAAACTAAATTCCATTATTTACTTCACTTATCGAGGGTTTAAAGTTATTGTAGTATATTTTTAATAACGATTTTATTCAATATAGTTGTAATGAAGATGGATTAGCCAACCAAGAGTATGTTTACAACTATTCTAATGAATATAAAAGTAATACAAATAATATCTTGATTGTAAAGGTAAAAATAAGAAGAAAAAAATAAGAGGAGTTGGACTGTTCACATTTATGAAAACAAAATATTTGATAATTTGGATTTGTCCCCTTAAACGGTCCTAACATTTGACTCGTGTGTCGAAACAACAATTACAATATATCAAACCGAAGTTCGTATCGATACCCAAATTTTTAATTGGTTTAGGAATTTAACTTCATTATTCAAACCTAAATTCATCATTTATATAACTTATCAAGTGTTTAAAGTTTTTGTTCCATATTTTACATTTTCTATTTTTATCAATATGTTGTAATGAAGATGGATGAGCCAAACAAGAGTATGTTTAAAAATATTCCAATGAATCTCAAAGTAATACAAATAATGTCATGATACAAAAGATAAAAATGAGAAGAAAAAAATAAGAGTAGTGGGACTACTCACAGTTATAAAAAAAATATTTCATAAATCGGATTTGTACCTTTAAACGGTCATAACTTTTGACTCGTGTGTCGAAACGACTATTAAAATATATCATATCGCAGCTGGTACCGATTCCCATTTTCTTATTTCACCAAGCAATGGAACTTCATTATTCGAACCTAAATTCCATTATTTACTTCACTTATCGAGGGTTTAAAGTTATTGTAGTATATTTTTAATAACGATTTTATTCAATATAGTTGTAATGAAGATGGATTAGCCAACCAAGAGTATGTTTACAACTATTCTAATGAATATAAAAGTAATACAAATAATATCTTGATTGTAAAGGTAAAAATGAGAAGAAAAAAATAAGAGGAGTTGGACTGTTCACATTTATGAAAACAAAATATTTGATAATTCGGATTTGTCCCCTTAAACGGTCATAACATTTGACTCGTGTGTCGAAACGACAATTACAATATATCAAACCGAAGTTCGTATCGATACCCAAATTTTTAATTGGTTTAGGAATTTAACTTCATTATTCGAACCTAAATTCATCATTTATATAACTTATCGAGGGTTTAAAGTTTTTGTCCCATATTTTGCATTTTCGATTTTTATCAATATGTTGTAATGAAGATGGATGAGCCAAACAAGAGTATGTTTAAAAATATTCCAATGAATCTAAAAGTAATACAAATAATGTCATGATACAAAAGATAAAAATGAGAAGAAAAAAAAAAGAGTAGTGGGACTACTCAGAGTTATAAAAAAAATATTTCATAAATCGGATTTGTACCTTTAAACGGTCATAACTTTTGACTCGTGTGTCGAAACGACTATTAAAATGTATCATATCGCAGCTGGTACCGATTCCCATTTTCTTATTTCACCAAGCAATGGAACTTCATTATTCGAACCTAAATTCCATTATTTACTTCACTTATCGAGGGTTTAAAGTTATTGTAGTATATTTTTAATAACGATTTTATTCAATATAGTTGTAATGAAGATGGATTAGCCAACCAAGAGTATGTTTACAACTATTCTAATGAATATAACAGTAATACAAATAATATCTTGATTGTAAAGGTAAAAATGAGAAGAAAAAAATAAGAGGAGTTGGACTGTTCACATTTATGAAAACAAAATATTTGATAATTCGGATTTGTCCCCTTAAACGGTCATAACATTTGACTCGTGTGTCGAAACGACAATTACAATATATCAAACCGAAGTTCGTATCGATACCCAAATTTTTAATTGGTTTAGGAATTTAACTTCATTATTCGAACCTAAATTCATCATTTATATAACTTATCGAGGGTTTAAAGTTTTTGTCCCATATTTTGCATTTTCGATTTTTATCAATATGTTGTAATGAAGATGGATGAGCCAAACAAGAGTATGTTTAAAAATATTCCAATGAATCTAAAAGTAATACAAATAATGTCATGATACAAAAGATAAAAATGAGAAGAAAAAAAAAAGAGTAGTGGGACTACTCAGAGTTATAAAAAAAATATTTCATAAATCGGATTTGTACCTTTAAACGGTCATAACTTTTGACTCGTGTGTCGAAACGACTATTAAAATGTATCAAATCGCAGCTCGTACAGATTCACATTTTCTTATTTCACCAAGCAATGGAACTTCATTATTCGAACCTAAATTCCATCATTTACTTCACTTATCGAGGGTTTAAAGTTATTGTAGTATATTTTTAATAACGATTTTATTCAATATAGTTGTAATGAAGATGGATTAGCCAACCAAGAGTATGTTTACAACTATTCTAATGAATATAACAGTAATACAAATAATATCTTGATTGTAAAGGTAAAAATGAGAAGAAAAAAATAAGAGGAGTTGGACTGTTCACATTTATGAAAACAAAATATTTGATCATTCGGATTTGTCCCTTTAAAAGGTCCTAACATTTGACTCGTGTGTCGAAACGAAAATTACAATATATCAAACCGAAGTTCGTATCGATACCCAAATTTTTAATTGGTTTAGGAATTTAACTTCAATATTCGAACCTAAATTCATCATTTATATAACTTATCGAGGGTTTAAAGTTTTTGTCCCATATTTTGCATTTTCGAATTTTATCAATATGTTGTAATGAAGTTGGATGAGCCAAACAAGAGTATGTTTAAAAATATTCCAATGAATCTCAAAGTAATACAAATAATGTCATGATACAAAAGATAAAAATGAGAAGAAAAAAAAAAGAGTAGTGGGACTACTTAGAGTTATAAAAAAAATATTTCATAAATCGGATTTGTACCTTTAAACGGTCATAACTTTTGACTCGTGTGTCGAAACGACTATTAAAATATATCAAATCGAAGCTCGTACCGATTCACATTTTCTTATTTGACCAGGCAATGGAATTTCATTATTCGAACCTAAATTCTATCATTTACTTCACTTATCGAAGGTTTAAAGTTATTGTAGTATATTTTTAATAACGATTTTATTCAATATAGTTGTAATGAAGATGGATTAGCCAACCAAGGGTATGTTTACAACTATTCTAATGAATATAACAGTAATACAAATAATATCTTGATTGTAAAGGTAAAAATGAGAAGAAAAAAATAAGAGGAGTTGGACTGTTCACATTTATGAAAACAAAATATTTGATAATTCGGATTTGTCCCTTTAAAAGGTCCTAACATTTGACTCGTGTGTCGAAACGAAAATTACAATATATCAAACCGAAGTTCGTATCGATACCCAAATTTTTAATTGGTTTAGGAATTTAATTCAATATTCGAACCTAAATTCATCATTTATATAACTTATCGAGGGTTTAAAGTTTTTGTCCCATATTTTGCATTTTCGAATTTTATCAATATGTTGTAATGAAGTTGGATGAGCCAAACAAGAGTATGTTTAAAAATATTCCAATGAATCTCAAAGTAATACAAATAATGTCATGATACAAAAGATAAAAATGAGAAGAAAAAAATAATAGTAGTGGGACTACTCACAGTTATAAAAAAAATATTTCATAAATCGGATTTGTACCTTTAAACGGTCATAACTTTTGACTCGTGTGTCGAAACGACTATTAAAATATATCAAATCGAAGCTCGTACAGATTCACATTTTCTTATTTCACCAAGCAATGGAACTTCATTATTCGAACCTAAATTCCATCATTTACTTCACTTATCGAGGGTTTAAAGTTATTGTAGTATATTTTTAATAACGATTTTATTCAATATAGTTGTAATGAAGATGGATTAGCCAACCAAGAGTATGTTTACAACTATTCTAATGAATATAACAGTAATACAAATAATATCTTGATTGTAAAGGTAAAAATGAGAAGAAAAAAATAAGAGGAGTTGGACTGTTCACATTTATGAAAACAAAATATTTGATCATTCGGATTTGTCCCTTTAAAAGGTCCTAACATTTGACTCGTGTGTCGAAACGAAAATTACAATATATCAAACCGAAGTTCGTATCGATACCCAAATTTTTAATTGGTTTAGGAATTTAACTTCAATATTCGAACCTAAATTCATCATTTATATAACTTATCGAGGGTTTAAAGTTTTTGTCCCATATTTTGCATTTTCGAATTTTATCAATATGTTGTAATGAAGTTGGATGAGCCAAACAAGAGTATGTTTAAAAATATTCCAATGAATCTCAAAGTAATACAAATAATGTCATGATACAAAAGATAAAAATGAGAAGAAAAAAAAAAGAGTAGTGGGACTACTTAGAGTTATAAAAAAAATATTTCATAAATCGGATTTGTACCTTTAAACGGTCATAACTTTTGACTCGTGTGTCGAAACGACTATTAAAATATATCAAATCGAAGCTCGTACCGATTCACATTTTCTTATTTGACCAGGCAATGGAATTTCATTATTCGAACCTAAATTCTATCATTTACTTCACTTATCGAAGGTTTAAAGTTATTGTAGTATATTTTTAATAACGATTTTATTCAATATAGTTGTAATGAAGATGGATTAGCCAACCAAGGGTATGTTTACAACTATTCTAATGAATATAACAGTAATACAAATAATATCTTGATTGTAAAGGTAAAAATGAGAAGAAAAAAATAAGAGGAGTTGGACTGTTCACATTTATGAAAACAAAATATTTGATAATTCGGATTTGTCCCTTTAAAAGGTCCTAACATTTGACTCGTGTGTCGAAACGAAAATTACAATATATCAAACCGAAGTTCGTATCGATACCCAAATTTTTAATTGGTTTTGGAATTTAATTCAATATTCGAACCTAAATTCATCATTTATATAACTTATCGAGGGTTTAAAGTTTTTGTCCCATATTTTGCATTTTCGAATTTTATCAATATGTTGTAATGAAGTTGGATGAGCCAAACAAGAGTATGTTTAAAAATATTCCAATGAATCTCAAAGTAATACAAATAATGTCATGATACAAAAGATAAAAATGAGAAGAAAAAAATAATAGTAGTGGGACTACTCACAGTTATAAAAAAAATATTTCATAAATCGGATTTGTACCTTTAAACGGTCATAACTTTTGACTCGTGTGTCGAAACGACTATTAAAATATATCAAATCGAAGCTCGTACCGATTCCCATTTTCTTATTTGACCAGGCAATGGAATTTCATTATTCGAACCTAAATTCCATCATTTACTTCACTTATCGAAGGTTTAAAGTTATTGTAGTATATTTTTAATAACGGTTTTATTCAATATAGTTGTAATGAAGATGGATTAGCCAACCAAGGGTATGTTTACAACTATTCTAATGAATATAACAGTAATACAAATAATATCTTGATTGTAAAGGTAAAAATGAGAAGAAAAAAATAAGAGGAGTTGGACTGTTCACATTTATGAAAACAAAATATTTGATAATTCGGATTTGTCCCTTTAAAAGGTCCTAACATTTGACTCGTGTGTCGAAACGAAAATTACAATATATCAAACCGAAGTTCGTATCGATACCCAAATTTTTAATTGGTTTAGGAATTTAACTTCAATATTCGAACCTAAATTCATCATTTATATAACTTATCGAGGGTTTAAAGTTTTTGTCCCATATTTTGCATTTTCGAATTTTATCAATATGTTGTAATGAAGTTGGATGAGCCAAACAAGAGTATGTTTAAAAATATTCCAATGAATCTCAAAGTAATACAAATAATGTCATGATACAAAAGATAAAAATGAGAAGAAAAAAAAAAGAGTAGTGGGACTACTTAGAGTTATAAAAAAAATATTTCATAAATCGGATTTGTACCTTTAAACGGTCATAACTTTTGACTCGTGTGTCGAAACGACTATTAAAATATATCAAATCGAAGCTCGTACCGATTCACATTTTCTTATTTGACCAGGCAATGGAATTTCATTATTCGAACCTAAATTCTATCATTTACTTCACTTATCGAAGGTTTAAAGTTATTGTAGTATATTTTTAATAACGATTTTATTCAATATAGTTGTAATGAAGATGGATTAGCCAACCAAGGGTATGTTTACAACTATTCTAATGAATATAACAGTAATACAAATAATATCTTGATTGTAAAGGTAAAAATGAGAAGAAAAAAATAAGAGGAGTTGGACTGTTCACATTTATGAAAACAAAATATTTGATAATTCGGATTTGTCCCTTTAAAAGGTCCTAACATTTGACTCGTGTGTCGAAACGAAAATTACAATATATCAAACCGAAGTTCGTATCGATACCCAAATTTTTAATTGGTTTAGGAATTTAATTCAATATTCGAACCTAAATTCATCATTTATATAACTTATCGAGGGTTTAAAGTTTTTGTCCCATATTTTGCATTTTCGAATTTTATCAATATGTTGTAATGAAGTTGGATGAGCCAAACAAGAGTATGTTTAAAAATATTCCAATGAATCTCAAAGTAATACAAATAATGTCATGATACAAAAGATAAAAATGAGAAGAAAAAAATAATAGTAGTGGGACTACTCACAGTTATAAAAAAAATATTTCATAAATCGGATTTGTACCTTTAAACGGTCATAACTTTTGACTCGTGTGTCGAAACGACTATTAAAATATATCAAATCGAAGCTCGTACCGATTCCCATTTTCTTATTTGACCAGGCAATGGAATTTCATTATTCGAACCTAAATTCCATCATTTACTTCACTTATCGAAGGTTTAAAGTTATTGTAGTATATTTTTAATAACGGTTTTATTCAATATAGTTGTAATGAAGATGGATTAGCCAACCAAGGGTATGTTTACAACTATTCTAATGAATATAACAGTAATACAAATAATATCTTGATTGTAAAGGTAAAAATGAGAAGAAAAAAATAAGAGGAGTTGGACTGTTCACATTTATGAAAACAAAATATTTGATAATTCGGATTTGTCCCTTTAAAAGGTCCTAACATTTGACTCGTGTGTCGAAACGAAAATTACAATATATCAAACCGAAGTTCGTATCGATACCCAAATTTTTAATTGGTTTAGGAATTTAATTCAATATTCGAACCTAAATTCATCATTTATATAACTTATCGAGGGTTTAAAGTTTTTGTCCCATATTTTGCATTTTCGAATTTTATCAATATGTTGTAATGAAGATGGATGAGCCAAACAAGAGTATGTTTAAAAATATTCCAATGAATCTAAAAGTAATACAAATAATGTCATGATACAAAAGATAAAAATGAGAAGAAAAAAAAAAGAGTAGTGGGACTACTCACAGTTATAAAAAAAATATTTCATAAATCGGATTTGTACCTTTAAACGGTCATAACTTTTGACTCGTGTGTCGAAACGACTATTAAAATATATCATATCGCAGCTGGTACCGATTCCCATTTTCTTATTTCACCAAGCAATGGAACTTCATTATTCGAACCTAAATTCCATTATTTACTTCACTTATCGAGGGTTTAAAGTTATTGTAGTATATTTTTAATAACGATTTTATTCAATATAGTTGTAATGAAGATGGATTAGCCAACCAAGAGTATGTTTACAACTATTCTAATGAATATAAAAGTAATACAAATAATATCTTGATTGTAAAGGTAAAAATGAGAAGAAAAAAATAAGAGGAGTTGGACTGTTCACATTTATGAAAACAAAATATTTGATAATTCGGAATTGTCCCTTTAAAAGGTCCTAACATTTGATTCGTGTGTCGAAACGACAATTACAATATATCAAACCGAAGTTCGTATCGATACCCAAATTTTTAATTGGTTTAGGAATTTAACTTCAATATTCGAACCTAAATTCATCATTTATATAACTTATCGAGGGTTTAAAGTTTTTGTCCCATATTTTGCATTTTCGAATTTTATCAATATGTTGTAATGAAGATGGATGAGCCAAACAAGAGTATGTTTAAAAATATTCCAATGAATCTAAAAGTAATACAAATAATGTCATGATACAAAAGATAAAAATGAGAAGAAAAAAAAAAGAGTAGTGGGACTACTCACAGTTATAAAAAAAATATTTCATAAATCGGATTTGTACCTTTAAACGGTCATAACTTTTGACTCGTGTGTCGAAACGACTATTAAAATATATCATATCACAGCTCGTACCGATTCCCATTTTCTTATTTCACCAGGCAATGGAACTTCATTATTCGAAACTAAATTCCATTATTTACTTCACTTATCGAGGGTTTAAAGTTATTGTAGTATATTTTTAATAACGATTTTATTCAATATAGTTGTAATGAAGATGGATTAGCCAACCAAGAGTATGTTTACAACTATTCTAATGAATATAAAAGTAATACAAATAATATCTTGATTGTAAAGGTAAAAATGAGAAGAAAAAAATAAGAGGAGTTGGACTGTTCACATTTATGAAAACAAAATATTTGATAATTTGGATTTGTCCCCTTAAACGGTCCTAACATTTGACTCGTGTGTCGAAACAACAATTACAATATATCAAACCGAAGTTCGTATCGATACCCAAATTTTTAATTGGTTTAGGAATTTAACTTCATTATTCGAACCTAAATTCATCATTTATATAACTTATCGAGGGTTTAAAGTTTTTGTCCCATATTTTGCATTTTCGATTTTTATCAATATTTTGTAATGAAGATGGATGAGCCAAACAAGAGTATGTTTAAAAATATTCCAATGAATCTAAAAGTAATACAAATAATGTCATGATACAAAAGATAAAAATGAGAAGAAAAAAAAAAGAGTAGTGGGACTACTCACAGTTATAAAAAAAATATTTCATAAATCGGATTTGTACCTTTAAACGGTCATAACTTTTGACTCGTGTGTCGAAACGACTATTAAAATATATCATATCACAGCTCGTACCGATTCCCATTTTCTTATTTCACCAGGCAATGGAACTTCATTATTCGAACCTAAATTCCATCATTTACTTCACTTATCGAGGGTTTAAAGTTATTGTAGTATATTTTTAATAACGATTTTATTCAATATAGTTGTAATGAAGATGGATTAGCCAACCAAGAGTATGTTTACAACTATTCTAATGAATATAAAAGTAATACAAATAATATCTTGATTGTAAAGGTAAAAATGAGAAGAAAAAAATAAGAGGAGTTGGACTGTTCACATTTATGAAAACAAAATATTTGATAATTCGGAATTGTCCCTTTAAAAGGTCCTAACATTTGACTCGTGTGTCGAAACGACAATTACAATATATCAAACCGAAGTTCGTATCGATACCCAAATTTTTAATTGGTTTAGGAATTTAACTTCAATATTCGAACCTAAATTCATCATTTATATAACTTATCGAGGGTTTAAAGTTTTTGTCCCATATTTTGCATTTTCGAATTTTATCAATATGTTGTAATGAAGATGGATGAGCCAAACAAGAGTATGTTTAAAAATATTCCAATGAATCTAAAAGTAATACAAATAATGTCATGATACAAAAGATAAAAATGAGAAGAAAAAAAAAAGAGTAGTGGGACTACTCACAGTTATAAAAAAAATATTTCATAAATCGGATTTGTACCTTTAAACGGTCATAACTTTTGACTCGTGTGTCGAAACGACTATTAAAATATATCATATCACAGCTCGTACCGATTCCCATTTTCTTATTTCACCAGGCAATGGAACTTCATTATTCGAAACTAAATTCCATTATTTACTTCACTTATCGAGGGTTTAAAGTTATTGTAGTATATTTTTAATAACGATTTTATTCAATATAGTTGTAATGAAGATGGATTAGCCAACCAAGAGTATGTTTACAACTATTCTAATGAATATAAAAGTAATACAAATAATATCTTGATTGTAAAGGTAAAAATGAGAAGAAAAAAATAAGAGGAGTTGGACTGTTCACATTTATGAAAACAAAATATTTGATAATTTGGATTTGTCCCCTTAAACGGTCCTAACATTTGACTCGTGTGTCGAAACAACAATTACAATATATCAAACCGAAGTTCGTATCGATACCCAAATTTTTAATTGGTTTAGGAATTTAACTTCATTATTCGAACCTAAATTCATCATTTATATAACTTATCGAGGGTTTAAAGTTTTTGTCCCATATTTTGCATTTTCGATTTTTATCAATATTTTGTAATGAAGATGGATGAGCCAAACAAGAGTATGTTTAAAAATATTCCAATGAATCTAAAAGTAATACAAATAATGTCATGATACAAAAGATAAAAATGAGAAGAAAAAAAAAAGAGTAGTGGGACTACTCACAGTTATAAAAAAAATATATCATAAATCGGATTTGTACCTTTAAACGGTCATAACTTTTGACTCGTGTGTCGAAACGACTATTAAAATATATCATATCACAGCTCGTACCGATTCCCATTTTCTTATTTCACCAGGCAATGGAACTTCATTATTCGAACCTAAATTCCATTATTTACTTCACTTATCGAGGGTTTAAAGTTATTGTAGTATATTTTTAATAACGATTTTATTCAATATAGTTGTAATGAAGATGGATTAGCCAACCAAGAGTTTGTTTACAACTATTCTAATGAATATAAAAGTAATACAAATAATATCTTGATTGTAAAGGTAAAAATGAGAAGAAAAAAATAAGAGGAGTTGGACTGTTCACATTTATGAAAACAAAATATTTGATAATTTGGATTTGTCCCCTTAAACGGTCCTAACATTTGACTCGTGTGTCGAAACAACAATTACAATATATCAAACCGAAGTTCGTATCGATACCCAAATTTTTAATTGGTTTAGGAATTTAACTTCATTATTCGAACCTAAATTCATCATTTATATAACTTATCGAGGGTTTAAAGTTTTTGTCCCATATTTTGCATTTTCGATTTTTATCAATATGTTGTAATGAAGATGGATGAGCCAAACAAGAGTATGTTTAAAAATATTCCAATGAATCTAAAAGTAATACAAATAATGTCATGATACAAAAGATAGAAATGAGAAGAAAAAAAAAGAGTAGTGGGACTACTCAGAGTTATAAAAAAAATATTTCATAAATCGGATTTGTACCTTTAAACGGTCATAACTTTTGACTCGTGTGTCGAAACGACTATTAAAATATATCATATCACAGCTCGTACCGATTCCCATTTTCTTATTTCACCAGGCAATGGAACTTCATTATTCGAACCTAAATTCCATCATTTACTTCACTTATCGAAGGTTTAAAGTTAATGTAGTATATTTTTAATAACCATTTTATTCAATATAGTTGTAATGAAGATGGATTAGCCAACCATGGGTATGTTTACAACTATTCTAATGAATATAACAGTAATACAAATAATATCTTGATTGTAAAGGTAAAAATGAGAAGAAAAAAATAAGAGGAGTTGGACTGTTCACATTTATGAAAACAAAATATTTGATCATTCGGATTTGTCCCTTTAAAAGGTCCTAACATTTGACTCGTGTGTCGAAACGACAATTACAATATATCAAACCGAAGTTCGTATCGATACCCAAATTTTTAATTGGTTTAGGAATTTAACTTCAATATTCGAACCTAAATTCATCATTTATATAACTTATCGAGGGTTTAAAGTTTTTTGTCCCATATTTTGCATTTTCGAATTTTATCAATATGTTGTAATGAAGTTGGATGAGCCAAACAAGAGTATGTTTAAAAATATTCCAATGAATCTCAAAGTAATACAAATAATGTCATGATACAAATGATAAAAATGAGAAGAAAAAAATAATAGTAGTGGGACTACTCACAGTTATAAAAAAAATATTTCATAAATCGGATTTGTACCTTTAAACGGTCATAACTTTTGACTCGTGTGTCGAAACGACTATTAAAATATATCAAATCGCAGCTCGTACCGATTCCCATTTTCTTATTTCACCAAGCAATGGAACTTCATTATTCGAACCTAAATTCCATCATTTACTTCACTTATCGAGGGTTTAAAGTTATTGTAGTATATTTTTAATAACGATTTTATTCAATATAGTTGTAATGAAGATGGATTAGCCAACCAAGAGTATGTTTACAACTATTCTAATGAATATAAAAGTAATACAAATAATATCTTGATTGTAAAGGTAAAAATGAGAAGAAAAAAATAAGAGGAGTTGGACTGTTCACATTTATGAAAACAAAATATTTGATAATTCGGAATTGTCCCTTTAAAAGGTCCTAACATTTGACTCGTGTGTCGAAACGACAATTACAATATATCAAACCGAAGTTCGTATCGATACCCAAATTTTTAATTGGTTTAGGAATTTAACTTCAATATTCGAACCTATATTCATCATTTATATAACTTATCGAGGGTTTAAAGTTTTTTGTCCCATATTTTGCATTTTCGAATTTTATCAATATGTTGTAATGAAGTTGGATGAGCCAAACAAGAGTATGTTTAAAAATATTCCAATGAATCTCAAAGTAATACAAATAATGTCATGATACAAATGATAAAAATGAGAAGAAAAAAATAATAGTAGTGGGACTACTCACAGTTATAAAAAATATATTTCATAAATCGGATTTGTACCTTTAAACGGTCATAACTTTTGACTCGTGTGTCGAAACTACTATTAAAATATATCAAATCGAAGCTCGTACCGATTCCCATTTTCTTATTTGACCAGGCAATGGAACTTCATTAGTCGAACCTAAATTCCATCATTTACTTCACTTATCGAAGGTTTAAAGTTATTGTAGTATATTTTTAATAACGGTTTTATTCAATATAGTTGTAATGAAGATGGATTAGCCAACCAAGGGTATGTTTACAACTATTCTAATGAATATAAAAGTAATACAAATAATATCTTGACTGTAAAGGTAACAATGAGAAGAAAAAAATAAGAGGAGTTGGACTGTTCACATTTATGAAAACAAAATATTTGATAATTTGGATTTGTCCCCTTAAACGGTCCTAACATTTGACTCGTGTGTCGAAACAACAATTACAATATATCAAACCGAAGTTCGTATCCATACCCAAATTTTTAATTGGTTTAGGAATTTAACTTCATTATTCGAACCTAAATTCATCATTTATATAACTTATCGAGGGTTTAAAGTTTATGTCCCATATTTTGCATTTTCGATTTTTATCAATATGTTGTAATGAAGATGGATGAGCCAAACAAGAGTATGTGTAAAAATATTCCAATGAATCTAAAAGTAATACAAATAATGTCATGATACAAAAGATAAAAATGAGAAGAAAAAAAAAAGAGTAGTGGGACTACTCAGAGTTATAAAAAAAATATTTCATAAATCGGATTTGTACCTTTAAACGGTCATAACTTTTGACTCGTGTGTAGAAACGACTATTAAAATATATCATATCACAGCTCGTACCGATTCCCATTTTCTTATTTCACCAGGCAATGGAACTTCATTATTCGAACCTAAATTCCATTATTTACTTCACTTATCGAGGGTTTAAAGTTATTGTAGTATATTTTTAATAACGATTTTATTCAATATAGTTGTAATGAAGATGGATTAGCCAACCAAGAGTATGTTTACAACTATTCTAATGAATATAACAGTAATACAAATAATATCTTGATTGTAAAGGTAAAAATGAGAAGAAAAAAATAAGAGGAGTTGGACTGTTCACATTTATGAAAACAAAATATTTGATCATTCGGATTTGTCCCTTTAAAAGGTCCTAACATTTGACTCGTGTGTCGAAACGAAAATTACAATATATCAAACCGAAGTTCGTATCGATACCCAAATTTTTAATTGGTTTAGGAATTTAACTTCAATATTCGAACCTAAATTCATCATTTATATAACTTATCGAGGGTTTAAAGTTTTTGTCCCATATTTTGCATTTTCGAATTTTATCAATATGTTGTAATGAAGTTGGATGAGCCAAACAAGAGTATGTTTAAAAATATTCCAATGAATCTCAAAGTAATACAAATAATGTCATGATACAAAAGATAAAAATGAGAAGAAAAAAAAAGAGTAGTGGGACTACTCAGAGTTATAAAAAAAATATTTCATAAATCGGATTTGTACCTTTAAACGGTCATAACTTTTGACTCGTGTGTCGAAACGACTATTAAAATGTATCAAATCGCAGCTCGTACCGATTCCCATTTTCTTATTTCACCAAGCAATGGAACTTCATTATTCGAACCTAAATTCCATCATTTACTTCACTTATCGAGGGTTTAAAGTTATTGTAGTATATTTTTAATAACGATTTTATTCAATATAGTTGTAATGAAGATGGATTAGCAACCAAGAGTATGTTTACAACTATTCTAATGAATATAACAGTAATACAAATAATATCTTGATTGTAAAGGTAAAAATGAGAAGAAAAAAATAAGAGGAGTTGGACTGTTCACATTTATGAAAACAAAATATTTGATAATTTGGATTTGTCCCCTTAAACGGTCCTAACATTTGACTCGTGTGTCGAAACAACAATTACAATATATCAAACCGAAGTTCGTATCGATACCCAAATTTTTAATTGGTTTAGGAATTTAACTTCATTATTCGAACCTAAATTCATCATTTATATAACTTATCGAGGGTTTAAAGTTTTTGTCCCATATTTTGCATTTTCGATTTTTATCAGTATGTTGTAATGAAGATGGATGAGCCAAACAAGAGTATGTTTAAAAATATTCCAATGAATCTAAAAGTAATACAAATAATGTCATGATACAAAAGATAAAAATGAGAAGAAAAAAAAAAGAGTAGTGGGACTACTCAGAGTTATAAAAAAAATATTTCATAAATCGGATTTGTACCTTTAAACGGTCATAACTTTTGACTCGTGTGTCGAAACGACTATTAAAATGTATCAAATCGCAGCTCGTACCGATTCCCATTTTCTTATTTCACCAAGCAATGGAACTTCATTATTCGAACCTAAATTCCATCATTTACTTCACTTATCGAGGGTTTAAAGTTATTGTAGTATATTTTTAATAACGATTTTATTCAATATAGTTGTAATGAAGATGGATTAGCCAACCAAGAGTATGTTTACAACTATTCTAATGAATATAACAGTAATACAAATAATATCTTGATTGTAAAGGTAAAACTGAGAAGAAAAAAATAAGAGGAGTTGGACTGTTCACATTTATGAAAACAAAATATTTGATCATTCGGATTTGTCCCTTTAAAAGGTCCTAACATTTGACTCGTGTGTCGAAACGAAAATTACAATATATCAAACCGAAGTTCGTATCGATACACAAATTTTTAATTGGTTTAGGAATTTAACTTCAATATTCGAACCTAAATTCATCATTTATATAACTTATCGAGGGTTTAAAGTTTTTGTCCCATATTTTGCATTTTCGAATTTTATCAATATGTTGTAATGAAGATGGATGAGCCAAACAAGAGTATGTTTAAAAATATTCCAATGAATCTAAAAGTAATACAAATAATGTCATGATACAAAAGATAAAAATGAGAAGAAAAAAAAAAGAGTAGTGGGACTACTCAGAGTTATAATAAAAATATTTCATAAATCGGATTTGCACCTTTAAACGGTCATAACTTTTGACTCGTGTGTCGAAACGACTATTAAAATGTATCAAATCGCAGCTCGTACCGATTCCCATTTTCTTATTTCACCAAGCAATGGAACTTCATTATTCGAACCTAAATTCCATCATTTACTTCACTTATCGAGGGTTTAAAGTTATTGTAGTATATTTTTAATAACGATTTTATTCAATATAGTTGTAATGAAGATGGATTAGCCAACCAAGAGTATGTTTACAACTATTCTAATGAATATAACAGTAATACAAATAATATCTTGATTGTAAAGGTAAAAATGAGAAGAAAAAAATAAGAGGAGTTGGACTGTTCACATTTATGAAAACAAAATATTTGATAATTTGGATTTGTCCCTTTAAACGGTCATAACATTTGACTCGTGTGTCGAAACGACAATTACAATATATCAAACCGAAGTTCGTATCGATACCCAAATTTTTAATTGGTTTAGGAATTTAACTTCATTATTCGAACCTAAATTCATCATTTATATAACTTATCAAGTGTTTAAAGTTTTTGTTCCATATTTTACATTTTCGATTTTTATCAATATGTTGTAATGAAGATGGATGAGCCAAACAAGAGTATGTTTAAAAATATTCCAATGAATCTCAAAGTAATACAAATAATGTCATGATACAAAAGATAAAAATGAGAAGAAAAAAATAAGAGTAGTGGGACTACTCACAGTTATAAAAAAAATATTTCATAAATCGGATTTGTACCTTTAAACGGTCATAACTTTTGACTCGTGTGTCGAAACGACTATTAAAATATATCAAATCGCAGCTCGTACCGATTCCCATTTTCTTATTTCACCAAGCAATGGAACTTCATTATTCGAACCTAAATTCCATCATTTACTTCACTTATCGAGGGTTTAAAGTTATTGTAGTATATTTTTAATAACGATTTTATTCAATATAGTTGTAATGAAGATGGATTAGCCAACCAAGAGTATGTTTACAACTATTCTAATGAATATAAAAGTAATACAAATAATATCTTGATTGTAAAGGTAAAAATGAGAAGAAAAAAATAAGAGGAGTTGGACTGTTCACATTTATGAAAACAAAATATTTGATAATTCGGAATTGTCCCTTTAAAAGGTCCTAACATTTGACTCGTGTGTCGAAACGACAATTACAATATATCAAACCGAAGTTCGTATCGATACCCAAATTTTTAATTGGTTTAGGAATTTAACTTCAATATTCGAACCTAAATTCATCATTTATATAGCTTATCGAGCGTTTAAAGTTTTTGTCCCATATTTTGCATTTTCGAATTTTATCAATATGTTGTAATGAAGTTGGATGAGCCAAACAAGAGTATGTTTAAAAATATTCCAATGAATCTCAAAGTAATACAAATAATGTCATGATACAAAAGATAAAAATGAGAAGAAAAAAATAATAGTAGTGGGACTACTCACAGTTATAAAAAAACTATTTCATAAATCGGATTTGTACCTTTAAACGGTCATAACTTTTGACTCGTGTGTCGAAACTACTATTAAAATATATCAAATCGAAGCTCGTACCGATTCCCATTTTCTTATTTGACCAGGCAATGGAACTTCATTAGTCGAACCTAAATTCCATCATTTACTTCACTTATCGAAGGTTTAAAGTTATTGTAGTATATTTTTAATAACGGTTTTATTCAATATAGTTGTAATGAAGATGGATTAGCCAACCAAGGGTATGTTTACAACTATTCTAATGAATATAAAAGTAATACAAATAATATCTTGACTGTAAAGGTAACAATGAGAAGAAAAAAATAAGAGGAGTTGGACTGTTCATATTTATGAAAACAAAATATTTGATAATTTGGATTTGTCCCCTTAAACGGTCCTAACATTTGACTCGTGTGTCGAAACAACAATTACAATATATCAAACCGAAGTTCGTATCGATACCCAAATTTTTAATTGGTTTAGGAATTTAACTTCATTATTCGAACCTAAATTCATCATTTATATAACTTATAGAGGGTTTAAAGTTTTTGTCCCATATTTTGCATTTTCGATTTTTATCAATATGTTGTAATGAAGATGGATGAGCCAAACAAGAGTATGTTTAAAAATATTCCAATGAATCTAAAAGTAATACAAATAATGTCATGATACAAAAGATAAAAATGAGAAGAAAAAAAAAAGAGTAGTGGGACTACTCAGAGTTATAAAAAAAATATTTCATAAATCGGATTTGTACCTTTAAACGGTCATAACTTTTGACTCGTGTGTGGAAACGACTATTAAAATATATCATATCACAGCTCGTACCGATTCCCATTTTCTTATTTCACCAGGCAATGGAACTTCATTATTCGAACCTAAATTCCATTATTTACTTCACTTATCGAGGGTTTAAAGTTATTGTAGTATATTTTTAATAACGATTTTATTCAATATAGTTGTAATGAAGATGGATTAGCCAACCAAGAGTATGTTTACAACTATTCTAATGAATATAACAGTAATACAAATAATATCTTGATTGTAAAGGTAAAAATGAGAAGAAAAAAATAAGAGGAGTTGGACTGTTCACATTTATGAAAACAAAATATTTGATCATTCGGATTTGTCCCTTTAAAAGGTCCTAACATTTGACTCGTGTGTCGAAACGAAAATTACAATATATCAAACCGAAGTTCGTATCGATACCCAAATTTTTAATTGGTTTAGGAATTTAACTTCAATATTCGAACCTAAATTCATCATTTATATAACTTATCGAGGGTTTAAAGTTTTTGTCCCATATTTTGCATTTTCGAATTTTATCAATATGTTGTAATGAAGTTGGATGAGCCAAATAAGAGTATGTTTAAAAATATTCCAATGAATCTCAAAGTAATACAAATAATGTCATGATACAAAAGATAAAAATGAGAAGAAAAAAATAATAGTAGTGGGACTACTCACAGTTATAAAAAAAATATTTCATAAATCGGATTTGTACCTTTAAACGGTCATAACTTTTAACTCGTGTGTCGAAACGACTATTAAAATATATCAAATCGAAGCTCGTACCGATTCCCATTTTCTTATTTGACCAGGCAATGGAATTTCATTATTCGAACCTAAATTCCATCATTTACTTCACTTATCGAAGGTTTAAAGTTATTGTAGTATATTTTTAATAACGGTTTTATTCAATATAGTTGTAATGAAGATGGATTAGCCAACCAAGGGTATGTTTACAACTATTATAATGAATATAACAGTAATACAAATAATATCTTGATTATAAAGGTATAAATGAGAAGAAAAAAATAAGAGGAGTTGGACTGTTCACATTTATGAAAACAAAATATTTGATAATTCGGATTTGTCCCTTTAAACGGTCATAACATTTGACTCGTGTGTCGAAACGACAATTACAATATATCAAACCGAAGTTCGTATCGATACCCAAATTTTTAATTGGTTTAGGAATTTAACTTCATTATTCGAACTAAATTCATCATTTATATAACTTATCAAGTGTTTAAAGTTTTTGTTCCATATTTTACATTTTCGATTTTTATCAATATGTTGTAATGAAGATGGATGAGCCAAACAAGAGTATGTTTAAAAATATTCCAATGAATCTCAAAGTAATACAAATAATGTCATGATACAAAAGATAAAAATGAGAAGAAAAAAATAAGAGTAGTGGGACTACTCACAGTTATAAAAAAAATATTTCATAAATCGGATTTGTACCTTTAAACGGTCATAACTTTTGACTCGTGTGTCGAAACGACTATTAAAATATATCAAATCGCAGCTCGTACCGATTCCCATTTTCTTATTTCACCAAGCAATGGAACTTCATTATTCGAACCTAAATTCCATCATTTACTTCACTTATCGAGGGTTTAAAGCTATTGTAGTATATTTTTAATAACGATTTTATTCAATATAGTTGTAATGAAGATGGATTAGCCAACCAAGAGTATGTTTACAACTATTCTAATGAATATAAAAGTAATACAAATAATATCTTGATTGTAAAGGTAAAAATGAGAAGAAAAAAATAAGAGGAGTTGGACTGTTCACATTTATGAAAACAAAATATTTGATAATTCGGAATTGTCCCTTTAAAAGGTCCTAACATTTGACTCGTGTGTCGAAACGACAATTACAATATATCAAACCGAAGTTCGTATCGATACCCAAATTTTTAATTGGTTTAGGAATTTAACTTCATTATTCGAACCTAAATTCATCATTTATATAACTTATCGAGGGTTTAAAGTTTTTGTCCCATATTTTGCATTTTCGAATTTTATCAATATGTTGTAATGAAGTTGGATGAGCCAAACAAGAGTATGTTTAAAAATATTCCAATGAATCTCAAAGTAATACAAATAATGTCATGATACAAAAGATAAAAATGAGAAGAAAAAAATAAGAGTAGTGGGACTACTCACAGTTATAAAAAAAATATTTCATAAATCGGATTTGTACCTTTAAACGGTCATAACTTTTGACTCGTGTGTCGAAACGACTATTAAAATATATCAAATCGCAGCTCGTACCGATTCCCATTTTCTTATTTCACCAAGCAATGGAACTTCATTATTCGAACCTAAATTCCATCATTTACTTCACTTATCGAGGGTTTAAAGCTATTGTAGTATATTTTTAATAACGATTTTATTCAATATAGTTGTAATGAAGATGGATTAGCCAACCAAGAGTATGTTTACAACTATTCTAATGAATATAAAAGTAATACAAATAATATCTTGATTGTAAAGGTACAAATGAGAAGAAAAAAATAAGAGGAGTTGGACTGTTCACATTTATGAAAACAAAATATTTGATAATTCGGATTTGTCCCTTTAAACGGTCCTAACATTTGACCCGTGTGTCGAAACGACAATTACAATATATCAAACCGAAGTTCGTATCGATACCCAAATTTTTAATTGGTTTAGGAATTTAACTTCATTATTCGAACCTAAATTCATCATTTATATAACTTATCGAGGGTTTAAAGTTTTTGTCCCATATTTTGCATTTTCGATTTTTATCAATATGTTGTAATGAAGATGGATGAGCCAAACAAGTGTATGTTTAAAAATATTCCAATGAATCTCAAAGTAATACAAATAATGACATGATACAAAAGATAAAAATGAGAAGAAAAAAATAATAGTAGTGGGACTACTCACAGTTATAAAAAAAATATTTCATAAATCGGATTTGTACCTTTAAACGGTCATAAGTTTTGACTCGTGTGTCGAAACTACTATTAAAATATATCAAATCGAAGCTCGTACCGATTCCCATTTTCTTATTTGACCAGGCAATGGAACTTCATTAGTCGAACCTAAATTCCATCATTTACTTTACTTATCGAGGGTTTAAAGTTATTGTAGTATATTTTTAATAACGGTTTTATTCAATATAGTTGTAATGAAGATGGATTAGCCAACCAAGAGTATGTTTACAACTATTCTAATGAATATAAAAGTAATACAAATAATATCTTGATTGTAAAGGTAAAAATGAGAAGAAAAAAAATAAGAGGAGTTGGACTGTTCACATTTACGAAAACAAAAAATTTGATAATTCCGATTTGTCCCTTTAAACGGTCATAACATTTGACTCGTGTGTCGAAACGACAATTACAATATATCAAACCGAAGTTCGTATCGCTACCTTTATTTTTAATAGGATTAGGAATGGAACTTCAATATTCGAACCTAAATTCCACCATTTGTATAACTTATCGAGGGTTTAAAGTTTTTGTCCCAAATTTTGCATTTTTGGTTTTAATCAATATGTTGTAATGAAGATGGATGAGCCAAACAAGAGTATGTTTAAAAGTATTCCAATGAACCTCAAAGTAATACAAATAATTTCATGATACAAAAGATAAAAATGAGAAGAAAAAAATAAGAGTAGTGGGACTACTCAGAGTTATAAAAAATATATTTCATAAATTGTATTTGTACCTTTAAGCGGTCATAACTTTTGACTCGTGTGTCGAAACGACTATTAAAATATATCAAATCAAAGCTCGTACCGATTCCCATTACTTTATTTGGCCTAGCATTATTCGAACCGAATTCCATCATTTATATCTCCTATCGAGTGTTTAAAGTTTTTGTCCCATATTTTGCATTTTCGGTTTTAATCAATATGTTCTAATGAAGATGGATGAGCCAACCAAGAGTATGTTTAAAAATATTCCAATGAATCTCAAAGTAATACAAATAATTTCATGATCCTAAAGATAAAAATGAGAAGAAAAAAATAAGAGTTGTGGGACTACTCACAGTTATAAAAAAAAAATTTGATAAATCGGATTTGTACCTTTAAACGGTCATAACTTTTGACTCGTGTGTCGAAACGACTATTAAAATATATGAAATCGCAGCTCGTACCGATTCCCATTTTCTTATTTCACCAAGCAATGGAACTTCATTATTCGAACCTAAATTGCATCATTTTCTTCACTTATCGAGGGTTTAAAGTTATTGTATTATATTTTTAATAACGGTTTTTTTCAATATAGTTGTAATGAAGATGGATTAGCCAACCAAGAGTATGTTTACAACTATTCTAATGAATATAAAAGTAATACAAATAATATCTTGATTGTAAAGGTAAAAATGAGAAGAAAAAAATAAGAGGAGTTGGACTGTTCACATTTATGAAAACAAAATATTTGATAATTCGGATTTGTCCCTTTAAACGGTCCTAACATTTGACTCGTGTGTCGAAACGACAATTACAATATATCAAACCGAAGTTCGTATCGATACCCAAATTTTTAATTGGTTTAGGAATTTAACTTCATTATTCGAACCTAAATTCATCATTTATATAACTTATCGAGGGTTTAAAGTTTTTGTCCCATATTTTGCATTTTCGATTTTTATCAATATGTTGTAATGAAGATGGATGAGCCAAACAAGTGTATGTTTAAAAATATTCCAATGAATCTCAAAGTAATACAAATAATGACATGATACAAAAGATAAAAATGAGAAGAAAAAAATAAGAGTAGTGGGACTACTCACAGTTATAAAAAAAATATTTCATAAATCGGATTTGTACCTTTAAACGGTCATAACTTTTGACTCGTGTGTCGAAATGACTATTAAAATATATCAAATCGCAGCTCGTACCGATTCCCATTTTCTTATTTCACCAGGCAATGGAACTTCATTATTCGAACCTAAATTCCATCATTTACTTTACTTATCGAGGGTTTAAAGTTATTGTAGTATATTTTTAATAACGGTTTTATTCAATATAGTTGTAATGAAGATGGATTAGCCAACCAAGAGTATGTTTACAACTATTCTAATGAATATAAAAGTAATACAAATAATATCTTGATTGTAAAGGTAAAAATGAGAAGAAAAAAAATAAGAGGAGTTGGACTGTTCACATTTATGAAAACAAAAAATTTGATAATTCCGATTTGTCCCTTTAAACGGTCATAACATTTGACTCGTGTGTCGAAACGACAATTACAATATATCAAACCGAAGTTCGTATCGCTACCTTTATTTTTAATAGGATTAGGAATGGAACTTCAATATTCGAACCTAAATTCCACCATTTGTATAACTTATCGAGGGTTTAAAGTTTTTGTCCCAAATTTTGCATTTTTGGTTTTAATCAATATGTTGTAATGAAGATGGATGAGCCAAACAAGAGTATGTTTAAAAGTATTCCAATGAACCTCAAAGTAATACAAATAATTTCATGATACAAAAGATAAAAATGAGAAGAAAAAAATAAGAGTAGTGGGACTACTCAGAGTTATAAAAAATATATTTCATAAATCGTATTTGTACCTTTAAGCGGTCATAACTTTTGACTCGTGTGTCGAAACGACTATTAAAATATATCAAATCAAAGCTCGTACCGATTCCCATTACTTTATTTGGCCTAGCATTATTCGAACCGAATTCCATCATTTATATCTCCTATCGAGTGTTTAAAGTTTTTGTCCCATATTTTGCATTTTCGGTTTTAATCAATATGTTCTAATGAAGATGGATGAGCCAACCAAGAGTATGTTTAAAAATATTCCAATGAATCTCAAAGTAATACAAATAATTTCATGATCCTAAAGATAAAAATGAGAAGAAAAAAATAAGAGTTGTGGGACTACTCACAGTTATAAAAAAAAATTTGATAAATCGGATTTGTACCTTTAAACGGTCATAACTTTTGACTCGTGTGTCGAAACGACTATTAAAATATATGAAATCGCAGCTCGTACCGATTCCCATTTTCTTATTTCACCAAGCAATGGAACTTCATTATTCGAACCTAAATTGCATCATTTTCTTCACTTATCGAGGGTTTAAAGTTATTGTATTATATTTTTAATAACGGTTTTTTTCAATATAGTTGTAATGAAGATGGATTAGCCAACCAAGAGTATGTTTACAACTATTCTAATGAATATAAAAGTAATACAAATAATATCTTGATTGTAAAGGTACAAATGAGAAGAAAAAAATAAGAGGAGTTGGACTGTTCACATTTATGAAAACAAAATATTTGATAATTCGGATTTGTCCCTTTAAACGGTCCTAACATTTGACCCGTGTGTCGAAACGACAATTACAATATATCAAACCGAAGTTCGTATCGATACCCAAATTTTTAATTGGTTTAGGAATTTAACTTCATTATTCGAACCTAAATTCATCATTTATATAACTTATCGAGGGTTTAAAGTTTTTGTCCCATATTTTGCATTTTCGATTTTTATCAATATATTGTAATGAAGATGGATGAGCCAAACAAGTGTATGTTTAAAAATATTCCAATGAATCTCAAAGTAATACAAATAATGACATGATACAAAAGATAAAAATGAGAAGAAAAAAATAATAGTAGTGGGACTACTCACAGTTATAAAAAAAATATTTCATAAATCGGATTTGTACCTTTAAACGGTCATAAGTTTTGACTCGTGTGTCGAAACTACTATTAAAATATATCAAATCGAAGCTCGTACCGATTCCCATTTTCTTATTTGACCAGGCAATGGAACTTCATTAGTCGAACCTAAATTCCATCATTTACTTTACTTATCGAGGGTTTAAAGTTATTGTAGTATATTTTTAATAACGGTTTTATTCAATATAGTTGTAATGAAGATGGATTAGCCAACCAAGAGTATGTTTACAACTATTCTAATGAATATAAAAGTAATACAAATAATATCTTGATTGTAAAGGTAAAAATGAGAAGAAAAAAAATAAGAGGAGTTGGACTGTTCACATTTATGAAAACAAAAAATTTGATAATTCCGATTTGTCCCTTTAAACGGTCATAACATTTGACTCGTGTGTCGAAACGACAATTACAATATATCAAACCGAAGTTCGTATCGCTACCTTTATTTTTAATAGGATTAGGAATGGAACTTCAATATTCGAACCTAAATTCCACCATTTGTATAACTTATCGAGGGTTTAAAGTTTTTGTCCCAAATTTTGCATTTTTGGTTTTAATCAATATGTTGTAATGAAGATGGATGAGCCAAACAAGAGTATGTTTAAAAGTATTCCAATGAACCTCAAAGTAATACAAATAATTTCATGATACAAAAGATAAAAATGAGAAGAAAAAAATAAGAGTAGTGGGACTACTCAGAGTTATAAAAAATATATTTCATAAATCGTATTTGTACCTTTAAGCGGTCATAACTTTTGACTCGTGTGTCGAAACGACTATTAAAATATATCAAATCAAAGCTCGTACCGATTCCCATTACTTTATTTGGCCTAGCATTATTCGAACCGAATTCCATCATTTATATCTCCTATCGAGTGTTTAAAGTTTTTGTCCCATATTTTGCATTTTCGGTTTTAATCAATATGTTCTAATGAAGATGGATGAGCCAACCAAGAGTATGTTTAAAAATATTCCAATGAATCTCAAAGTAATACAAATAATTTCATGATCCTAAAGATAAAAATGAGAAGAAAAAAATAAGAGTTGTGGGACTACTCACAGTTATAAAAAAAAAATTTGATAAATCGGATTTGTACCTTTAAACGGTCATAACTTTTGACTCGTGTGTCGAAACGACTATTAAAATATATGAAATCGCAGCTCGTACCGATTCCCATTTTCTTATTTCACCAAGCAATGGAACTTCATTATTCGAACCTAAATTCCATCATTTTCTTCACTTATCGAGGGTTTAAAGTTATTGTATTATATTTTTAATAACGGTTTTTTTCAATATAGTTGTAATGAAGATGGATTAGCCAACCAAGAGTATGTTTACAACTATTCTAATGAATATAAAAGTAATACAAATAATATCTTGATTGTAAAGGTAAAAATGAGAAGAAAAAAATAAGAGGAGTTGGACTGTTCACATTTATGAAAACAAAATATTTGATAATTCGGATTTGTCCCTTTAAACGGTCCTAACATTTGACTCGTGTGTCGAAACGACAATTACAATATATCAAACCGAAGTTCGTATCGATACCCAAATTTTTAATTGGTTTAGGAATTTAACTTCATTATTCGAACCTAAATTCATCATTTATATAACTTATCGAGGGTTTAAAGTTTTTGTCCCATATTTTGCATTTTCGATTTTTATCAATATGTTGTAATGAAGATGGATGAGCCAAACAAGTGTATGTTTAAAAATATTCCAATGAATCTCAAAGTAATACAAATAATGACATGATACAAAAGATAAAAATGAGAAGAAAAAAATAATAGTAGTGGGACTACTCACAGTTATAAAAAAAATATTTCATAAATCGGATTTGTACCTTTAAACGGTCATAAGTTTTGACTCGTGTGTCGAAACTACTATTAAAATATATCAAATCGAAGCTCGTACCGATTCCCATTTTCTTATTTGACCAGGCAATGGAACTTCATTAGTCGAACCTAAATTCCATCATTTACTTTACTTATCGAGGGTTTAAAGTTATTGTAGTATATTTTTAATAACGGTTTTATTCAATATAGTTGTAATGAAGATGGATTAGCCAACCAAGAGTATGTTTACAACTATTCTAATGAATATAAAAGTAATACAAATAATATCTTGATTGTAAAGGTAAAAATGAGAAGAAAAAAATAAGAGGAGTTGGACTGTTCACATTTATGAAAACAAAATATTTGATAATTCGGATTTGTCCCTTTAAACGGTCCTAACATTTGACTCGTGTGTCGAAACGACAATTACAATATATCAAACCGAAGTTCGTATCGATACCCAAATTTTTAATTGGTTTAGGAATTTAACTTCATTATTCGAACCTAAATTCATCATTTATATAACTTATCGAGGGTTTAAAGTTTTTGTCCCATATTTTGCATTTTCGATTTTTATCAATATGTTGTAATGAAGATGGATGAGCCAAACAAGTGTATGTTTAAAAATATTCCAATGAATCTCAAAGTAATACAAATAATGACATGATACAAAAGATAAAAATGAGAAGAAAAAAATAAGAGTAGTGGGACTACTCACAGTTATAAAAAAAATATTTCATAAATCGGATTTGTACCTTTAAACGGTCATAACTTTTGACTCGTGTGTCGAAATGACTATTAAAATATATCAAATCGCAGCTCGTACCGATTCCCATTTTCTTATTTCACCAGGCAATGGAACTTCATTATTCGAACCTAAATTCCATCATTTACTTCACTTATCGAGGGTTTAAAGTTATTGTAGTATATTTTTAATAACGGTTTTATTCAATATAGTTGTAATGAAGATGGATTAGCCAACCAAGAGTATGTTTACAACTATTCTAATGAATATAAAAGTAATACAAATAATATCTTGATTGTAAAGGTAAAAATGAGAAGAAAAAAAATAAGAGGAGTTGGACTGTTCACATTTATGAAAACAAAAAATTTGATAATTCCGATTTGTCCCTTTAAACGGTCATAACATTTAACTCGTGTGTCGAAACGACAATTACAATATATCAAACCGAAGTTCGTATCGCTACCTTTATTTTTAATAGGATTAGGAATGGAACTTCAATATTCGAACCTAAATTCCACCATTTGTATAACTTATCGAGGGTTTAAAGTTTTTGTCCCAAATTTTGCATTTTTGGTTTTAATCAATATGTTGTAATGAAGATGGATGAGCCAAACAAGAGTATGTTTAAAAGTATTCCAATGAACCTCAAAGTAATACAAATAATTTCATGATACAAAAGATAAAAATGAGAAGAAAAAAATAAGAGTAGTGGGACTACTCAGAGTTATAAAAAATATATTTCATAAATCGTATTTGTACCTTTAAGCGGTCATAACTTTTGACTCGTGTGTCGAAACGACTATTAAAATATATCAAATCAAAGCTCGTACCGATTCCCATTACTTTATTTGGCCTAGCATTATTCGAACCGAATTCCATCATTTATATCTCCTATCGAGTGTTTAAAGTTTTTGTCCCATATTTTGCATTTTCGGTTTTAATCAATATGTTCTAATGAAGATGGATGAGCCAACCAAGAGTATGTTTAAAAATATTCCAATGAATCTCAAAGTAATACAAATAATTTCATGATCCTAAAGATAAAAATGAGAAGAAAAAAATAAGAGTTGTGGGACTACTCACAGTTATAAAAAACAAATTTGATAAATCGGATTTGTACCTTTAAACGGTCATAACTTTTGACTCGTGTGTCGAAACGACTATTAAAATATATGAAATCGCAGCTCGTACCGATTCCCATTTTCTTATTTCACCAAGCAATGGAACTTCATTATTCGAACCTAAATTCCATCATTTTCTTCACTTATCGAGGGTTTAAAGTTATTGTATTATATTTTTAATAACGGTTTTTTTCAATATAGTTGTAATGAAGATGGATTAGCCAACCAAGAGTATGTTTACAACTATTCTAATGAATATAAAAGTAATACAAATAATATCTTGATTGTAAAGGTAAAAATGAGAAGAAAAAAATAAGAGGAGTTGGACTGTTCACATTTATGAAAACAAAATATTTGATAATTCGGATTTGTCCCTTTAAACGGTCCTAACATTTGACTCGTGTGTCGAAACGACAATTACAATATATCAAACCGAAGTTCGTATCGATACCCAAATTTTTAATTGGTTTAGGAATTTAACTTCATTATTCGAACCTAAATTCATCATTTATATAACTTATCGAGGGTTTAAAGTTTTTGTCCCATATTTTGCATTTTCGATTTTTATCAATATGTTGTAATGAAGATGGATGAGCCAAACAAGTGTATGTTTAAAAATATTCCAATGAATCTCAAAGTAATACAAATAATGACATGATACAAAAGATAAAAATGAGAAGAAAAAAATAATAGTAGTGGGACTACTCACAGTTATAAAAAAAATATTTCATAAATCGGATTTGTACCTTTAAACGGTCATAAGTTTTGACTCGTGTGTCGAAACTACTATTAAAATATATCAAATCGAAGCTCGTACCGATTCCCATTTTCTTATTTGACCAGGCAATGGAACTTCATTAGTCGAACCTAAATTCCATCATTTACTTCACTTATCGAAGGTTTAAAGTTATTGTAGTATATTTTTAATAACGGTTTTATTCAATATAGTTGTAATGAAGATGGATTAGCCAACCAAGGGTATGTTTACAACTATTCTAATGAATATAAAAGTAATACAAATAATATCTTGACTGTAAAGGTAACAATGAGAAGAAAAAAATAAGAGGAGTTGGACTGTTCACATTTATGAAAACAAAATATTTGATAATTTGGATTTGTCCCCTTAAACGGTCCTCACATTTGACTCGTGTGTCGAAACAACAATTACAATATATCAAACCGAAGTTCGTATCGATACCCAAATTTTTAATTGGTTTAGGAATTTAACTTCATTATTCGAACCTAAATTCATCATTTATATAACTTATCTAGGGTTTAAAGTTTTTGTCCCATATTTTGCATTTTCGATTTTTATCAATATTTTGTAATGAAGATGGATGAGCCAAACAAGAGTATGTTTAAAAATATTCCAATGAATCTAAAAGTAATACAAATAATGTCATGATACAAAAGATAAAAATGAGAAGAAAAAAAAAAGAGTAGTGGGACTACTCAGAGTTATAAAAAAAATATTTCATAAATCGGATTTGTACCTTTAAACGGTCATAACTTTTGACTCGTGTGTCGAAACGACTATTAAAATATATCATATCACAGCTCGTACCGATTCCCATTTTCTTATTTCACCAGGCAATGGAACTTCATTATTCGAACCTAAATTCCATTATTTACTTCACTTATCGAGGGTTTAAAGTTATTGTAGTATATTTTTAATAACGATTTTATTCAATATAGTTGTAATGAAGATGGATAAGCCAACCAAGAGTATGTTTACAACTATTCTAATGAATATAAAAGTAATACAAATAATATCTTGATTGTAAAGGTAAAAATGAGAAGAAAAAAATAAGAGGAGTTGGACTATTCACATTTATGAAAACAAAATATTTGATAATTTGGATTTGTCCCCTTAAACGGTCCTAACATTTGACTCGTGTGTCGAAACAACAATTACAATATATCAAACCGAAGTTCGTATCGATACCCAAATTTTTAATTGGTTTAGGAATTTAACTTCATTATTCGAACCTAAATTCATCATTTATATAACTTATCGAGGGTTTAAAGTTTTTGTCCCATATTTTGCATTTTCGATTTTTATCAATATGTTGTAATGAAGATGGATGAGCCAAACAAGAGTATGTTTAAAAATATTCCAATGAATCTAAAAGTAATACAAATAATGTCATGATACAAAAGATAAAAATGAGAAGAAAAAAAAAAGAGTAGTGGGACTACTCAGAGTTATAAAAAAAATATTTCATAAATCGGATTTGTACCGTTAAACGGTCATAACTTTTGACTCGTGTGTCGAAACGACTATTAAAATGTATCAAATCGCAGCTCGTACCGATTCCCATTTTCTTATTTCACCAAGCAATGGAACTTCATTATTCGAACCTAAATTCCATCATTTACTTCACTTATCGAGGGTTTAAAGTTATTGTAGTATATTTTTAATAACGATTTTATTCAATATAGTTGTAATGAAGATGGATTAGCCAACCAAGAGTATGTTTACAACTATTCTAATGAATATAAAAGTAATACAAATAATATCTTGATTGTAAAGGTAAAAATGAGAAGAAAAAAAATAAGAGGAGTTGGACTGTTCACATTTATGAAAACAAAAAATTTGATAATTCCGATTTGTCCCTTTAAACGGTCATAACATTTGACTCGTGTGTCGAAACGACAATTACAATATATCAAACCGAAGTTCGTATCGCTACCTTTATTTTTAATAGGATTAGGAATGGAACTTCAATATTCGAACCTAAATTCCACCATTTGTATAACTTATCGAGGGTTTAAAGTTTTTTTCCCAAATTTTGCATTTTTGGTTTTAATCAATATGTTGTAATGAAGATGGATGAGCCAAACAAGAGTATGTTTAAAAATATTCCAATGAACCTCAAAGTAATACAAATAATTTCATGATACAAAAGATAAAAATGAGAAGAAAAAAATAAGAGTAGTGGGACTACTCAGAGTTATAAAAAATATATTTCATAAATCGTATTTGTACCTTTAAGCGGTCATAACTTTTGACTCGTGTGTCGAAACGACTATTAAAATATATCAAATCAAAGCTCGTACCGATTCCCATTACTTTATTTGGCCTAGCATTATTCGAACCGAATTCCATCATTTATATCTCCTATCGAGTGTTTAAAGTTTTTGTCCCATATTTTGCATTTTCGGTTTTAATCAATATGTTCTAATGAAGATGGATGAGCCAACCAAGAGTATGTTTAAAAATATTCCAATGAATCTCAAAGTAATACAAATAATTTCATGATCCTAAAGATAAAAATGAGAAGAAAAAAATAAGAGTTGTGGGACTACTCACAGTTATAAAAAACAAATTTGATAAATCGGATTTGTACCTTTAAACGGTCATAACTTTTGACTCGTGTGTCGAAACGACTATTAAAATATATGAAATCGCAGCTCGTACCGATTCCCATTTTCTTATTTCACCAAGCAATGGAACTTCATTATTCGAACCTAAATTCCATCATTTTCTTCACTTATCGAGGGTTTAAAGTTATTGTATTATATTTTTAATAACGGTTTTTTTCAATATAGTTGTAATGAAGATGGATTAGCCAACCAAGAGTATGTTTACAACTATTCTAATGAATATAAAAGTAATACAAATAATATCTTGATTGTAAAGGTAAAAATGAGAAGAAAAAAATAAGAGGAGTTGGACTGTTCACATTTATGAAAACAAAATATTTGATAATTCGGATTTGTCCCTTTAAACGGTCCTAACATTTGACTCGTGTGTCGAAACGACAATTACAATATATCAAACCGAAGTTCGTATCGATACCCAAATTTTTAATTGGTTTAGGAATTTAACTTCATTATTCGAACCTAAATTCATCATTTATATAACTTATCGAGGGTTTAAAGTTTTTGTCCCATATTTTGCATTTTCGATTTTTATCAATATGTTGTAATGAAGATGGATGAGCCAAACAAGTGTATGTTTAAAAATATTCCAATGAATCTCAAAGTAATACAAATAATGACATGATACAAAAGATAAAAATGAGAAGAAAAAAATAATAGTAGTGGGACTACTCACAGTTATAAAAAAAATATTTCATAAATCGGATTTGTACCTTTAAACGGTCATAAGTTTTGACTCGTGTGTCGAAACTACTATTAAAATATATCAAATCGAAGCTCGTACCGATTCCCATTTTCTTATTTGACCAGGCAATGGAACTTCATTAGTCGAACCTAAATTCCATCATTTACTTCACTTATCGAAGGTTTAAAGTTATTGTAGTATATTTTTAATAACGGTTTTATTCAATATAGTTGTAATGAAGATGGATTAGCCAACCAAGGGTATGTTTACAACTATTCTAATGAATATAAAAGTAATACAAATAATATCTTGACTGTAAAGGTAACAATGAGAAGAAAAAAATAAGAGGAGTTGGACTGTTCACATTTATGAAAACAAAATATTTGATAATTTGGATTTGTCCCCTTAAACGGTCCTCACATTTGACTCGTGTGTCGAAACAACAATTACAATATATCAAACCGAAGTTCGTATCGATACCCAAATTTTTAATTGGTTTAGGAATTTAACTTCATTATTCGAACCTAAATTCATCATTTATATAACTTATCTAGGGTTTAAAGTTTTTGTCCCATATTTTGCATTTTCGATTTTTATCAATATTTTGTAATGAAGATGGATGAGCCAAACAAGAGTATGTTTAAAAATATTCCAATGAATCTAAAAGTAATACAAATAATGTCATGATACAAAAGATAAAAATGAGAAGAAAAAAAAAAGAGTAGTGGGACTACTCAGAGTTATAAAAAAAATATTTCATAAATCGGATTTGTACCTTTAAACGGTCATAACTTTTGACTCGTGTGTCGAAACGACTATTAAAATATATCATATCACAGCTCGTACCGATTCCCATTTTCTTATTTCACCAGGCAATGGAACTTCATTATTCGAACCTAAATTCCATTATTTACTTCACTTATCGAGGGTTTAAAGTTATTGTAGTATATTTTTAATAACGATTTTATTCAATATAGTTGTAATGAAGATGGATAAGCCAACCAAGAGTATGTTTACAACTATTCTAATGAATATAAAAGTAATACAAATAATATCTTGATTGTAAAGGTAAAAATGAGAAGAAAAAAATAAGAGGAGTTGGACTATTCACATTTATGAAAACAAAATATTTGATAATTTGGATTTGTCCCCTTAAACGGTCCTAACATTTGACTCGTGTGTCGAAACAACAATTACAATATATCAAACCGAAGTTCGTATCGATACCCAAATTTTTAATTGGTTTAGGAATTTAACTTCATTATTCGAACCTAAATTCATCATTTATATAACTTATCGAGGGTTTAAAGTTTTTGTCCCATATTTTGCATTTTCGATTTTTATCAATATGTTGTAATGAAGATGGATGAGCCAAACAAGAGTATGTTTAAAAATATTCCAATGAATCTAAAAGTAATACAAATAATGTCATGATACAAAAGATAAAAATGAGAAGAAAAAAAAAAGAGTAGTGGGACTACTCAGAGTTATAAAAAAAATATTTCATAAATCGGATTTGTACCGTTAAACGGTCATAACTTTTGACTCGTGTGTCGAAACGACTATTAAAATGTATCAAATCGCAGCTCGTACCGATTCCCATTTTCTTATTTCACCAAGCAATGGAACTTCATTATTCGAACCTAAATTCCATCATTTACTTCACTTATCGAGGGTTTAAAGTTATTGTAGTATATTTTTAATAACGATTTTATTCAATATAGTTGTAATGAAGATGGATTAGCCAACCAAGAGTATGTTTACAACTATTCTAATGAATATAAAAGTAATACAAATAATATCTTGATTGGAAAGGTAAAAATGAGAAGAAAAAAAATAAGAGGAGTTGGACTGTTCACATTTATGAAAACAAAAAATTTGATAATTCCGATTTGTCCCTTTAAACGGTCATAACATTTGACTCGTGTGTCGAAACGACAATTACAATATATCAAACCGAAGTTCGTATCGCTACCTTTATTTTTAATAGGATTAGGAATGGAACTTCAATATTCGAACCTAAATTCCACCATTTGTATAACTTATCGAGGGTTTAAAGTTTTTTTCCCAAATTTTGCATTTTTGGTTTTAATCAATATGTTGTAATGAAGATGGATGAGCCAAACAAGAGTATGTTTAAAAATATTCCAATGAACCTCAAAGTAATACAAATAATTTCATGATACAAAAGATAAAAATGAGAAGAAAAAAATAAGAGTAGTGGGACTACTCAGAGTTATAAAAAATATATTTCATAAATCGTATTTGTACCTTTAAGCGGTCATAACTTTTGACTCGTGTGTCGAAACGACTATTAAAATATATCAAATCAAAGCTCGTACCGATTCCCATTACTTTATTTGGCCTAGCATTATTCGAACCGAATTCCATCATTTATATCTCCTATCGAGTGTTTAAAATTTTTGTCCCATATTTTGCATTTTCGGTTTTAATCAATATGTTCTAATGAAGATGGATGAGCCAACCAAGAGTATGTTTAAAAATATTCCAATGAATCTCAAAGTAATACAAATAATTTCATGATCCTAAAGATAAAAATGAGAAGAAAAAAATAAGAGTTGTGGGACTACTCACAGTTATAAAAAAAAAATTTGATAAATCGGATTTGTACCTTTAAACGGTCATAACTTTTGACTCGTGTGTCGAAACGACTATTAAAATATATGAAATCGCAGCTCGTACCGATTCCCATTTTCTTATTTCACCGAGTAATGGAACTTCATTATTCGAACCTAAATTCCATCATTTTCTTCACTTATCGAGGGTTTAAAGTTATTGTATTATATTTTTAATAACGGTTTTTTTCAATATAGTTGTAATGAAGATGGATTAGCCAACCAAGAGTATGTTTACAACTATTCTAATGAATATAAAAGTAATACAAATAATATCTTGATTGTAAAGGTAAAAATGAGAAGAAAAAAATAAGAGGAGTTGGACTGTTCACATTTATGAAAACAAAATATTTGATAATTCGGATTTGTCCCTTTAAACGGTCCTAACATTTGACTCGTGTGTCGAAACGACAATTACAATATATCAAACCGAAGTTCGTATCGATACCCAAATTTTTAATTGGTTTAGGAATTTAACTTCATTATTCAAACCTAAATTCATCATTTATATAACTTATCGAGGGTTTAAAGTTTTTGTCCCATATTTTGCATTTTCGATTTTTATCAATATGTTGTAATGAAGATGGATGAGCCAAACAAGAGTATGTTTAAAAATATTCCAATGAATCTAAAAGTAATACAAATAATGTCATGATACAAAAGATAAAAATGAGAAGAAAAAAAAAAGAGTAGTGGGACTACTCAGAGTTATAAAAAAAATATTTCATAAATCGGATTTGTACCTTTAAACGGTCATAACTTTTGACTCGTGTGTCGAAACGACTATTAAAATGTATCAAATCGTAGCTCGTACCGATTCCCATTTTCTTATTTCACCAAGCAATGGAACTTCAGTATTCGAACCTAAATTCCATCATTTACTTCACTTATCGAGGGTTTAAAGTTATTGTAGTATATTTTTAATAACGATTTTATTCAATATAGTTGTAATGAAGATGGATTAGCCAACCAAGGGTATGTTTACAACTATTCTAATGAATATAAAAGTAATACAAATAATATCTTGACTGTAAAGGTAACAATGAGAAGAAAAAAATAAGAGGAGTTGGACTGTTCACATTTATGAAAACAAAATATTTGATAATTTGGATTTGTCCCCTTAAACGGTCCTAACATTTGACTCGTGTGTCGAAACAACAATTACAATATATCAAACCGAAGTTCGTATCGATACCCAAATTTTTAATTGGTTTAGGAATTTAACTTCATTATTCGAACCTAAATTCATCATTTATATAACTTATCTAGGGTTTAAAGTTTTTGTCCCATATTTTGCATTTTCGATTTTTATCAATATGTTGTAATGAAGATGGATGAGCCAAACAAGAGTATGTTTAAAAATATTCCAATGAATCTAAAAGTAATACAAATAATGTCATGATACAAAAGATAAAAATGAGAAGAAAAAAAAAAGAGTAGTGGGACTACTCAGAGTTATAAAAAAAATATTTCATAAATCGGATTTGTACCTTTAAACGGTCATAACTTTTGACTCGTGTGTCGAAACGACTATTAAAATATATCATATCACTGCTCCTACCGATTCCCATTTTCTTATTTCACCAGGCAATGGAACTTCATTATTCGAACCTAAATTCCATTATTTACTTCACTTATCGAGGGTTTAAAGTTATTGTAGTATATTTTTAATAACGATTTTATTCAATATAGTTGTAATGAAGATGGATTAGCCAACCAAGAGTATGTTTACAACTATTCTAATGAATATAAAAGTAATACAAATAATATCTTGGTTGTAAAGGTAAAAATTAGAAGAAAAAAATAAGAGGAGTTGGACTGTTCACATTTATGAAAACAAAATATTTGATAATTTGGATTTGTCCCCTTAAACGGTCCTAACATTTGACTCGTGTGTCGAAACAACAATTACAATATATCAAACCGAAGTTCGTATCGATACCCAAATTTTTAATTGGTTTAGGAATTTAACTTCATTATTCGAACCTAAATTCATCATTTATATAACTTATCGAGGGTTTAAAGTTTTTGTCCCATATTTTGCATTTTCGATTTTTATCAATATGTTGTAATGAAGATGGATGAGCCAAACAAGTGTATGTTTAAAAATATTCCAATGAATCTCAAAGTAATACAAATAATGACATGATACAAAAGATAAAAATGAGAAGAAAAAAATAATAGTAGTGGGACTACTCACAGTTATAAAAAATATATTTCATAAATCGGATTTGTACCTTTAAACGGTCATAACTTTTGACTCGTGTGTCGAAACTACTATTAAAATATATCAAATCGAAGCTCGTACCGATTCCCATTTTCTTATTTGACCAGGCAATGGAACTTCATTAGTCGAACCTAAATTCCATCATTTACTTCACTTATCGAAGGTTTAAAGTTATTGTAGTATATTTTTAATAACGGTTTTATTCAATATAGTTGTAATGAAGATGGATTAGCCAACCAAGGGTATGTTTACAACTATTCTAATGAATATAAAAGTAATACAAATAATATCTTGACTGTAAAGGTAACAATGAGAAGAAAAAAATAAGAGGAGTTGGACTGTTCACATTTATGAAAACAAAATATTTGATAATTTGGATTTGTCCCCTTAAACGGTCCTAACATTTGACTCGTGTGTCGAAACAACAATTACAATATATCAAACCGAAGTTCGTATCGATACCCAAATTTTTAATTGGTTTAGGAATTTAACTTCATTATTCGAACCTAAATTCATCATTTATATAACTTATCTAGGGTTTAAAGTTTTTGTCCCATATTTTGCATTTTCGATTTTTATCAATATGTTGTAATGAAGATGGATGAGCCAAACAAGAGTATGTTTAAAAATATTCCAATGAATCTCAAAGTAATACAAATAATGTCATGATACAAAAGATAAAAATGAGAAGAAAAAAATAATAGTAGTGGGACTACTCACAGTTATAAAAAAAATATTTCATAAATCGGATTTGTAACTTTAAACGGTCATAACTTTTAACTCGTGTGTCGAAACGACTATTAAAATATATCAAATCGAAGCTCGTACCGATTCCCATTTTCTTATTTGACCAGGCAATGGAATTTCATTATTCGAACCTAAATTCCATCATTTACTTCACTTATCGAAGGTTTAAAGTTATTGTAGTATATTTTTAATAACGGTTTTATTCAATATAGTTGTAATGAAGATGGATTAGCCAACCAAGGGTATGTTTACAACTATTCTTATGAATATAACAGTAATACAAATAATATCTTGATTGTAAAGGTATAAATGAGAAGAAAAAAATAAGAGGAGTTGGACTGTTCACATTTATGAAAACAAAATATTTGATAATTCGGAATTGTCCCTTTAAAAGGTCCTAACATTTGACTCGTGTGTCGAAACGACAATTACAATATATCAAACCGAAGTTCGTATCGATACCCAAATTTTTAATTGGTTTAGGAATTTAACTTCAATATTCGAACCTAAATTCTTCATTTATATAACTTATCGAGGGTTTAGAGTTTTTGTCCCATATTTTGCATTTTCGAATTTTATCAATATGTTGTAATGAAGTTGGATGAGCCAAACAAGAGTATGTTTAAAAATATTCCAATGAATCTCAAAGTAATACAAATAATGTCATGATACAAAAGATAAAAATGAGAAGAAAAAAATAATAGTAGTGGGACTACTCACAGTTATAAAAAAAATATTTCATAAATCGGATTTGTAACTTTAAACGGTCATAACTTTTAACTCGTGTGTCGAAACGACTATTAAAATATATCAAATCGAAGCTCGTACCGATTCCCATTTTCTTATTTGACCAGGCAATGGAATTTCATTATTCGAACCTAAATTCCATCATTTACTTCACTTATCGAAGGTTTAAAGTTATTGTAGTATATTTTTAATAACGGTTTTATTCAATATAGTTGTAATGAAGATGGATTAGCCAACCAAGGGTATGTTTACAACTATTCTTATGAATATAACAGTAATACAAATAATATCTTGGTTGTAAAGGTAAAAATTAGAAGAAAAAAATAAGAGGAGTTGGACTGTTCACATTTATGAAAACAAAATATTTGATAATTTGGATTTGTCCCCTTAAACGGTCCTAACATTTGACTCGTGTGTCGAAACAACAATTACAATATATCAAACCGAAGTTCGTATCGATACCCAAATTTTTAATTGGTTTAGGAATTTAACTTCATTATTCGAACCTAAATTCATCATTTATATAACTTATCGAGGGTTTAAAGTTTTTGTCCCATATTTTGCATTTTCGATTTTTATCAATATGTTGTAATGAAGATGGATGAGCCAAACAAGAGTATGTTTAAAAATATTCCAATGAATCTAAAAGTAATACAAATAATGTCATGATACAAAAGATAAAAATGAGAAGAAAAAAAAAAGAGTAGCGGGACTACTCAGAGTTATAAAAAAAATATTTCATAAATCGGATTTGTACCTTTAAACGGTCATAACTTTTGACTCGTGTGTCGAAACGACTATTAAAATGTATCAAATCGCAGCTCGTACCGATTCCCATTTTCTTATTTCACCAAGCAATGGAACTTCATTATTCGAACCTAAATTCCATCATTTACTTCACTTATCGAGGGTTTAAAGTTATTGTAGTATATTTTTAATAACGATTTTATTCAATATAGTTGTAATGAAGATGGATTAGCCAACCAAGAGTATCTTTACAACTATTCTAATGAATATAACAGTAATACAAATAATATCTTGATTGTAAAGGTAAAAATGATATGAAAAAAATAAGAGGAGTTGGACTGTTCACATTTATGAAAACAAAATATTTGATCATTCGGAATTGTCCCTTTAAAAGGTCCTAACATTTGACTCGTGTGTCGAAACGACAATTACAATATATCAAACCGAAGTTCGTATCGATACCCAAATTTTTAATTGGTTTAGGAATTTAACTTCAATATTCGAACCTAAATTCTTCATTTATATAACTTATCGAGGGTTTAGAGTTTTTGTCCCATATTTTGCATTTTCGAATTTTATCAATATGTTGTAATGAAGTTGGATGAGCCAAACAAGAGTATGTTTAAAAATATTCCAATGAATCTCAAAGTAATACAAATAATGTCATGATACAAAAGATAAAAATGAGAAGAAAAAAATAATAGTAGTGGGACTACTCACAGTTATAAAAAAAATATTTCATAAATCGGATTTGTAACTTTAAACGGTCATAACTTTTAACTCGTGTGTCGAAACGACTATTAAAATATATCAAATCGAAGCTCGTACCGATTCCCATTTTCTTATTTGACCAGGCAATGGAATTTCATTATTCGAACCTAAATTCCATCATTTACTTTACTTATCGAAGGTTTAAAGTTATTGTAGTATATTTTTAATAACGGTTTTATTCAATATAGTTGTAATGAAGATGGATTAGCCAACCAAGGGTATGTTTACAACTATTCTTATGAATATAACAGTAATACAAATAATATCTTGATTGTAAAGGTATAAATGAGAAGAAAAAAATAAGAGGAGTTGGACTGTTCACATTTATGAAAACAAAATATTTGATAATTCGGAATTGTCCCTTTAAAAGGTCCTAACATTTGACTCGTGTGTCGAAACGACAATTACAATATATCAAACCGAAGTTCGTATCGATACCCAAATTTTTAATTGGTTTAGGAATTTAACTTCAATATTCGAACCTAAATTCTTCATTTATATAACTTATCGAGGGTTTAAAGTTTTTGTCCCATATTTTGCATTTTCGAATTTTATCAATATGTTGTAATGAAGTTGGATGAGCCAAACAAGAGTATGTTTAAAAATATTCCAATGAATCTCAAAGTAATACAAATAATGTCATGATACAAAAGAAAAAAATGAGAAGAAAAAAATAATAGTAGTGGGACTACTCACAGTTATAAAAAAAATATTTCATAAATCGGATTTGTAACTTTAAACGGTCATAACTTTTAACTCGTGTGTCGAAACGACTATTAAAATATATCAAATCGAAGCTCGTACCGATTCCCATTTTCTTATTTGACCAGGCAATGGAATTTCATTATTCGAACCTAAATTCCATCATTTAATTCACTTATCGAAGGTTTAAAGTTATTGTAGTATATTTTTAATAACGGTTTTATTCAATATAGTTGTAATGAAGATGGATTAGCCAACCAAGGGTATGTTTACAACTATTCTAATGAATATAACAGTAATACAAATAATATCTTGATTGTAAAGGTATAAATGAGAAGAAAAAAATAAGAGGAGTTGGACTGTTCACATTTATGAAAACAAAATATTTGATAATTCGGATTTGTCCCTTTAAACGGTCATAACATTTGACTCGTGTGTCGAAACGACAATTACAATATATCAAACCGAAGTTCGTATCGATACCCAAATTTTTAATTGGTTTAGGAATTTAACTTCATTATTCGAACCTAAATTCATCATTTATATAACTTATCAAGTGTTTAAAGTTTTTGTTCCATATTTTACATTTTCGATTTTTATCAATATGTTGTAATGAAGATGGATGAGCCAAACAAGAGTATGTTTAAAAATATTCCAATGAATCTCAAAGTAATACAAATAATGTCATGATACAAAAGATAAAAATGAGAAGAAAAAAATAAGAGTAGTGGGACTACTCACAGTTATAAAAAAAATATTTCATAAATCGGATTTGTACCTTTAAACGGTCATAACTTTTGACTCGTGTGTCGAAACGACTATTAAAATATATCAAATCGCAGCTCGTACCGATTCCCATTTTCTTATTTCACCAAGCAATGGAACTTCATTATTCGAACCTAAATTCCATCATTTACTTCACTTATCGAGGGTTTAAAGTTATTGTAGTATATTTTTAATAACGATTTTATTCAATATAGTTGTAATGAAGATGGATTAGCCAACCAAGAGTATGTTTACAACTATTCTAATGAATATAAAAGTAATACAAATAATATCTTGATTGTAAAGGTAAAAATGAGAAGAAAAAAATAAGAGGAGTTGGACTGTTCACATTTATGAAAACAAAATATTTGATAATTCGGAATTGTCCCTTTAAAAGGTCCTAACATTTGACTCGTGTGTCGAAACGACAATTACAATATATCAAACCGAAGTTCGTATCGATACCCAAATTTTTAATTGGTTTAGGAATTTAACTTCAATATTCGAACCTAAATTCTTCATTTATATAACTTATCGAGGGTTTAAAGTTTTTGTCCCATATTTTGCATTTTCGAATTTTATCAATATGTTGTAATGAAGTTGGATGAGCCAAACAAGAGTATGTTTAAAAATATTCCAATGAATCTCAAAGTAATACAAATAATGTCATGATACAAAAGATAAAAATGAGAAGAAAAAAATAAGAGTAGTGGGACTACTCACAGTTATAAAAAAAATATTTCTGAAATCGGATTTGTACCTTTAAACGGTCATAACTTTTGACTCGTGTGTCGAAACGACTATTAAAATATATCAAATCGCAGCTCGTACCGATTCCCATTTTCTTATTTCACCAGGCAATGGAACTTCATTATTCCAACCTAAATTCCATCATTTACTTTACTTATCGAGGGTTTAAAGTTATTGTAGTATATTTTTAATAACGGTTTTATTCAATATAGTTGTAATGAAGATGGATTAGCCAACCAAGAGTATGTTTACAACTATTCTAATGAATATAAAAGTAATACAAATAATATCTTGATTGTAAAGGTAAAAATGAGAAGAAAAAAATAAGAGGAGTTGGACTGTTCACATTTATGAAAACAAAATATTTGATAATTCCGATTTGTCCCTTTAAACGGTCATAACATTTGACTCGTGTCAAAACGACAATTACAATATATCAAACCGATGTTCGTATCGCTACCTTTATTTTTAATAGGATTAGGAATGGAACTTCAATATTCGAACCTAAATTCCATCATTTGTATAACTTATCGAGGGTTTAAAGTTTTTGTCCCATATTTTGCATTTTTGGTTTTATCCAATATGTTTGCATGAAGATGGATGAGCCAAACAAGAGTATGTTTAAAAATATTCCAATGAACCTCAAAGTAATACAAATAATTTCATGATACAGAAGATAAAAATGAGAAGAAAAAACTAAGAGTAGTGGGACTACTCAGAGTTATAAAAAATATATTTCATAAATCGTATTTGTACCTTTAAGCGGTCATAACTTTTGACTCGTGTGTCGAAACGACTATTAAAATATATCAAATCAAAGCTCGTACCGATTCCCATTACTTTATTTGGCCTAGCATTATTCGAACCGAATTCCATCATTTATATCACCTATCGAGTGTTTAAAGTTTTTGTCCCATATTTTGCATTTTCGGTTTTAATCAATATGTTCTAATGAAGATGGATGAGCCAACCAAGAGTATGTTTAAAAATATTCCAATGAATCTCAAAGTAATACAAATAATTTCATGATCCTAAAGATAAAAATGAGAAGAAAAAAATAAGAGTTGTGGGACTACTCACAGTTATAAAAAAAAAATTTGATAAATCGGATTTGTACCTTTAAACGGTCATAACTTTTGACTCGTGTGTCGAAACGACTATTAAAATATATCAAATTGCAGCTCGTACCGATTCCCATTTTCTTATTTCACCAAGCAATGGAACTTCATTATTCGAACCTAAATTCCATCATTTACTTCACTTATCGAGGGTTTAAAGTTATTGTAGTATATTTTTAATAACGATTTTATTCAATATAGTTGTAATGAAGATGGATTAGCCAACCAAGAGTATGTTTACAACTATTCTAATGAATATAACAGTAATACAAATAATATCTTGATTGTAAAGGTATAAATGAGAAGAAAAAAATAAGAGGAGTTGGACTGTTCACATTTATGAAAACAAAATATTTGATAATTCGGATTTGTCCCTTTAAACGGTCATAACATTTGACTCGTGTGTCGAAACGACAATTACAATATATCAAACCGAAGTTCGTATCGATACCCAAATTTTTAATTGGTTTAGGAATTTAACTTCATTATTCAAACCTAAATTCATCATTTATATAACTTATCAAGTGTTTAAAGTTTTTGTTCCATATTTTACATTTTCGATTTTTATCAATATGTTGTAATGAAGATGGATGAGCCAAACAAGAGTATGTTTAAAAATATTCCAATGAATCTCAAAGTAATACAAATAATGTCATGATACAAAAGATAAAAATGAGAAGAAAAAAATAAGAGTAGTGGGACTACTCACAGTTATAAAAAAAATATTTCATAAATCGGATTTGTACCTTTAAACGGTCATAACTTTTGACTCGTGTGTCGAAACGACTATTAAAATATATCAAATCGCAGCTCGTACCGATTCCCATTTTCTTATTTCACCAAGCAATGGAACTTCATTATTCGAACCTAAATTCCATCATTTACTTCACTTATCGAGGGTTTAAAGTTATTGTAGTATATTTTTAATAACGATTTTATTCAATATAGTTGTAATGAAGATGGATTAGTGATGAACGAAAACCGGCATCGCCGATTCCCGCAAATACTTTGGTTTTAATATTTATAAAACTCTCGCAAGTGCACGAATCATTTCGTAGAAAATGATAAGTATACTCCCAAGGTCGATCTAAGGAAGGAATGTATGTGGTTTTTAACTTATTATTCAACCTTTTAAAAACGAAATTAAATCCTAAACATCCTGTCACGATAGTTTGGTTTTTGTGTTCCTAATCTAATAACATAAAATAAAACATATATACAGATTAATTAAATATAATCTAAAATCATAAAAATAAACATAGATACAAATTCAAATAATTATCTAGAAATAAACATATATACGGATTCAATAAATGTTCATGCAAATTTTTATCATTTATATTAGCGGAGTATTTATGGATATAATAACTAAATTAATTATGCTTGCTCATATTAACTAGGTTATTAAAGATATAAATTGACATTTTATTGATTCTCTCTTTTTTATATAAATACCACCTTTGGTGGGGTTAGATATTCTTTGTTAACTAAACAAATCAATTAACACCTATGGGTGGGGTTGATAACTAATATGCTTAATTAAATTAATTCCTTTTTCTAAGAGATTGAAAATGAACCATTTAAATGCCACCTTTGGTGGGGTTAGACAGTTTAAACTTTATTCAAGGTGTCCAAATTAAACCTAAGAATTTAATTATCCGAGTACTAACTTTCAAGTTTTAAAACCACTATTGAAAACATGTTGTCAATACATTTTCTCATAATAATTCTTATAAAAACTTTTGAAATAGAGTTTCACTCTAACTACCGGGCGATTGTACCAACAAATAAAAGAGCACTACTCTAAATTAGACCGGATAACTAAACCTTAAAATCTAATTTTCGGGTTTAAGTTTGTAATGAAAAATAATATATTTCTCTCTAACATTCTTAATATAAAATCTTGAATAAAAACAAAATCAATTCATTCTAAAGATTTTTACCTATTTAATATTTCGCAAGCATAACAACGTCGTTATTACATCATTTTTACTAAACAGCTAGCATAGTTAAATTTAACCACAGACAAGTTGAATATAACATGTAAGAATAAAGCATAAAAATAACTGTAAAGAAAATAAAATCCTTACAGAACTTCGACGCTATTCCCGTTGCTAGAAAACCTCCGAGCGGAATTTGCACTTCCATATATTGAATCAAAAATCTAAATTATTACAAAAACATTACAAGTTCCTCTCAAAAAGAGAAGAACACTAAACCTAAGAGAATTGAACTAAAAACTAAGAGAAAAACTAAGAAAAGCTTAGAAACTTAGAAAGAAACTAAGAGAAACTAAAAACTAAGAAATGAGAGAAAGAAAGAAGAGAGAAGTGAGTTTTGAAGGTGTGATTTGAAGTGAATGGAAGGGGGGTATTTATAGGTGAGGATGGAGAGAAAAAATGAGTAAAAAAATGTTAAAAAAATATTAAAAAATGTAAAAACGCGTATTGGACTTGCTGATGTCATCAATGACGTCAGCATGACGTCACAGGGGCGGCTGCACGTGAAAAATGGGGCGAAAACGCGTTGGGCGCGCGGATGGGCGGCTGCTGGGCGCTGCGCGCGCGCGCTGGGGCTGTCGCTGCGCGCAGCTCGGCGCGCGTGAACAGTGCCAGAGCGCTGCGTTGCGCGCAGCTGGGCATGCCAGCGCGCGCGGGCGCGCGCGGGATGGGGCGCTGGGGCGCGCTGGGGCGCGCGCGGCTGGGCGCTGGGGCGCTGGGCTGCGCGCACGGCCGGGCTGCGACGCGCGATTTCCGTCTTTTTGACATTTTTGACCTTTTCGACCCATTTCGTCCGATTTTTCCATGTTTGTTGACCTTTTCTCACTTATTTATTGATATATTTGTGATGTATTGCTTCAAATATTCCTCTTTAAGTCTTTACATTGCGTTTTTAAGCCAAAATACCTGAAAAACAATAAAAATACCCGTGATTCCGAAAAAGACAAATTTATATAAATATATGATAAAACATATAAATATATGTATTTTTAATCAATTAAGGTACATAAAATCATGGTTATTTTAGTGCTTTTTGAGCACTCATCACAACCCCCAACCAGCTTCTTGCTAGTCTCTTAGCAAGAGAAGCGATAAAAGCTAAAAATTAAACTATCCTAAATCACTTTCGTGGATTGAAACGGTTGCATTTAGCCTATGCAACAAGCCGTTAAACCCCTAGGTTGCCCTAGTGGACGAGTTTGAGTCTCGTGAGGGTTTTCAGTAATGATACCCATAAACATTGAACTAAATGTAAAGATAAAAACAATCAAATCAAAAATTAAAATTACAACACAATCAAAAATTAATTTAAGAGTAAAAGAACACAACATATCACAAAAATATCTCATACTTTTTAATCTCTTTTAAGATCATAATTGAAATCTCAAGCATAAGTTATTTTAATCTCTTTAAACAATCATGATTTTATTATAATAATTAGTCGAAAATCATTTTCATATTTCATTTCAAAAATGTATCAATTTAATTTTACCCAATTTCAGTGTCATGAATCAGTATTCGCTTCGACTCTATTCCTCACAAGTCAATACTCTCAAAGCACTGAATCCTATGGGTTCAAACACTCATACTAATTTATATGCGAAAGAGTTGATGTATAGAAATGAACTAATATGTTCGCATATGTATAAAGAATAAAGGCTCAAAGTGTTATTTTAACATTGATCTCATGAAAGGAATCGAATGTATAAATTATAAAGATATCATATACAAAAATTATTTTCATGCATAAATCAAACTCATTAAGAAAGAATTTCAAGATATATGCTTTAACAAATGAAGAAATTGCAATGACTTTTTAGGGAATTACTTCCTATATCTTTCTTTTGTAATTAGGCTTTACTCACAACTTTGTAGGCAATGTGGGTCATAGTATGTAGATGATACTATTTTTTTATCTCTCTATTTTTTTTTTTTTTTTTTTTTTTTTTTTTTTTTTAGAGAGTCAACCCATGTACAGATTGTACATTTTTTTGGATTTTGGTGAGTGGTTAATTTTTTTGGCTTTTCTGTTTGATCTTGGTTTAGGTAACCCCAGATATGTCTTTTTGTTTTTGTAACAGTCATGCATAAATGAGATATAAGCATATACTATCAATTTCTACTCAAATCATTTAATCTAAGCAAAAATAATAATCAAAAATATATGATACTCTATTAAGATGAGAAAAAAATTCATACATTCAATGCTAATACCTATAGAGATCATCTAAACTTTTTGAATAAATAAGAAATGTGTTTGGAGTAGAAAAAATATATATTTCACTCTGAATAAAAGAAATTAGGCTCAAATTATATCTCACAAGGGTAGTCTCCACTAAAAAAAATTCATAAACACCGATTTTGGGTTTAATATAATTTCCACATTTTATCAAGAAATACTAGTTATGACAAAAACTAACTAATTATCAAAAATAATTACAAAATATTTCATGATATGTTTTCAAAAATTAATCTAACAGTACCAAAGACTTTAACTATTTACTTAAATTTGATTTAAAGATATGATACATTTTTGTGATAATTTTTTTTTTATATATAGCATGGTAACTTTCCACCACCCCCAACCTAGAACTTACATTGTCCTCAATGTAACAACTGCAAATTAAAGATAAAGAGAAAAGAGGAGAAAGATTACCTATTTCTTGAGAATGTGTAAGTAGTAATGAAGAAATGCAGGTGCATCCATCATATTCATCATTAAAGTGTATACAGACAGATCGCTGTGAACTTCTAACATCTCAACAAATATTTTAGTTTTAACAATTTTAAAAATTATTCACATACAAGTAAACTAAAATAAACAATAAAATTAAGTAAATAAAACAAATAACAAAAAAATTACCTAACATGATGGGTTGCCTCCCATCCAGCGCTTAGTTTAACGTCTTAGCAAGACGTATCTTTTTGGTGCTAAGGGTTACTCAGCCAAATGCAATCCATTTCAGCAATGTTGTTTGGTTCTTCCACATAAGGCTTGACACGATGGCCATTAACTTTGAACGTTTTTTGTGTCTTGGAGTCCAATAGTTCTACTACTCCATGTTCAGATACCTGAACTATTTTGAATGGTCCATCCCATCTTGATCTTAGCTTTCCTGGAAACAATCTCAAACGAGAGTTAAATAAAAGAACTTTCATTCCAGGGTGAAGAGTCTTAGGAACTAGCCTCTTGTCATGATAGCGCTTAGTACGCTCCTTGTATAATTTGGCATTCTCATAGGCTTCATTCCTAATTTCTTCCAACTCATGAAGCTGGAGTACTCGTTTTTCACCTGCTTTATCTAAATCCATGTTTAGCTCTTTAATTGCCCAATAAGCCTTGTGTTCAAGTTCAACTGGAAGGTGGCACGCTTTCCCAAAGATTAACCGGTAAGGGCTCATCCCAATAGGTGTTTTGTAAGCGGTGCGGTATGCCCATAAGGCATCATTTAACTTAAATGCCCAATCCTTCCTTGAAGGACGCACAGTGCGTTCCAGTATTCCCTTGATTTGCCTATTACTTACTTCCACTAATCCGGAAGTTTGAGGATGATATGGAGTAGCTACCTTATGTGTGATGTTGTACTTGTTTAGTACTCCATCAAAGAGTTTGTTACAAAAATGGCTACCTCCATCACTTATTATAGCTCTAGGCGTTCCGAACCTACTGAATATGAAATCTTTCAAGAATTTCACAACAACATTAGCATCATTGGTTTTGGTGGGGATAGCTTCTACCCACTTGGACACATAATCCACAGCAACCAAAATGTATTGAAAACCATTAGATGGGGGAAAAGGACCCATAAAGTCAATCCCCCATACGTCAAAGAGTTCAACAACTAAATTAGATGTCAAAGGCATTTCATCTCTTTTGCTTATGTTTCCTGTTCTTTGACATCTATCACATTGTGCACAAAACATATGAGCATCTTTAAAAAGAGTGGGCCAAAAGAATCCAGACTGTAATATCTTACGGGCTGTCTTTTCTCCTCCAAAATGACCCCCACAATGAAGTTCATGACAAAAAGTCAGAATGCTCTTATGTTCTTCTTCAGGTACACATCTCCGGATGACTTGATCTTGACCAATCTTGTATAAATAAGGGTCATCCCAGAAATAGTCCTTAATAGTTTTAAAAAAACTTTTCTTCTCCTGATATGAAGTGTTAGGTCGCAAAACACCAGTGGCAAGATAGTTTACAATATCAGCGTACCATGGGTTCGGACCTATGAAAAATAACTGTTCATCAGGAAAGGTTTCAACTATATCGTCATTACTCTCATCTTTAAGAGAATTAAAGTCAGAAATCAACCTAGACAAATGGTCAGCTACTAAGTTTTCACTGCCTTTCTTATCCTTGATTTCTAGGTCAAATTCTTGTAAGAGTAAGACCCACCTGATTAACCTTGGCTTGGCATTTGGTTTACTTAATAGGTATCTTAAAGCAGCATGATCAGAATGCACAATCACTTTAGATCCTACTAAATAAGACCGAAATTTGTCTAAAGAGAATACTATAGCCAAGAATTCCTTTTCAGTGGTGGTGTAATTCATCTGGGCATCATTGAGTGTTTTGCTAGCATAGTAGATGACATGTAAACGCTTTTCCACTCTTTGTCCCAGGACTGCTCCTATTGCATAATCAGAAGCGTCACACATTATTTCAAAGGGTAAAGACCAGTTTGGTGCCATTATAACAGGGGTAGATGTGAGTTTATCTTTCAAGGTATTAAAGGAGGTAAGGCAGTCATTGTTGAAATCAAAATCAGCATCTTTGGATAGCAAGTTACATAATGGACGACTTATTTTAGAGAAATCTTTAATAAATCGTCTGTAGAATCCTGCATGTCCCAAGAAGCTTCTTATCCCCTTCACAGATGTAGGGGGAGGTAGTTTGGATATCAATTCAACTTTTGCCTTATCAACTTCAATACCCTTGTTTGAAATTATATGTCCTAAAACTATCCCTTGTTGAACCATAAAATGACTTTTCTCCCAACTAAGGGTTAGATTGCATTCAATGCATCTTTCTAAAACCAAAGTCAATTTATGTAAGCAATCATCAAATGAGTTCCCAAAGACAGAGAAATCGTCCATGAAAATCTCAATGAATTTTTCCACCATGTCCGAGAAAATGGATATCATGCATCTCTGGAACGTGGCAGGGGCATTGCATAACCCAAATGGCATTCTGCGAAAAGCAAATGTCCCAAAAGGACATGTAAATGTGGTCTTTTCCTGATCTTTTGGTGCTATGGGTACTTGATAATATCCAGACAGTCCATCCAAAAAACAGTAAAATTCGTGCCCAGCTAATCTTTCTAACATTTGATCAATGAATGGAAGAGGAAAGTGATCCTTTTTCGTATATAAATTTAGTTTCCTAAAATCTATACACATTCTCCATCCAGTGATTATTCTAGTGGGCACTAATTCACTTTTGTCATTCTTAACAACTGTTATCCCAGATTTCTTTGGTACCACATGCACTGGACTAACCCACTTACTATCTGCAATAGGGTAGATAATCCCTTCTTCTAATAATTTAAGAATTTCCTTCTTAACTACCTCTTGCATGTTTGGGTTTAGTCTTCTTTGGGCCTCTCGTACAGGTTTAGCACCGTCCTCCAAGTTGATCTTGTGCATACACATTGTTGGACTAATGCCTCTTATATCCCCTATACTCCAACCTATAGATTTCTTAAACTGTTTAAGCACTTTGATGAGTTCCTTTTCTTGTGGTTTGGTCAAGGTTGAAGAAATTATCACTGGATAAGTTTCCCCTTCTCCCAAAAACACATATTTTAAGTGCTCAGGTAAGTCTTTGAGTTCAAGTTCAGGTGGATTGGCCTCTTTAATAGATGAAGAACTGGGTAGATTTAAAAGTGTACTAGATTTTGTCATCACTTCATTATTGTCTAGTTGTTCAAGGTACCCCTTTATTTCCTCATCTACATCTTCTTCAACCTTTTCAAGTGTAAGAACGGTTTCAAGCTTGTCTTCTATTCTGGTTCGGAAAAAGGTGTTTTGGACAAGATTATCCAAAGGATCAACATCGAATATTTCATCGATGGCAGAAATAGAAGGGAAAGGTGAAGAATCAAAAACTTTAAAATGAACAGTCTCTCCTAAGACTGTCATTGTCAAATTTCCATCTTGGACATCAATAATAGTTTTAGTAGTTGCCATAAATGGTCTACCAAGCAATATTGTGTGCTCTCTGTCCAATGCTGGATTTTCTTGCATATCCAGAACCACAAAGTCAACAGGTATTATCAGTTTGTCTACCTGTACCAAAACATCCTCAACTATTCCCTCTGGATATTTAAGAGATCTATCTGCAAGTTGAAGGGACATAGTTGTGGGTTTTAAATCCCCTAGATTGAGTTGTAAGAATATAGAGTAGGGCATCAAATTTATACTAGCACCTAAATCAAGCATTGCTTTAGCAACCTTCTTATCCCCCATAGTTATGTTTATAATAAAACTTCCAGGGTCTTTCAACTTAGGGGGTAGTTTGTGCTGAAGTACAGCGCTAGAAATTTCTGATACTACTACTCGTTCATTCTGTTCATACCTCCTTTTCTTAGTGTTCAATTCTTTGAAAAACTTGGCATATGAGGGCACATTCATGATCACTTCTAATAGTGGTAAATTGATATTTACTTTAGAGAGCATATTAAAAAGATCATTGAATTGCTTATCTTGTTTGGATTCTTTCAACCGGTGGGGAAAAGGTACTTGTATCTGGTGTGGTTCTGTTGTCTTTTGAATTTTGGGGGTGTCAGATGACCCCCCAATGAGTTTTTCAGAAGGCTTGTTAAGTTTAACACTTGTCTCTCCTTTTTGCGAGATTAGAATATCGCCTTCTTTGTTACCGGAACTACAAGGTAGATTGTTAGAGATTTCAGGTAAACTGGTATTGACTACCTTACCACTTCGAAGGGTTCTAACATCCTTTGCTTGTTCTGGTTGACTGGGCAACTTTCCTGGTTCTTTCTTTTGCATTTGTTCAGCCAGTTGCCCAACTTTAGATTCAATCCTTTTAACCGAAGCCTCCATGGTGTTCAACCTTTGATTAGTCATCAATTGGTTGTCACGACTAACTTGAATAAAAGCATTCAAGCTATCTTCTAAGGTTGGCTTAAAAGATTGGCTTGGTGGGTAAGGGTGGTTGTTATCTGACCTTAGTGTTGGATATTGGGTGTAGGCTGGGTGATTATAGGTGTTTGGATGATATCTTTGAAAAGATTGAACTTCCTCTATGGCATCGACACTAGAATCACAAGTATTTGAACAATTATGAGTACCATGCCCAATTGAACAACACACTTCACATACCTCTTGATTTGAAATTTGGTGGGAAGTGAGGAATTTCACTTGTTTAGTCAATTCAGCAAGTTGCAAGGTTATCTCATTATCAGAGCCGACTTCATTGACCTTTGCTTTCCTTCTACCACCTCTTTGTTGGGAATTAGAACCCAACAGCTCATAAAGATTATAGGTTTCCTCTGCGGTCTTTTCTCCTACAGCACCTCCAGCAGCATTATCAACCATGTATTGACTCTGTAGTGTCAATCCATCATAAAAGAATTGGTTTTGTAGCTGTAAGGGAAAGCTATGATTTTGACATTGAATGAAAAGGAGTTTGAATCGTTCCCAAGTTTCATGAAAGGGCTCTTCATTCATTTGAGAAAATGTTGCTATCTTTGTTCTTAGATCAACAGTCTTTTGATGGGAATAGAACCTACCCATAAAAATTTCATAGACTGCCTCCCAAGTTTTAAGAGAACCTGACTGTAGAGTAATGAACCATGACCAAGCTTTATCTTTGAGAGTGTAAGGAAAACACCTCATCCTAAGTTGATCTTCATTAATTGCATGTAGTGGAAAGGTTTGGACAATAGCATAGAATTCTCGAATGAAATGCAAAGGGTCTTCATTAGGGATACCGTAAAAGGAAGGCAACAAAGAATAATGAATCTTTTTCAATTCATAATTCCTTGCAGCCTCTTGTAATTGGATACCGGAAGTTATATTGCCAATGATTGGCATTGTATATTCTTTCATCTTTTTCCGCCTATCTTCAGCATCTCCCATGGTTGTTTGTAGTTGAAAATGATCCTCCTCCTATTGTGTATCAACATTTTGCTTTTAGTAGATATCTCTAAGAAATATGTATAACTTGATAAAACGTAAAAGCAAAAAGTGCAAGGAACCTAATATTTTTTTTTTTTTTTTTTTTTTTTAAATTTAAGCGAATGGACAGAATTTTTGAAACAAACGAATTTTATTTCATCTGAATTTTTATTACACGCAAACTAAAACAAAGGAAAATACAATAATGGGTGACCTCCCATACAGGACTAAAATTTAGCGTCTTCTAGTAAGACGTTGCTTGGAGATTGCAGAATGAAAAACTCAATGTCTCCTCTTCATTGAATTAGTCTTTGCCTTTTTGCAAATGTTCAACTAACTGTTCAACTTGAACTTCCACCTTTTTGATAGAAGCTTCCACAGAGTCCAACCGTTGATTGGTTTTAGATTGATTATCCCTACAGACTTGAATAAAAGAATTCAAGTTGTCCTCCAGGGTTGGTTTATTGGGAATGCTTCTTGGAATAGGTGGGTGGAATTGCTGACCTGCCTGGTTTGAGCCTTGAGTGAAAGGAGGGTTGTTTTGCCTCCAAGAGAAATTTGGATGACTTCTCCACCCAGGATTATAGGTATTTGAGTTGGGATCAAACCTTGGTCTCTGTTGATATGCTCCCAACACATTGACCTGTTCAGGTCCAGTTGTTTCTCCTTGATATGGACAGGCTTCAGTACCATGTCCCATGTTGCTATACAAACCATATTGATCATTATTGGTGTTGGTTTGTGTAGCGAGAAGGGCAACTTGCTTAGTCAGTTGAACAAGTTGTTGTTGAACTTCATTACTGGAGTCGATTTCATGAACTCCAGCTTTTCTCACTCGGGAGCTTTTCTGTTGGGAATTAGCACCCAACATCTCAAAGAGGTTATACGTCTCTGAGGCAGTCTTTTCTCCTATTGCTCCTCCTGCAGCGTTGTCGACAATGAACTGACATTGTTGTGTAAGTCCATCGTAAAAGAATTGGTTCTGCAACTGCAGGGGAAAGCTATGATGGGGACACTGAGTGAGAAACATCTTGAACCTATCCCAAGCTTCATGGAATGGTTCTCCATCCATCTGAGAGAAAGTAGCAATCTTTCCTCTCAACTCTGATGTTTTTTGATGGGAATAGAATTTTCCCATGAATTTATTGTAAATGTTACCCCATGTCATCAGAGAACCTGGGGGAAGTGACATCAACCAAGCTTTGGCCTTATCCTTTAGAGTGTAGGGAAAACATCTCATCCTAAGTTGATCCTCGTTTAGAATACCGAGGGGGAATGTTTGGACCGTAGCATAGAAATCTCTCATAAAGGAAAGAGAATCTTCATTAGGTAACCCATAAAAGGAAGGAAGCATAGAAAAATGAATATTTTTAAGGTCGTAATTCCGAGCAGCCTCCCCCAACTGGATAGCGGCAGTTGCCGTGCCTATTACCGGTCTTGCAAACTCTTTCATTGTGGTTTCCCTAATATGTTGGTTTTCCTCCATTTCTTTTGGTTCTAGTAAAGGATTAAGACTTGGTTCTATGTTTGGCTCAAAAACAGGTTGATGGGTAGAATCCAGTTTTGTTGACACTTGTTTAAATTTATGAAATTTATTTACATATGGTGTAAGGGGGTTTCCTAAGGATCTCCTACCACGCATAGACTATTGTAAACGTAAATTTAAAACTCCTTTCAACAAAATAAAAAAATTTAGATAAAATTTACATGTTATTTTATACAAAACACTAAACAAAACTAGTTAAACCCTAAAAAAAAGAAAAATTTTTTTTTTTTATTTTTTATTTTTTTATTTTTTATTATTTTTTTTTTTTTGTAACATAATTAGTATTAACCAAGAGTGCTCCCAGGAAAGAATGGTGGTGCAAACGGCTCCTTAAATACCATTCTCCTAGCCAGAGCAACGTTCCCAGGAAAGACTAGTGGCACAAAGGCTTTCAAGAACTAGTTTCCTAGACAGAACTCCCTTAGATTTTTACTTTTCATGTTATTTAGTTAATTAGGTATAAATTCAAGTAATGTTTTTTTTTGGTTTTTTTTTTACTATTTATGAACGGTAAATTTTTTTACTTCAAATTTCAAATTTCTAAATTATTTTACAAAAAAAAAAAATTATTATTTTTTTTATTTTTTATTTTTTATTTTTTTTTATTTTTTTATTTTTTTTATTTTTTATTATGAATTTTGAAATTTGATTATTATTAAAATATCACAATTATTTACAGCACAAAAATGTTTTTAAAATTTTGATAAATAATTTAAAAACGCTATTCCCTCCCCGGCAACGGCGCCAAAAACTTGATGAACGAAAACCGGCATCGCCGATTCCCGCAAATACTTTGGTTTTAATATTTATAAAACTCTCGCAAGTGCACGAATCATTTCGTAGAAAATGATAAGTATACTCCCAAGGTCGATCTAAGGAAGGAATGTATGTGGTTTTTAACTTATTATTCAACCTTTTAAAAACGAAATTAAATCCTAAACATCCTGTCACGATAGTTTGGTTTTTGTGTTCCTAATCTAATAACATAAAATAAAACATATATACAGATTAATTAAATATAATCTAAAATCATAAAAATAAACATAGATACAAATTCAAATAATTATCTAGAAATAAACATATATACGGATTCAATAAATGTTCATGCAAATTTTTATCATTTATATTAGCGGAGTATTTATGGATATAATAACTAAATTAATTATGCTTGCTCATATTAACTAGGTTATTAAAGATATAAATTGACATTTTATTGATTCTCTCTTTTTTATATAAATACCACCTTTGGTGGGGTTAGATATTCTTTGTTAACTAAACAAATCAATTAACACCTATGGGTGGGGTTGATAACTAATATGCTTAATTAAATTAATTCCTTTTTCTAAGAGATTGAAAATGAACCATTTAAATGCCACCTTTGGTGGGGTTAGACAGTTTAAACTTTATTCAAGGTGTCCAAATTAAACCTAAGAATTTAATTATCCGAGTACTAACTTTCAAGTTTTAAAACCACTATTGAAAACATGTTGTCAATACATTTTCTCATAATAATTCTTATAAAAACTTTTGAAATAGAGTTTCACTCTAACTACCGGGCGATTGTACCAACAAATAAAAGAGCACTACTCTAAATTAGACCGGATAACTAAACCTTAAAATCTAATTTTCGGGTTTAAGTTTGTAATGAAAAATAATATATTTCTCTCTAACATTCTTAATATAAAATCTTGAATAAAAACAAAATCAATTCATTTTAAAGATTTTTACCTATTTAATATTTCGCAAGCATAACAACGTCGTTATTACATCATTTTTACTAAACAGCTAGCATAGTTAAATTTAACCACAGACAAGTTGAATATAACATGTAAGAATAAAGCATAAAAATAACTGTAAAGAAAATAAAATCCTTACAGAACTTCGACGCTATTCCCGTTGCTAGAAAACCTCCGAGCGGAATTTGCACTTCCATATATTGAATCAAAAATCTAAATTATTACAAAAACATTACAAGTTCCTCTCAAAAAGAGAAGAACACTAAACCTAAGAGAATTGAACTAAAAACTAAGAGAAAAACTAAGAAAAGCTTAGAAACTTAGAAAGAAACTAAGAGAAACTAAAAACTAAGAAATGAGAGAAAGAAAGAAGAGAGAAGTGAGTTTTGAAGGTGTGATTTGAAGTGAATGGAAGGGGGGTATTTATAGGTGAGGATGGAGAGAAAAAATGAGTAAAAAAATGTTAAAAAAATATTAAAAAATGTAAAAACGCGTATTGGACTTGCTGATGTCATCAATGACGTCAGCATGACGTCACAGGGGCGGCTGCACGTGAAAAATGGGGCGAAAACGCGTTGGGCGTGCGGATGGGCGGCTGCTGGGCGCTGCGCGCGCGCGCTGGGGCTGTCGCTGCGCGCAGCTCGGCGCGCGTGAACAGTGCCAGCGCGCTGCGTTGCGCGCAGCTGGGCATGCCAGCGCGCGCGGGCGCGCGCGGGATGGGGCGCTGGGGCGCGCTGGGGCGCGCGCGGCTGGGCGCTGGGCTGCGCGCACGGCCGGGCTGCGACGCGCGATTTCCGTCTTTTTGACATTTTTGACCTTTTCGACCCATTTCGTCCGATTTTTCCATGTTTGTTGACCTTTTCTCACTTATTTATTGATATATTTGTGATGTATTGCTTCAAATATTCCTCTTTAAGTCTTTACATTGCGTTTTTAAGCCAAAATACCTGAAAAACAATAAAAATACCCGTGATTCCGAAAAAGACAAATTTATATAAATATATGATAAAACATATAAATATATGTATTTTTAATCAATTAAGGTACATAAAATCATGGTTATTTTAGTGCTTTTTGAGCACTCATCAATTAGCCAACCAAGAGTATGTTTACAACTATTCTAATGAATATAAAAGTAATACAAATAATATCTTGATTGTAAAGGTAAAAATGAGAAGAAAAAAAATAAGAGGAGTTGGACTGTTCACATTTATGAAAACAAAAAATTTGATAATTCCGATTTGTCCCTTTAAACGGTCATAACATTTGACTCGTGTGTCGAAACGACAATTACAATATATCAAACCGAAGTTCGTATCGCTACCTTTATTTTTAATAGGATTAGGAATGGAACTTCAATATTCGAACCTAAATTCCACCATTTGTATAACTTATCGAGGGTTTAAAGTTTTTGACACATATTTTGCATTTTTGGTTTTAATCAATATGTTGTAATGAAGATGGATGAGCCAAACAAGAGTATGTTTAAAAATATTCCAATGAATCTCAAAGTAATACAAATAATTTCATGATACAAAAGATAAAAATGAGAAGAAAAAAATAAGAGTAGTGGGACTACTCAGAGTTATAAAAAAAATATTTCATAAATCGGATTTGTACCTTTAAGCGGTCATAACTTTTGACTCGTGTGTCGAAACGACTATTAAAATATATCAAATCAAAGCTCGTACCGATTCCCATTACTTTATTTGGCCTAGCATTATTCGAACCGAATTCCATCATTTATATCACCTATCGAGTGTTTAATGTTTTTGTCCCATATTTTACATTTTCGATTTTTATCAATATGTTGTAATGAAGATGGATGAGCCAAACAAGTGTATGTTTAAAAATATTCCAATGAATCTCAAAGTAATACAAATAATGTCATGATACAAAAGATAAAAATGAGAAGAAAAAAATAAGAGTTGTGGGACTACTCACAGTTATAAAAAAAAATATTTCATAAATCGGATTTGTACCATTAAACGGTCATAACTTGTGACTCGTGTGTCGAAAAGACTATTAAAATATATCAAATCAAAGCTCGTACCGATTCCCATTACTTTATTTGGCCTAGCATTATTCGAACCTAATTTCATCATTTATATCACCTATCGAGTGTTTAAAGTTTTTGTACCATATTTTGCATTTTCGGTTTTAATCAATATATTCTAATGAAGATGGATGAGCCAACCAAGAGTATGTTTAAAAATATTTTAATGAATCACAAAGAAATAAAAATAATTTCATGATCCTAAGGATAAAAATGAGAAGAAAAAAATAAGAGTAGTTGGACTGTTCACAATTATAAAAACAAAATATTTGATAAATCGGATTTGTACCTTTAAACGGTCATAACTTTTGACTCGTGTGTCGAAACGACTATTAAAATATATCAAATCGCAGCTCGTACCGATTCCCATTTTCTTATTTCACCAGGCAATGGAACTTCATTATTCGAACCTAAATTCCATCATTTACTTCACTTATCGAGGGTTTAAAGTTATTGTAGTATATTTTTAATAACGGTTTTATTCAATATAGTTGTAATGAAGATGGATTAGCCAACCAAGAGTATGTTTACAACTATTCTAATGAATATAAAAGTAATACAAATAATATCTTGATTGTAAAGGTAAAAATGAGAAGAAAAAAATAAGAGGAGTTGGACTGTTCACATTTATGAAAACAAAATATTTGATAATTCCGATTTGTCCCTTTAAACGGTCCTAACATTTGACTCGTGTGTCGAAACAACAATTACAATATATCAAACCGAAGTCCGTATGGATACCCAAATTTTTAATTGGTTTAGGAATTTAACTTCATTATTCGAACCTAAATTCATCATTTATATAACTTATCAAGGGTTTAATGTTTTTGTCCCATATTTTACATTTTCGATTTTTATCAATATGTTGTAATGAAGATGGATGAGCCAAACAAGAGTATGTTTAAAAATATTCCAATGAATCTCAAAGTAATACAAATAATGTCATGATACAAAAGATAAAAATGTGAAGAAAAAAATAAGAGTTGTGGGACTACTCACAGTTATAAAAAAAATATTTCATAAATCGGATTTGTACCATTAAACGGTCATAACTTGTGACTCGTGTGTCGAAAAGTCTATTAAAATATATCAAATCAAAGCTCGTACCGATTCCCATTACTTTACTTGGCCTAGCATTATTCGAACCTAATTCCATCATTTATATCACCTATCGAGTGTTTAAAGTTTTTGTACCATATTTTGCATTTTCGGTTTTAATCAATATGTTCTAATGAAGATGGATGAGCCAACCAAGAGTATGTTTAAAAATATTTTAATGAATCTCAAAAAAATAAAAATAATTTCATGATCCTAAGGATAAAAATGAGAAGAAAAAAATAAGGGTAGTGGGACTGTTCACAATTATAAAAACAAAATATTTGATAAATCGGATTTGTACCTTTAAACGGTCATAACTTTTGACTCGTGTGTCGAAACGACTATTAAAATATATCAAATCGCAGCTCGTACCGATTCCCATTTTCTTATTTCACCAGGCAATGGAACTTCATTATTCGAACCTAAATTCCATCATTTACTTCACTTATCGAGGGTTTAAAGTTATTGTAGTATATTTTTAATAACGGTTTTATTCAATATTGTTGTAATGAAGATGGATTAGCCAACCAAGAGTATGTTTACAACTATTCTAATGAATATAAAAGTAATACAAATAATATCTTGATTGTAAAGGTAAAAATGAGAAGAAAAAAATAAGAGGAGTTGGACTGTTCACATTTATGAAAACAAAATATTTGATAATTCCGATTTGTCCCTTTAAACGGTCCTAACATTTGACTCGTGTGTCGAAACAACAATTACAATATATCAAACCGAAGTTCGTATGGATACCCAAATTTTTAATTGGTTTAGGAATTTAACTACATTATTCGAACCTAAATTCATCATTTATATAACTTATCAAGGGTTTAATGTTTTTGTCCCATATTTTACATTTTCGATTTTTATCAATATGTTGTAATGAAGATGGATGAGCCAAACAAGTGTATGTTTAAAAATATTCCAATGAATCTCAAAGTAATACAAATAATGTCATGATACAAAAGATAAAAATGAGAAGAAAAAAATAAGAGTTGTGGGACTACTCACAGTTATAAAAAAAAATATTTCATAAATCGGATTTGTACCATTAAACGGTCATAACTTGTGACTCGTGTGTCGAAAAGACTATTAAAATATATCAAATCAAAGCTCGTACCGATTCCCATTACTTTATTTGGCCTAGCATTATTCGAACCTAATTTCATCATTTATATCACCTATCGAGTGTTTAAAGTTTTTGTACCATATTTTGCATTTTCGGTTTTAATCAATATGTTCTAATGAAGATGGATGAGCCAACCAAGAGTATGTTTAAAAATATTTTAATGAATCACAAAGAAATAAAAATAATTTCATGATCCTAAGGATAAAAATGAGAAGAAAAAAATAAGAGTAGTTGGACTGTTCACAATTATAAAAACAAAATATTTGATAAATCGGATTTGTACCTTTAAACGGTCATAACTTTTGACTCGTGTGTCGAAACGACTATTAAAATATATCAAATCGCAGCTCGTACCGATTCCCATTTTCTTATTTCACCAGGCAATGGAACTTCATTATTCGAACCTAAATTCCATCATTTACTTCACTTATCGAGGGTTTAAAGTTATTGTAGTATATTTTTAATAACGGTTTTATTCAATATAGTTGTAATGAAGATGGATTAGCCAACCAAGAGTATGTTTACAACTATTCTAATGAATATAAAAGTAATACAAATAATATCTTGATTGTAAAGGTAAAAATGAGAAGAAAAAAATAAGAGGAGTTGGACTGTTCACATTTATGAAAACAAAATATTTGATAATTCCGATTTGTCCCTTTAAACGGTCCTAACATTTGACTCGTGTGTCGAAACAACAATTACAATATATCAAACCGAAGTCCGTATGGATACCCAAATTTTTAATTGGTTTAGGAATTTAACTTCATTATTCGAACCTAAATTCATCATTTATATAACTTATCAAGGGTTTAATGTTTTAGTCCCATATTTTACATTTTCGATTTTTATCAATATGTTGTAATGAAGATGGATGAGCCAAACAAGAGTATGTTTAAAAATATTCCAATGAATCTCAAAGTAATACAAATAATGTCATGATACAAAAGATAAAAATGAGAAGAAAAAAATAAGAGTTGTGGGACTACTCACAGTTATAAAAAAAATATTTCATAAATCGGATTTGTACCATTAAACGGTCATAACTTGTGACTCGTGTGTCGAAAAGTCTATTAAAATATATCAAATCAAAGCTCGTACCGATTCCCATTACTTTACTTGGCCTAGCATTATTCGAACCTAATTCCATCATTTATATCACCTATCGAGTGTTTAAAGTTTTTGTACCATATTTTGCATTTTCGGTTTTAATCAATATGTTCTAATGAAGATGGATGAGCCAACCAAGAGTATGTTTAAAAATATTTTAATGAATCTCAAAAAAATAAAAATAATTTCATGATCCTAAGGATAAAAATGAGAAGAAAAAAATAAGGGTAGTGGGACTGTTCACAATTATAAAAACAAAATATTTGATAAATCGGATTTGTACCTTTAAACGGTCATAACTTTTGACTCGTGTGTCGAAACGACTATTAAAATATATCAAATCGCAGCTCGTACCGATTCCCATTTTCTTATTTCACCAGGCAATGGAACTTCATTATTCGAACCTAAATTCCATCATTTACTTCACTTATCGAGGGTTTAAAGTTATTGTAGTATATTTTTAATAACGGTTTTATTCAATATAGTTGTAATGAAGATGGATTAGCCAACCAAGAGTATGTTTACAACTATTCTAATGAATATAAAAGTAATACAAATAATATCTTGATTGTAAAGGTAAAAATGAGAAGAAAAAAATAAGAGGAGTTGGACTGTTCACATTTATGAAAACAAAATATTTGATAATTCTGATTTGTCCCTTTAAACAATCCTAACATTTGACTCGTGTGTCGAAACAACAATTACAATATATCAAACCGAAGTTCGTATGGATACCCAAATTTTTAATTGGTTTAGGAATTTAACTTCATTATTCGAACCTAAATTCATCATTTATATAACTTATCAAGGGTTTAAAGTTTTTGTCCCATATTTTCCATTTTCTATTTTTATCAATATTTTGTAATGAAGATGGATGAGCCAAACAAGAGTATGTTTAAAAATATTCCAATGAATCTCAAAGTAATACAAATAATGTCATGGTACAAAAGATAAAAATGAGAAGAAAAAAATAAGAGTTGTGGGACTACTCACAGTTATAAAAAAAAATATTTCATAAATCGGATTTGTACCATTAAACGGTCATAACTTGTGACTCGTGTGTCGAAAAGACTATTAAAATATATCAAATCAAAGCTCGTACCGATTCCCATTACTTTATTTGGCCTAGCATTATTCGAACCTAATTTCATCATTTATATCACCTATCGAGTGTTTAAAGTTTTTGTACCATATTTTGCATTTTCGGTTTTAATCAATATGTTCTAATGAAGATGGATGAGCCAACCAAGAGTATGTTTAAAAATATTTTAATGAATCACAAAGAAATAAAAATAATTTCATGATCCTAAGGATAAAAATGAGAAGAAAAAAATAAGAGTAGTTGGACTGTTCACAATTATAAAAACAAAATATTTGATAAATCGGATTTGTACCTTTAAACGGTCATAACTTTTGACTCGTGTGTCGAAACGACTATTAAAATATATCAAATCGCAGCTCGTACCGATTCCCATTTTCTTATTTCACCAGGCAATGGAACTTCATTATTCGAACCTAAATTCCATCATTTACTTCACTTATCGAGGGTTTAAAGTTATTGTAGTATATTTTTAATAACGGTTTTATTCAATATAGTTGTAATGAAGATGGATTAGCCAACCAAGAGTATGTTTACAACTATTCTAATGAATATAAAAGTAATACAAATAATATCTTGATTGTAAAGGTAAAAATGAGAAGAAAAAAATAAGAGGAGTTGGACTGTTCACATTTATGAAAACAAAATATTTGATAATTCCGATTTGTCCCTTTAAACGGTCCTAACATTTGACTCGTGTGTCGAAACAACAATTACAATATATCAAACCGAAGTTCGTATGGATACCCAAATTTTTAATTGGTTTAGGAATTTAACTTCATTATTCGAACCTAAATTCATCATTTATATAACTTATCAAGGGTTTAATGTTTTTGTCCCATATTTTACATTTTCGATTTTTATCAATATGTTGTAATGAAGATGGATGAGCCAAACAAGAGTATGTTTAAAAATATTCCAATGAATCTCAAAGAAATACAAATAATGTCATGATACAAAAGATAAAAATGAGAAGAAAAAAATAAGAGTTGTGGGACTACTCACAGTTATAAAAAAAATATTTCATAAATCGGATTTGTACCTTTAAAAGGTCATAACTTTTGACTCGTGTGTCGAAACGACTATTAAAATATATAAAATCGAAGCTCGTACCAATTCCCATTACTTTATTTGGCCTAGCATTATTCGAACCTAATTCCATCATTTATATCACCTATCGAGTGTTTAAAGTTTTTGTACCATATTTTGCATTTTCGGATTTAATCAATATGTTCTAATGAAGATGGATGAGCCAACCAAGAGTATGTTTAAAAATATTTTAATGAATCTCAAAGAAATAAAAATAATTTCATGATCCTAAGGATAAAAATGAGAAGAAAAAAATAAGGGTAGTGGGACTGTTCACAATTATAAAAACAAAATATTTGATAAATCGGATTTGTACCTTTAAACGGTCATAACTTTTGACTCGTGTGTCGAAACGACTATTAAAATATATCAAATCGCAGCTCGTACCGATTCCCATTTTCTTATTTCACCAGGCAATGGAACTTCATTATTCGAACCTAAATTCCATCATTTACTTCACTTATCGAGGGTTTAAAGTTATTGTAGTATATTTTTAATAACGGTTTTATTCAATATAGTTGTAATGAAGATGGATTAGCCAACCAAGAGTATGTTTACAACTATTCTAATGAATATAAAAGTAATACAAATAATATCTTGATTGTAAAGGTAAAAATGAGAAGAAAAAAATAAGAGGAGTTGGACTGTTCACATTTATGAAAACAAAATATTTGATAATTCTGATTTGTCCCTTTAAACAATCCTAACATTTGACTCGTGTGTCGAAACAACAATTACAATATATCAAACCGAAGTTCGTATGGATACCCAAATTTTTAATTGGTTTAGGAATTTAACTTCATTATTCGAACCTAAATTCATCATTTATATAACTTATCAAGGGTTTAATGTTTTTGTCCCATATTTTACATTTTCGATTTTTATCAATATGTTGTAATGAAGATGGATGAGCCAAACAAGAGTATGTTTAAAAATATTCCAATGAATCTCAAAGTAATACAAATAATGTCATGATACAAAAGATAAAAATGAGAAGAAAAAAATAAGAGTTGTGGGACTACTCACAGTTATAAAAAAAATATTTCATAAATCGGATTTGTACCATTAAACGGTCATAACTTGTGACTCGTGTGTCGAAAAGTCTATTAAAATATATCAAATCAAAGCTCGTACCGATTCCCATTACTTTAGTTGGCCTAGCATTATTCGAACCTAATTCCATCATTTATATCACCTATCGAGTGTTTAAAGTTTTTGTACCATATTTTGCATTTTCGGTTTTAATCAATATGTTCTAATGAAGATGGATGAGCCAACCAAGAGTATGTTTAAAAATATTTTAATGAATCTCAAAGAAATAAAAATAATTTCATGATCCTAAGGATAAAAATGAGAAGAAAAAAATAAGGGTAGTGGGACTGTTCACAATTATAAAAACAAAATATTTGATAAATCGGATTTGTACCTTTAAACGGTCATAACTTTTGACTCGTGTGTCGAAACGACTATTAAAATATATCAAATCGCAGCTCGTACCGATTCCCATTTTCTTATTTCACCAGGCAATGGAACTTCATTATTCGAACCTAAATTCCATCATTTACTTCACTTATCGAGGGTTTAAAGTTATTGTAGTATATTTTTAATAACGGTTTTATTCAATATAGTTGTAATGAAGATGGATTAGCCAACCAAGAGTATGTTTACAACTATTCTAATGAATATAAAAGTAATACAAATAATATCTTGATTGTAAAGGTAAAAATGAGAAGAAACAAATAAGAGGAGTTGGACTATTCACATTTATGAAAACAAAATATTTGATAATTCCGATTTGTCCCTTTAAACGGTCCTAACATTTGACTCGTGTGTCGAAACAACAATTACAATATATCAAACCGAAGTTCGTATGGATACCCAAATTTTTAATTGGTTTAGGAATTTAACTTCATTATTCGAACCTAAATTCATCATTTATATAACTTATCAAGGGTTTAAAGTTTTTGTCCCATATTTTCCATTTTCGATTTTTATCAATATGTTGTAATGAAGATGGATGAGCCAAACAAGAGTATGTTTAAAAATATTCCAATGAATCTCAAAGTAATACAAATAATGTCATGATACAAAAGATAAAAATGAGAAGAAAAAAATAAGAGTTGTGGGACTACTCACAGTTATAAAAAATATATTTCATAAATCGGATTTGTACCATTAAACGGTCATAACTTGTGACTCGTGTGTCGAAAAGACTATTAAAATATATCAAATCAAAGCTCGTACCGATTCCCATTACTTTATTTGGCCTAGCATTATTCGAACCTAATTCCATCATTTATATCACCTATCGAGTGTTTAAAGTTTTTGTACCATATTTTGCATTTTCGGTTTTAATCAATATGTTCTAATGAAGATGGATGAGCCAACCAAGAGTATGTTTAAAAATATTTTAATGAAACTCAAAGAAATAAAAATAATTTCATGATCCTAAGGATAAAAATGAGAAGAAAAAAATAAGAGTAGTGGGACTGTTCACAATTATAAAAACAAAATATTTGATAAATCGAATTTGTACCTTTAAACGGTCATAACTTTTGACTCGTGTGTCGAAACGACTATTAAAATATATCAAATCGCAGCTCGTACCGATTCCCATTTTCTTATTTCACCAGGCAATGGAACTTCATTATTCGAACCTAAATTCCATCATTTACTTTACTTATCGAGGGTTTAAAGTTATTGTAGTATATTTTTAATAACGGTTTTATTCAATATAGTTGTAATGAAGATGGATTAGCCAACCAAGAGTATGTTTACAACTATTCTAACGAATATAAAAGTAATACAAATAATATCTTGATTGTAAAGGAAAAAATGAGAAGAAAAAAATAAGAGGAGTTGGACTGTTCACATTTATGAAAACAAAATATTTGATAATTCGGATTTGTCCCTTTAAACGGTCATAACATTTGACTCGTGTGTCGAAACAACAATTACAATATATCAAACCGAAGTTCGTATGGATACCCAAATTTTTTATTGGTTTAGGAATTTAACTTCATTATTCGAACCTAAATTCATCATTTATATAACTTATCAAGGGTTTAAAGTTTTTGTCCCATATTTTACATTTTCGATTTTTATCAATATGTTGTAATGAAGATGGATGAGCCAAACAAGAGTATGTTTAAAAATATTCCAATGAATCTCAAAGTAATACAAATAATATCATGATAAAAAAGATAAAAATGAGAAGAAAAAAATAAGAGTAGTGGGACTACTCGCAGTTATAAAAAAAATATTTCATAAATCGGATTTGTACCTTTAAACGGTCATAACTTTTGACTCGTGTGTCAAAACGACTATTAAAATATATCAAATCACAGCTCGTACCGATTCCCATTTTCTTATTTCACCGGGCAATGGAACTTCATTATTCGAACCTAAATTCCATCATTTACTTCACTTATCGAGGGTTTAAAGTTATTGTAGTATATTTTTAATAACGGTTTTATTCAATATAGTTGTAATGAAGATGGATTAGCCAACCAAGAGTATGTTTACAACTATTCTAATGAATATAAAAGTAATACAAATAATATCTTGATTGTAAAGGTAAAAATGAGAAGAAAAAAATAAGAGGAGTTGGACTGTTCACATTTATGAAAACAAAATATTTGATAATTCCGATTTGTCCCTTTAAACGGTCCTAACATTTGACTCGTGTGTCGAAACAACAATTATAATATATCAAACCGAAGTTCGTATGGATACCCAAATTTTTAATTGGTTTAGGAATTTAACTTCATTATTCGAACCTAAATTCATCATTTATATAACTTATCAAGGGTTTAAAGTTTTTGTCCCATATTTTACATTTTCGATTTTTATCAATATGTTGTAATGAAGATGGATGAGCCAAACAAGAGTATGTTTAAAAATATTCCAATGAATCTCAAAGAAATACAAATAATGTCATGATACAAAAGATAAAAATGAGAAGAAAAAAATAAGAGTTGTGGGACTACTCACAGTTATAAAAAAAATATTTCATAAATCGGATTTGTACCTTTAAAAGGTCATAACTTTTGACTCGTGTGTCGAAACGACTATTAAAATATATAAAATCGAAGCTCGTACCAATTCCCATTACTTTATTTGGCCTAGCATTATTCGAACCTAATTCCATCATTTATATCACCTATCGAGTGTTTAAAGTTTTTGTACCATATTTTGCATTTTCGGATTTAATCAATATGTTCTAATGAAGATGGATGAGCCAACCAAGAGTATGTTTAAAAATATTTTAATGAATCTCAAAGAAATAAAAATAATTTCATGATCCTAAGGATAAAAATGAGAAGAAAAAAATAAGGGTAGTGGGACTGTTCACAATTATAAAAACAAAATATTTGATAAATCGGATTTGTACCTTTAAACGGTCATAACTTTTGACTCGTGTGTCGAAACGACTATTAAAATATATCAAATCGCAGCTCGTACCGATTCCCATTTTCTTATTTCACCAGGCAATGGAACTTCATTATTCGAACCTAAATTCCATCATTTACTTCACTTATCGAGGGTTTAAAGTTATTGTAGTATATTTTTAATAACGGTTTTATTCAATATAGTTGTAATGAAGATGGATTAGCCAACCAAGAGTATGTTTACAACTATTCTAATGAATATAAAAGTAATACAAATAATATCTTGATTGTAAAGGTAAAAATGAGAAGAAAAAAATAAGAGGAGTTGGACTGTTCACATTTATGAAAACAAAATATTTGATAATTCTGATTTGTCCCTTTAAACAATCCTAACATTTGACTCGTGTGTCGAAACAACAATTACAATATATCAAACCGAAGTTCGTATGGATACCCAAATTTTTAATTGGTTTAGGAATTTAACTTCATTATTCGAACCTAAATTCATCATTTATATAACTTATCAAGGGTTTAATGTTTTTGTCCCATATTTTACATTTTCGATTTTTATCAATATGTTGTAATGAAGATGGATGAGCCAAACAAGAGTATGTTTAAAAATATTCCAATGAATCTCAAAGTAATACAAATAATGTCATGATACAAAAGATAAAAATGAGAAGAAAAAAATAAGAGTTGTGGGACTACACACAGTTATAAAAAAATATTTCATAAATAGGATTTGTACCATTAAACGGTCATAACTTGTGACTCGTGTGTCGAAAAAACTATTAAAATATATCAAATCAAAGCTCGTACCGATTCCCATTACTTTATTTGGCCTAGCATTATTCGAACCTTATTCCATCATTTATATCACCTATCGAGTGTTTAAAGTTTTTGTACCATATTTTGCATTTTCGGTTTAATCAATATGTTCTAATGAAGATGGATGAGCCAACCAAGAGTATGTTTAAAAATATTTTAATGAATCTAAAAGAAATGAAAATAATTTCGTGATCCTAAAGATAAATATGAGAAGAAAAAAATAAGAGTAATGGGCATGTTCACAGTTATAAAAACAAAATATTTGATAAATCGGATTTTTACCTTTAAACGGTCATAACTTTTGACTCGTGTGTCGAAACGACTATTAAAATATATCAAATCAAAGCTCGTACCGATTCCCATTACTTTATTTGGCCTAGCATTATTCGAACCTAATTCCATCATTTATATCACCTATCGAGTGTTTAAAGTTTTTGTACCATATTTTGCATTTTCGGTTTTAATCAATATGTTCTAATGAAGATGGATGAGCCAACCAAGAGTATGTTTAAAAATATTTTAATGAATCTCAAAGAAATAAAAATAATTTCATGATCCTAAGGATAAAAATGAGAAGAAAAAAATAAGAGTAGTGGGACTGTTCACAATTATAAAAACAAAATATTTGATAAATCGGATTTGTACCTTTAAACGGTCATAACTTTTGACTCGTGTGTCGAAACGACTATTAAAATATATCAAATCGCAGCTCGTACCGATTCCCATTTTCTTATTTCACCAGGCAATGGAACTTCATTATTCGAACCTAAATTCCATCATTTACTTCACTTATCGAGGGTTTAAAGTTATTGTAGTATATTTTTAATAACGGTTTTATTCAATATAGTTGTAATGAAGATGGATTAGCCAACCAAGAGTATGTTTACAACTATTCTAATGAATATAAAAGTAATACAAATAATATCTTGATTGTAAAGGTAAAAATGAGAAGAAAAAAATAAGAGGAGTTGGACTGTTCACATTTATGAAAACAAAATATTTGATAATTCCGATTTGTCCCTTTAAACGGTCCTAACATTTGACTCGTGTGTCGAAACAACAATTACAATATATCAAACCGAAGTTCGTATGGATACCCAAATTTTTAATTGGTTTAGGAATTTAACTTCATTATTCGAACCTAAATTCATCATTTATATAACTTATCAAGGGTTTAAAGTTTTTGTCCCATATTTTCCATTTTCTATTTTTATCAATATGTTGTAATGAAGATGGATGAGCCAAACAAGAGTATGTTTAAAAATATTCCATTGAATCTCAAAGTAATACAAATAATGTCATGATACAAAAGATAAAAATGAGAAGAAAAAAATAAGAGTTGTGGGACTACTCACAGTTATAAAAAATATATTTCATAAATCGGATTTGTACCATTAAACGGTCATAACTTGTGACTCGTGTGTCGAAACGACTATTAAAATATATCAAATCAAAGCTCGTACCGATTCCCATTACTTTATTTGGACTAGCATTATTCGAACCTAATTCCATCATTTATATCACCTATCGAGTGTTTAAAGTTTTTGTACCATATTTTGCATTTTCGGTTTTAATCAATATGTTCTAATGAAGATGGATGAGCCAACCAAGAGTATGTTTAAAAATATTTTAATGAATCTCAAAGAAATAAAAATAATTTCATGATCCTAAGGATAAAAATGAGAAGAAAAAAATAAGAGTAGTGGGACTGTTCACAATTATAAAAACAAAATATTTGATAAATCGGATTTGTACCTTTAAACAGTCATAACTTTTGACTCGTGTGTCGAAACGACTATTAAAATATATCAAATCGCAGCTCGTACCGATTCCCATTTTCTTATTTCACCAGGCAATGGAACTTCATTATTCGAACCTAAATTCCATCATTTACTTTACTTATCGAGGGTTTAAAGTTATTGTAGTATATTTTTAATAACGGTTTTATTCAATATAGTTGTAATGAAGATGGATTAGCCAACCAAGAGTATGTTTACAACTATTCTAACGAATATAAAAGTAATACAAATAATATCTTGATTGTAAAGGAAAAAATGAGAAGAAAAAAATAAGAGGAGTTGGACTGTTCACATTTATGAAAACAAAATATTTGATAATTCGGATTTGTCCCTTTAAACGGTCATAACATTTGACTCGTGTGTCGAAACGACAATTACAATATATCAAACCGAAGTTCGTATGGATACCCAAATTTTTTATTGGTTTAGGAATTTAACTTCATTATTCGAACCTAAATTCATCATTTATATAACTTATCAAGGGTTTAAAGTTTTTGTCCCATATTTTACATTTTCGATTTTTATCAATATGTTGTAATGAAGATGGATGAGCCAAACAAGAGTATGTTTAAAAATATTCCAATGAATCTCAAAGTAATACAAATAATATCATGATAAAAAAGATAAAAATGAGAAGAAAAAAATAAGAGTAGTGGGACTACTCGCAGTTATAAAAAAAATATTTCATAAATCGGATTTGTACCTTTAAACGGTCATAACTTTTACCTCGTGTGTCAAAACGACTATTAAAATATATCAAATCACAGCTCGTACCGATTCCCATTTTCTTATTTCACCAGGCAATGGAACTTCATTATTCGAACCTAAATTCCATCATTTACTTCACTTATCGAGGGTTTAAATTTATTGTAGTATATTTTTAATAACAGTTTTATTCAATATAGTTGTAATGAAGATGGATTAGCCAACCAAGAGTATGTTTACAACTATTCTAATGAATATAAAAGTAATACAAATAATATCTTGATTGTAAAGGTAAAAATGAGAAGAAAAAAATAAGAGGAGTTGGACTGTTCACATTTATGAAAACAAAATATTTGATAATTCCGATTTGTCCCTTTAAACGGTCCTAACATTTGACTCGTGTGTCGAAACAACAATTACAATATATCAAACCGAAGTTCGTATGGATACCCATATTTTTAATTGGTTTAGGAATTTAACTTCATTATTCGAACCTAAATTCATCATTTATATAACTTATCAAGGGTTTAATGTTTTTGTCCCATATTTTACATTTTCGATTTTTATCAATATGTTGTAATGAAGATGGATGAGCCAAACAACAGTATGTTTAAAAATATTCCAATGAATCTCAAAGTAATACAAATAATGTCATGATACAAAAGAAAAAAATAAGAGTTGTGGGACTACACACAGTTATAAAAAAATATTTCATAAATAGGATTTGTACCTTTAAACGGTCATAACTTGTGACTCGTGTGTCGAAAAAACTATTAAAATATATCAAATCTTAGCTCGTACCGATTCCCATTACTTTATTTGGCCTAGCATTATTCGAACCTTATTCCATCATTTATATCACCTATCGAGTGTTTAAAGTTTTTGTACCATATTTTGCATTTTCGGTTTTAATCAATATGTTCTAATGAAGATGGATGAGCCAACCAAGAGTATGTTTAAAAATATTTTAATGAATCTAAAAGAAATGAAAATAATTTCGTGATCCTAAAGATAAATATGAGAAGAAAAAAATAAGAGTAATGGGCATGTTCACAGTTATAAAAACAAAATATTTGATAAATCGGATTTTTACCTTTAAACGGTCATAACTTTTGACTCGTGTGTCGAAACGACTATTAAAATATATCAAATCAAAACTCGTACCGATTCCCATTTTCTTATTTCACCAGGCAATGGAACTTCATTATTCGAACCTAAATTCCATCATTTACTTCACTTATCGAGGGTTTAAAATTATTGTAGTATATTTTTAATAACGGTTTTATTCAATATAGTTGTAATGAAGATGGATTAGCCAACCAAGAGTATGTTTACAACTATTCTAACGAATATAAAAGTAATACAAATAATATCTTGATTGTAAAGGAAAAAATGAGAAGAAAAAAATAAGAGGAGTTGGACTGTTCACATTTATGAAAACAAAATATTTGATAATTCGGATTTGTCCCTTTAAACGGTCATAACATTTGACTCGTGTGTCGAAACGACAATTACAATATATCAAACCGAAGTTCGTATGGATACCCAAATTTTTTATTGGTTTAGGAATTTAACTTCATTATTCGAACCTAAATTCATCATTTATATAACTTATCAAGGGTTTAAAGTTTTTGTCCCATATTTTACATTTTCGATTTTTATCAATATGTTGTAATGAAGATGGATGAGCCAAACAAGAGTATGTTTAAAAATATTCCAATGAATCTCAAAGTAATACAAATAATATCATGATAAAAAAGATAAAAATGAGAAGAAAAAAATAAGAGTAGTGGGACTACTCGCAGTTATAAAAAAAATATTTCATAAATCGGATTTGTACCTTTAAACGGTCATAACTTTTACCTCGTGTGTCAAAACGACTATTAAAATATATCAAATCACAGCTCGTACCGATTCCCATTTTCTTATTTCACCAGGCAATGGAACTTCATTATTCGAACCTAAATTCCATCATTTACTTCACTTATCGAGGGTTTAAATTTATTGTAGTATATTTTTAATAACAGTTTTATTCAATATAGTTGTAATGAAGATGGATTAGCCAACCAAGAGTATGTTTACAACTATTCTAATGAATATAAAAGTAATACAAATAATATCTTGATTGTAAAGGTAAAAATGAGAAGAAAAAAATAAGAGGAGTTGGACTGTTCACATTTATGAAAACAAAATATTTGATAATTCCGATTTGTCCCTTTAAACGGTCCTAACATTTGACTCGTGTGTCGAAACAACAATTACAATATATCAAACCGAAGTTCGTATGGATACCCATATTTTTAATTGGTTTAGGAATTTAACTTCATTATTCGAACCTAAATTCATCATTTATATAACTTATCAAGGGTTTAATGTTTTTGTCCCATATTTTACATTTTCGATTTTTATCAATATGTTGTAATGAAGATGGATGAGCCAAACAACAGTATGTTTAAAAATATTCCAATGAATCTCAAAGTAATACAAATAATGTCATGATACAAAAGAAAAAAATAAGAGTTGTGGGACTACACACAGTTATAAAAAAATATTTCATAAATAGGATTTGTACCTTTAAACGGTCATAACTTGTGACTCGTGTGTCGAAAAAACTATTAAAATATATCAAATCTTAGCTCGTACCGATTCCCATTACTTTATTTGGCCTAGCATTATTCGAACCTTATTCCATCATTTATATCACCTATCGAGTGTTTAAAGTTTTTGTACCATATTTTGCATTTTCGGTTTTAATCAATATGTTCTAATGAAGATGGATGAGCCAACCAAGAGTATGTTTAAAAATATTTTAATGAATCTAAAAGAAATGAAAATAATTTCGTGATCCTAAAGATAAATATGAGAAGAAAAAAATAAGAGTAATGGGCATGTTCACAGTTATAAAAACAAAATATTTGATAAATCGGATTTTTACCTTTAAACGGTCATAACTTTTGACTCGTGTGTCGAAACGACTATTAAAATATATCAAATTAAAACTCGTACCGATTCCCATTTTCTTATTTCACCAGGCAATGGAACTTCATTATTCGAACCTAAATTCCATCATTTACTTCACTTATCGAGGGTTTAAAATTATTGTAGTATATTTTTAATAACGGTTTTATTCAATATAGTTGTAATGAAGATGGATTAGCCAACCAAGAGTATGTTTACAACTATTCTAATGAAAATAAAAGTAATACAAATAATATCTTGATTGTAAAGGTAAAAATGAGAAGAAAAAAATAAGAGGAGTTGGACTGTTCACATTTATGAAAACAAAATATTTGATAATTCCGATTTGTCCCTTTAAACGGTCCTAACATTTGACTCGTGTGTCGAAACAACAATTACAATATATCAAACCGAAGTTCGTATGGATACCCAAATTTTTAATTGGTTTAGGAATTTAACTTCATTATTCGAACCTAAATTCATCATTTATATAACTTATCAAGGGTTTAAAGTTTTTGTCCCATATTTTCCATTTTCTATTTTTATCAATATGTTGTAATGAAGATGGATGAGCCAAACAAGAGTATGTTTAAAAATATTCCAATGAATCTCAAAGTAATACAAATAATGTCATGATACAAAAGATAAAAATGAGAAGAAAAAAATAAGAGTTGTGGTATTACTCACAGTTATAAAAAATATATTTCATAAATCGGATTTGTACCATTAAACGGTCATAACTTGTGACTCGTGTGTCGAAACGACTATTAAAATATATCAAATCAAAGCTCGTACCGATTCCCATTACTTTATTTGGACTAGCATTATTCGAACCTAATTCCATCATTTATATCACCTATCGAGTGTTTAAAGTTTTTGTACCATATTTTGCATTTTCGGTTTTAATCAATATGTTCTAATGAAGATGGATGAGCCAACCAAGAGTATGTTTAAAAATATTTTAATGAATCTCAAAGAAATAAAAATAATTTCATGATCCTAAGGATAAAAATGAGAAGAAAAAAATAAGAGTAGTGGGACTGTTCACAATTATAAAAACAAAATATTTGATAAATCGGATTTGTACCTTTAAATAGTCATAACTTTTGACTCGTGTGTCGAAACGACTATTAAAATATATCAAATCGCAGCTCGTACCGATTCCCATTTTCTTATTTCACCAGGCAATGGAACTTCATTATTCGAACCTAAATTCCATCATTTACTTTACTTATCGAGGGTTTAAAGTTATTGTAGTATATTTTTAATAACGGTTTTATTCAATATAGTTGTAATGAAGATGGATTAGCCAACCAAGAGTATGTTTACAACTATTCTAACGAATATAAAAGTAATACAAATAATATCTAGATTGTAAAGGAAAAAATGAGAAGAAAAAAATAAGAGGAGTTGGACTGTTCACATTTATGAAAACAAAATATTTGATAATTCGGATTTGTCCCTTTAAACGGTCATAACATTTGACTCGTGTGTCGAAACGACAATTACAATATATCAAACCGAAGTTCGTATGGATACGCAAATTTTTTATTGGTTTAGGAATTTAACTTCATTATTCGAACCTAAATTCATCATTTATATAACTTATCAAGGGTTTAAAGTTTTTGTCCCATATTTTACATTTTCGATTTTTATCAATATGTTGTAATGAAGATGGATGAGCCAAACAAGAGTATGTTTAAAAATATTCCAATGAATCTCAAAGTAATACAAATAATATCATGATAAAAAAGATAAAAATGAGAAGAAAAAAATAAGAGTAGTGGGACTACTCGCAGTTATAAAAAAAATATTTCATAAATCGGATTTGTACCTTTAAACGGTCATAACTTTTACCTCGTGTGTCAAAACGACTATTAAAATATATCAAATCACAGCTCGTACCGATTCCCATTTTCTTATTTCACCAGGCAATGGAACTTCATTATTCGAACCTAAATTCCATCATTTACTTCACTTATCGAGGGTTTAAATTTATTGTAGTATATTTTTAATAACGGTTTTATTCAATATAGTTGTAATGAAGATGGATTAGCCAACCAAGAGTATGTTTACAACTATTCTAATGAATATAAAAGTAATACAAATAATATCTTGATTGTAAAGGAAAAAATGAGAAGAAAAAAATAAGAGGAGTTGGACTGTTCACATTTATGAAAACAAAATATTTGATAATTCGGATTTGTCCCTTTAAACGGTCCTAACATTTGACTCGTGTGTCGAAACAACAATTACAATATATCAAACCGAAGTTCGTATGGATACCCATATTTTTAATTGGTTTAGGAATTTAACTTCATTATTCGAACCTAAATTCATCATTTATATAACTTATCAAGGGTTTAATGTTTTTGTCCCATATTTTACATTTTCGATTTTTATCAATATGTTGTAATGAAGATGGATGAGCCAAACAAGAGTATGTTTAAAAATATTCCAATGAATCTCAAAGTAATACAAATAATGTCATGATACAAAAGAAAAAAATAAGAGTTGTGGGACTACACACAGTTATAAAAAAATATTTCATAAATAGGATTTGTACCTTTAAACGGTCATAACTTGTGACTCGTGTGTCGAAAAAACTATTAAAATATATCAAATCTTAGCTCGTACCGATTCCCATTACTTTATTTGGCCTAGCATTATTCGAACCTTATTCCATCATTTATATCACCTATCGAGTGTTTAAAGTTTTTGTACCATATTTTGCATTTTCGGTTTTAATCAATATGTTCTAATGAAGATGGATGAGCCAACCAAGAGTATGTTTAAAAATATTTTAATGAATCTAAAAGAAATGAAAATAATTTCGTGATCCTAAAGATAAATATGAGAAGAAAAAAATAAGAGTAATGGGCATGTTCACAGTTATAAAAACAAAATATTTGATAAATCGGATTTTTACCTTTAAACGGTCATAACTTTTGACTCGTGTGTCGAAACGACTATTAAAATATATCAAATCAAAACTCGTACCGATTCCCATTTTCTTATTTCACCAGGCAATGGAACTTCATTATTCGAACCTAAATTCCATCATTTACTTCACTTATCGAGGGTTTAAAATTATTGTAGTATATTTTTAATAACGGTTTTATTCAATATAGTTGTAATGAAGATGGATTAGCCAACCAAGAGTATGTTTACAACTATTCTAATGAAAATAAAAGTAATACAAATAATATCTTGATTGTAAAGGTAAAAATGAGAAGAAAAAAATAAGAGGAGTTGGACTGTTCACATTTATGAAAACAAAATATTTGATAATTCGGATTTGTCCCTTTAAACGGTCATAACATTTGACTCGTGTGTCGAAACGACAATTACAATATATCAAACCGAAGTTCGTATCGATACCCATATTTTTAATTGGTTTAGGAATTTAACTTCATTATTCGAACCTAAATTCCTCATTTATATAACTTATCGAGGGTGTAAAGTTTTTGTCCCATATTTTGCATTTTCGATTTTTATCAATATGTTGTAATGAAGATGGATGAGCCAAACAAGAGTATGTTTAAAAATATTCCAATGAATCTCAAAGTAATACAAATATTGTCATGATACAAAAGATAAAAATGAGAAGAAAAAAATAAGAGTAGTGGGACTACTCACAGTTACAAAAAAAATATTTCATAAATCAGATTTGTACGTTTAAACGGTCTTAACTTTTGACTCGTGTGTCGAAACGACTATTAAAATATATCAAATCAAAGCTCGTACCGATTCCCATTACGTTATTTGGCGTAGCATTATTCGAACCTAATTCCATCATTTATATCACCTATCAAGTGTTTAAAGTTTTTGTCCCATATTTTGCATTTTCGGTTTTAATCAATATGTTCTAATGAAGATGGATGAGCCAACCAAGAGTATGTTTAAAAATATTTTAATGAATCTCAAAGAAATACAAATAATTTCATGATCCTAAAGATAAATATGAGAAGAAAAAAATAAGAGTAGTGGGCCTGTTCACAGTTATAAAAACAAAATATTTGATAAATCGGATTTGTACCTTTAAACGGTCATAACTTTTGACTCGTCTGTCGAAACGACTATTAAAATATATCAAATGAAAACTCGTACCGATTCCCATTTTCTTATTTCACTAGGCAATGGAACTTCATTATTCGAACCTAAATTCCATCATTTACTTCACTTATCGAGGGTTTAAAATTATTGTAGTATATTTTTAATAACGGTTTTATTCAATATAGTTGTAATGAAGATGGATTAGCCAACCAAGAGTATGTTTACAACTATTCTAATGAATATAAAAGTAACAAAAATAATATCTTGATTGTAAAGGTAAAAATTCGAAGAAAAAAATAAGAGGAGTTGGACTGTTCACATTTATGAAAACAAAATATTTGATAATTCCGACTTGTCCCTTTAAACGGTCATCATATTTGACTAGTGTGTCGAAACGACAATTACAATATATCAAACCGAAGTTAACATTGATACCAATATTTTTAATTGATTTGGGAATGGAATTTCATTATTCGAACCTAATTCCATCATTTATATCACCTATAGAGTGTTTAAAGTTTTTGTCCCATATTTTGCATTTTCGGTTTTAATCAATATGTTCTAATGAAGATGGTTGAGCCAACCAAGAGTATGTTTAAAAATATTTTAATGAATCTCAAAGAAATGAAAATAATTTCGTGATCCTAAAGATAAATATGAGAAGAAAAAAATAAGAGTAATGGGCATGTTCACAGTTATAAAAACAAAATATTTGATAAATCGGATTTGTACCTTTAAACAGTCATAACTTTTGACTCGTGTGTCGAAACGACTATTAAAATATATCAAATCAAAACTCGTACCAATTCCCATTTTCTTATTTCACCAGGCAATGGAACTTCATTATTCGAACCTAAATTCCATCATTTACTTCACTTATCGAGGGTTTAAAATTATTGTAGTATATTTTTAATAACGGTTTTATTCAATATAGTTGTAATGAAGATGGATTAGCCAACCAAGAGTATGTTTACAACTATTCTAATGAATATAAAAGTAACACAAATAATATCTTGATTGTAAAGGTAAAAATTCGAAGAAAAAAATAAGAGGAGTTGGACTGTTCACATTTATGAAAACAAAATATTTGATAATTCCGACTTGTCCCTTTAAACGGTCATAACATTTGACTCGTGTGTCGAAACGACAATTACAATATATCAAACCGAAGTTCGTATCGATACCCTTATTTTTAATAGGAGTAGGAATGGAACTTCAATATTCGAACCTAAATTCCATCATTTGTATAACTTATCCAGGGTTTAAATGTTTTGTCCAATATTTTGCATTTTTGGTTTTAATCAATATGTTGTAATGAAGATGGATGAGCCAAACAAGAGTATGTTTAAAAATATTTTAATGAATCTCAAAGAAATACAAATAATTTCATGATCCTAAAGATAAAATTGAGAAGAAAAAAATAAGAGTTGTGGGACTACTCAGAGTTATAAAAAAAATATTTCATAAATCGGATTTGTACCTTTAAAAGGTCATAACTTTTGACTCGTGTGTCGAAACGACTATTAAAATATATCAAATCGAAGCTCGTACCGATTCCCATTACTTTATTTGGCCGAGCATTATTCGAACCTAATTCCATCATTTATATCACCTATCGAGTGTTTAAAGTTTTTGTACCATATTTTGCATTTTCGGATTTAATCAATATGTTCTAATGAAGATGGATGAGCCAACCAAGAGTATGTTTAAAAATATTTTAATGAATCTCAAAGAAATGAAAATAATTTCGTGATCCTAAAGATAAATATGAGAAGAAAAAAATAAGAGTAATGGGCATGTTCACAGTTATAAAAACAAAATATTTGATAAATCGGATTTGTACCTTTAAACGGTCATAACTTTTGACTCGTGTGTCAAACGACTATTAAAATATATCAAATCAAAACTCGTACCGATTCCCATTTTCTTATTTTAAAAGGCAATGGAACTTCATTATTCGAACCTAAATTCCATCATTTACTTCACTTATCGAGGGTTTAAAGTTATTGTAGTATATTTTTAATAACGGTTTTATTCAATATAGTTGTAATGAAGATGGATTAGCCAACCAAGAGTATGTTTACAACTATTCTAATGAATATAAAAGTAACACAAATAATATCTTGATTGTAAAGGTAAAAATTCGAAGAAAAAAATAAGAGGAGTTGGACTGTTCACATTTATGAAAACAAAATATTTGATAATTCCGACTTGTCCCTTTAAACGGTCATAACATTTGACTCGTGTGTCGAAACGACAATTACAATATATCAAACCGAAGTTCGTATCGATACCATTATTTTTAATAGGAGTAGGAATGGAACTTTAATATTCGAACCTAAATTCCATCATTTGTATAACTTATCCAGGGTTTAAATTTTTTGTCCCATATTTTGCATTTTCGGTTTTAGTCAATATGTTCTAATGAAGATGGTTGAGCCAACCAAGAGTATGTTTAAAAATATTTTAATGAATCTCAAAGAAATGAAAATAATTTCGTGATCCTAAAGATAAATATGAGAAGAAAAAAATAAGAGTAATGGGCATGTTCACAGTTAAAAAAACAAAATATTTGATAAATCGGATTTGTACCTTTAAACGGTCATAACTTTTGACTCGTGTGTCGAAACGACTATTAAAATATATCAAATCAAAACTCGTACCGATTCCCATTTTCTTATTTCACTGGGCAATGGAACTTCATTATTCGAACCTAAATTCCATCATTTACTTCACTTATCGAGGGTTTAAAATTATTGTAGTATATTTTTAATAACGGTTTTATTCAATATAGTTGTAATGAAGATGGATTAGCCAACCAAGAGTATGTTTACAACTATTCTAATGAATATAAAAGTAATACAAATAATATCTTGATTGTAAAGGTAAAAATGAGAAGAAAAAATAAGAGGAGTTGGACTGTTCACATTTATGAAAACAAAATATTTGATAATTCGGATTTGTCCCTTTAAACGGTCATAACATTTGACTCGTGTGTCGAAACGACAATTACAATATATCAAACCAAAGTTCGTATCGATACCCTTATTTTTAATAGGATTAGGAATGGAACTTCAATATTCGAACCTAAATTCCATCATTTGTATAACTTATCGAGGGTTTAAAGTTTTTGTCCCATATTTTGCATTTTTGGTTTTAATCAATATGTTGTAATGAAGATGGATAAGCCAAACAAGAGTATGTTTAAAAATATTCCAATGAATCTCAAAGTAATACAAATAATTTCATGATCCTAAAGATAAATATGAGAAGAAAAAAATAAGAGTAGTGGGCCTGTTCACAGTTATAAAAACAAAATATTTGATAAATCGGATTTGTACCTTTAAACGGTCATAACTTTTGACTCGTGTGTCGAAACGACTATTAAAATATATCAAATCAAAACTCGTACCGATTCCCATTTTCTTATTTTAAAAGGCAATGGAACTTTATTATTCGAACCTAAATTCCATCATTTACTTCACTTATCGAGGGTTTAAAGTTATTGTAGTATATTTTTAAAAACGGTTTTATTCAATATAGTTGTAATGAAGATGGATGAGCCAACCAAGAGTATGTTTACAACTATTCTAATGAATATAAAAGTAATACAAATAATATCTTGATTGTAAAGGTAAAAATGAGAAGAAAAAAATAAGAGGAGTTGGACTGTTCACATTTATGAAAACAAAATATTTGATAATTCGGATTTGTCCCTTTAAACGGTCATAACTTTTGACTCGTGTGTCGAAACGACTATTAAAATATATCAAATCGAAACTCCTACCGATTCCCATTTTCTTATTTCACCAGGCAATGGAACTTTATTATTCGAACCTAAATTCCATCATTTACTTCACTTATCGAGGGTTTAAAATTATTGTAGTATATTTTTAATAACGGTTTTATTCAATATAGTTGTAATGAAGATGGATTAGCCAACCAAGAGTATATTTACAACTATTCTAATGAATATAAAAGTAACACAAATAATATCTTGATTGTAAAGGTAAAAATTAGAAGAAAAAAATAAGAGGAGTTGGACTGTTCACATTTATGAAAACAAAATATTTAATAATTCCGACTTGTCCCTTTAAACGGTCATAACATTTGACTCGTGTGTCGAAACGACAATTACAATATATCAAACCAAAGTTCGTATCGATACCCTTATTTTTAATAGGATTAGGAATGGAACTTCAATATTCGAACCTAAATTCCATCATTTGTATAACTTATCGAGGGTTTAAAGTTTTTTGTCGCATATTTTGCATTTTTGGTTTTAATCAATATGTTGTAATGAAGATGGATAAGCCAAACAAGAGTATGTTTAAAAATATTCCAATGAATCTCAAAGTAATACAAATAATTTCATGATCCTAAAGATAAATATGAGAAGAAAAAAATAAGAGTAGTGGGCCTGTTCACAGTTATAAAAACAAAATATTTGATAAATCGGATTTGTACCTTTAAACGGTCATAACTTTTGACTCGGGTGTCGAAACGACTATTAAAATATATCAAATCAAAACTCGTACCGATTCCCATTTTCTTATTTTAAAAGGCAATGGAACTTTATTATTCGAACCTAAATTCCATCATTTACTTCACTTATCGAGGGTTTAAAGTTATTGTAGTATATTTTTAATAACGGTTTTATTCAATATAGTTGTAATGAAGATGGATGAGCCAACCAAGAGTATGTTTACAACTATTCTAATGAATATAAAAGTAATACAAATAATATCTTGATTGTAATGGTAAAAATGAGAAGAAAAAAATAAGAGGAGTTGGACTGTTCACATTTATGAAAACAAAATATTTGATAAGTCGGATTTGTCCCTTTAAACGGTCATAACATTTGACTCGTGTGTCGAAACGACAATTACAATATATCAAACTGAAGTTCGTATCGATACCCATATTTTTAATTTTTTTAGGAATTTAACTTCATTATTCGAACCTAAATTCATCATTTATATAACCTATCGAGGGTTTAAAGTTTTTGTCCCATATTTTGCATTTTCGATTTTTATCAATATGTTGTAATGAAGATGGATGAGCCAAACAAGAGTATGTTTAAAAATATTCCAATGAATCTCAAAGTAATACAAATAATGTCATGATACAAAAGATAAAAATGAGAAGAAAAAAATAAGAGTAGTGGGACTACTCACAGTTACAAAAAAAATATTTCATAAATCGGATTTGTACCTTTAAACGGTCATAACTTTTGACTCGTATGTCGAAACGACTATTAAAATATATCAAATCAAAGCTCGTACCGATTCCCATTACTTTATTTGGCCTAGCATTATTCGAACCTAATTCCATCATTTATATCACCTATCGAGTGTTTAAAGTTTTTGTCCCATATTTTGCATTTTCGGTTTTAATCAATATGTTCTAATGAAGATGGATGAGCCAACCAAGAGTATGTTTAAAAATATTTTAATGAATCTCAAAGAAATGCAAATAATTTCATGATCCTAAAGATAAATATGAGAAGAAAAAAATAAGAGTAGTGGGCCTGTTCACAGTTATAAAAACAAAATATTTGATAAATCGGATTTGTACCTTTAAACGGTCATAACTTTTGACTCGTGTGTCGAAACGACTATTAAAATATATCAAATCGAAACTCGTACCGATTCCCATTTTCTTATTTCACCAGGCAATGGAACTTTATTATTCAAACCGAAATTCCATCATTTACTTCACTTATCGAGGGTTTAAAATTATTGTTGTATATTTTTAATAACGGTTTTATTCAATATAGTTGTAATGAAGATGGATTAGCCAACCAAGAGTATGTTTACAACTATTCTAATGAATATAAAAGTAACACAAATAATATCTTGATTGTAAAGGTAAAAATTAGAAGAAAAAAATAAGCGGAGTTGGACTGTTCACATTTATGAAAACAAAATATTTCATAATTCCGACTTGTCCCTTTAAACGGTCATAACATTTGACTCGTGTGTCGAAACGACAATTACAATATATCAAACCAAACTTCGTATCGATGCCCTTATTTTTAATAGGATTAGGAATGGAACTTCAATATTCGAACCTAAATTCCATCATTTGTATAACTTATCGAGGGTTTAAAGTTTTTGTCCCATATTTTGCATTTTTGGTTTTAATCAATATGTTGTAATGAAGATGGATAAGCCAAACAAGAGTATGTTTAAAAATATTCCAATGAATCTCAAAGTAATACAAATAATGTCATGATACAAAAGATAAAAATGAGAAGAAAAAAATAAGAGTAGTGGGACTGTTCACAGTTATAAAAACAAAATATTTGATAAATCGGATTTGTACCTTTAAACGGTCATAACTTTTGACTCGTGTGTCGAAACGACTATTAAAATATATCAAATCGAAACTCGTACCGATTCCCATTTTCTTATTTCACCAGGCAATGGAACTTTATTATTCGAACCTAAATTCCATCATTTACTTCACTTATCGAGGGTTTAAAATTATTGTAGTATATTTTTAATAACGGTTTTATTCAATATAGTTGTAATGAAGAAGGATTAGCCAACCAAGAGTATGTTTACAACTATTCTAATGAATATAAAAGTAACACAAATAATATCTTGATTGTAAAGGTAAAAATTAGAAGAAAAAAATAAGAGGAGTTGGACTGTTCACATTTATGAAAACAAAATATTTCATAATTCCGACTTGTCCCTTTAAACGGTCATAACATTTGACTCGTGTGTCGAAACGACAATTACAATATATCAAACCAAAGTTCGTATCGATACCCTTATTTTTAATAGGATTAGGAATGGAACTTCAATATTCGAACCTAAATTCCATCATTTGTATAACTTATCGAGGGTTTAAAGTTTTTGTCCCATATTTTGCATTTTTGTTTTTAATCAATATGTTGTAATGAAGATGGATAAGCCAAACAAGAGTATGTTTAAAAATATTCCAATGAATCTCAAAGTAATACAAATAATGTCATGATACAAAAGATAAAAATGAGAAGAAAAAAATAAGAGTAGTGGGACTGTTCACAGTTATAAAAACAAAATATTTGATAAATCGGATTTGTACCTTTAAACGGTTATAACTTTTGACTCGTGTGTCGAAACGACTATTAAAATATATCAAATCAAAACTCGTACCGATTCCCATTTTCTTATTTTAAAAGGCAATGGAACTTCATTATTCGAACCTAAATTCCATCATTTACTTCACTTATTGTAGTATATTTTTAATAACGGTTTTATTCAATATAGTTGTAATGAAGATGGATGAACCAACCAAGAGTATGTTTACAACTATTCTAATGAATATAAAAGTAATACAAATAATATCTTGATTGTAAAGGTAAAAATGAGAAGAAAAAAATAAGAGGAGTTGGACTGTTCACATTTATGAAAACAAAATATTTGATAATTCGGATTTGTCCCTTTAAACGGTCATAACATTTGACTCGTGTGTCGAAACGACAATTACAATATATCAAACTGAAGTTCGTATCGATACCCATATTTTTAATTGGTTTAGGAATTTAACTTCATTATTCGAACCTAAATTCATCATTTATATAACTTATCGAGGGTTTAAAGTTTTTGTCCCATATTTTGCATTTTCGATTTTTATCAATATGTTGTAATGAAGATGGATGAGCCAAACAAGAGTATGTTTAAAAATATTCCAATGAATCTCAAAGTAATACAAATAATGTCATGATACAAAAGATAAAAATGAGAAGAAAAAAATAAGAGTAGTGGGACTACTCATAGTTACAAAAAAAATATTTCATAAATCGGATTTGTACCTTTAAACGGTCATAACTTTTTACTCGTATGTCGAAACGACTATTAAAATATATCAAATCAAAGCTCGTACCGATTCCCATTACTTTATTTGGTCTAGCATTATTCGAACCTAATTCCATCATTTATATCACCTATCGAGTTTTTAAAGTTTTTGTCCCATATTTTGCATTTTCGGTTTTAATCAATATGTTCTAATGAAGATGGATGAGCCAACCAAGAGTATGTTTAAAAATATTTTAATGAATCTCAAAGAAATGCAAATAATTTCATGATCCTAAAGATAAATATGAGAAGAAAAAAATAAGAGTAGTGGGCCTGTTCACAGTTATAAAAACAAAATATTTGATAAATCGGATTTGTACCTTTAAACGGTCATAACTTTTGACTCGTGTGTCGAAACGACTATTAAAATATATCTAATCGAAACTCGTACCGAATCCCATTTTCTTATTTCACCAGGCAATGGAACTTCATTATTCGAACCTAAATTCCATCATTTACTTCACTTATCGAGGGTTTAAAATTATTGTAGTATATTTTTAATAACGGTTTTATTCAATATAGTTGAAATGAAGATGGATTAGCCAACCAAGAGTATGTTTACAACTATTCTAATGAATATAAAAGTAATACAAATAATATCTTGATTGTAAAGGTAAAAATGAGAAGAAAAAAATTAGAGGAGTTGGACTGTTCACATTTATGAAAACAAAATATTTGATAATTCCGACTTGTCCCTTTAAAGGTCATAACATTTGACTCGTGTGTCGAAACGACAATTACAATATATAAAACCGAAGTTCGTATCGATACCCTTATTTTTAATAGGATTAGGAATGGAACTTCAATATTCGAACCTAAATTCCATCATTTGTATAACTTATCGAGGGTTTAAATTTTTTGTCCCATATTTTGCATTTTCGGTTTTAATCAATATGTTCTAATGAAGATGGATGAGCCAACCAAGAGTATGTTTAAAAATATTTTAATGAATCTCAAAGAAATACAAATAATTTCATGATCCTAAAGATAAAAATGAGAAGAAAAAAATAAGAGTAGTGGGACTGTTCACAGTTATAAAAACAAAATATTTGATAAATCGGATTTGTACCTTTAAACGGTCATAACTTTTGACTCGTGTGTCGAAATGACTATTAAAATATATCAAATCGAAACTCGTACCGATTACCATTTTCTTATTTCACCAGGCAATGGAACTTCATTATTCGAACCTAAATTCCATCATTTACTTCACTTATCGATTGTTTAAAATTATTGTAGTATATTTTTAATAACGGTTTTATTCAATATAGTTGTAATGAAGATGGATTAGCCAACCAAGAGTATGTTTACAACTATTCTAATGAATATAAAAGTAATACAAATAATATCTTGATTGTAAAGGTAAAAATGAGAAGAAAAAAATAAGAGGAGTTGGACTGTTCACATTTATGAAAACAAAATATTTCATAATTCCGACTTGTCCCTTTAAACGGTCATAACATTTGACTCGTGTGTCGAAACGACAATTACAATATATCAAACCGAAGTTCGTATCGATATCCTTATTTTTAATAGGATTAGGAATGGAACTTCAATATTCGAACCTAAATTCCATCATTTGTATAACTTATCGAGGGTTTAAAGTTTTTGTCCCATATTTTGCATTTTTGGTTTTAATCAATATGTTGTAATGAAGTTGGATGAGCCAAACAAGAGTATGTTTAAAAATATTCCAATGAATCTCAAAGTAATAAAAATAATGTCATGATACAAAAGATAAAAATGAGAAGAAAAAAATAAGAGTAGTGGGACTACTCACAGTTATAAAAAAAAGATTTCATAAATCGGATTTGTACCTTTAAACGGTCATAACTTTTGACTCGTGTGTCGAAACGACTATTAAAATATATCAAATCAAAGCTCGTACCGATTCCCATTACTTTATTTGTTCTAGCATTATTCGAACCTAATTCCATCATTTATATCACCTATCGAGTGTTTAAAATTTTTGTCCAATATTTTGCATTTTCGGTTTTAATCAATATGTTCTAATGAAGATGGATGAGCCAACCAAGAGTATGTTTAAAAATATTTTAATGAATCTCAAAGAAATACAAATAATTTCATGATCCTAAAGATAAAAATGAGAAGAAAAAAATAAGAGTAGTGGGACTGTTCACAGTTATAAAAACAAAATATTTGATAAATCGGATTTGTACCTTTAAACGGTCATAACTTTTGACTCGTGTGTCGAAATGACTATTAAAATATATCAAATCGAAACTCGTACCGATTACCATTTTCTTATTTCACCAGGCAATGGAACTTCATTATTCGAACCTAAATTCCATCATTTACTTCACTTATCGAGGGTTTAAAATTATTGTAGTATATTTTTAATAACGGTTTTATTCAATATAGTTGTAATGAAGATGGATTAGCCAACCAAGAGTTTGTTTACAACTATTCTAATGAATATAAAAGTAATACAAATAATATCTTGATTGTAAAGGTAAAAATGAGAAGAAAAAAATAAGAGGAGTTGGACTGTTCACATTTATGAAAACAAAATATTTCATAATTCCGACTTGTCCCTTTAAACGGTCATAACATTTGACTCGTGTGTCGAAACGACAATTACAATATATCAAACCGAAGTTCGTATCGATACCCTTATTTTTAATAGGATTAGGAATGGAACTTCAATATTCGAACCTAAATTCCATCATTTGTATAACTTATCGAGGGTTTAAAGTTTTTGTCCCATATTTTGCATTTTTGGTTTTAATCAATATGTTGTAATGAAGATGGATGAGCCAAACAAGAGTATGTTTAAAAATATTCCAATGAATCTCAAAGTAATAAAAATAATGTCATGATACAAAAGATAAAAATGAGAAGAAAAAAATAAGAGTAGTGGGACTACTCACAGTTATAAAAAAAAGATTTCATAAATCGGATTTGTACCTTTAAACGGTCATAACTTTTGACTCGTGTGTCGAAACGACTATTAAAATATATCAAATCAAAGCTCGTACCGATTCCCATTACTTTATTTGTTCTAGCATTATTCGAACCTAATTCCATCATTTATATCACCTATCGAGTGTTTAAAATTTTTGTCCAATATTTTGCATTTTCGGTTTTAATCAATATGTTCTAATGAAGATGGATGAGCCAACCAAGAGTATGTTTAAAAATATTTTAATGAATCTCAAAGAAATACAAATAATTTCATGATCCTAAAGATAAAAATGAGAAGAAAAAAATAAGAGTAGTGGGACTGTTCACAGTTATAAAAACAAAATATTTGATAAATCGGATTTGTACCTTTAAACGGTCATAACTTTTTACTCGTGTGTCGAAATGACTATTAAAATATATCAAATCGAAACTCGTACCGATTACCATTTTCTTATTTCACCAGGCAATGGAACTTCATTATTCGAACCTAAATTCCATCATTTACTTCACTTATCGAGGGTTTAAAATTATTGTAGTATATTTTTAATAACGGTTTTATTCAATATAGTTGTAATGAAGATGGATTAGCCAACCAAGAGTTTGTTTACAACTATTCTAATGAATATAAAAGTAATACAAATAATATCTTGATTGTAAAGGTAAAAATGAGAAGAAAAAAATAAGAGGAGTTGGACTGTTCACATTTATGAAAACAAAATATTTCATAATTCCGACTTGTCCCTTTAAACGGTCATAACATTTGACTCGTGTGTCGAAACGACAATTACAATATATCAAACCGAAGTTCGTATCGATACCCTTATTTTTAATAGGATTAGGAATGGAACTTCAATATTCGAACCTAAATTCCATCATTTGTATAACTTATCGAGGGTTTAAAGTTTTTGTCCCATATTTTGCATTTTTGGTTTTAATCAATATGTTGTAATGAAGTTGGATGAGCCAAACAAGAGTATGTTTAAAAATATTCCAATGAATCTCAAAGTAATAAAAATAATGTCATGATACAAAAGATAAAAATGAGAAGAAAAAAATAAGAGTAGTGGGACTACTCACAGTTATAAAAAAAAGATTTCATAAATCGGATTTGTACCTTTAAACGGTCATAACTTTTGACTCGTGTGTCGAAACGACTATTAAAATATATCAAATCAAAGCTCGTACCGATTCCCATTACTTTATTTGTTCTAGCATTATTCGAACCTAATTCCATCATTTATATCACCTATCGAGTGTTTAAAATTTTTGTCCAATATTTTGCATTTTCGGTTTTAATCAATATGTTCTAATGAAGATGGATGAGCCAACCAAGAGTATGTTTAAAAATATTTTAATGAATCTCAAAGAAATACAAATAATTTCATGATCCTAAAGATAAAAATGAGAAGAAAAAAATAAGAGTAGTGGGACTGTTCACAGTTATAAAAACAAAATATTTGATAAATCGGATTTGTACCTTTAAACGGTCATAACTTTTGACTCGTGTGTCGAAATGACTATTAAAATATATCAAATCGAAACTCGTACCGATTACCATTTTCTTATTTCACCAGGCAATGGAACTTCATTATTCGAACCTAAATTCCATCATTTACTTCACTTATCGAGGGTTTAAAATTATTGTAGTATATTTTTAATAACGGTTTTATTCAATATAGTTGTAATGAAGATGGATTAGCCAACCAAGAGTTTGTTTACAACTATTCTAATGAATATAAAAGTAATACAAATAATATCTTGATTGTAAAGGTAAAAATGAGAAGAAAAAAATAAGAGGAGTTGGACTGTTCACATTTATGAAAACAAAATATTTCATAATTCCGACTTGTCCCTTTAAACGGTCATAACATTTGACTCGTGTGTCGAAACGACAATTACAATATATCAAACCGAAGTTCGTATCGATACCCTTATTTTTAATAGGATTAGGAATGGAACTTCAATATTCGAACCTAAATTCCATCATTTGTATAACTTATCGAGGGTTTAAAGTTTTTGTCCCATATTTTGCATTTTTGGTTTTAATCAATATGTTGTAATGAAGATGGATGAGCCAAACAAGAGTATGTTTAAAAATATTCCAATGAATCTCAAAGTAATACAAATAATGTCATGATACAAAAGATAAAAATGAGAAGAAAAAAATAAGAGTAGTGGGACTACTCACAGTTATAAAAAAAAGATTTCACAAATCAGATTTGTACCTTTAAACGGTCATAACTTTTGACTCGTGTGTCGAAACGACTATTAAAATATAACAAATCAAAGCTCGTACCAATTCCCATTACTTTATTTGGTCTAGCATTGTTCGAACCTAATTCCATCATTTATATCACCTATCGAGTGTTTAACGTTTTTGTCCAATATTTTGCATTTTCGGTTTTAATCAATATGTTCTAATGAAGATGGATGAGCCAACCAAGAGTATGTTTAAAAATATTTTAATGAATCTCAAAGAAATACAAATAATTTCATGATCCTTAAGATAAAAATGAGAAGAAAAAAATAAGAGTAGTGGGACTGTTCACAGTTATTAAAACAAAATATTTCATAAATCGGATTTGTACCTTTAAACGGTCATAACTTTTTACTCGTATGTCGAAACGACTATTAAAATATATCAAATCAAAGCTCGTACCGATTCCCATTACTTTATTTGGCCTACCATTCTTCGAACCTAATTCCATCATTTATATCACCTATCGAGTTTTTAAAGTTTTTGTCCCATATTTTGCATTTTCGGTTTTAATCAATATGTTCTAATGAAGATGGATGAGCCAACCAAGAGTATGTTTAAAAATATTTTAATGAATCTCAAAGAAATGCAAATAATTTCATGATCCTAAAGATAAATATGAGAAGAAAAAAATAAGAGTAGTGGGCCTGTTCACAGTTATAAAAACAAAATATTTGATAAATCGGATTTGTACCTTTAAACGGTCATAACTTTTGACTCGTGTGTCGAAACGACTATTAAAATATATCAAATCGAAACTCGTACCGATTCCCATTTTCTTATTTCCCCAGGCAATGGAACTTTATTATTCAAACCTAAATTCCATCATTTACTTCACTTATCGAGGGTTTAAAATTATTGTAGTATATTTTTAATAACGGTTTTATTCAATATAGTTGTAATGAAGATGAATTAGCCAACCAAGAGTATGTTTACAACTATTCTAATGAATATAAAAGTAACACAAATAATATCTTGATTGTAAAGGTAAAAATTAGAAGAAAAAAATAAGAGGAGTTGGACTGTTCACTTTTATGAAAACAAAATATTTGATAATTCCGACTTGTCCCTTTAAACGGTCATAACATTTGACTCGTGTGTCGAAACGACAATTACAATATATCAAACCGAAGTTCGTATCGATACCCTTATTTTTAATAGGATTAGGAATGGAACTTCAATATTCGAACCTAAATTCCATCATTTGTATAACTTATCGAGGGTTTAAAGTTTTTGTCCCATATTTTGCATTTTTGGTTTTAATCAATATGTTGTAATGAAGATGGATGAGCCAAACAAGAGTATGTTTAAAAATATTCCAATGAATCTCAAAGTAATACAAATAATGTCATGATACAAAAGATAAAAATGAGAAGAAAAAAATAAGAGTAGTGGGACTACTCACAGTTATAAAAAAAAGATTTCACAAATCAGATTTGTACCTTTAAACGGTCATAACTTTTGACTCGTGTGTCGAAACGACTATTAAAATATAACAAATCAAAGCTCGTACCGATTCCCATTACTTTATTTGGTCTAGCATTGTTCGAACCTAATTCCATCATTTATATCACCTATCGAGTGTTTAACGTTTTTGTCCAATATTTTGCATTTTCGGTTTTAATCAATATGTTCTAATGAAGATGGATGAGCCAACCAAGAGTATGTTTAAAAATATTTTAATGAATCTCAAAGAAATACAAATAATTTCATTATCCTAAAGATAAAAATGAGAAGAAAAAAATAAGAGTAGTGGGACTGTTCACAGTTATTAAAACAAAATATTTGATAAATCGGATTTGTACCTTTAAACGGTCATAACTTTTGACTCATGTGTCGAAACGACTATTAAAATATATCAAATCGAAACTCGTACCGATTCCCATTTTCTTATTTCACCAGGCAATGGAACTTCATTATTCGAACCTAAATTCCATCATTTACTTCACTTATCGAGGGTTTAAAGTTATTGTAGTATATTTTTAATAACGGTTTTATTCAATATAGTTGTAATGAAGATGGATTAGCCAACCAAGAGTATGTTTACAACTATTCTAATGAATATAAAAGTAATACAAATAATATCTTGATTGTAAAGGTAAAAATGAGAAGAAAAAAATAAGAGGAGTTGGACTGTTCACATTTATGAAAACAAAATATTTGATAATTCCGACTTGTCCCTTTAAACGGTCATAACATTTGACTCGTGTGTCGAAACGACAATTACAATATATCAAACCGAAGTTCGTATCGATACCCTTATTTTTAATAGGATTAGGAATGGAACTTCAATATTCGAACCTAAATTCCATCATTTGTATAACTTATCGAGGGTTTAAAGTTTTTGTCCCATATTTTGCATTTTTGGTTTTAATCAATATGTTGTAATGAAGATGGATGAGCCAAACAAGAGTATGTTTAAAAATATTCCAATGAATCTCAAAGTAATACAAATAATGTCATGATACAAAAGATAAAAATGAGAAGAAAAAAATAAGAGTAGTGGGACTACTCACAGTTATAAAAAAAAGATTTCACAAATCAGATTTGTACCTTTAAACGGTCATAACTTTTGACTCGTGTGTCGAAACGACTATTAAAATATAACAAATCAAAGCTCGTACCGATTCCCATTACTTTATTTGGTCTAGCATTGTTCGAACCTAATTCCATCATTTATATCACCTATCGAGTGTTTAACGTTTTTGTCCAATATTTTGCATTTTCGGTTTTAATCAATATGTTCTAATGAAGATGGATGAGCCAACCAAGAGTATGTTTAAAAATATTTTAATGAATCTCAAAGAAATACAAATAATTTCATGATCCTAAAGATAAAAATGAGAAGAAAAAAATAAGAGTAGTGGGACTGTTCACAGTTATTAAAACAAAATATTTGATAAATCGGATTTGTACCTTTAAACGGTCATAACTTTTGACTCGTGTGTCGAAACGACTATTAAAATATATCAAATCGAAACTCGTACCGATTCCCATTTTCTTATTTCACCAGGAAATGGAACTTCATTATTCGAACCTAAATTCCATCATTTACTTCACTTATCGATGGTTTAAAATTGTTGTAGTATATTTTTAATAACGGTTTTATTCAATATAGTTGTAATGAAGATGGATTAGCCAACCAAGAGTATGTTTACAACTATTCTAATGAATATAAAAGTAATACAAATAATATCTTGATTGTAAAGGTAAAAATGAGAAGAAAAAAATAAGAGGAGTTGGACTGTTCACATTTATGAAAACAAAATATTTGATAATTCGGATTTGTCCCTTTAAACGGTCATAACATTTGACTCGTGTGTCGAAACGACAATTACAATATATCAAACCGAAGTTCGTATCGATACCCACATTTTTAATTGGTTTAGGAATTTAACTTCATTATTCGAACCTAAATTCATCATTTATATAACTTATCGAGGGTTTAAAGTTTTTGTCCCATATTTTGCATTTTCGATTTTTATCAATATGTTGTATTGAAGATGGATAAGCCAAACAAGAGTATGTTTAAAAATATTCCAATGAATCTCAAAGTAATACAAATGATGTCATGATACAAAAGATAAAAATGAGAAGAAAGAAATAAGAGTACTGGGACTACTCACAGTTATAAAAAAAATATTTGATAAATCGGATTTGTACCTTTAAACGGTCATAACTTTTGACTCGTGTGTCGAAACGACTATTAAAATATATCAAATCGAAGCTCGTACCGATTCCCATTTTCTTATTTCACCAGGCAATGGAACTTCATTATTCAAACCTAAATTCTATCATTTACTTCACTTATCGAGGGTTTAAATTTATTGTAGTATATTTTTAATAACGGTTTTCTTCAATATAGTTGTAATGAAGATGGATTAGCCAACCAAGAGTATGTTTACAACTATTCTAATGAATATAAAAGTAATACAAATAATATCTTGATTGTAAAGGTAAAAATTAGAAGAAAAAAATAAGAGGAGGTGGACTGTTCACATTTATGAAAACAAAATATTTGATAATTCCGATTTGTCCCTTTAAACGGTCATAACATTTGACTCGTGTGTCGAAACGACAATTACAATATATCAAACCGAAGTTCGTATCGATACCCTTATTTTTAATAGGATTAGGAATGGAACTTCAATATTCGAACCTAAATTCCATCATTTGTATAACTTATCGAGGGTTAAAGTTTTTGTCCCATATTTTGCATTTTTGGTTTTAATCAATAAGTTGAAATGAAGATTGATGAGCCAAACAAGAGTATGTTTAAAAATATTCTAATGAATCTCAAAGTAATACAAATAATTTCATGAAGCTAAAGATAAAAATGAGAAGAAAAAAATAAGAGTAGTGGGACTACTCACAGTTATAAAAAAAAGATTTCACAAATCAGATTTGTACCTTTAAACGGTCATAACTTTTGACTCGTGTGTCGAAACGACTATTAAAATATAACAAATCAAAGCTCGTACCGATTCCCATTACTTTATTTGGTCTAGCATTGTTCGAACCTAATTCCATCATTTATATCACCTATCGAGTGTTTAACGTTTTTGTCCAATATTTTGCATTTTCGGTTTTAATCAATATGTTCTAATGAATATGGATGAGCCAACCAAGAGTATGTTTAAAAATATTTTAATGAATCTCAAAGAAATACAAATAATTTCATGATCCTAAAGATAAAAATGAGAAGAAAAAAATAAGAGTAGTGGGACTGTTCACAGTTATTAAAACAAAATATTTGATAAATCGGATTTGTACCTTTAAACGGTCATAACTTTTGACTCGTGTGTCGAAACGACTATTAAAATATATCAAATCGAAACTCGTACCGATTCCCATTTTCTTATTTCACCAGGCAATGGAACTTCATTATTCGAACCTAAATTCCATCATTTACTTCACTTATCGAGGGTTTAAAGTTATTGTAGTATATTTTTAATAACGGTTTTATTCAATATAGTTGTAATGAAAATGGATTAGCCAACCAAGAGTATGTTTACAACTATTCTAATGAATATAAAAGTAATACAAATAATATCTTGATTGTAAAGGTAAAAATGAGAAGAAAAAAATAAGAGGAGTTGGACTATTCACATTTATGAAAACAAAATATTTGATAATTCCGACTTGTCCCTTTAAACGGTCATAACATTTGACTCGTGTTTCGAAACCACAATTACAATATATCAAACCGAAGTTCGTATCGATACCCTTATTTTTAATTGGTTTAGGAATGGAACTTCATTATTCGAACCTAAATTCCATCATTTGTATAACTTATCGAGGGTTTAAAGTTTTTGTCCCATATTTTGCATTTTTGGTTTTAATCAATATGTTGTATTGAAGATGGATAAGCCAAACAAGAGTATGTTTAAAAATATTCCAATGAATCTCAAAGTAATACAAATAATGTCATGATACAAAAGATAAAAATGAGAAGAAAAAAATAAGAGTAGTGGGACTACTCACAGTTATAAAAAAAAGATTTCACAAATCAGATTTGTACCTTTAAACGGTCATAACTTTTGACTCGTGTGTCGAAACGACTATTAAAATATAACAAATCAAAGCTCGTACCGATTCCCATTACTTTATTTGGTCTAGCATTGTTCGAACCTAATTCCATCATTTATATCACCTATCGAGTGTTTAACGTTTTTGTCCAATATTTTGCATTTTCGGTTTTAATCAATATGTTCTAATGAAGATGGATGAGCCAACCAAGAGTATGTTTAAAAATATTTTAATGAATCTCAAAGAAATACAAATAATTTCATGATCCTAAAGATAAAAATGAGAAGAAAAAAATAAGAGTAGTGGGACTGTTCACAGTTATTAAAACAAAATATTTGATAAATCGGATTTGTACCTTTAAACGGTCATAACTTTTGACTCATGTGTCGAAACGACTATTAAAATATATCAAATCGAAACTCGTACCGATTCCCATTTTCTTATTTCACCAGGCAATGGAACTTCATTATTCGAACCTAAATTCCATCATTTACTTCACTTATCGAGGGTTTAAAGTTATTGTAGTATATTTTTAATAACGGTTTTATTCAATATAGTTGTAATGAAGATGGATTAGCCAACCAAGAGTATGTTTACAACTATTCTAATGAATATAAAAGTAATACAAATAATATCTTGATTGTAAAGGTAAAAATGAGAAGAAAAAAATAAGAGGAGTTGGACTGTTCACATTTATGAAAACAAAATATTTGATAATTCCGACTTGTCCCTTTAAACGGTCATAACATTTGACTCGTGTGTCGAAACGACAATTACAATATATCAAACCGAAGTTCGTATCGATACCCTTATTTTTAATAGGATTAGGAATGGAACTTCAATATTCGAACCTAAATTCCATCATTTGTATAACTTATCGAGGGTTTAAAGTTTTTGTCCCATATTTTGCATTTTTGGTTTTAATCAATATGTTGTAATGAAGATGGATGAGCCAAACAAGAGTATGTTTAAAAATATTCCAATGAATCTCAAAGTAATACAAATAATGTCATGATACAAAAGATAAAAATGAGAAGAAAAAAATAAGAGTAGTGGGACTACTCACAGTTATAAAAAAAAGATTTCACAAATCAGATTTGTACCTTTAAACGGTCATAACTTTTGACTCGTGTGTCGAAACGACTATTAAAATATAACAAATCAAAGCTCGTACCGATTCCCATTACTTTATTTGGTCTAGCATTGTTCGAACCTAATTCCATCATTTATATCACCTATCGAGTGTTTAACGTTTTTGTCCAATATTTTGCATTTTCGGTTTTAATCAATATGTTCTAATGAAGATGGATGAGCCAACCAAGAGTATGTTTAAAAATATTTTAATGAATCTCAAAGAAATACAAATAATTTCATGATCCTAAAGATAAAAATGAGAAGAAAAAAATAAGAGTAGTGGGACTGTTCACAGTTATTAAAACAAAATATTTGATAAATCGGATTTGTACCTTTAAACGGTCATAACTTTTGACTCGTGTGTCGAAACGACTATTAAAATATATCAAATCGAAACTCGTACCGATTCCCATTTTCTTATTTCACCAGGCAATGGAACTTCATTATTCGAACCTAAATTCCATCATTTACTTCACTTATCGAGGGTTTAAAGTTATTGTAGTATATTTTTAATAACGGTTTTATTCAATATAGTTGTAATGAAGATGGATTAGCCAACCAAGAGTATGTTTACAACTATTCTAATGAATATAAAAGTAATACAAATAATATCTTGATTGTAAAGGTAAAAATGAGAAGAAAAAAATAAGAGGAGTTGGACTGTTCACATTTATGAAAACAAAATATTTGATAATTCCGACTTGTCCCTTTAAACGGTCATAACATTTGACTCGTGTGTCGAAACGACAATTACAATATATCAAACCGAAGTTCGTATCGATACCCTTATTTTTAATAGGATTAGGAATGGAACTTCAATATTCGAACCTAAATTCCATCATTTGTATAACTTATCGAGGGTTTAAAGTTTTTGTCCCATATTTTGCATTTTTGGTTTTAATCAATATGTTGTAATGAAGATGGATGAGCCAAACAAGAGTATGTTTAAAAATATTCCAATGAATCTCAAAGTAATACAAATAATGTCATGATACAAAAGATAAAAATGAGAAGAAAAAAATAAGAGTAGTGGGACTACTCACAGTTATAAAAAAAAGATTTCACAAATCAGATTTGTACCTTTAAACGGTCATAACTTTTGACTCGTGTGTCGAAACGACTATTAAAATATAACAAATCAAAGCTCGTACCGATTCCCATTACTTTATTTGGTCTAGCATTGTTCGAACCTAATTCCATCATTTATATCACCTATCGAGTGTTTAACGTTTTTGTCCAATATTTTGCATTTTCGGTTTTAATCAATATGTTCTAATGAAGATGGATGAGCCAACCAAGAGTATGTTTAAAAATATTTTAATGAATCTCAAAGAAATACAAATAATTTCATGATCCTAAAGATAAAAATGAGAAGAAAAAAATAAGAGTAGTGGGACTGTTCACAGTTATTAAAACAAAATATTTGATAAATCGGATTTGTACCTTTAAACGGTCATAACTTTTGACTCGTGTGTCGAAACGACTATTAAAATATATCAAATCGAAACTCGTACCGATTCCCATTTTCTTATTTCACCAGGAAATGGAACTTCATTATTCGAACCTAAATTCCATCATTTACTTCACTTATCGATGGTTTAAAATTGTTGTAGTATATTTTTAATAACGGTTTTATTCAATATAGTTGTAATGAAGATGGATTAGCCAACCAAGAGTATGTTTACAACTATTCTAATGAATATAAAAGTAATACAAATAATATCTTGATTGTAAAGGTAAAAATGAGAAGAAAAAAATAAGAGGAGTTGGACTGTTCACATTTATGAAAACAAAATATTTGATAATTCGGATTTGTCCCTTTAAACGGTCATAACATTTGACTCGTGTGTCGAAACGACAATTACAATATATCAAACCGAAGTTCGTATCGATACCCACATTTTTAATTGGTTTAGGAATTTAACTTCATTATTCGAACCTAAATTCATCATTTATATAACTTATCGAGGGTTTAAAGTTTTTGTCCCATATTTTGCATTTTCGATTTTTATCAATATGTTGTATTGAAGATGGATAAGCCAAACAAGAGTATGTTTAAAAATATTCCAATGAATCTCAAAGTAATACAAATGATGTCATGATACAAAAGATAAAAATGAGAAGAAAGAAATAAGAGTACTGGGACTACTCACAGTTATAAAAAAAATATTTGATAAATCGGATTTGTACCTTTAAACGGTCATAACTTTTGACTCGTGTGTCGAAACGACTATTAAAATATATCAAATCGAAGCTCGTACCGATTCCCATTTTCTTATTTCACCAGGCAATGGAACTTCATTATTCAAACCTAAATTCTATCATTTACTTCACTTATCGAGGGTTTAAATTTATTGTAGTATATTTTTAATAACGGTTTTCTTCAATATAGTTGTAATGAAGATGGATTAGCCAACCAAGAGTATGTTTACAACTATTCTAATGAATATAAAAGTAATACAAATAATATCTTGATTGTAAAGGTAAAAATTAGAAGAAAAAAATAAGAGGAGGTGGACTGTTCACATTTATGAAAACAAAATATTTGATAATTCCGATTTGTCCCTTTAAACGGTCATAACATTTGACTCGTGTGTCGAAACGACAATTACAATATATCAAACCGAAGTTCGTATCGATACCCTTATTTTTAATAGGATTAGGAATGGAACTTCAATATTCGAACCTAAATTCCATCATTTGTATAACTTATCGAGGGTTAAAGTTTTTGTCCCATATTTTGCATTTTTGGTTTTAATCAATAAGTTGAAATGAAGATTGATGAGCCAAACAAGAGTATGTTTAAAAATATTCTAATGAATCTCAAAGTAATACAAATAATTTCATGAAGCTAAAGATAAAAATGAGAAGAAAAAAATAAGAGTAGTGGGACTACTCACAGTTATAAAAAAAAGATTTCACAAATCAGATTTGTACCTTTAAACGGTCATAACTTTTGACTCGTGTGTCGAAACGACTATTAAAATATAACAAATCAAAGCTCGTACCGATTCCCATTACTTTATTTGGTCTAGCATTGTTCGAACCTAATTCCATCATTTATATCACCTATCGAGTGTTTAACGTTTTTGTCCAATATTTTGCATTTTCGGTTTTAATCAATATGTTCTAATGAATATGGATGAGCCAACCAAGAGTATGTTTAAAAATATTTTAATGAATCTCAAAGAAATACAAATAATTTCATGATCCTAAAGATAAAAATGAGAAGAAAAAAATAAGAGTAGTGGGACTGTTCACAGTTATTAAAACAAAATATTTGATAAATCGGATTTGTACCTTTAAACGGTCATAACTTTTGACTCGTGTGTCGAAACGACTATTAAAATATATCAAATCGAAACTCGTACCGATTCCCATTTTCTTATTTCACCAGGCAATGGAACTTCATTATTCGAACCTAAATTCCATCATTTACTTCACTTATCGAGGGTTTAAAGTTATTGTAGTATATTTTTAATAACGGTTTTATTCAATATAGTTGTAATGAAAATGGATTAGCCAACCAAGAGTATGTTTACAACTATTCTAATGAATATAAAAGTAATACAAATAATATCTTGATTGTAAAGGTAAAAATGAGAAGAAAAAAATAAGAGGAGTTGGACTATTCACATTTATGAAAACAAAATATTTGATAATTCCGACTTGTCCCTTTAAACGGTCATAACATTTGACTCGTGTTTCGAAACCACAATTACAATATATCAAACCGAAGTTCGTATCGATACCCTTATTTTTAATTGGTTTAGGAATGGAACTTCATTATTCGAACCTAAATTCCATCATTTGTATAACTTATCGAGGGTTTAAAGTTTTTGTCCCATATTTTGCATTTTTGGTTTTAATCAATATGTTGTATTGAAGATGGATAAGCCAAACAAGAGTATGTTTAAAAATATTCCAATGAATCTCAAAGTAATACAAATAATGTCATGATACAAAAGATAAAAATGAGAAGAAAAAAATAAGAGTAGTGGGACTACTCACAGTTATAAAAAAAAGATTTCACAAATCAGATTTGTACCTTTAAACGGTCATAACTTTTGACTCGTGTGTCGAAACGACTATTAAAATATAACAAATCAAAGCTCGTACCGATTCCCATTACTTTATTTGGTCTAGCATTGTTCGAACCTAATTCCATCATTTATATCACCTATCGAGTGTTTAACGTTTTTGTCCAATATTTTGCATTTTCGGTTTTAATCAATATGTTCTAATGAAGATGGATGAGCCAACCAAGAGTATGTTTAAAAATATTTTAATGAATCTCAAAGAAATACAAATAATTTCATGATCCTAAAGATAAAAATGAGAAGAAAAAAATAAGAGTAGTGGGACTGTTCACAGTTATTAAAACAAAATATTTGATAAATCGGATTTGTACCTTTAAACGGTCATAACTTTTGACTCATGTGTCGAAACGACTATTAAAATATATCAAATCGAAACTCGTACCGATTCCCATTTTCTTATTTCACCAGGCAATGGAACTTCATTATTCGAACCTAAATTCCATCATTTACTTCACTTATCGAGGGTTTAAAGTTATTGTAGTATATTTTTAATAACGGTTTTATTCAATATAGTTGTAATGAAGATGGATTAGCCAACCAAGAGTATGTTTACAACTATTCTAATGAATATAAAAGTAATACAAATAATATCTTGATTGTAAAGGTAAAAATGAGAAGAAAAAAATAAGAGGAGTTGGACTGTTCACATTTATGAAAACAAAATATTTGATAATTCCGACTTGTCCCTTTAAACGGTCATAACATTTGACTCGTGTGTCGAAACGACAATTACAATATATCAAACCGAAGTTCGTATCGATACCCTTATTTTTAATAGGATTAGGAATGGAACTTCAATATTCGAACCTAAATTCCATCATTTGTATAACTTATCGAGGGTTTAAAGTTTTTGTCCCATATTTTGCATTTTTGGTTTTAATCAATATGTTGTAATGAAGATGGATGAGCCAAACAAGAGTATGTTTAAAAATATTCCAATGAATCTCAAAGTAATACAAATAATGTCATGATACAAAAGATAAAAATGAGAAGAAAAAAATAAGAGTAGTGGGACTACTCACAGTTATAAAAAAAAGATTTCACAAATCAGATTTGTACCTTTAAACGGTCATAACTTTTGACTCGTGTGTCGAAACGACTATTAAAATATAACAAATCAAAGCTCGTACCGATTCCCATTACTTTATTTGGTCTAGCATTGTTCGAACCTAATTCCATCATTTATATCACCTATCGAGTGTTTAACGTTTTTGTCCAATATTTTGCATTTTCGGTTTTAATCAATATGTTCTAATGAAGATGGATGAGCCAACCAAGAGTATGTTTAAAAATATTTTAATGAATCTCAAAGAAATACAAATAATTTCATGATCCTAAAGATAAAAATGAGAAGAAAAAAATAAGAGTAGTGGGACTGTTCACAGTTATTAAAACAAAATATTTGATAAATCGGATTTGTACCTTTAAACGGTCATAACTTTTGACTCGTGTGTCGAAACGACTATTAAAATATATCAAATCGAAACTCGTACCGATTCCCATTTTCTTATTTCACCAGGCAATGGAACTTCATTATTCGAACCTAAATTCCATCATTTACTTCACTTATCGAGGGTTTAAAGTTATTGTAGTATATTTTTAATAACGGTTTTATTCAATATAGTTGTAATGAAGATGGATTAGCCAACCAAGAGTATGTTTACAACTATTCTAATGAATATAAAAGTAATACAAATAATATCTTGATTGTAAAGGTAAAAATGAGAAGAAAAAAATAAGAGGAGTTGGACTGTTCACATTTATGAAAACAAAATATTTGATAATTCCGACTTGTCCCTTTAAACGGTCATAACATTTGACTCGTGTTTCGAAACCACTATTACAATATATCAAACCGAAGTTCGTATCGATACCCTTATTTTTAATTGGTTTAGGAATGGAACTTCATTATTCGAACCTAAATTCCATCATTTGTATAACTTATCGAGGGTTTAAAGTTTTTGTCCCATATTTTGCATTTTTGGTTTTAATCAATATGTTGTATTGAAGATGGATAAGCCAAACAAGAGTATGTTTAAAAATATTCCAATGAATCTCAAAGTAATACAAATAATGTCATGATACAAAAGATAAAAATGAGAAGAAAAAAATAAGAGTAGTGGGACTACTCACAGTTATAAAAAAAAGATTTCACAAATCAGATTTGTACCTTTAAACGGTCATAACTTTTGACTCGTGTGTCGAAACGACTATTAAAATATAACAAATCAAAGCTCGTACCGATTCCCATTACTTTATTTGGTCTAGCATTGTTCGAACCTAATTCCATCATTTATATCACCTATCGAGTGTTTAACGTTTTTGTCCAATATTTTGCATTTTCGGTTTTAATCAATATGTTCTAATGAAGATGGATGAGCCAACCAAGAGTATGTTTAAAAATATTTTAATGAATCTCAAAGAAATACAAATAATTTCATGATCCTAAAGATAAAAATGAGAAGAAAAAAATAAGAGTAGTGGGACTGTTCACAGTTATTAAAACAAAATATTTGATAAATCGGATTTGTACCTTTAAACGGTCATAACTTTTGACTCGTGTGTCGAAACGACTATTAAAATATATCAAATCGAAACTCGTACCGATTCCCATTTTCTTATTTCACCAGGCAATGGAACTTCATTATTCGAACCTAAATTCCATCATTTACTTCACTTATCGATGGTTTAAAATTGTTGTAGTATATTTTTAATAACGGTTTTATTCAATATAGTTGTAATGAAGATGGATTAGCCAACCAAGAGTATGTTTACAACTATTCTAATGAATATAAAAGTAATACAAATAATATCTTGATTGTAAAGGTAAAAATGAGAAGAAAAAAATAAGAGGAGTTGGACTGTTCACATTTATGAAAACAAAATATTTGATAATTCGGATTTGTCCCTTTAAACGGTCATAACATTTGACTCGTGTGTCGAAACGACAATTACAATATATCAAACCGAAGTTCGTATCGATACCCACATTTTTAATTGGTTTAGGAATTTAACTTCATTATTCGAACCTAAATTCATCATTTATATAACTTATCGAGGGTTTAAAGTTTTTGTCCCATATTTTGCATTTTCGATTTTTATCAATATGTTGTATTGAAGATGGATAAGCCAAACAAGAGTATGTTTAAAAATATTCCAATGAATCTCAAAGTAATACAAATGATGTCATGATACAAAAGATAAAAATGAGAAGAAAGAAATAAGAGTACTGGGACTACTCACAGTTATAAAAAAAATATTTGATAAATCGGATTTGTACCTTTAAACGGTCATAACTTTTGACTCGTGTGTCGAAACGACTATTAAAATATATCAAATCGAAGCTCGTACCGATTCCCATTTTCTTATTTCACCAGGCAATGGAACTTCATTATTCAAACCTAAATTCTATCATTTACTTCACTTATCGAGGGTTTAAATTTATTGTAGTATATTTTTAATAACGGTTTTCTTCAATATAGTTGTAATGAAGATGGATTAGCCAACCAAGAGTATGTTTACAACTATTCTAATGAATATAAAAGTAATACAAATAATATCTTGATTGTAAAGGTAAAAATTAGAAGAAAAAAATAAGAGGAGGTGGACTGTTCACATTTATGAAAACAAAATATTTGATAATTCCGATTTGTCCCTTTAAACGGTCATAACATTTGACTCGTGTGTCGAAACGACAATTACAATATATCAAACCGAAGTTCGTATCGATACCCTTATTTTTAATAGGATTAGGAATGGAACTTCAATATTCGAACCTAAATTCCATCATTTGTATAACTTATCGAGGGTTAAAGTTTTTGTCCCATATTTTGCATTTTTGGTTTTAATCAATAAGTTGAAATGAAGATTGATGAGCCAAACAAGAGTATGTTTAAAAATATTCTAATGAATCTCAAAGTAATACAAATAATTTCATGAAGCTAAAGATAAAAATGAGAAGAAAAAAATAAGAGTAGTGGGACTACTCACAGTTATAAAAAAAAGATTTCACAAATCAGATTTGTACCTTTAAACGGTCATAACTTTTGACTCGTGTGTCGAAACGACTATTAAAATATAACAAATCAAAGCTCGTACCGATTCCCATTACTTTATTTGGTCTAGCATTGTTCGAACCTAATTCCATCATTTATATCACCTATCGAGTGTTTAACGTTTTTGTCCAATATTTTGCATTTTCGGTTTTAATCAATATGTTCTAATGAATATGGATGAGCCAACCAAGAGTATGTTTAAAAATATTTTAATGAATCTCAAAGAAATACAAATAATTTCATGATCCTAAAGATAAAAATGAGAAGAAAAAAATAAGAGTAGTGGGACTGTTCACAGTTATTAAAACAAAATATTTGATAAATCGGATTTGTACCTTTAAACGGTCATAACTTTTGACTCGTGTGTCGAAACGACTATTAAAATATATCAAATCGAAACTCGTACCGATTCCCATTTTCTTATTTCACCAGGCAATGGAACTTCATTATTCGAACCTAAATTCCATCATTTACTTCACTTATCAATGGTTTAAAATTATTGTAGTATATTTTTAATAACGGTTTTATTCAATATAGTTGTAATGAAGATGGATTAGCCAACCAAGAGTATGTTTACAACTATTCTAATGAATATAAAAGTAATACAAATAATATCTTGATTGTAAAGGTAAAAATGAGAAGAAAAAAATAAGAGGAGTTGGACTGTTCACATTTATGAAAACAAAATATTTGATAATTCGGATTTGTCCCTTTAAACGGTCATAACATTTGACTCGTGGGTCAAAACGACAATTACAATATATCAAACCGAAGTTCGTATCGATACCCACATTTTTAATTGGTTTAGGAATTTAACTTCATTATTCGAACCTAAATTCATCATTTATATAACTTATCGAGGGTTTAAAGTTTTTGTCCCATATTTTGCATTTTCGATTTTTATCAATATGTTGTATTGAAGATGGATAAGCCAAACAAGAGTATGTTTAAAAATATTCCAATGAATCTCAAAGTAATACAAATGATGTCATGATACAAAAGATAAAAATGAGAAGAAAGAAATAAGAGTAGTGGGACTACTCACAGTTATAAAAAAAATATTTGATAAATCGGATTTGTACCTTTAAACGGTCATAACTTTTGACTCGTGTGTCGAAACGACTATTAAAATATATCAAATCGAAGCTCGTACCGATTCCCATTTTCTTATTTCACCAGGCAATGGAACTTCATTATTCAAACCTAAATTCCATCATTTACTTCACTTATCGAGGGTTTAAATTTATTGTAGTATATTTTTAATAACGGTTTTCTTCAATATAGTTGTAATGAAGATGGATTAGCCAACCAAGAGTATGTTTACAACTATTCTAATGAATATAAAAGTAATACAAATAATATCTTGATTGTAAAGGTAAAAATTAGAAGAAAAAAATAAGAGGAGTTGGACTGTTCACATTTATGAAAACAAAATATTTGATAATTCCGATTTGTCCCTTTAAACGGTCATAACATTTGACTCGTGTGTCGAAACGACAATTACAATATATCAAACCGAAGTTCGTATCGATACCCTTATTTTTAATAGGATTAGGAATGGAACTTCAATATTCGAACCTAAATTCCATCATTTGTATAACTTATCGAGGGTTAAAGTTTTTGTCCCATATTTTGCATTTTTGGTTTTAATCAATAAGTTGAAATGAAGATTGATGAGCCAAACAAGAGTATGTTTAAAAATATTCTAATGAATCTCAAAGTAATACAAATAATTTCATGAACCTAAAGATAAAAATGAGAAGAAAAAAATTAGAGGAGTCGGACTGTTCACAGTTATAAAAACAAAATATTTGATAATTCGGATTTATACCGTTAAACGGTCATAACATTTGACTCGTGTGTCGAAATAACTATTAAAATATATCAAATAGAAGTTCATATCGATGCCCATATTTTTAATTGGCTGGGGAATGGAACTTCATTAATCGAACCTAAATTCCTTCATTTATATCACTTATCGGGGGTTTAAAAGTTTTGTCGCATATTTTTAATTTTCGGTTTTATTCGATATAGTTGTAATGAAGATGGATGAGCAGAACAAGAGTATATTTAAAAATATTCTAATAAATCTCAATATAATACAAAAACATTCATGGTCCTAAATTAAAAATTAGAAGAAAAAAAGAATAGGAGTGTTACTGTTCACATTTTTAAAACAAAATATTTTATAAATCGGATTTCTACCTTTAAACGGTCATAACTTTTGACTCGTGTGTCGAAACGAAAATTACAATATATCAAACCAAAGGTCATATCGATGCCCATATTTTTAATTGGCTTGGGAATAGAACTTCATTATTCGAACCTAAATTCCATCATTTATATAACTTACCCACGGTTTTAATTTTTTGTCGCTTATTTTGCATTTTTGGTTTTATTCAATATAGCTGTAATGAAGATGGATGTTCCAACCAAGAGTATGTTTAAAAGTATTCTAATGAACATAAAAGTAAGACACTTATTTTCATGATCCTAAAGAGAAAAATGAGAAGAAAAAAATAAGAGGAATGAGACTGTTCATAGTTATAAAAAAAATATTTCATAAATCGGAGTTGTACCTTTAAACAATCATAACTTTTGACTCGTGTGTCAAAACGACAGTTACAATATATCAAACCAAAGTTCATATCGATGCCCATATATTTAATTGGCTTGGGAATAGAAATTCATTAGTCGAACCTAAATTCCAATATTTATATCACTTACCAAGTGTTTAAAGTTTTTATCACATATTTTGCATTTTCGGTTTTATTTAATATAGTTGTAATGAAGATGGATGAGCCAACCAAGAGTATCTTTAAAAATATTCTAATGAATATAAAAGTAATACAAATAATTTCATGATCCTAAAGAGACAAATGAGAAGAAAAAAATAAGTGGAGTGGGACTGTTCACAGTTATAAAAACAAATTATTTGATAAATCGGATTTGTACCTTTAAACGGTCATAACATTTGACTCGTGTGTCGAAACAAAAATTACAATATATCAAACTAAAGTTCATATCGATGCCCATATTTTGAATTGGCTTGGGAATAGAAATTCATTATTCGAACCTAAATGCCAATATTTATATCACTTACCCAGTGTTTAAAGTTTTTATCACATATTTTGCATTTCCGGTTTTATTTAATATAGTTGTAATAAATATGGATGAGCCAACCAAGAGTATCTTTAAAAATATTCTAATGAATATAAAAGTAATACAAATAATTTCATTATCCTAAAGAGAAAAATGAGAAGAAAAAAATAAGAGGAGTGAGACTGTTAAGAGTTATAAAAAGTATATTTGATAAATCGGATTTGTACCTTTAAACGGTCATAACTTTTGACACGTGTGTCAAAACGACAGTTACAATATATAAATGCAAAGTTTATATCGATAACTATATTTTTAATTGGCTTGGGAATGATACTTCATTATTCGAAGCTAAATTCCATCATTTATATCACTTCCCAGGGTTTAAAGTTTTTGTCGCACATTTTGCATTTTCGGTGTTTATTTAATATAGTTGTAATGAAGATGGATCAGCCAACCAAGATTATGTTTAAAAATATTCTAATGAATATAAAAGTAATACAAATAATTTCATGATCCTAAAGATAAAAATGAGAAGAAAAAAATAAGAGGAGTGAGACTCTTCACAGTTATAAAAAAAATATTTGATAAATAGGATTTGTACCTTTAAACAGTCATTACTTTTGACTCGTGTGTCAAAATGACAATTACAATATATCAATGCGAAGTTTATATCGATACTCATATTTTTAATTTGTTTGGGAATTGTACTTCATTATTCGAACCTAAATTCCAACATTTATATCACCTACCCAGGGTTTAAAGTTTTTATCGCATATTTTTCATTTTCTGTTTTATTCAATATAGTTGTAATGAATATGGATGAGCCAACCAAGAGTATGTTTAAAAATATTCTAATGAATATAAAAGTAATACAAATAATTTCATTATCCTAAAGATAAAAATGAGAAGAAAAAAATAAGCGGAGTGAGCCTGTTAAGAGTTATAAAAAAAATATTTGATAAAAAGAATTTGTACCTTTAAACAGTCATAACTTTTGACACGTGTGTCAAAACGACAATTACAATATATCAATGCGAAGTTTATATCGATACCCATATTTTTAATTGGTTTGGGAATTGTACTTCATTATTCGAACCTAAATTCCAACATTTATATCACTTACCCAGGGTTTAAAGTTTTTATCGCATATTTTGCATTTTCTGTTTTATTCAATATAGTTATAATGAATATGGATGAGCCAACCAAGAGTATGTTTAAAAATATTCTAATGAATATAAAAGTAATACAAATAATTTCATTATCCTTAAGATAAAAATGAGAAGAAAAAAATAAGAGGAGTGAGACTGTTCACAGTTATAAAAACATATATGATAAATAGGATTTGTATCTTTAAATAGTCATAAATTTTGACATGTGTGTCAAAACGACAGTTAAAATATATCAATGCGAAGTTTATATCGATAACCATATTTTTAATTGGCTTGGGAATGGTACTTCGTTATTCGAACCTAAATTCCATCATTTATATCACTTACGTAGGGTTTAATGTTTTTGTCGCATATTTAGCATTTTCGGTTTTATTCAATATAGTTGTAATGAAGATGGATGAGCCAACCAAGAGTATGTTTAAAAATATTCTAATGAATATAAAAGTAATACAAATAATTTCATGATCCTAAAGATAAAAATGAGAAGAAAAAAATAAGAGGAGTGAGAGTGTTCATAGTTATAAAAACATATTTGATAAATAGGATTTGTATCTTTAAACAGTCATAAATTTTGACTCGTGTGTCAAAACGACATTTACAAAATATCAATGCGAAGTTTATATCGATAACCATATATTTAATTGGCTTGGGAATGGTAATTTATTATTCGAACCTAAATTCCAACACTTATATCATTTACCCAGGGTTTAAAGTTTTTGTCGCATATTTTGCATTTTCGGTTTTATTCAATATAGTTGTAATGAAGATGGATGAGCCAACCAAGAGTATGTTTAAAAATATTCTAATGAATATAAAAGTAATACAAATAATTTCATGATCCTAAAGATAAAAATGAGAAGAAGAAACATAGGAGGAGTGAGACTCTACACAGTTATAAAAACAATATTTGATAAATAGGATTTGTACCTTTAAATAGTCATAACTTTTGACTCGTGTGTCAAAACGACAGTTAAAATATATCAATGCGAAGTTTATATCGATAACCATATTTTTAATTGGCTTGGGAATGGTACTTCGTTATTCGAACCTAAATTCCATCATTTATATCACTTACGTAGGGTTTAAAGTTTTTGTCGCATATTTTGCATTTTCGGTTTTATTCAATATAGTTGTAATGAAGATGGATGAGCCAGCCAATAGTATGTTTAAAAATATTCTAATGAATATAAAAGTAATACAAATAATTTCATGATCCTAAAGATAAAAATGAGAAGAAAAAAATAAGAGGAGTGAGACTGTTCATAGTTATAAAAACATATTTGATAAATAGGATTTGTATCTTTAAACAGTCAAAAATTTTGACTCGTGTGTCAAAATGAAATTTACAATATATCAATGCGAAGTTTATATCGATAAACATATTTTTAATTGGCTTGGGAATGGTACCTTATTATTCGAACCTAAATTCCAACACTTATATCATTTACCCACGGTTTAAAATATTTGTCGCATATTTTGCATTTTCGGTTTTATTCAATATAGTTGTAATGAAGATGGATGAGCCAACCAAGAGTATGTTTAAAAATATTCTAATGAATATAAAAGTAATACAAATAATTTCATGATCCTAAAGATAAAAATGAGAAGAAAAAAAAGGAGGAGTGAGACTCTTCACTGTTATAAAAACAATATTTGATAAATAGGATTTGTACCTTTAAACAGTCATAACTTTTGACTCGTGTGTCAAAACGACAATTACAATATATCAATGCGAAGTTTATATCGATACCCATATTTTTAATTGGTTAGGGAATTGTACTTCATTATTCGAACCTAAATTCCAACATTTATATCACTTACCCAAGGTTTAAAGTTTTTATCGCATATTTTGCATTTTCTGTTTTATTCAATATAGTTGTAATGAATATGGATGAGCCAACCAAGAGTATGTTTAAAAATATTCTAATGAATAAAAAAGTAATACAAATAATTTCATTATCCTAAAGATAAAAATGAGAAGAAAAAAATAAGAGGAGTGAGACTATTCACAGTTATAAAAACATATTTGATAAATAGGATTTGTATCTTTAAACAGTCATAAATTTTGACTCGTGTGTCAAAACGACAGTTAAAATATATCAATGCGAAGTTTATATCGATAACCATATTTTTAATTGGCTTGGGAATGGTACTTCGTTATTTGAACCTAAATTCCATCATTTATATCACTTACGTAGGGTTTAAAGTTTTTGTCGCATATTTTGCATTTTCGGTTTGATTCAATATAGTTGTAATGAAGATGGATGAGCCAACCAAGAGTATGTTTAAAAATATTCTAATGAATATAAAAGTAATACAAATAATTTCATGATTCTAAAGATAAAAATGAGAAGAAAAAAAAAGGAGGAGTGAGACTCTTCACAGTTATAAAAACAATATTTGATAAATAGGATTTGTACCTTTAAACAGTCATAACTTTTGACTCGTGTGTCAAAACGACAATTACAATATATCAATGCGAAGTTTATATCGATACCCATATTTTTAATTGGTTAGGGAATTGTACTTCATTATTCGAACCTAAATTCCAACATTTATATCACTTACCCAAGGTTTAAAGTTTTTATCGAATATTTTGCATTTTCTGTTTTATTCAATATAGTTGTAATGAATATGGATGAGCCAACCAAGAGTATGTTTAAAAATATTCTAATGAATATAAAAGTAATACAAATAATTTCATTATCCTAAAGATAAAAATTAGAAGAAAAAAATAAGAGGAGTGAGACTGTTCACAGTTATAAAAACATATTTGATAAATATGATTTGTATCTTTAAAAAGTCATAAATTTTGACTCGTGTGTCAAAACGACAGTTAAAATATATCAATGCGAAGTTTATATCGATAACCATATTTTTAATTGGCTTGGGAATGGTACTTCGTTATTTGAACCTAAATTCCATCATTTATATCACTTACATAGGGTTTAAAGTTTTTGTCGCATATTTTGGATTTTCGGTTTGATTCAATATAGTTGTAATGAAGATGGATGAGCCAACCAAGAGTATGTTTAAAAATATTCTAATGCATATAAAAGTAATACAAATAATTTCATGATCCTAGAGATAAAAATGAGAAGAAAAAAATAAGAGGAGTGAGAGTGTTCATAGTTATAAAAAAAATATTTGATAAATAGGATTTGTACCTTTAAACAGTCATAACTTTTGACTAGTGTGTCAAAACGACATTTACAATATATCAATGCAAAGTTTATACTGATACCCTTATTTTTAATTGGCTTGGGAATGGTAATTTATTATTCGAACCTAAATTCCAACACTTATATCATTTACCCAGGGTTTAAAGTTTTTGTCACATATTTTGCATTTTCGGTTTTATTCAATATAGTTGTAATGAAGATGTTTAAGCCAACCAAGAGTATGTTTAAAAAATTTCAAATGAATATAAAAGTAATACACATAATTTCATGATCCTAAAGATAAAAATGAGAAGAAAAAAAAAGTGGAATGGGACTCTTCATAGTTATAAAAACAAAATGTTTGATAAATCAGATTTGTAACTTTTAACGGTCATAACATTTGACTAGTGTGTCGAAACGAAAATTACAATATATCAAACCAAAGTTCATATCGATGCAAATATTTTTAATTGGCTTGGGAATAGAACTTCATTATTCGAACCTAAATTCTATCATTTATATCACTTACCCACGGTTTTAAGTTTTTGTCGCGTATTTTGCATTTTTGGTTTTATTCAATATAGTTGTAATGAAGATGGATGATCCACCCAAGAATATGTTTAAAAGTATTCTAATGAACATAAAAGTAAGACACTTATTTTCATGATCCTAAAGAGAAAAATGAGAAGAAAAAAATAAGAGGAATGAGACTGTTCACAGTTATAAAAAAAATATTTCATAAATCCGATTTGTACCTTTAAACAATCATAACTTTTGACTCGTGTGTCGAAATGACAGTTACAATATATCAAACCAAAGTTCATATCGATGCCCATATATTTTATTGGCTTGGGAATAGAAATTCATTATTCGAACCTAAATTCCAATATTTATATCACTTACCAAGTGTTTAAAGTTTTTATCACATATTTTGCATTTTCGGTTTTATTTAATATAGTTGTAATGAAGATGGATGAGCCAACCAAGAGTATCTTTAAAAATATTCTAATGAATATAAAAGTAATACAAATAATTTCATTATCCTAAAGAGAAAAATGAGAAGAAAAAAATAAGAGGAGTGAGACTGTTAAGAGTTATAAAAAGTATATTTGATAAGTCGGATTTGTACGTTTAAACAGTCATAACTTTTGACACGTGTGTCAAAACGACAGTTACAATATATCAATGCGAACTTTATATCGTCAACCCTATTTTTAATTGGCTTGGGAATGATACTTCATTATTCGAAGCTAAATTCCATCATTTGTATCACTTACCCAGGGCTTAAAGTTTTTGTCGCATATTTTGCATTTTTGGTATTTATTTAATATAGTTGTAATGAAGATGGATGAGCCGACCAAGATTATGTTTAAAAATATTCTAATGAATATAAAAGCAATACAAATAATTTCATGATCCTAAAGATAAAAATGAGAAGAAAAAAATAAGAGGAGTGAGACTCTTCACAGTTATAAAAAAATATTTGATAAATAGGATTTGTACCTTTAAACAGTCATAATTTTTGACTCGTGTGTCAAAACGAAAATTACAATATATCAATGCGAAGTTTATATCGATACCCATATTTTTAATTGGTTTGGGAATTGTACTTCATTATTCGAACCTAAATTCCATCATTTATATCACTTACCCACGGTTTTAAGTTTTTATCGCATATTTTGCATTTTCGGTTTTATTCAATATAGTTGTAATGAAGATGGATGATCCACCCAAGAGTATGTTTAAAAGTATTCTAATGAACATCAAAGTAAGACACTTATTTTCATGATCCTAAAGAGAAAAATGAGAAGAAAAAAATTAAGAGGAATGAGACTGTTCACAGTTATAAAAAAATATTTCATAAATCGGATTTGTACCTTTAAACAATCATAACTTTTGACTCGTGTGTCAAAACGACAGTTACAATATATCAAACCAAAGTTCATATCGATCCCCATATATTTTATTGGCTTGGGAATAGAAATTCATTATTCGAACCAAAATTCCAATATTTATATCACTTACCAAGTGTTTAAAGTTTTTATCACATATTTTGCATTTTCGGTTTTATTTAATATAGTTGTAATGAAGATGGATGAGCCAACCAAGAGTATCTTTAAAAATATTCTAATGAATATAAAAGTAATTCAAATAATTTCATTATCCTAAAGAGAAAAATGAGAAGAAAAAAATAAGAGGAGTGAGACTGTTAAGAGTTATAAAAAGTATATTTGATAAATCGGATTTGTACGTTTAAACAGTCATAACTTTTGACACGTGTGTCAAAACGACAGTTACAATATATCAATGCGAAGTTTATATCGATAACCATATTTTTAATTGGATTGGGAATGATAGTTCATTATTCGAAGCTAAATTCCATCATCTATATCACTTCCCATGGTTTAAAGTTTTTGTCGCATATTTTGCATTTTCGGTGTTTATTTAATATAGTTGTAATGAAGATGGATGAGCCAACCAAGATTATGTTTAAAAATATTCTAATGAATATAAAAGTAATACAAATAATTTCATGATCCTAAAGATAAAAATGAGAAGAAAAAAATAAGAGGAGTGAGACTATTCACAGTTATAAAAACATTATTTGATAAATAGGATTTGTACCTTTAAACAGTCATAACTTTTGACTCGTGTGTCAAAACGACAATTACAATATATCCATCCGAAGTTTATATCGATACCCATATTTTTAATTGGTTTGGGAATTGTACTTCATTATTCGAACCTAAATTCCAACATTTATATCACTTACCCAGGGTTTAAAGTTTTTATCGCATATTTTGCATTTTCGGCTTTTTTCAATATAGTTGTAATGAAGATGGATGAGCCAACTAAGATTATGTTTAAAAATATTCTAATGAATTAAAAGTAATACAAATAATTTCATGATCCTAAAGGGAAAAATGAGAAGAAAAAATTATGTGGAGTGAGACTGTTCACAGTTATAAAAACAAAATATTGGATAAATCGGATTTGTACCTTTAAACGGTCATAACATTTGACTGGTGTGTCGAAACGAAAATTACAATATATCAAACCAAAGTTCATATCGATGCCCAAATTTTTATTGGCTTGGGAGTAGAAATTCAGTATTCGAACCTAAATTCCAATATTTATATCACTTACACAGTGTTGAAAGTTTTTATCACATATTTTGCATTTTGGTTTTATTTAATATAGTTGTAATGAAGATGGATGAGCCAACCAAGAGTATATTTAAAATTATTCTAATGAATATAAAAGTAATACAAATAATTTCATTATCCTAAAGAGAAAAATGAGAAGAAAAAAATAAGAGGCGTGAGACTGTTAAGAGTTATAAAAAGTATATTTGATAAATCGGATTTGTACCTTTAAACGGTCATAACTTTTGACAGGTGTGTCAAAACGACAGTTACAATATATCAATGCGAAGTTTATATCGTTAACCATATGTTTAAAATGGCTTGGGAATGATACTTCATTATTCGAAGCTAAATTCCATCATTTATATCACTTCCCAGGGTTTAAAGTTTTTGTCGCATATTTTGCATTTTCGGTGTTTATTTAATATAGTTGTAATGAAGATGGATGAGCCAACCAAGATTATGTTTAAAAATATTCTAATGAATATAAAAGTAATACAAATAATTTCATGATCCTAAAGATAAAAATGAGAAGAAAAAAATAAGAGGAGTGAGACTCTTCACAGTTATAAAAACATTATTTGATAAATAGGATTTGTACCTTTAAACAGTCACAACTTTTAACTCGTGTGTCAAAACGACAATTACAATATATCAATGCGAAGTTTATATCGATACCCATATTTTTAATTGGTTTGGGAATTGTACTTCATTATTCGAACCAAAATTCCAACATTTATATCACTTACCCAGGGTTTAAAGTTTTTATCGCATATTTTGTATTTTTGGCTTTTTTCAATATAGTTGTAATGAAGATAGATGAGCCAACTAAGAGTATGTTTAAAAATATTCTAATGAATTAAAAGTAATACAAATAATTTAATGATCCTAAAGAGAAAAATCAGAAGAAAATAATAAGTGGAATGGGACTGTTCACAGTTATAAAAACAAAATATTTGATAAATCGGATTTTATACCTTTAAACGGTCATAACATTTGACTCGTGTGTCTAAACGAAAATTACAATATATCAAACCAAAGTTCATATCGATGCCCAAATTTTTATTGGCTTGGGAATAGAAATTCAGTATTCGAACCTAAATTCCAATATTTATATCACTTACATAGTGTTGAAAGTTTTTATCACATATTTTGCATTTTGGTTTTATTTAATATAGTTGTAATGAAGATGGATGAGCCAACCAAGAGTATATTTAAAATTATTCTAATGAATATAAAAGTAATACAAATAATTTCATTATCCTAAAGAGAAAAATGAGAAGAAAAAAATAAGAGGCGTGAGACTGTTAAGAGTTATAAAAAGTATATTTGATAAATCGGATTTGTACCTTTAAACGGTCATAACTTTTGACAGGTGTGTCAAAACGACAGTTACAATATATCAATGCGAAGTTTATATCGTTAACCATATGTTTAATTGGCTTGGGAATGATACTTCATTATTCGAAGCTAAATTCCATCATTTATATCACTTACCTAGGGTTTAAAGTTTTTGTCGCATATTTTGCATTTTCGGTGTTTATTTAATATAGTTGTAATGAAGATGGATGAGCTAACCAAGATTATGTTTAAAAATATTCTAATGAATATAAAAGTAATACAAATAATTTCATGATCCTAAAGATAAAAATGAGAAGAAAAAAATAAGAGGAGTGAGACTCTTCATAGTTATAAAAACATTATTTGATAAATAGGATTTGTACCTTTAAACAGTCATAACTTTTGACTCGTGTGTCAAAATGATAATTAAAATATATCAATGCGAAGTTTATATCGATACCCATATTTTTAATTGGTTTGGGAATTGTACTTCATTTTTCGAACCTAAATTCCAACATTTATATCACTTACCCAGGGTTTAAAGTTTTTATCGTATATTTTGCATTTTCGGTTTTATTCAATATAGTTGTAATGAAGATGGATGAGCCAACTAAGAGTATGATTAAAAATATTCTAATGAATTAAAAGTAATACAAATAAACTCATGATCCTAAAGAGAAAAATGAGAAGAAAAAATTAAGTGGAATGGGACTGTTCACAGTTATAAAAACAAAATATTTGATAAATCGGATTTGTACCTTTAAACGGTCATAACATTTGACTCGTGTGTCGAAACGAAAATAACAATATATCAAACCAAAGTTCATATCGATGCCCATATTTTTAATTGGCTTGGGAATAGAAATTCATTATTCGAACCTAAATTCCAATATTTATATCACTTACCCAGTGTTGAAAGTTTTTATCACACATTTTGCATTTTGGTTTTATTTAATATAGTTGTAATGAAGATGGATGAGCCAACCAAGAGTATCTTTAAAAATATTCTAATGAATATAAAAGTAATACAAATAATTTCATTATCCTAAAGAGAAAAATGAGAAGAAAAAAATAAGAGGCGTGAGACTGTTAAGAGTTATAAAAAGTATATTTGATAAATCGGATTTATACCTTTAAATGGTCATAACTTTTGACACGTGTGTCAAAACGACAGTTACAATATATCAATGCGAAGTTTATATCGATAACCATATTTTTAATTGGCTTGGGAATGATACTTCATTATTCGAAGCTAAATTCCATCATTTATATCACTTACCTAGGCTTTAAAGTTTTTTTCGCATATTTTGCATTTTCGGTGTTTATTTAATATAGTTGTAATGAAGATGGATGAGCCGACCAAGATTATGTTTAAAAATATTCTAATGAATATAAAAGTAATACAAATAATTTCATGATCCTAAAGATAAAAATGAGAAGAAATAAAATAAGAGGAGTGCGACTCTTCATAGTTATAAAAACAAAATATTTGATAATTCGGATTTGTACCTTCAAACGGTCATAACATTTGACTCGTGTGTCGAAACGACAATTAGAATATATCAAACCGAAGTTCATATTGATACCCATATTTTTATTTGATTTGGGAATGGAACTTCATTATTCGAACCAAATTCCATCATTTATATCACCTATCGAGGGTTTAAAGTTTTTGTCCCATATTTTGCATTTTCGATTTTAATCAATATGTTGTCATGAAGATCGATGAGCCAAACAAGAGTATGTTTAAAAATATTCTAATGAATTTCAAAGCAATACAAATAATTTCATGATCCTAAAGATAAAAATGAGAAGAAAAAAATAAGAGGAGTGGGATTGATCAAAGTTATAAAACCGAAATACTTGATAAATCGGATTTGTACCTTTAAACGGTCATAAGTTTTGACTCGTGTGTCGAAACGACTATTAAAATATATCTAATCGAAACTCGTACCGAATCCCATTTTCTTATTTCACCAGGCAATGGAACTTCATTATTCGAACCTAAATTCCATCATTTACTTCACTTATCGAGGGTTTAAAATTATTGTAGTATATTTTTAATAACGGTTTTATTCAATATAGTTGAAATGAAGATGGATTAGCCAACCAAGAGTATGTTTACAACTATTCTAATGAATATAAAAGTAATACAAATAATATCTTGATTGTAAAGGTAAAAATGAGAAGAAAAAAATTAGAGGAGTTGGACTGTTCACATTTATGAAAACAAAATATTTGATAATTCCGACTTGTCCCTTTAAAGGTCATAACATTTGACTCGTGTGTCGAAACGACAATTACAATATATAAAACCGAAGTTCGTATCGATACCCTTATTTTTAATAGGATTAGGAATGGAACTTCAATATTCGAACCTAAATTCCATCATTTGTATAACTTATCGAGGGTTTAAATTTTTTGTCCCATATTTTGCATTTTCGGTTTTAATCAATATGTTCTAATGAAGATGGATGAGCCAACCAAGAGTATGTTTAAAAATATTTTAATGAATCTCAAATAAATACAAATAATTTCATGATCCTAAAGATAAAAATGAGAAGAAAAAAATAAGAGTAGTGCGACTGTTCACAGTTATAAAAACAAAATATTCGATAAATCGGATTTGTAACTTTAAATGGTCATAACTTTTGAGTCGTGTGTCGAAACGACTATTAAAATATATCAAATCGAAGCTCGTACCGATTCCCATTTTCTTATTTCACCAGGCAATGGAACTTCAATTTTCGAACCTAAATTCCATCATTTACTTCACTTATCGAGGGTTTAAAGTTATTCTAGTACATTTTTAATAACGGTTTTATTCAATATAGTTGTAATGAAGATGGATTAGCCAACCAAGAGTATGTTTAAAACTATTCTAACGAATATAAAAGTAATACAAATAATTTCATGATTGTAAAGATAAAAATGTGAAGAAAAAAATAAGAGGAGTGGGACTATTCATAGTTATTAAAACAAAATATTTGATAATTCGGATTTGTACCTTTAAACGGTCATAACTTTTGACTCATGTGTCGAAACGAAAATTAGAATATATCAAACCGAAGTTAATATTGATACCCATATTTTTAATTGATTTGGGAATGGAACTTCATTATTCGAACCTAATTCCATCATTTATATCACCTATCGAGTATTTAAAGTTTTTGTCCCATATTTTGCATTTTCCGTTTTAATCAATATGTTCTAATGAAGATGGATGAGCAACCACGAGTATGTTTAAAACTATTCTAATGAATATAAAAGTAATACAAATAATTTCATGATCGTAAAGGTAAAAATGAGAAGAAAAAAATAAGAAGACTTGGACTATTGACAGTTATAAAAAAAATATTTTATAAATCGGATTTGTACCTTCAAACGGTCATAACATTTGACTCGTGTGTCAAAACGACTATTACAGTATATCAAACCAAAAGCTCATATCGATGCCCATATTTTTAATTGGCTTGGGAATGGAATTTCATTATTCGAACCAAAATTACATCATTTACATCACTTATCGAGGGTTTAAAGTGTTTGTCGCCTATTTTTAATATTCGGGTTTATTCAATATAGTTGTAATGAATATGGATGAGCAAACCAAGAGTATGTTTAAAAATATTCTAATGAATATAAAAGTAATAGAAATAATTTCATGATTGTAAAGAAAAAAATAAGAGGAGTGGGACTTTTCACAGTTATAAACCCAAAATATTTGATAAATCGGATTTCTACCTTTAAACGGTCAAGACCTTTGACTCATGTGTCGAAACGACTATTAAAATATATCAAATCGAAGCTCGTACCGATTCCCATTTTCTTATTTGGCCTCGCAATGGAACTTCATTATTTGAACCTAAATTCCATCATTTACATCACTTATCGAGGGTTTAATGTTTTTGTCCTATATTTTTAATATTCGGTTTTATTCAATATAGTGGTAATGTAGATGGATGAGCCAACCAAGAGTATGTTTAAAAATATTCTAATGAATATAAAAGTAATACAAATAATTTTGTGATCCTAAAGATAAAAATTAGAAGAAAAAAAATAAGAGGAGTGCGACTGTTCACAGTTATTAAAACAAAATATTCTATAATTTGGATTTGTACCTTTAAACGGTCATAACTTTTGACTCGTGTGCCGAAACGACAATTAGAATATATCAAACCGAAGTTCATATTGATACCCTTATTTTTAATTGATTTGGGAATGGAACTTCATTATTCGAACCTAATTCCATCATTTATATCACCTATGGAGGGTTTAAAGTTTTTGTCCCATATTTTACATTTTCGATTTTAATCAATATGTTGTCATGAAGATGGATGAGCCAAACAAGAGTATGTTTAAAAATATTCTAATGAATCTCAAAGCAATACAAATAATGTCATGATCCTAAAGATAAAAATGAGAAGAAAATAAATAAGAGGAGTGGGACTGTTCACAGTTATAAACCCGAAATACTTGATAAATCGGATTTGTACCTTTAAACGGTCATAACTTTTGACTCGTGTGTCGAAACGACTATTAAAATATATCAAATCAAAGCTCGTACCGATTCCCATTACTTTATTTGGCCTAGCATTATTCGAACCTAATTCCATCATTTATATCACCTATCGAGTGTTTAAAGTTTTTGTCCCATATTTTGCATTTTCGGTTTTAATAAATATGTTCTAATGAAGATGGATGAGCCAACCAAGAGTATGTTTAAAAATATTTTAATGAATCTCAAAGAAATAAAAATAATTTCATGATCCTAAAGATAAAAATGAGAAGAAAAAAATAAGCGTAGTGCGACTGTTCACAGTTATAAAAACATAATATTTGATAAATCGGATTTGTAACTTTAAATGGTCATAACTTTTGAGTCGTGTGTCGAAACGACTATTAAAATATATCAAATCGAAGCTCGTACCGTTTCCCAACTTTTTAATTGGCTTAGGAATTTAACTTCATTATTCGAACCTAAATTCATCATTTATATAACTTATCGAGGGTTTAAAGTTTTTGTCCCATATTTTGCATATTCGATTTTTATCAATATGTTGTAATGAAGATGGATGAGCCAAACAAGAGTATGTTTAAAAATATTCCAATGAATCGCAAAGTAATACAAATAATGTCATGATACAAAAGATAAAAATGAGAAGAAAAAAATAAGATGTGTGGGACTACTCACAGATATAAAAAAAATATTTGATAAATCGGATTTTTACCTTTAAACAGTCATAACTTTTGACTCGTGTGTCGAAACGACAATTACAATATATCAAACCGAAGTTCGTATCGATACCCATATTTTTAGTAGGATTAGGAATGGAACTTCAATATTCAAACCTAAATTCCATCATTTATATAACTTATCGAGGGTTTAAAGTTTTTGTCCCATATTTTGCATTTTCGGTTTTAATCAATATGTGGAAATGAAGATTGATGAGCCAAACAAGAGTATGTTTAAAAATATTCTAATGAATCTCAAAGTAATACAAATAATGTCATGAACCTAAAGATAAAAATGAGAAGAATAAAATAAGAGGTACGGGACTGTTCACAGTTATAAAAACAAAATATTTAATAAATCGGATTTGAACCTTTAAATGGTCATAACTTTTGACTCGTGTGTCGAAAATACTATTCAAATATATCAAATCGAAACTCATACCGATTCCCATATTATTATCTCCCTTTGCAATGGAACTACATTATTCAAACCTAAATTCCATCATTCACATCACTTATCGGGGGTTTAAAAGTTTTGGCGCATATTTTTAATTTTCGGTTTTATTCGATATAGTTGTAATGAAGATGGATGAGCAGAACAAGAGTATATTTAAAAATATTCTAATAAATCTCAATATAATACAAAAAAATTCATGGTCCTAAAGAAAAAATTAGAAGAAAAAAAGAATAGGAGTGTTACTGTTCACATTTTTAAAACAAAATATTTTATAAATCAAATTTCTACCTTTAAACGGTCATAACTTTTGACTCGTGTGTCGAAAAGAAAATTACAATATATCAAACCAAAGTTCATATCGATGCCCATATTTTTAATTGGCTTGGGAATGGAAATTCATTATTCGAACCTAAATTCCAATATTTATATCACATACCCAGTGTTTAAAGTTTTTCTCGCATATTTTGCATTTTCGGTCATATTCAGTATAGTTGTAATGAAGATTGGATGAGCCAAACAAGAGTATGTTTAAAAATATTCTAATGAATATAAAAGTAATACAAATAATTTCATGATCCTAAGGAGAAAAATGAGAAGAAAAAAATAAGAGGAGTGAGATTGTTCACAGTTATAAAAAATATATTTGATAAATCGGATTTGTACCTTTAAACAGTCATAACTTTTGATTCGTGTGTCAAAACGACAGTTACAATATATCAATGCAAAGTTTATATCGATAACCATATTTTTAATTGGCTTGGGAATGGTACTTCATTATTCGAACCTAAATTCCATCATTTATATCACTTACTTTGTCGCATATTTTGCATTTTCGGTTTTATTCAATATAGTTGTAATTAAGATGGATGAGCCAACCAAGAGTATGTTTAAAAATATTCTAATGAATATAAAAGTAATACAAATAATTTCATGATCCTAAAGATAAAAATGAGAAGAAAAAAATAAGAGGAGTGAGACTGTTCACAGTTATAAAAAAAATTTTGATAAATAGGATTTGTACCTTTAAACAGTCATAACTTTTGAATAGTGTGTCAAAACGACATTTACAATATATCAATGCGAAGTTTATAGCGATACCCTTATTTTTAATTGGCTTGGGAATGGTAATTCATTATTCGAACCTAAATTCCAACACATGTATCACTTACCGAGGGTTTAAAGTGTTTTTCACATATTTCGCATTTTCGGTTTTATTCAATACAGTTGTAATGAAGATGGATGAGCCAACCAAGAGTATGTTTAAAAATATTCAAATGAATATAAAAGTAATACAAATAATTTAATGATCCTAAAGATAAAAATGAGAAGAAAAAAAAAGTGGAGTGGGACTCTTCATAGTTATAAAAACAAAATATTTGATAAATCGGATTTGTAACTTTTAACGGTCATAACATTTGACTCGTGTGTCGAAACGAAAATTACAATATTTCAAACCAAAGTTCATTTCGATGCCCATATTTTTAATTGGCTTGGGAATAGAACTTCATTATTCGAACCTAAATTCCATCATTTATATCACTTACCCACGGTTTTAAGTTTTTGTCGGGTATTTTGCATTTTTGGTTTTATTCAATATAGTTGTAATGAAGATGGATGAGCCAACCAAGAGTATGTTTAAAAATATTCTAATGAACATAAAAGTAAGACACTTATTTTCATGATCCTAAAGAGAAAAATAAGAAGAAAAAAATAAGAGGAGTGAGACTGTTCACACTTATAAAAAATATATTTTATAAATCGGATTTGTACCTTTAAACAATCATAACTTTTGACTCGTGTGTCAAAATGACAGTTACAATATATCAATGTGAAGTTTATATCGATACCCATATGTTTAATTGGCTAGGGAATGGTACTTCATTATTCGAACCTAAATTCCATCATTTATATCACTTACCCAGGGTTTAAAGTTTTTGTCGCATATTTTTAATAACGGTTTTATTCAATATAGTTGTAATGAAGATGGATTAGCCAAGCAAGAGTATGTTTACAACTATTCCAATGAATATAAAAGAAATACAAATAATTTCATGATTGTAAAGGTAAAAATGAGAAGAAAAAAATAAGAGGATTTGGACTGTTCACACTTATGAAAACAAAATATTTGATAATTCGGATTTGTACCTTTAAACGGTCATAACATTTTACTCGTGTGTCGAAACGACAATTACAATATATCAAACCGAAGTTCGTATCGATACCCATATTTTTAATTGGCTTAGGAATGGAACTTCAATATTCGAACCTAAATTCCATCATTTATATAACTTATCGAGGGTTAAAATTTTTGTCCCATATTTTGCATTTTCGGTTTTAATCAATATGTTGAAATGAAGATTGATGAGCCAAACAAGAGTATGTTTAAAAATATTCTAATAAATCTCAAAGTAATACAAATAATTTCATGAACCTAAAGATAAAAATGAGAAGAAAAAAATAAGAGGTACGGGACTCTTTATAGTTATAAAAACAAAATATTTAATAAATCAGATTTGAACCTTTAAAAGGTCATAACTTTTGACTCGTGTGTCGAAAAGACTATTAAAATATATCAAATCGAAGCTCATACCGATTCCCATATTCTTATCTCACTTTGCAATGGAACTTTATTATTCAAACCTAAATTCCATCTTTCACATCACTTATCGGGGGTTTAAAAGTTTTGGCGCATATTTTTAATTTTCGGTTTTATTCGATATAGTTGTAATGAAGATGGATGAGCAGAACAAAAGTATATTTAAAAATATTCTAATAAATCTCAATGTAATACAAAATAATTCATGGTGCAAAAGAAAAAAATAGAAGAAAAAAAGCATAGGAGTGTTACTGTTCACAGTTTTAAAACAAAATATTTTATAAATCGGATTTCTACCTTTAAACGGTCATAACTTTTGACTCGTGTGTCGACACGAAAATTACAATATATCAAACTGAAGTTCATATCGATGCCCATATTTTTAATTGGCTTGGGAATGGAAATTCGTTACTCTAACCTTAATTCCAATATTTATATCACTTACCCAATGTTTAAAGTTTTTGTCGCATATTTTGCATTTTCGGTTTTGTTCAATATAGTTGTAATGAAGATGGATGAGCAAGGCAAGAGTATGTTTAAAAATATTTTAATCAATATAAAGTAATACAAATATTTCATGATCCTAAAGATAAAAATGACAAGAAAAAAATAAGAGGAGTGAGACTATTCACAGTTATAAAAAATATATTTGATAAATCGGATTTGTACATTTAAACCGTCATAACTTTTGATTCGTGTGTCAATACGACAGTTACAATATATCAATGAAAAGTTTACATCGATACCCATATTTTTAATTGGCTTGGGAATGGTACTTCATTATTCGAACCTAATTTCCAATATTTATATCACTTACCCAATGTTTAAAGTTTTTGTCGCATATTTTGCATTTTCGGTTTTATTCAATATAGTTGTAATGAAGATAGATGAGCCAACCAAGAGTATGTTTAAAAATATTCTAATGAATATAAAAGTAATACAAATAATTTAATGATCCTAATGATAAAAATGAGAAGCAAAAAATAAGGGGAATGGGACTATACACACTTATAAAAAAAATATTTGATAAATCGGATTTGTACCTTAAAACAGTAATTACTTTTTTCTCGTGTGTCAAAACGATAGTTACAATATATCAATGCAAAGTTTACATCGATACCCATATTTTTAATTGGCTTGGGAATGGTACTTCATTATTCGAACCTAAATTCCATCATTTATATCACTTACCTTGGGTTTAAAGTTTTTGTCGCGTATTTTGCATTTTCGGTTTTATTCAATACAGTTGTAATAAAGATGGAAGAGCCAACCAAGAGTATGTTTAACAATATTCTAATGAATATAAAAGTAATACAAATAATTTAATGATCCTAAAGAGAAAAATGAGAAGAAAAAAATAAGGGGAATGGGACTATTGACAGTTATAAAAAATATATTTGATAAATCGAATTTGTACCTTAAAACAGTAATTACTTTTTACTCGTGTGTCGAAACGACAATTACAATATATCAAACCAAAGTTCATATTGATGCCCATATTTTTAGTTGGCTTAGGAATTTAACTTCATTATTCGAACCTAAATTCCATCATTTATGTAACTTATCGAGGGTTTAAAGGTTTTGTCCCATATTTTACATTTTCGGTTTTATTCAATATAGTTGTAATGAAGATGGATGAGCCAACCAAGAGTATGTTTAAAAATATTCTAATGAATATAAAAGTAATACAAATAATATCATGATCCTAAAGAGAAAAATAGGAAGAAAAAAATAAGAGGAGTGAGAATGTTCATAGTTATAAAAAATATATTTGATAAATCGGATTTGTACCTTTAAACAGTCATAACTTTTTTCTCGTGTGTCAAAACGATAGTTACAATATATCAATGCGAAGTTTATATCGATACCCATATTTTTAATTGGCTTGGGAATGGTACTTCATTATTCGAACCTAATTTCCATCATTAATATCACTTACCCAGGGTTTAGAGGTTTTGTCGCGTATTTTGCATTTTCGGTTTTATTCAATATAGTTGTAATGAAGATGGATGAGCCAACCAAGAGTATGTTTAAAAATATTCTAATGAATATAAAAGTAATACAAATAATTTCGTGATCCTAATGATAAAAATGAGAAGCAAAAAATAAGGGGAATGGGACTATTGACAGTTATAAAAAATATATTTGATAAATCGGATTTGTACCTTTAAACAGTAATTACTTTTTTCTCGTGTGTCAAAACGATAGTTACAATATATCAATGCAAAGTTTACATCGATACCCATATTTTTAATTGGCTTGGTAATGGTACTTCATTATTCGAACCTAATTTCCATCATTTATATCACTTAGCTAGGGTTTAAAGGTTTTGTCGCGTATTTTGCATTTTCGGTTTTATTCAATATAGTTGTAATGAAGATGGATGAGCCAACCAAGAGTATGTTTAAAAATAATCTAATGAATATAAAAGTAATTCAAATAATATTATGATCCTAAATAGAAAAATGAGAAGAAAAAATTAGGGGAGTGGGAATATTCACAGTTATAAAAACTATATTTGATAAATCGGATTTGTACCTTTAAAAAGTCATAACTTTTTTCTCGTGTGTCAAAACGATAGTTACAATATATCAATGTGAAGTTTATATCGATACCCATATTTTTAATTGGCTTGGGAATGGTACTTCATTATTCGAACCTAATTTCCATCATTTATATCACTTACCGAGGGTATACAATTTTTGACGCATATTTTGCATTTTCGGTTTTATGAAATATAGTTGTAATGAAAATGGATGAGCCAACCAAGAGTATGTTTAAAAATATTCTAATGAATATAAAAGTAATACAAATAATTTCATGATCCTAATGATAAAAATGAGAAGCAAAAAATAAGGGGAATGGGACTATACACACTTATAAAATAAATATGTGATAAATCAGATTTGTACCTTTAAACAGTAATTACTTTTTTCTCGTGTGTCAAAACGATAGTTACAATATATCAATGCAAAGTTTACATCGATACCCATATTTTTAATTGGCTTGGTAATGGTACTTCATTATTCGAACCTAATTTCCATCATTTACATCACTTAGCTGGGGTTTAAAGGTTTTGTCGCGTATTTTGCATTTTCGGTTTTATTCAATATAGTTGTAATGAAGATGGATGAGCCAACCAAGAGTATGTTTAAAAATAATCTAATGAATATAAAAGTAATTCAAATAATATTATGATCCTAAAGAGAAAAATGAGAAGAAAAAATTAGGGGAGTGGGAATATTCACAGTTATAAAAACTATATTTGATAAATCGGATTTGTACCTTTAAAAAGTCATAACTTTTTTCTCGTGTGTCAAAACGATAGTTACAATATATCAATGTGAAGTTTATATCGATACCCATATTTTTAATTGGCTTGGGAATGGTACTTCATTATTCGAACCTAATTTCCATCATTTATATCACTTACCGAGGGTATACAATTTTTGACGCATATTTTGCATTTTCGGTTTTATGAAATATAGTTGTAATGAAGATGGATGAGCCAACCAAGAGTATGTTTAAAAATATTCTAATGAATATAAAAGTAATACAAATAATTTCATGATCCTAATGATAAAAATGAGAAGCAAAAAATAAGGGGAATGGGACTATTGACAGTTATAAAAAATATATTTGATAAATCGGATTTGTACCTTTAAACAGTAATTACTTTTTTCTCGTGTGTCAAAACGATAGTTACAATATATCAATGCAAAGTTTACATCGATACCCATATTTTTAATTGGCTTGGTAATGGTACTTCATTATTCGAACCTAATTTCCATCATTTATATCACTTAGCTAGGGTTTAAAGATTTTGTCGCGTATTTTGCATTTTCGGTTTTATTCAATATAGTTGTAATGAAGATGGATGAGCCAACCAAGAGTATGTTTAAAAATAATCTAATGAATATAAAAGTAATTCAAATAATATTATGATCCTAAAGAGAAAAATGAGAAGAAAAAATTAGGGGAGTGGGAATATTCACAGTTATAAAAACTATATTTGATAAATCGGATTTGTACCTTTAAAAAGTCATAACTTTTTTCTCGTGTGTCAAAACGATAGTTACAATATATCAATGTGAAGTTTATATCGATACCCATATTTTTAATTGGCTTGGGAATGGTACTTCATTATTCGAACCTAATTTCCATCATTTATATCACTTACCGAGGGTATACAATTTTTGACGCATATTTTGCATTTTCGGTTTTATGAAATATAGTTGTAATGAAGATGGATGAGCCAACCAAGAGTATGTTTAAAAATATTCTAATGAATATAAAAGTAATACAAATAATTTCATGATCCAAATGATAAAAATGAGAAGCAAAAAATAAGGGGAATGGGACTATACACACTTATAAAATAAATATGTGATAAATCAGATTTGTACCTTTAAACAGTAATTACTTTTTTCTCGTGTGTCAAAACGATAGTTACAATATATCAATGCAAAGTTTACATCGATACCCATATTTTTAATTGGCTTGGTAATGGTACTTCATTATTCGAACCTAATTTCCATCATTTACATCACTTAGCTAGGGTTTAAAGGTTTTGTCGCGTATTTTGCATTTTCGGTTTTATTCAATATAGTTGTAATGAAGATGGATGAGCCAACCAAGAGTATGTTTAAAAATAATCTAATGAATATAAAAGTAATTCAAATAATATAATGAGCCTAAAGAGAAAAATGAAAAGAAAAAATTAGGGGAGTGGGAATATTCACAATTATAAAAATAATATTTGATAAATCGGATTTGTACCTTTAAACAGTCATAACTTTTTTCTCGTGTGTCAAAACGATAGTTACAATATATCAATGTGAAGTTTATATCGATACCCATATTTTTAATTGGCTTGGGAATGGTACTTCATTATTCGAACCTAATTTCCATCATTTATATCACTTACCGAGGGTATAAATTTTTTGACGCATATTTTGCATTTTCGGTTTTATTCAATATAGTTGTAATGAAGATGGATTTGCCAACCAAGATTATGTTTAACAATATTCTAATGAATCTAAAAGTAATACAAATAATTTAATGATCCGAATGATAAAAATGAGAAGCAAAAAATAAGGGGAATGGGACTATACACACTTATAAAAAAAATATTTGATAAATCGGATTTGTACCTTTAAAAAGTCATAAATTTTTTCTCGTGTGTCAAAACGATAGTTACAATATATCAATGTGAAGTTTATATCGATACCCATATTTTTAATTGGCTTGGGAATGGTACTTCATTATTCGAACCTAATTTCCATCATTTATATCACTTACCGAGGGTATACAATTTTTGACGGATATTTTGCATTTTCGGTTTTATGAAATATAGTTGTAATGAAGATGGATGAGCCAACCAAGAGTATGTTTAAAAATATTCTAATGAATATAAAAGTAATACAAATAATATCATGATCCTAAAGAGAAAAATAGGAAGCAAAAAATAAGAGGAGTGAGAATGTTCACAGTTATAAAAAATATATTTGATAAATCGGATTTGTACCTTAAAACAGTAATTACTTTTTTCTCGTGTGTCAAAACGATAGTTACAATATATCAATGTGAAGTTTATATCGATACCCATATTTTTAATTGGATTGGGAATGGTACTTCATTATTCGAACCTAAATTCCATCATTTATATCACTTACCTAGGGTTTAAAGGTTTTGTCGCGTATTTTGCATTTTCGGTTTTATTCAATATAGTTGTAATGAAGATGGATGAGCCAACCAAGAGTATGTTTAACAATATTCTAATGAATATAAAAGTAATACAAATGATTTAATGATCCTAAAGAGAAAAATGAGAAGAAAAAAATAAGGGGAATGGGACTATTGACAGTTATAAAAACAATATTTGATAAATCGGATTTGTACCTTAAAACAGTAATTACTTTTTACTCGTGTGTCGAAACGACAATTACAATATATCAAACCAAAGTTCATATCGATGCCCATATTTTTAATTGGCTTAGGAATTTAACTTCATTATTCGAACCTAAATTCCATCATTTATGTAACTTATCGAGGGTTTAAAGGTTTTGTCCCATATTTTACATTTTCGGTTTTATTCAATATAGTTGTAATGAAGATGGATGAGCCAACCAAGAGTATGTTTAAAAATATTCTAATGAATATAAAAGTAATACAAATAATTTTATGATCCTAATGATAAAAATGAGAAGCAAAAAATAAGGGGAATGGGACTATTGACAGTTATAAAAAATATATTTGATAAATCGGATTTGTAACTTTAAACAGTAATTACTTTTTTCTCGTGTGTCAAAACGATAGTTACAATATATCAATGCAAAGTTTACATCGATACCCATATTTTTAATTGGCTTGGTATTGGTACTTCATTATTCGAACCTAATTTCCATCATTTATATCACTTAGCTAGGGTTTAAAGGTTTTGTCGCGTATTTTGCATTTTCGGTTTTATTCAATATAGTTGTAATGAAGACGGATGAGCCAACCAAGAGTATGTTTAAAAATAATCTAATGAATATAAAAGTAATTCAAATAATATAATGATCCTAAAGAGAAAAATGAGAAGAAAAAATTATGGGAGTGGGAATATTCACAGTTATAAAAACTATATTTGATAAATCGGATTTGTACCTTTAAAAAGTCATAACTTTTTTCTCGTGTGTCAAAACGATAGTTACAATATATCAATGTGAAGTTTATATCGATACCCATATTTTTAATTGGCTTGGGAATGGTACTTCATTATTCGAACCTAATTTCCATCATTTATATCACTTACCGAGGGTATACAATTTTTGACGCATATTTTGCATTTTCGGTTTTATGAAATATAGTTGTAATGAAGATGGATGACCCAACCAAGAGTATGTTTAAAAATATTCTAATGAATATGAAAGTAATACAAATAATTTCATGATCCTAATGATAAAAATGAGAAGCAAAAAATAAGGGGAATGGGACTATACACACTTATAAAATAAATATGTGATAAATCAGATTTGTACCTTTAAACAGTAATTACTTTTTTCTCGCGTGTCAAAACGATAGTTACAATATATCAATGCAAAGTTTACATCGATACCCATATTTTTAATTGGCTTGGTAATGGTACTTCATTATTCGAACCTAATTTCCATCATTTATATCACTTAGCTAGGGTTTAAAGGTTTTGTCGCGTATTTTGCATTTTCGGTTTTATGCAATATAGTTGTAATGAAGATGGATGAGCCAACCAAGAGTATGTTTAAAAATAATCTAATGAATATAAAAGTAATTCAAATAATATAATGATCCTAAAGAGAAAAATGAGAAGAAAAAATTAGGGGAGTGGGAATATTCACAGTTATAAAAATAATATTTGATAAATCGGATTTGTACCTTTAAACAGTCATAACTTTTTTCTCGTGTGTCAAAACGATAGTTACAATATATCAATGTGAAGTTTATATCGATACCCATATTTTTAATTGGCTTGGGAATGGTACTTCATTATTCGAACCTAATTTCCATCATTTATATCACTTACCGAGGGTATAAAAATTTTGACGCATATTTTGCATTTTCGGTTTTATTCAATATAGTTGTAATGAAGATGGATTAGCCAACCAAGAGTATGTTTAACAATATTCTAAGGAATATAAAAGTAATACAAATAATTTAATGATCCGAATGATAAAAATCAGAAGCAAAAAATAAGGGGAATGGGACTATACACAGTTATAAAAATAATATTTGATAAATCGGATTTGTACCTTTAAAAAGTCATAACTTTTTTCTCGTGTGTCAAAACAATAGTTACAATATATCAATGTGAAGTTTATATCGATACCCATATTTTTAATTGGCTTGGGAATGGTACTTCATTATTCGAACCTAATTTCCATCATTTATATCACTTACCGAGGGTATACAATTTTTGACGCATATTTTGCATTTTCGGTTTTATGAAATATAGTTGTAATGAAGATGGATGAGCCAACCAAGAGTATTTTTAAAAATATTCTAATGAATATAAAAGTAATACAAATAATATCATGATCCTAAAGAGAAAAATAGGAAGCAAAAAATAAGAGGAGTGAGAATATTCACAGTTATAAAAAATATATTTGATAAATCGGATTTGTACCTTAAAACAGTAATTACTTTTTTCTCGTGTGTCAAAACGATAGTTACAATATATCAATGTGAAGTTTATATCGATACCCATATTTTTAATTGGCTTGGGAATGGTACTTCATTATTCGAACCTAAATTCCATCATTTATATCACTTACCTAGGGTTTAAAGGTTTTGTCGCGTATTTTGCATTTTCGGTTTTATTCAATATAGTTGTAATGAAGTGGATGAGCCAACCAAGAGTATGTTTAACAATATTCTAATGAATATAAAAGTAATACAAATAATTTAATGATCCTAAAGAGAAAAATGAGAAGAAAAAAATAAGGGGAATGGGACTATTGACAGTTATAAAAACAATATTTGATAAATCGGATTTGTACCTTAAAACAGTAATTACTTTTTACTCGTGTGTCGAAACGACACTTACAATATATCAAACCAAAGTTCATATCGATGCCCATATTTTTAATTGGCTTAGGAATTTAACTTCATTATTCGAACCTAAATTCCATCATTTATGTAACTTATCGAGGGTTTAAAGGTTTTGTCCCATATTTTACATTTTCGGTTTTATTCAATATAGTTGTAATGAAGATGGATGAGCCAACCAAGAGTATGTTTAAAAATATTCTAATGAATATAAAAGTAATACAAATAATATCATGATCCTAATGAGAAAAATAGGAAGAAAAAAATAAGAGGAGTGAGAATGTTCAAAGTTATAAAAAATATATTTGATAAATCAGATTTGTACCTTTAAATAGTCATAACTTTTTTCTCGTGTGTCAAAACGATAGTTACAATATATCAATGCGAAGTTTATATCGATACCCATATTTTTAATTGGCTTGGGATGGTACTTCATTATTCGAACCTAATTTCCATCATTTATATCACTTACCCAGGGTTTAGAGGTTTTGTCGCGTATTTTGCATTTTTGGTTTTATTCAATATAGTTGTAATGAAGATGGATTAGCCAACCAATAGTATGTTTAAAAATATTCTAATGAATATAAAAGTAATACAAATAATTTCATGATCCTAATGATAAAAATGAGAAGCAAAAAATAAGGGGAATGGGACTATACACACTTATAAAATAAATATGTGATAAATCGGATTTGTACCTTTAAACAGTAATTACTTTTTTCTCGTGTGTCAAAACGATAGTTACAATATATCAATGCAAAGTTTACAACGATACCCATATTTTTAATTGGCTTGGGAATGGTACTTCATTAGTCCAACCTAAATTAAATCATTTATATCACTTACCTAGGGTTTAAAGGTTTTGTCGCGTATTTTGCATTTTCGGTTTAATCAATATGTTGTAATGAAGGTGGATGAGCCAACCAAGAAGTATGTTTAAAAATATTCTAATGAATATAAAAGTAATACAAATAATTTCATGATCCTAATGATAAAAATGAGAAGAAAAAAATAAGGGGAATGGGAGTATACACACTTATAAAATAAATATGTGATAAATCGGATTTGTACCTTTAAACAGTAATTACTTTTTTCTCGTGTGTCAAAACGATAGTTACAATATATCAATGCAAAGTTTATATCGATACCCATATTTTTAATTGGCTTGGGAATGGTACTTCATTATTGGAACCTAATTTCCATCATTTATATCACTTACCCAGGGTTTAGAGGTTTTGTCGCGTATTTTGCATTTTCGGTTTTATTCAATATAGTTGTAATGAAGATGGATGAGCCAACCAAGAGTATGTTTAAAAATATTCTAATGAATATATAAGTAATACAAAAAATTTCATGATCCTAATGATAAAAATGAGAAGCAAAAAAAAAGGGGAATGGGACTATACACACTTATAAAATAAATATGTGATAAATCGGATTTGTACCTTTAAACAGTAATTACTTTTTTCCCGTGTGTCAAAACGATTGTTACAATATATCAATGCAAAGTTTACATCGATACCCATATTTTTAATTGGCTTGGGAATGGTACTTCATTATTCGAACCTAATTTCCATCATTTATATCACTTACCCAGGGTTTAGAGGTTTTGTCGCGTATTTTGCATTTTCGGTTTTATTCAATATAGTTGTAATGAAGATGGATGAGCCAACCAAGAGTATGTTTAAAAAATATTCTAATGAATATAAAAGTAATACTAAAAATTTCATGATCCTAATGATAAAAATGAGAAGCAAAAAAAAAGGGGAATGGGACTATACACACTTATAAAATAAATATGTGATAAATCGGATTTGTACCTTTAAACAGTAATTACTTTTTTCCCGTGTGTCAAAACGATTGTTACAATATATCAATGCAAAGTTTACATCGATACCCATATTTTTAATTGGCTTGGTAATGGTACTTCATTATTCGAACCTAATTTCCATCATTTATATCACTTAGCTAGGGTTTAAAGGTTTTGTCGCGTATTTTGCACTTTCGGTTTTATTCAATATAGTTGTAATGAAGATGGATTAGCCAACCAATAGTATGTTTAAAAATATTCTAATGAATATAAAAGTAATACAAATAATTTCATGATCCTAATGATAAAAATGAGAAGCAAAAAATAAGGGGAATGGGACTATACACACTTATAAAATAAATATGTGATAAATCGGATTTGTACCTTTAAACAGTAATTACTTTTTTCTCGTGTGTCAAAACGATAGTTACAATATATCAATGCAAAGTTTACAACGATACCCATATTTTTAATTGGCTTGGGAATGGTACTTCATTATTCCAACCTAAATTAAATCATTTATATCACTTACCTAGGGTTTAAAGGTTTTGTCGCGTATTTTGCATTTTCGGTTTAATCAATATGTTGTAATGAAGGTGGGTGAGCCAACCAAGAAGTATGTTTAAAAATATTCTAATGAATATAAAAGTAATACAAATAATTTAATGATCCGAATGATAAAAATGAGAAGCAAAAAATAAGGGGAATGGGACTATACACACTTATAAAAAAAATATTTGATAAATCGGATCTGTACCTTAAAACAGTAATTACTTTTTTCTCGTGTGTCAAAACGATAGTTACAATATATCAATGCAAAGTTTACAACGATACCCATATTTTTAATTGGCTTGGGAATGGTACTTCATTATTCCAACCTAAATTAAATCATTTATATCACTTACCTAGGGTTTAAAGGTTTTGTCGCGTATTTTGCATTTTCGGTTTAATCAATATGTTGTAATGAAGGTGGATGAGCCAACCAAGAAGTATGTTTAAAAATATTCTAATGAATATAAAAGTAATACAAATAATTTCATGATCCTAATGATAAAAATGAGAAGCAAAAAATAAGGGGAATGGGAGTATACACACTTATAAAATAAATATGTGATAAATCGGATTTGTACCTTTAAACAGTAATTACTTTTTTCTCGTGTGTCAAAACGATAGTTACAATATATCAATGCGAAGTTTATATCGATACCCATATTTTTAATTGGCTTGGGAATGGTACTTCATTATTCGAACCTAATTTCCATCATTTATATCACTTACCCAGGGTTTAGAGGTTTTGTCGCGTATTTTGCATTTTCGGTTTTATTCAATATAGTTGTAATGAAGATGGATGAGCCAACCAAGAATATGTTTAAAAATATTCTAATGAATATAAAAGTAATACAAAAAATTTCATGATCCTACTGATAAAAATGAGAAGCAAAAAAAAAAGGGGAATGGGACTATACACACTTATAAAATAAATATGTGATAAATCGGATTTGTACCTTTAAACAGTAATTACTTTTTTCCCGTGTGTCAAAACGATTGTTACAATATATCAATGCAAAGTTTACATCGATACCCATATTTTTAATTGGCTTGGTAATGGTACTTCATTATTCGAACCTAATTTCCATCATTTATATCACTTAGCTAGGGTTTAAAGGTTTTGTCGCGTATTTTGCATTTTCGGTTTTATTCAATATAGTTGTAATGAAGATGGATGAGCCAACCAAGAGTATGTTTAAAAATAATCTAATGAATATAAAAGTAATTCAAATAATATTATGATCCTAAAGAGAAAAATGAGAAGAAAAAATTAGGGGAGTGGGAATATTCACAGTTATAAAAACAATATTTGATAAATCGGATTTGTACCTTTAAACAGTAATTACTTTTTTCTCGTGTGTCAAAACGATAGTTACAATATATCAATGTGAAGTTTACATCGATACCCATATTTTTAATTGGCTTGGGAATGGTACTTCATTATTCGAACCTAATTTCCATCATTTATATCACTTACCGAGGGTATAAAATTTTTGACGCATATTTTGCATTTTCGGTTTTATTCAATATAGTTGTAATGAAGATGGATGAGCCAACCAAGAGTATGTTTAAAAATATTCTAATGAATATAAAAGTAATACAAATAATTTAATGATCCGAATGATAAAAATGAGAAGCAAAAAATAAGGGGAATGGGAATATACACACTTATAAAAAAAATATTTGATAAATCGGATCTGTACCTTAAAACAGTAATTACTTTTTTCTCGTGTGTCAAAACGATAGTTACAATATATCATTGCAAAGTTTACATCGATACCCATATTTTTAATTGGCTTGGGAATGGTACTTCATTATTCGAACCTAAATTCCATCATTTATATCACTTACCTAGGGTTTAAAGGTTTTGTCGCGTATTTTGCATTTTTGGTTTTATTCAATATAGTTGTAATGAAGATGGATGAGGCAACCAAGAGTATGTTTAACAATATTCTAATGAATATAAAAGTAATACAAATAATTTAATGATCCTAAAGAGAAAAATGAGAAGAAAAAAATAAGGGGAATGGGACTATTGACAGTTATAAAAAAAATATTTGATAAATCGGATTTGTACCTTAAAACAGTAATTACTTTTTACTCGTGTGTCGAAACGAAAATTACAATATATCAAACCAAAGTTCATATCGATGCCCATATTTTTAATTGGCTTAGGAATTTAACTTCATTATTCGAACCTAAATTCCATCATTTATGTAACTTATCGAGGGTTTAAAGGTTTTGTCCCATATTTTACATTTTCGGTTTTATTCAATATATTTGTAATGAAGATGGATGAGCCAACCAAGAGTATGTTTAAAAATATTCTAAGGAATATAAAAGTAATACAAATAATATCATGATCCTAAAGAGAAAAATAGGAAGAAAAAAATAAGAGGAGTGAGAATGTTCACAGTTATAAAAAATATATTTGATAAATCAGATTTGTACCTTTAAATAGTCATAACTTTTTTCTCGTGTGTCAAAACGATTGTTACAATATATCAATGCGAAGTTTATATCGATACCCATATTTTTAATTGGCTTGGGATGGTACTTCATTATTCGAACCTAATTTCCATCATTTATATCACTTACCCAGGGTTTAGAGGTTTTGTCGCGTATTTTGCATTTTCGGTTTTATTCAATATAGTTGTAATGAAGATGGATTAGCCAACCAATAGTATGTTTAAAAATATTCTAATGAATATAAAAGTAATACAAATAATTTCATGATCCTAATGATAAAAATGAGAAGCAAAAAATAAGGGGAATGGGACTATACACACTTATAAAATAAATATGTGATAAATCGGATTTGTACCTTTAAACAGTAATTACTTTTTTCTCGTGTGTCAAAACGATAGTTACAATATATCAATGCAAAGTTTACAACGATACCCATATTTTTAATTGGCTTGGGAATGGTACTTCATTATTCGAACCTAAATTAAATCATTTATATCACTTACCTAGGGTTTAAAGGTTTTGTCGCGTATTTTGCATTTTCGGTTTTAATCAATATGTTGTAAGGAAGGTGGATGAGCCAACCAAGAAGTATGTTTAAAAATATTCTAATGAATATAAAAGTAATACAAATAATTTCATGATCCTAATGATAAAAATGAGAAGCAAAAAATAAGGGGAATGGGAGTATACACACTTATAAAATAAATATGTGATAAATCGGATTTGTACCTTTAAACAGTAATTACTTTTTTCTCGTGAGTCAAAACGATAGTTACATTATATCAATGCGAAGTTTATATCGATACCCATATTTTTAATTGGCTTGGGAATGGTACTTCATTATTCGAACCTAATTTCCATCATTTATATCACTTAGCTAGGGTTTAAAGGTTTTGTCGCGTATTTTGCATTTTCGGTTTTATTCAATATAGTTGTAATGAAGATGGATGAGCCAACCAAGAGTATGTTTAAAAATATTCTAATGAATATAAAAGTAATACAAATAATATCATGATCCTAATGAGAAAAATAGGAAGAAAAAAATAAGAGGAGTGAGAATGTTCACAGTTATAAAAAATATATTTGATAAATCAGATTTGTACCTTTAACTAGTCATAACTTTTTTCTCGTGTGTCAAAACCACAGTTACAATATATCAATGCGAAGTTTATATCGATAACCATATTTTTATTGGCTTGGGAATGGTACTTCATTATTCGAACCTAATTTCCATCATTTATATCACTTACGAGGGTTTAAAGTTTTGTCGCATATTTTGCATTTTCGGTTTTATTCAATATAGTTGTAAAGAAGATGGATGAGCCAACCAAGAGTATGTTTAAAAATATTCTAATGAATATAAAAGTAATACAAATAATTTAATGATCCGAATGATAAAAATGAGAAGCAAAAAATAAGGGGAATGGGAATATACACACTTATAAAAAAAATATTTGATAAATCGGATCTGTACCTTAAAACAGTAATTACTTTTTTCTCGTGTGTCAAAACGATAGTTACAATATATCATTGCAAAGTTTACATCGATACCCATATTTTTAATTGGCTTGGGAATGGTACTTCATTATTCGAACCTAAATTCCATCATTTATATCACTTACCTAGGGTTTAAAGGTTTTGTCGCGTATTTTGCATTTTTGGTTTTATTCAATATAGTTGTAATGAAGATGGATGAGGCAACCAAGAGTATGTTTAACAATATTCTAATGAATATAAAAGTAATACAAATAATTTAATGATCCTAAAGAGAAAAATGAGAAGAAAAAAATAAGGGGAATGGGACTATTGACAGTTATAAAAAAAATATTTGATAAATCGGATTTGTACCTTAAAACAGTAATTACTTTTTACTCGTGTGTCGAAACGAAAATTACAATATATCAAACCAAAGTTCATATCGATGCCCATATTTTTAATTGGCTTAGGAATTTAACTTCATTATTCGAACCTAAATTCCATCATTTATGTAACTTATCGAGGGTTTAAAGGTTTTGTCCCATATTTTACATTTTCGGTTTTATTCAATATAGTTGTAATGAAGATGGATGAGCCAACCAAGAGTATGTTTAAAAATATTCTAATGAATATAAAAGTAATACAAATAATATCATGATCCTAAAGAGAAAAATAGGAAGAAAAAAATAAGAGGAGTGAGAATGTTCACAGTTATAAAAAATATATTTGATAAATCAGATTTGTACCTTTAAATAGTCATAACTTTTTTCTCGTGTGTCAAAACGATAGTTACAATATATCAATGCGAAGTTCATATCGATACCCATATTTTTAATTGGCTTGGGATGGTACTTCATTATTCGAACCTAATTTCCATCATTTATATCACTTACCCAGGGTTTAGAGGTTTTGTCGCGTATTTTGCATTTTCGGTTTTATTCAATATAGTTGTAATGAAGATGGATTAGCCAACCAATAGTATGTTTAAAAATATTCTAATGAATATAAAAGTAATACAAATAATTTCATTATCCTAATGATAAAAATGAGAAGAAAAAAATAAGAGGAGTGAGACTATTCATAGTTATAAAAAAATATTTGATAAATAGGATCTGTACCTTTAAACAGTCATAAATTTTGACTCGTGTGTCCAAACGACAATTACATTATATCAATGAAAAGTTTATATCGATACCCATATTTTTAATTGGCTTGGGAATGGTACTTCATAATTCGAACCTAAATTCCAACATTTATATCACTTACTCAGGGTTTAAAGTTTTTGTCGCATATTTTGCATTCTCAGTTTTATTCAATATAGTTGTAATGAAGATGGAGGAGCCAACCAAGAGTATGTTTAAAAATATTCTAATGAATATAAAAGTAATACAAATAATTTCATGATCCTAAAGATAAAAACGAGAAGAAAAAAATAAGTGGAGTGCAACTGTTCACAGTTATAAAAACAAAATGTTTGATAAATCGGATTTGTACCTTTAAACGGTCATAACATTTTACTCGTGTTTCGAAACGAAAATTACAATATATCAAACCAAAGTTCATATTGATGCCATATTTTTAATTGGCTTGGGAATAGAACTTCATTATTCGAACCTAAATTCCATCATTTATATCACTTACCCAAGGTTTAAAGATTTTGTCGCATATTTTGCATTTTCGGTTTTATTCAATATAGTTGTAATGAAGATGGATGAGCCAACCAAGAGTATGTTTGAAAATATTCTAATGAATATAAAAGTAATAGAAATAATTTCATGATCCTAAAGATAAAAATAAGAAGAAAAAAATAAGAAGATTGGGTTTGTTCACAGTTATAAAACCAAAATATTTGATAAATCGGATTTATACCTTTAAACGGTCATAACCTTTGACTCATGTGTCGAAACGACTATTAAAATATATCAAATCGAAGCTCGTACCGATTACCATTTTCTTATTTGGCCTGGGAATAGAACTTCATTATTTGAACCTAAATTTCATCATTTATATCACTTACCAAGGGTTTAAAGGTTTTGTCACGTATTTTGCATTTTCGGTTTTTTTTCAATATAGTTTTAATGAAGATGGATGAGCCAACCAATAGTATGTTTAAAAATATTCTAATGAATATAAAAGTAATACAAATAATTTCATTATCCTAATGATAAAAATGAGAAGAAAAAAATAAGAGGAGTGAGACTATTCATAGTTATAAAAAAATATTTGATAAATAGGATCTGTACCTTTAAACAGTCATAAATTTTGACTCGTGTGTCCAAACGACAATTACATTATATCAATGAAAAGTTTATATCGATACCCATATTTTTAATTGGCTTGGGAATGGTACTTCATAATTCGAACCTAAATTCCAACATTTATATCACTTACTCAGGGTTTAAAGTTTTTGTCGCATATTTTGCATTCTCAGTTTTATTCAATATAGTTGTAATGAAGATGGAGGAGCCAACCAAGAGTATGTTTAAAAATATTCTAATGAATATAAAAGTAATACAAATAATTTCATGATCCTAAAGATAAAAATGAGAAGAAAAAAATAAGTGGAGTGCCACTATTCATAGTTATAAAAACAAAATATTTGAAAAATGGAATTTGTAACTTTAAACGGTCATAACATTTGACTCGTGTGTCAAAACGAAAATTACAATATATCAAACCAAAATTCATATCGATGCCCATATTTTTAATTGGCTTGGGAATAGAACTTCATTATTCGAACCTAAATTCCAATATTTATATCACTTATCAGGGTTTAAAGTTTTTGTCGCATATTTTGCATTTTCGGTTTTATTCAATATAGTTGTAATGAAGATGGATGAGCCATTCAAGAGTATGTTTAAAAATATTCTAATGAATATAAAAGTAATACAAATAATTTCATGATCCCAAAGAGACAATTTAGAAGAAAAAAACTAAGGGTAGTGGGACTATTCACAGTTATAAAAACAATATTTGATAAATCGTATTTTTTAGCTTTAAAAAGTCATAACTTTTCACTCGTGTGTCAAAATGACAGTTACAATATATCAAAGCGAATTTTGTATCGATACCCATATTTTTAATTGGCTTAGGAATGGTACTTCATTATTCGAACCTAAATTCCAACATTTATATCACTTACTCAGGGTTTAAAGTTTTTGTCGCATATTTTGCATTTTCGATTTTATTCAATATAGTTGTAATGAAGATGGATGAGCCAACCAAGAGTATGTGTAAAAATATTCTATTGAATATAAAAGTAATACAAATAATTTCAAGATCCTAAAGATAAAAATGAGAAGAAAAAAATAAGTGGAGTGCGACTATTCATAATTATAAAAACAAAATATTTGAAAAATCGAATTTGTAACTTTAAACGGTCATAACATTTTACTCGTGCGTCAAAACGAAAATTACAATATATCAAACCAAAATTCATATCGATGCCATATTTTTAATTGGCTTGGGAATAGAACTTCATTATTCGAACCTAAATTCCATCATTTATATCACTTACCCAAGGTTTAAAGATTTTGTCGTATATTTTGCATTTTCGGTTTTATTCAATATAGTTGTAATGAAGATGGATGAGCCAACCAAGAGTATGTTTGAAAATATTCTAATGAATATAAAAGTAATAGAAATAATTTCATGATCCTAAAGATAAAAATAAGAAGAAAAAAATAAGACGATTGGGTTTGTTCACAGTTATAAAACCAAAATATTTGATAAATCGGATTTATACCTTTAAACGGTCATAACCTTTGACTCATGTGTCGAAACGACTATTAAAATATATCAAATCGAAGCTCGTACCGATTACCATTTTCTTATTTGGCCTGGGAATAGAACTTCATTATTTGAACCTAAATTTCATCATTTATATCACTTACCCAGGGTTTAAAGGTTTTGTCGTGTATTTTGCATTTTCGGTTTTATTCAATATAGTTGTAATGAAGATGGATGAGCCAACCAAGAGTATGTTTGAAAATATTCTAATGAATATAAAAGTAATAGAAATAATTTCATGATCCTAAAGATAAAAATAAGAAGAAAAAAATAAGACGATTGGGTTTGTTCACAGTTATAAAACCAAAATATTTGATAAATCGGATTTATACCTTTAAACGGTCATAACCTTTGACTCATGTGTCGAAACGACTATTAAAATATATCAAATCGAAGCTCGTACCGATTACCATTTTCTTATTTGGCCTGGGAATAGAAGTTCATTATTTGAACCTAAATTTCATCATTTATATCACTTACCCAGGGTTTAAAGGTTTTGTCGTGTATTTTGCATTTTCGGTTTTTTTTCAATATAGTTTTAATGAAGATGGATGAGCCAACCAATAGTATGTTTAAAAATATTCTAATGAATATAAAAGTAATACAAATAATTTCATTATCCTAATGATAAAAATGAGAAGAAAAAAATAAGAGGAGTGAGACTGTTCACAGTTATAAAAAAAATATTTGATAAATAGGATCTGTACCTTTAAACAGTCATAAATTTTGACTCGTGTGTCCAAACGACAATTACATTATATCAATGCAAAGTTTATATCGATACCCATATTTTTAATTGGCTTGGGAATGGTACTTCATAATTCGAACCTAAATTCCAACATTTATATCACTTACTCAGGGTTTAAAGTTTTTGTCGCATATTTTGCATTCTCAGTTTTATTCAATATAGTTGTAATGAAGATGGAGGAGCCAACCAAGAGTATGTTTAAAAATATTCTAATGAATATAAAAGTAATACAAATAATTTCATGATCCTAAAGATAAAAAGGAGAAGAAAAAAATAAGTGGAGTGCGACTGTTCATAGTTATAAAAACAAAATGTTTGATAAATCGGATTTGTACATTTAAACGGTCATAACATTTTACTCGTGTTTCGAAACGAAAATTACAATATATCAAACCAAAGTTCATATTGATGCCATATTTTTAATTGGCTTGGGAATAGAACTTCATTATTCGAACCTAAATTCCATCATTTATATCACTTACCCAAGGTTTAAAGATTTTGTCGTATATTTTGCATTTTCGGTTTTATTCAATATAGTTGTAATGAAGATGGATGAGCCAACCAAGAGTATGTTTGAAAATATTCTAATGAATATAAAAGTAATAGAAATAATTTCATGATCCTAAAGATAAAAATAAGAAGAAAAAAATAAGACGATTGGGTTTGTTCACAGTTATAAAACCAAAATATTTGATAAATCGGATTTATACCTTTAAACGATCATAACCTTTGACTCATGTGTCGAAACGACTATTAAAATATATCAAATCGAAGCTCGTACCGATTACCATTTTCTTATTTGGCCTGGGAATAGAACTTCATTATTTGAACCTAAATTTCATCATTTATATCACTTACCCAGGGTTTAAAGGTTTTGTCGTGTATTTTGCATTTTCGGTTTTATTCAATATAGTTGTAATGAAGATGGATGAGCCAACCAATAGTATGTTTGAAAATATTCTAATGAATATAAAAGTAATAGAAATAATTTCATGATCCTAAAGATAAAAATAAGAAGAAAAAAATAAGACGATTGGGTTTGTTCACAGTTATAAAACCAAAATATTTGATAAATCGGATTTATACCTTTAAACGGTCATAACCTTTGACTCATGTGTCGAAACGACTATTAAAATATATCAAATCGAAGCTCGTACCGATTACCATTTTCTTATTTGGCCTGGGAATAGAAGTTCATTATTTGAACCTAAATTTCATCATTTATATCACTTACCCAGGGTTTAAAGGTTTTGTCGTGTATTTTGCATTTTCGGTTTTTTTTCAATATAGTTTTAATGAAGATGGATGAGCCAACCAATAGTATGTTTAAAAATATTCTAATGAATATAAAAGTAATACAAATAATTTCATTATCCTAATGATAAAAATGAGAAGAAAAAAATAAGAGGAGTGAGACTGTTCACAGTTATAAAAAAATATTTGATAAATAGGATCTGTACCTTTAAACAGTCATAAATTTTGACTCGTGTGTCCAAACGACAATTACATTATATCAATGAAAAGTTTATATCGATACCCATATTTTTAATTGGCTTGGGAATGGTACTTCATAATTCGAACCTAAATTCCAACATTTATATCACTTACTCAGGGTTTAAAGTTTTTGTCGCATATTTTGCATTCTCAGTTTTATTCAATATAGTTGTAATGAAGATGGAGGAGCCAACCAAGAGTATGTTTAAAAATATTCTAATGAATATAAAAGTAATACAAATAATTTCATGATCCTAAAGATAAAAATGAGAAGAAAAAAATAAGTGGAGTGCAACTATTCATAGTTATAAAAACAAAATATTTGAAAAATGGAATTTGTAACTTTAAACGGTCATAACATTTGACTCGTGTGTCAAAACGAAAATTACAATATATCAAACCAAAATTCATATCGATGCCCATATTTTTAATTGGCTTGGGAATAGAACTTCATTATTCGAACCTAAATTCCAATATTTATATCACTTATCAGGGTTTAAAGTTTTTGTCGCATATTTTGCATTTTCGGTTTTATTCAATATAGTTGTAATGAAGATGGATGAGCCATTCAAGAGTATGTTTAAAAATATTCTAATGAATATAAAAGTAATACAAATAATTTCATGATCCCAAAGAGACAATTTAGAAGAAAAAAACTAAGGGTAGTGGGACTATTCACAGTTATAAAAACAATATTTGATAAATCGTATTTTTTAGCTTTAAAAAGTCATAACTTTTGACTCGTGTGTCAAAATGACAGTTACAATATATCAAAGCGAATTTTGTATCGATACCCATATTTTTAATTGGCTTAGGAATGGTACTTCATTATTCGAACCTAAATTCCAACATTTATATCACTTACTCAGGGTTTAAAGTTTTTGTCGCATATTTTGCATTTTCGATTTTATTCAATATAGTTGTAATGAAGATGGATGAGCCAACCAAGAGTATGTGTAAAAATATTCTATTGAATATAAAAGTAATACAAATAATTTCAAGATCCTAAAGATAAAAATGAGAAGAAAAAAATAAGTGGAGTGCGACTATTCATAATTATAAAAACAAAATATTTGAAAAATCGAATTTGTAACTTTAAACGGTCATAACATTTGACTCGTGCGTCAAAACGAAAATTACAATATATCAAACCAAAATTCATATCGATGCCATATTTTTAATTGGCTTGGGAATAGAACTTCATTATTCGAACCTAAATTCCATCATTTATATCACTTACCCAAGGTTTAAAGATTTTGTCGTATATTTTGCATTTTCGGTTTTATTCAATATAGTTGTAATGAAGATGGATGAGCCAACCAAGAGTATGTTTGAAAATATTCTAATGAATATAAAAGTAATAGAAATAATTTCATGATCCTAAAGATAAAAATAAGAAGAAAAAAATAAGACGATTGGGTTTGTTCACAGTTATAAAACCAAAATATTTGATAAATCGGATTTATACCTTTAAACGGTCATAACCTTTGACTCATGTGTCGAAACGACTATTAAAATATATCAAATCGAAGCTCGTACCGATTACCATTTTCTTATTTGGCCTGGGAATAGAACTTCATTATTTGAACCTAAATTTCATCATTTATATCACTTACCCAGGGTTTAAAGGTTTTGTCGTGTATTTTGCATTTTCGGTTTTATTCAATATAGTTGTAATGAAGATGGATGAGCCAACCAAGAGTATGTTTGAAAATATTCTAATGAATATAAAAGTAATAGAAATAATTTCATGATCCTAAAGATAAAAATAAGAAGAAAAAAATAAGACGATTGGGTTTGTTCACAGTTATAAAACCAAAATATTTGATAAATCGGATTTATACCTTTAAACGGTCATAACCTTTGACTCATGTGTCGAAACGACTATTAAAATATATCAAATCGAAGCTCGTACCGATTACTATTTTCTTATTTGGCCTGGGAATAGAAGTTCATTATTTGAACCTAAATTTCATCATTTATATCACTTACCCAGGGTTTAAAGGTTTTGTCGTGTATTTTGCATTTTCGGTTTTTTTTCAATATAGTTTTAATGAAGATGGATGAGCCAACCAATAGTATGTTTAAAAATATTCTAATGAATATAAAAGTAATACAAATAATTTCATTATCCTAATGATAAAAATGAGAAGAAAAAAATAAGAGGAGTGAGACTGTTCACAGTTATAAAAAAATATTTGATAAATAGGATCTGTACCTTTAAACAGTCATAAATTTTGACTCGTGTGTCCAAACGACAATTACATTATATCAATGAAAAGTTTATATCGATACCCATATTTTTAATTGGCTTGGGAATGGTACTTCATAATTCGAACCTAAATTCCAACATTTATATCACTTACTCAGGGTTTAAAGTTTTTGTCGCATATTTTGCATTCTCAGTTTTATTCAATATAGTTGTAATGAAGATGGAGGAGCCAACCAAGAGTATGTTTAAAAATATTCTAATGAATATAAAAGTAATACAAATAATTTCATGATCCTAAAGATAAAAATGAGAAGAAAAAAATAAGTGGAGTGCAACTATTCATAGTTATAAAAACAAAATATTTGAAAAATGGAATTTGTAACTTTAAACGGTCATAACATTTGACTCGTGTGTCAAAACGAAAATTACAATATATCAAACCAAAATTCATATCGATGCCCATATTTTTAATTGGCTTGGGAATAGAACTTCATTATTCGAACCTAAATTCCAATATTTATATCACTTATCAGGGTTTAAAGTTTTTGTCGCATATTTTGCATTTTCGGTTTTATTCAATATAGTTGTAATGAAGATGGATGAGCCATTCAAGAGTATGTTTAAAAATATTCTAATGAATATAAAAGTAATACAAATAATTTCATGATCCCAAAGAGACAATTTAGAAGAAAAAAACTAAGGGTAGTGGGACTATTCACAGTTATAAAAACAATATTTGATAAATCGTATTTTTTAGCTTTAAAAAGTCATAACTTTTGACTCGTGTGTCAAAATGACAGTTACAATATATCAAAGCGAATTTTGTATCGATACCCATATTTTTAATTGGCTTAGGAATGGTACTTCATTATTCGAACCTAAATTCCAACATTTATATCACTTACTCAGGGTTTAAAGTTTTTGTCGCATATTTTGCATTTTCGATTTTATTCAATATAGTTGTAATGAAGATGGATGAGCCAACCAAGAGTATGTGTAAAAATATTCTATTGAATATAAAAGTAATACAAATAATTTCAAGATCCTAAAGATAAAAATGAGAAGAAAAAAATAAGTGGAGTGCGACTATTCATAATTATAAAAACAAAATATTTGAAAAATCGAATTTGTAACTTTAAACGGTCATAACATTTGACTCGTGCGTCAAAACGAAAATTACAATATATCAAACCAAAATTCATATCGATGCCATATTTTTAATTGGCTTGGGAATAGAACTTCATTATTCGAACCTAAATTCCATCATTTATATCACTTACCCAAGGTTTAAAGATTTTGTCGTATATTTTGCATTTTCGGTTTTATTCAATATAGTTGTAATGAAGATGGATGAGCCAACCAAGAGTATGTTTGAAAATATTCTAATGAATATAAAAGTAATAGAAATAATTTCATGATCCTAAAGATAAAAATAAGAAGAAAAAAATAAGACGATTGGGTTTGTTCACAGTTATAAAACCAAAATATTTGATAAATCGGATTTATACCTTTAAACGGTCATAACCTTTGACTCATGTGTCGAAACGACTATTAAAATATATCAAATCGAAGCTCGTACCGATTACCATTTTCTTATTTGGCCTGGGAATAGAACTTCATTATTTGAACCTAAATTTCATCATTTATATCACTTACCCAGGGTTTAAAGGTTTTGTCGTGTATTTTGCATTTTCGGTTTTATTCAATATAGTTGTAATGAAGATGGATGAGCCAACCAAGAGTATGTTTGAAAATATTCTAATGAATATAAAAGTAATAGAAATAATTTCATGATCCTAAAGATAAAAATAAGAAGAAAAAAATAAGACGATTGGGTTTGTTCACAGTTATAAAACCAAAATATTTGATAAATCGGATTTATACCTTTAAACGGTCATAACCTTTGACTCATGTGTCGAAACGACTATTAAAATATATCAAATCGAAGCTCGTACCGATTACTATTTTCTTATTTGGCCTGGGAATAGAAGTTCATTATTTGAACCTAAATTTCATCATTTATATCACTTACCCAGGGTTTAAAGGTTTTGTCGTGTATTTTGCATTTTCGGTTTTTTTTCAATATAGTTTTAATGAAGATGGATGAGCCAACCAATAGTATGTTTAAAAATATTCTAATGAATATAAAAGTAATACAAATAATTTCATTATCCTAATGATAAAAATGAGAAGAAAAAAATAAGAGGAGTGAGACTGTTCACAGTTATAAAAAAATATTTGATAAATAGGATCTGTACCTTTAAACAGTCATAAATTTTGACTCGTGTGTCCAAACGACAATTACATTATATCAATGCAAAGTTTATATCGATACCCATATTTTTAATTGGCTTGGGAATGGTACTTCATAATTCGAACCTAAATTCCAACATTTATATCACTTACTCAGGGTTTAAAGTTTTTGTCGCATATTTTGCATTCTCAGTTTTATTCAATATAGTTGTAATGAAGATGGAGGAGCCAACCAAGAGTATGTTTAAAAATATTCTAATGAATATAAAAGTAATACAAATAATTTCATGATCCTAAAGATAAAAAGGAGAAGAAAAAAATAAGTGGAGTGCGACTGTTCATAGTTATAAAAACAAAATGTTTGATAAATCGGATTTGTACATTTAAACGGTCATAACATTTTACTCGTGTTTCGAAACGAAAATTACAATATATCAAACCAAAGTTCATATTGATGCCATATTTTTAATTGGCTTGGGAATAGAACTTCATTATTCGAACCTAAATTCCATCATTTATATCACTTACCCAAGGTTTAAAGATTTTGTCGTATATTTTGCATTTTCGGTTTTATTCAATATAGTTGTAATGAAGATGGATGAGCCAACCAAGAGTATGTTTGAAAATATTCTAATGAATATAAAAGTAATAGAAATAATTTCATGATCCTAAAGATAAAAATAAGAAGAAAAAAATAAGACGATTGGGTTTGTTCACAGTTATAAAACCAAAATATTTGATAAATCGGATTTATACCTTTAAACGGTCATAACCTTTGACTCATGTGTCGAAACGACTATTAAAATATATCAAATCGAAGCTCGTACCGATTACCATTTTCTTATTTGGCCTGGGAATAGAACTTCATTATTTGAACCTAAATTTCATCATTTATATCACTTACCCAGGGTTTAAAGGTTTTGTCGTGTATTTTGCATTTTCGGTTTTTTTTCAATATAGTTTTAATGAAGATGGATGAGCCAACCAATAGTATGTTTAAAAATATTCTAATGAATATAAAAGTAATACAAATAATTTCATTATCCTAATGATAAAAATGAGAAGAAAAAAATAAGAGGAGTGAGACTGTTCACAGTTATAAAAAAATATTTGATAAATAGGATCTGTACCTTTAAACAGTCATAAATTTTGACTCGTGTGTCCAAACGACAATTACATTATATCAATGCAAAGTTTATATCGATACCCATATTTTTAATTGGCTTGGGAATGGTACTTCATAATTCGAACCTAAATTCCAACATTTATATCACTTACTCAGGGTTTAAAGTTTTTGTCGCATATTTTGCATTCTCAGTTTTATTCAATATAGTTGTAATGAAGATGGAGGAGCCAACCAAGAGTATGTTTAAAAATATTCTAATGAATATAAAAGTAATACAAATAATTTCATGATCCTAAAGATAAAAATGAGAAGAAAAAAATAAGTGGAGTGCGACTGTTCATAGTTATAAAAACAAAATATTTGAAAAATCGAATTTGTACCTTTAAACGGTCATAACATTTGACTCGTGTGTCGAAACGAAAATTACAATATATCAAACCAAAGTTCATATCGATGCCCATATTTTTAATTGGCTTGGGAATAGAACTTCATTATTCGAACCGGAATTTCATCATTTATATCACTTACCCACGGTTAAAAGTTTTTGTCCCATATTTTGCATTTTCGGTTTTATTCAATATAGTTGTAATGAAGATGGATGAGCCAACCAAGAGTACGTTTAAAAATATTCTAATGAATATAAAAGTAATACAAATAATTTCATGATCCTAATGATAAAATTGAGCAAAACAAATAAGGGGAATGGGACTATTCACAATTATAAAAAACATATTTGATAAATCGGATTTGTACCTTTAAACAGTAATTACTTTTTACTCGTTTGTCGAAATGAAAATTACAATATATCAAAGTAAAGTTCGTATTGATACCCTTATTTTTGATTGGCTTAGGAATTTAACTTCATTATGCGAACCTGAATTCCATCATTTATATAACTTATCGAGTGGTTAATGTTTTTGTCCCATATTTTACATTTTCGGTTTTAATCAATATGTTGTAATGAAGATGGATGAGCCAACCAAGAGTATCTTTAAAAATATTCTAATGAATATAAAAGTAATACAAATAATTTCATGTTCCTAAAGAGAAAAATGAGAAGAAAAAAATAAGGGCAATGGGACTATTCAGACTTATAAAAAAAATATTTCATAAATCGGATTTGTATTTTTAAACAGTAATAACTTTTTACTCGTGTGTCCAAATGACATTTACAATATATCAATGCCAAGTTTATATCGAAACCCATATTTTTAATTGGCTTGGAAATGGTACTTCATTATTCGAACCTAAATTACATCATTTATATAACTTATCGAGTGTTTAAAGTTTTTGTCCCATATTTTACATTTTCGGTTTTAATCAATATGTTGTAATGAAGATGGATGAGCCAAACAAGAGTATGTTTAAAAATATTTTATTGAATATAAAAGTAATACAAATAATTTCATGATCCAAAAGATAAAAATGAGAAGAAAAAATAAGATGAGTGCGACTATTCATAGTTATAAAAAAAAATATTTGATAAATCGGATTTTTACCGTTAAACGGTCATAACATTTGACTCGTGTGTCGACACGAAAATTACAATATATCAAACCAAAGTTCATATCGATGCCCATATTTTTAATTGGCTTGGGAATAGAACTTCATTATGCGAAACTAAATTCCAACATTTATATCACTTACCTAGGGTGCAAAGTTTTTGTCGTATATTTTGCATTTTCAGTTTTATTCAATATAGTTGAAATGAAGATGGATGAGCAAACCAAGATTATGTTTAAAAATATTCTAATGAATATAAAAGTAATAAAATAATTTCATGATCCTAAAGATAAAAATGAGAAGAAAAAAATAATTGGAGTGCGACTATTCATAGTTATAAAAACAAAATGTTTGATAAATTGGATTTGTACCTTTAAACGGTCATAACATTTTACTCGTGTTTCGAAACGAAAATTACAATATATCAAACCAAAGTTCATATTGATGCCATATTTTTAATTGGCTTGGGAATAGAACTTCATTATTCGAACCTAAATTCCATCATTTATATCACTTACCCAAGGTTTAAAGATTTTGTCGCATATTTTGCATTTTCGGTTTTATTCAATATAGTTGTAATGAAGATGGATGAGCCAACCAAGAGTATGTTTGAAAATATTCTAATGAATATAAAAGTAATAGAAATAATTTCATGATCCTAAAGATAAAAATAAGAAGAAAAAAATAAGACGATTGGGTTTGTTCACAGTTATAAAACCAAAATATTTGATAAATCGGATTTATACCTTTAAACGGTCATAACCTTTGACTCATGTGTCGAAACGACTATTAAAATATATCAAATCGAAGCTCGTACCGATTACCATTTTCTTATTTGGCCTGGGAATAGAACTTCATTATTTGAACCTAAATTTCATCATTTATATCACTTACCAAGGGTTTAAAGGTTTTGTCACGTATTTTGCATTTTCGGTTTTTTTTCAATATAGTTTTAATGAAGATGGATGAGCCAAGCAATAGTATGTTTAAAAATATTCTAATGAATATAAAAGTAATACAAATAATTTCATTATCCTAATGATAAAAATGAGAAGAAAAAAATAAGAGGAGTGAGACTATTCATAGTTATAAAAAAATATTTGATAAATAGGATCTGTACCTTTAAACAGTCATAAATTTTGACTCGTGTGTCCAAACGACAATTACATTATATCAATGAAAAGTTTATATCGATACCCATATTTTTAATTGGCTTGGGAATGGTACTTCATAATTCGAACCTAAATTCCAACATTTATATCACTTACTCAGGGTTTAAAGTTTTTGTCGCATATTTTGCATTCTCAGTTTTATTCAATATAGTTGTAATGAAGATGGAGGAGCCAACCAAGAGTATGTTTAAAAATATTCTAATGAATATAAAAGTAATACAAATAATTTCATGATCCTAAAGATAAAAATGAGAAGAAAAAAATAAGTGGAGTGCAACTATTCATAGTTATAAAAACAAAATATTTGAAAAATGGAATTTGTAACTTTAAACGGTCATAACATTTGACTCGTGTGTCAAAACGAAAATTACAATATATCAAACCAAAATTCATATCGATGCCCATATTTTTAATTGGCTTGGGAATAGAACTTCATTATTCGAACCTAAATTCCAATATTTATATCACTTATCAGGGTTTAAAGTTTTTGTCGCATATTTTGCATTTTCGGTTTTATTCAATATAGTTGTAATGAAGATGGATGAGCCATTCAAGAGTATGTTTAAAAATATTCTAATGAATATAAAAGTAATACAAATAATTTCATGATCCCAAAGAGACAATTTAGAAGAAAAAAACTAAGGGTAGTGGGACTATTCACAGTTATAAAAACAATATTTGATAAATCGTATTTTTTAGCTTTAAAAAGTCATAACTTTTGACTCGTGTGTCAAAATGACAGTTACAATATATCAAAGCGAATTTTGTATCGATACCCATATTTTTAATTGGCTTAGGAATGGTACTTCATTATTCGAACCTAAATTCCAACATTTATATCACTTACTCAGGGTTTAAAGTTTTTGTCGCATATTTTGCATTTTCGATTTTATTCAATATAGTTGTAATGAAGATGGATGAGCCAACCAAGAGTATGTGTAAAAATATTCTATTGAATATAAAAGTAATACAAATAATTTCAAGATCCTAAAGATAAAAATGAGAAGAAAAAAATAAGTGGAGTGCGACTATTCATAATTATAAAAACAAAATATTTGAAAAATCGAATTTGTAACTTTAAACGGTCATAACATTTGACTCGTGTGTCAAAACGAAAATTACAATATATCAAACCAAAATTCATATCGATGCCATATTTTTAATTGGCTTGGGAATAGAACTTCATTATTCGAACCTAAATTCCATCATTTATATCACTTACCCAAGGTTTAAAGATTTTGTGGTATATTTTGCATTTTCGGTTTTATTCAATATAGTTGTAATGAAGATGGATGAGCCAACCAAGAGTATGTTTGAAAATATTCTAATGAATATAAAAGTAATAGAAATAATTTCATGATCCTAAAGATAAAAATAAGAAGAAAAAAATAAGACGATTGGGTTTGTTCACAGTTATAAAACCAAAATATTTGATAAATCGGATTTATACCTTTAAACGCTCATAACCTTTGACTCATGTGTCGAAACGACTATTAAAATATATCAAATCGAAGCTCGTACCGATTACCATTTTCTTATTTGGCCTGGGAATAGAACTTCATTATTTGAACCTAAATTTCATCATTTATATCACTTACCCAGGGTTTAAAGGTTTTGTCGTGTATTTTGCATTTTCGGTTTTATTCAATATAGTTGTAATGAAGATGGATGAGCCAACCAAGAGTATGTTTGAAAATATTCTAATGAATATAAAAGTAATAGAAATAATTTCATGATCCTAAAGATAAAAATAAGAAGAAAAAAATAAGACGATTGGGTTTGTTCACAGTTATAAAACCAAAATATTTGATAAATCGGATTTATACCTTTAAACGGTCATAACCTTTGACTCATGTGTCGAAACGACTATTAAAATATATCAAATCGAAGCTCGTACCGATTACCATTTTCTTATTTGGCCTGGGAATAGAAGTTCATTATTTGAACCTAAATTTCATCATTTATATCACTTACCCAGGGTTTAAAGGTTTTGTCGTGTATTTTGCATTTTCGGTTTTTTTTCAATATAGTTTTAATGAAGATGGATGAGCCAACCAATAGTATGTTTAAAAATATTCTAATGAATATAAAAGTAATACAAATAATTTCATTATCCTAATGATAAAAATGAGAATAAAAAAATAAGAGGAGTGAGACTGTTCACAGTTATAAAAAAATATTTGATAAATAGGATCTGTACCTTTAAACAGTCATAAATTTTGACTCGTGTGTCCAAACGACAATTACATTATATCAATGCAAAGTTTATATCGATACCCATATTTTTAATTGGCTTGGGAATGGTACTTCATAATTCGAACCTAAATTCCAACATTTATATCACTTACTCAGGGTTTAAAGTTTTTGTCGCATATTTTGCATTCTCAGTTTTATTCAATATAGTTGTAATGAAGATGGAGGAGCCAACCAAGAGTATGTTTAAAAATATTCTAATGAATATAAAAGTAATACAAATAATTTCATGATCCTAAAGATAAAAAGGAGAAGAAAAAAATAAGTGGAGTGCGACTGTTCATAGTTATAAAAACAAAATGTTTGATAAATCGGATTTGTACATTTAAACGGTCATAACATTTTACTCGTGTTTCGAAACGAAAATTACAATATATCAAACCAAAGTTCATATTGATGCCATATTTTTAATTGGCTTGGGAATAGAACTTCATTATTCGAACCTAAATTCCATCATTTATATCACTTACCCAAGGTTTAAAGATTTTGTCGTATATTTTGCATTTTCGGTTTTATTCAATATAGTTGTAATGAAGATGGATGAGCCAACCAAGAGTATGTTTGAAAATATTCTAATGAATATAAAAGTAATAGAAATAATTTCATGATCCTAAAGATAAAAATAAGAAGAAAAAAATAAGACGATTGGGTTTGTTCACAGTTATAAAACCAAAATATTTGATAAATCGGATTTATACCTTTAAACGGTCATAACCTTTGACTCATGTGTCGAAACGACTATTAAAATATATCAAATCGAAGCTCGTACCGATTACCATTTTCTTATTTGGCCTGGGAATAGAACTTCATTATTTGAACCTAAATTTCATCATTTATATCACTTACCCAGGGTTTAAAGGTTTTGTCGTGTATATTGCATTTTCGGTTTTTTTCAATATTGTTGTAATGAAGATGGATGAGCCAACCAAGAGTATGTTTAAAAATATTCTAATGAATATAAAAGTAATACAAATAATTTCATTATCCTAATGATAAAAATGAGAAGAAAAAAATAAGAGGAGTGAGACTGTTCACAGTTATAAAAAAATATTTGATAAATAGGATCTGTACCTTTAAACAGTCATAAATTTTGACTCGTGTGTCCAAACGACAATTACATTATATCAATGCCAAGTTTATATCGATACCCATATTTTTAATTGGCTTGGGAATGGTACTTCATAATTCGAACCTAAATTCCAACATTTATATCACTTACTCAGGGTTTAAAGTTTTTGTCGCATATTTTTCATTCTCAGTTTTATTCAATATAGTTGTAATGAAGATGGAGGAGCCAACCAAGAGTATGTTTAAAAATATTCTAATGAATATAAAAGTAATACAAATAATTTCATGATCCTAAAGATAAAAATGAGAAGAAAAAAATAAGTGGAGTGCGACTGTTCATAGTTATAAAAACAAAATATTTGAAAAATCGAATTTGTACCTTTAAACGGTCATAACATTTGACTCGTGTGTCGAAACGAAAATTACAATATATCAAACCAAAGTTCATATCGATGCCCATATTTTTAATTGGCTTGGGAATAGAACTTCATTATTCGAACCGGAATTTCATCATTTATATCACTTACCCACGGTTAAAAGTTTTTGTCCCATATTTTGCATTTTCGGTTTTATTCAATATAGTTGTAATGAAGATGGATGAGCCAACCAAGAGTACGTTTAAAAATATTCTAATGAATATAAAAGTAATACAAATAATTTCATGATCCTAATGATAAAATTGAGCAAAACAAATAAGGGGAATGGGACTATTCACAGTTATAAAAAACATATTTGATAAATCGGATTTGTACCTTTAAACAGTAATTACTTTTTACTCGTTTGTCGAAATGAAAATTACAATATATCAAAGTAAAGTTCGTATTGATACCCTTATTTTTGATTGGCTTAGGAATTTAACTTCATTATGCGAACCTGAATTCCATCATTTATATAACTTATCGAGTGGTTAATGTTTTTGTCCCATATTTTACATTTTCGGTTTTAATCAATATGTTGTAATGAAGATGGATGAGCCAACCAAGAGTATCTTTAAAAATATTCTAATGAATATAAAAGTAATACAAATAATTTCATGTTCCTAAAGAGAAAAATGAGAAGAAAAAAATAAGGGCAATGGGACTATTCAGACTTATAAAAAAAATATTTCATAAATCGGATTTGTATTTTTAAACAGTAATAACTTTTTACTCGTGTGTCCAAATGACATTTACAATATATCAATGCCAAGTTTATATCGAAACCCATATTTTTAATTGGCTTGGAAATGGTACTTCATTATTCGAACCTAAATTACATCATTTATATAACTTATCGAGTGTTTAAAGTTTTTGTCCCATATTTTACATTTTCGGTTTTAATCAATATGTTGTAATGAAGATGGATGAGCCAAACAAGAGTATGTTTAAAAATATTTTATTGAATATAAAAGTAATACAAATAATTTCATGATCCAAAAGATAAAAATGAGAAGAAAAAATAAGATGAGTGCGACTATTCATAGTTATAAAAAAAAAATATTTGATAAATCGGATTTTTACCGTTAAACGGTCATAACATTTGACTCGTGTGTCGACACGAAAATTACAATATATCAAACCAAAGTTCATATCGATGCCCATATTTTTAATTGGCTTGGGAATAGAACTTCATTATGCGAAACTAAATTCCAACATTTATATCACTTACCTAGGGTGTAAAGTTTTTGTCGTATATTTTGCATTTTCAGTTTTATTCAATATAGTTGAAATGAAGATGGATGAGCCAACCAAGATTATGTTTAAAAATATTCTAATGAATATAAAAGTAATAAAATAATTTCATGATCCTAAAGATAAAAATGAGAAGAAAAAAATAAGTGGAGTGCGACTATTCATAGTTATAAAAACAAAATGTTTGATAAATCGTATTTGTACCTTTAAACGGTCATAACATTTGACTTGTGTGTCGAAACGAAAATTGCAATATATCAAACGAAAGTTCATATCAATGCCCATATTTTTAATTGGCTTGGGAATAGAACTTCATTATGCGAACCTAAATTCCAACATTTATATCACTTACCTAGGGTTTAAAGTTTTTTTCGCATATTTTGCATTTTCGGTTTTATTCAATATAGTTGAAATGAAGATGGATGAGCAACCCAAGAGTATGTTTAAAAATATGTAATGAATATAAAATTAATACAAATAATTTCATGATCCTAAAGATAAAAACGAGAAGAAAAAAATAAGTGGAGTGCGACTGTTCACAGTTATAAAAACAAAATGTTTGATAAATCGGATTTGTACCTTTAAACGGTCATAACATTTTACTCGTGTTTCGAAACGAAAATTACAATATATCAAACCAAAGTTCATATTGATGCCATATTTTTAATTGGCTTGGGAATAGAACCTCATTATTCGAACCTAAATTCCATCATTTATATCACTTACCCAAGGTTTAAAGATTTTGTCGCACATTTTGTATTTTCGGTTTTATTCAATATAGTTGTAATGAAGATGGATGAGCCAACCAAGAGTATGTTTGAAAATATTCTTATGAATATAAAAGTAATAGAAATAATTTCCTGATTGTAAAGATAAAAATAAGAAGAAAAAAATAAGACGATTGGGTTTGTTCACAGTTATAAAACCAAAATATTTGATAAATCGGATTTGTACCTTTAAACGGTCATAACCTTTGACTCATGTTTCGAAACGACTATTAAAATATATCAAATCGAAGCTCGTACCGATTTCCATTTTCCTATTTGGCCTGGGAATAGAACTTCATTATTTGAACCTAAATTTCATCATTTATATCACTTACCCAGGGTTTAAAGGTTTTGTCACGTATTTTGCATTTTTGGTTTTTTTTCAATATAGTTGTAATGAAGATGGATGAGCCAACCAAGAGTATGTTTAAAAATATTCTAATGAATATAAAAGTAATACAAATAATTTCATTATCCTAATGATAAAAATGAGAAGAAAAAAATAAGAGGAGTGAGACTGTTCACAGTTATAAAAAAATATTTGATAAATAGGATCTGTACCTTTAAACAGTCATAAATTTTGACTCGTGTGTCCAAACGACAATTACATTATATCAATGCGAAGATTATATCGATACCCATATTTTTAATTGGCTTGGGAATGGTACTTCATAATTCGAACCTAAATTCCAACATTTATATCACTTACTCAGGGTTTAAAGTTTTTGTCGCATATTTTGCATTCTTAGTTTTATTCAATATAGTTGTAATGAAGATGGATGAGCCAACCAAGAGTATGTTTAAAAATATTCTAATGAATATAAAAGTAATACAAATAATTTCCTGATCCTAAAGATAAAAATGAGAAGAAAAAAATAAGTGGAGTGCGACTGTTCATAGTTATAAAAACAAAATATTTGAAAAATCGAATTTGTACCTTTACACGGTCATAACATTTGACTCGTGTGTCGAAACGAAAATTACAATATATCAAACCAAAGTTCATATCGATGCCCATATTTTTAATTGGCTTGGGAATAGAACTTCATTATTCGAACCTGAATTTCATCATTTATATCACTTACCCACGGTTAAAAGTTTTTGTCCCATATTTTGCATTTTCGGTTTTATTCAATATAGTTGTAATTAAGATGGATGAGCCAAACAAGAGTACGTTTAAAAATATTCTAATGAATATAAAATTAATACAAATAATTTCATGATCCTAATGATAAAATTGAGAAAAACAAATAAGGGGAATGGGACTATTCACAGTTATAAAAAACATATTTGATAAATCGGACTTGTACCTTTAAACAGTAATTACTTTTTACTCGTTTGTCGAAATGAAAATTACAAAATATCAAAGCAAAGTTCGTATTGATACCCTTATGTTTAATTGGCTTAGGAATTTAACTTCATTATGCGAACCTGAATTCCATCATTTATATAACTTATCGAGTGTTTAATGTTTTTGTCCCATATTTTATATTTTCGGTTTTATTCAATATGTTGTAATGAAGATGGATGAGCCAACCAAGAGTATCTTTAAAAATATTCTAATGAATATAAAAGTAATACAAATAATTTCACGTTCCTAAAGAGAAAAATGAGAAGAAAAAAATAAGGGCAATGGGACTATTCAGACTTATAAAAACAATATTTGATAAATCGTATTTGTATTTTTAAACAGTAATAACTTTTGACTCGTGTGTCCAAATGACAGTTACAATATATCAATGCCAAGTTTATATCGAAACCCATATTTTTAATTGGCTTGGAAATGGTACTTCATTATTCGAACCTAAATTCCATCATTTATATAACTTATCGAGTGTTTAAAGTTTTTGTCCCATATTTTACATTTTCGGTTTTAATCAATATGTTGTAATGAAGATGGATGAGCCAAACAAGAGTATGTTTAAAAATATTTTATTGAATATAAAAGTAATACAAATAATTTCATGATCCAAAAGATAAAAATGAGAAGAAAAAATAAGATGAGTGCGACTATTCATAGTTATAAAAAAAAATATTTGATAAATCGGATTTTTACAGTTAAACGGTCATAACATTTGACTTGTGTGTCGAAACGAAAATTACAATATATCAAACCAAATTTCATATCGATGCCCATATTTTTAATTGGCTTGGGAATAGAACTTCATTATGCGAAGCTAAATTCCAACATTTATATCACTTACCTAGGGTTTAAAGTTTTTGTCGTATATGTTGCATTTTCAGTTTTATTCAATATAGTTGAAATGAAGATGGATGAGCCAACCAAGATTATGTTTAAAAATATTCTAATGAATATAAAAGTAATAAAATAATTTCAAGATCCTAAAGATAAAAATGAGAAGAAAAAAATAAGTGGAGTGCGACTATTCATAGTTATAAAAACAAAATGTTTGATAAATCGGATTTGTACCTTTAAACGGTCATAACATTTTACTCGTGTTTCGAAACGAAAATTACAATATATCAAACGAAAGTTCATATCGATGCCATATTTTTTGTTGGCCTACGAAATAGAACTTCATTATTCGAACCTAAATTCCATCATTTATATAACTTACCCACGGTTAAAAGTTTTTGTCGCATATTTTGCATTTTCGGTTTTATTCAATATAGTTGTAATGAAAATGTATGAGCCAACCAAGAGTATGTTTAAAAATATTCAAATGAATATAAAAGTAATAGAAATAATTTCATGATCCTAAAGAGAAAATTTAGAAGAAAAAAATAAGGGTAGTGGGACTATTCACAGTTATAAAAACAATATTTGATAAATCGTATTTGTACCTTTAAACAGTTATAACTTTTGACTCGTGTGTCAAAATAACAGTTACAATATATGAATGCCAAGTTTATATCGAAACCCATATTTTTAATTGGCTTGGGAATGGTACTTCATTATTCGAACCTAAATTCCATCATTTATATCACTTACCCAGGGTTTAAAGATTTTGTCCCATATTTTGCATTCTCGGTTTTATTCAATATAGTTGTAATGAAGATGGATGAGCCAACCAAGAGTATGTTTAAAAATATTCTAATGAATATAAAAGTAATACAAATAATTTCATGATCCTAAATATAAAAATAAGAAGAAAAAAGTAGGAGGAGTGGGATAGTTCACACTTATAAAACCAAAATATTTTATAAATCGGATTTGTACCTTTAAACGTTCATAACCTTTGACTCAAGTGTCGAACCGACTATTAAAATATATCAAATCGAAGCTCGTACCGATTCCCATTTTCTTATTTGGCCTGGGAATAGAACTTCATTATTTGAACCTAAATTTCATCATTTATATCATTTACCTAGGGTTTAAAGGTTTTGTCGCGTATTTTTCATTTTCGGTTTTTTTCAATATAGTTGTAATGAAGATGGATGAGCCAAGCAAGAGTATGTTTAAAAATATTCTAATGAATATAAAAGTAATACAAATAATTTCATTATCCTAATGATAAAAATGAGAAGAAAAAAATAAGAGGAGTGAGACTGTTCACAGTTATAAAAAAATATTTGATAAATTAGGATCTGTACCTTTAAACAGTCATAAATTTTGACTCGTGTGTCCAAACGACAATTACATTATATCAATGCGAAGATTATATCGATACCCATATTTTTAATTGGCTTGGGAATGGTACTTCATAATTCGAACCTAAATTCCAACATTTATATCACTTACTCAGGGTTTAAAGTTTTTGTCGCATATTTTGCATTCTTAGTTTTATTCAATATAGTTGTAATGAAGATGGATGAGCCAACCAAGAGTATGTTTAAAAATATTCTAATGAATATAAAAGTAATACAAATAATTTTTTGATCCTAAAGATAAAAATGAGAAGAAAAAAATAAGTGGAGTGCGACTGTTCATAGTTATAAAAACAAAATATTTGAAAAATCGAATTTGTACCTTTACACGGTCATAACATTTGACTCGTGTGTCGAAACGAAAATTACAATATATCAAACCAAAGTTCATATCGATGCCCATATTTTTAATTGGCTTGGGAATAGAACTTCATTATTCGAACCTGAATTTCATCATTTATATCACTTACCCACGGTTAAAAGTTTTTGTCCCATATTTTGCATTTTCGGTTTTATTCAATATAGTTGTAATTAAGATGGATGAGCCAAACAAGAGTACGTTTAAAAATATTCTAATGAATATAAAATTAATACAAATAATTTCATGATCCTAATGATAAAATTGAGAAAAACAAATAAGGGGAATGGGACTATTCACAGTTATAAAAAACATATTTGATAAATCGGACTTGTACCTTTAAACAGTAATTACTTTTTACTCGTTTGTCGAAATGAAAATTACAAAATATCAAAGCAAAGTTCGTATTGATACCCTTATGTTTAATTGGCTTAGGAATTTAACTTCATTATGCGAACCTGAATTCCATCATTTATATAACTTATCGAGTGTTTAATGTTTTTTGTCCCATATTTTATATTTTCGGTTTTATTCAATATGTTGTAATGAAGATGGATGAGCCAACCAAGAGTATCTTTAAAAATATTCTAATGAATATAAAAGTAATACAAATAATTTCACGTTCCTAAAGAGAAAAATGAGAAGAAAAAAATAAGGGCAATGGGACTATTCAGACTTATAAAAACAATATTTGATAAATCGTATTTGTATTTTTAAACAGTAATAACTTTTGACTCGTGTGTCCAAATGACAGTTACAATATATCAATGCCAAGTTTATATCGAAACCCATATTTTTAATTGGCTTGGAAATGGTACTTCATTATTCGAACCTAAATTCCATCATTTATATAACTTATCGAGTGTTTAAAGTTTTTGTCCCATATTTTACATTTTCGGTTTTAATCAATATGTTGTAATGAAGATGGATGAGCCAAACAAGAGTATGTTTAAAAATATTTTATTGAATATAAAAGTAATACAAATAATTTCATGATCCAAAAGATAAAAATGAGAAGAAAAAATAAGATGAGTGCGACTATTCATAGTTATAAAAAAAAATATTTGATAAATCGGATTTTTACAGTTAAACGGTCATAACATTTGACTTGTGTGTCGAAACGAAAATTACAATATATCAAACCAAATTTCATATCGATGCCCATATTTTTAATTGGCTTGGGAATAGAACTTCATTATGCGAAGCTAAATTCCAACATTTATATCACTTACCTAGGGTTTAAAGTTTTTGTCGTATATGTTGCATTTTCAGTTTTATTCAATATAGTTGAAATGAAGATGGATGAGCCAACCAAGATTATGTTTAAAAATATTCTAATGAATATAAAAGTAATAAAATAATTTCAAGATCCTAAAGATAAAAATGAGAAGAAAAAAATAAGTGGAGTGCGACTATTCATAGTTATAAAAACAAAATGTTTGATAAATCGGATTTGTACCTTTAAACGGTCATAACATTTTACTCGTGTTTCGAAACGAAAATTACAATATATCAAACGAAAGTTCATATCGATGCCATATTTTTTGTTGGCCTACGAAATAGAACTTCATTATTCGAACCTAAATTCCATCATTTATATAACTTACCCACGGTTAAAAGTTTTTGTCGCATATTTTGCATTTTCGGTTTTATTCAATATAGTTGTAATGAAAATGTATGAGCCAACCAAGAGTATGTTTAAAAATATTCAAATGAATATAAAAGTAATAGAAATAATTTCATGATCCTAAAGAGAAAATTTAGAAGAAAAAAATAAGGGTAGTGGGACTATTCACAGTTATAAAAACAATATTTGATAAATCGTATTTGTACCTTTAAACAGTTATAACTTTTGACTCGTGTGTCAAAATAACAGTTACAATATATGAATGCCAAGTTTATATCGAAACCCATATTTTTAATTGGCTTGGGAATGGTACTTCATTATTCGAACCTAAATTCCATCATTTATATCACTTACCCAGGGTTTAAAGATTTTGTCCCATATTTTGCATTCTCGGTTTTATTCAATATAGTTGTAATGAAGATGGATGAGCCAACCAAGAGTATGTTTAAAAATATTCTAATGAATATAAAAGTAATACAAATAATTTCATGATCCTAAATATAAAAATAAGAAGAAAAAAGTAGGAGGAGTGGGATAGTTCACACTTATAAAACCAAAATATTTTATAAATCGGATTTGTACCTTTAAACGTTCATAACCTTTGACTCAAGTGTCGAACCGACTATTAAAATATATCAAATCGAAGCTCGTACCGATTCCCATTTTCTTATTTGGCCTGGGAATAGAACTTCATTATTTGAACCTAAATTTCATCATTTATATCATTTACATAGGGTTTAAAGGTTTTGTCGCGTATTTTTCATTTTCGGTTTTTTTCAATATAGTTGTAATGAAGATGGATGAGCCAAGCAAGAGTATGTTTAAAAATATTCTAATGAATATAAAAGTAATACAAATAATTTCATGATCCTAATGATAAAAATGAGAAGAAAAAAATAAGTGGAGTGCGACTGTTCATAGTTATAAAAACAAAATGTTTGATAAATCGGATTTGTACCTTTAAACAGTCATAACATTTTACTCGTGTTTCGAAATAAAAATTACAATATATCAAACGAAAGTTCATATCGATGCCATATTTTTAATTGGCCTACGGAATAGAACTTCATTATTCGAACCTAAATTCCATCATTTATATAACTTACCCACGGTTAAAAGTTTTTGTCGCATATTATGCATTTTCGGTTTTATTCAATATAGTTGTAATGAAGATGTATGAGCCAACCAAGAGTATGTTTAAAAATATTCTATTGAATATAAAAGTAATAGAAATAATTTCATGATCCTAAAGAGAAAATTTAGAAGAAAAAAATAAAGGTAGTGGGACTATTCACAATTATAAAAACAATATTTGATAAATCGTATTTGTACCTTTAAACAGTCATAACTTTTGACTCGTGTGTCAAAATGACAGTTACAATATATGAATGCCAAGTTTATATCGAAACCCATATTTTTAATTGGCTTGGGAATGGTACTTCATTATTCGAACCTAAATTCCATCATTTATATCACTTACCCAGGGTTTAAAGATTTTGTCGCATATTTTGCATTCTCGGTTTTATTCAATATAGTTGTAATGAAGATGGATGAGCCAACCAAGAGTATGTTTAAAAATATTCTAATGAATATAAAAGTAATACAAATAATGTCATGATCCTAAATATAAAAATAAGAAGAAAAAAGTAGGAGGAGTGGGATAGTTCACACTTATAAAACCAAAATATTTTATAAATCGGATTTGTACCTTTAAACGGTCATAACCTTTGACTCAAGTGTCGAACCGACTATTAAAATATATCAAATCGAAGCTCGTACCGATTCCCATTTTTTTATTTGGCCTGGGAATAGTACTTCATTATTCGAACCTATATTTCATCATTTATATCACTTACCCACGATTTAAAGATTTTGTCGCATATTTTGCATTTTCGGTTTTATTCAATATAGTTGTAAGGAAGATGGGTGAGCCAACCAAGAGTATGTTTAAAACTATTCTAATGAATATAAAAGTAATACAAATAATTTCATGATCCTAAAGAGACAATTTATAAGAAAAAAATAAGGGTAGTGGGACTATTCACAGTTATAAAAACAATATTTGATAAATCGTATTTGTACCTTTATACAGTCAAAACTTTTGACTCCTGTGTCAAAATGACAGTTACAATATATCAATGCCAAGTTTATATCGAAACCCCTATTTTTAATTGGCTTGGGAATGGTACTTCATTATTCGAACCTAAATTCCATCATTTATATAACTTACCCAAGGTTTGTAGATTTTGTCGCATATTTTGCATTTTTGGTTTTATTCATTATAGTTGTAATGAAGATGGATGAGGCAACCAAGAGTACGTTTAAAAATATTCTAATGAATATAAAACTAATAGAAATAATTTCATGATCCTAAAGAGAAAATTTAGAAGAAAAAAATAAATGTAGTGGGACTATTCACAGTTATAAAAACACTATTTGATAAATCGTATTTGTACATTTAAATAGTCATAACTTTTGACTCGTGTGTCAAAATGACAGTTACAATATATCAATGCCAAGTTTATGTCGAAACCCATATTTTTAATTGGCTTGGGAATGGTACTTCATTATTCGAACCTAAATTCCATCATTTATATCACTTACCCAGGGTTTAAAGATTTTGTCGCTTATTTTGCATTTTTGGTTTTATTCAATATAGTTGTAATGAAGATGGATGAGCCAACCAAGAGTATGTTTAAAAATATTCTAATTAATATAAAAGTAATAGAAATAATTTCCTGATCCTAAAGATAAAAATAAGAAGAAAAAAATAAGGGTAGTGGGACTATTCACAGTTATAAAAACAATATTTGATAAATCATATTTGTACCTTTAAACAGTCATAACTTTTGAAACCTGCGTCAAAATGACAGTAACAATATATCAATGCCAAGTTTATATTGAAACCCATATTTTTAATTGGCTTGGGATTGGTACTTCATTATTCGAACCTAAATTCCATCATTTATATCACTTACCCACGATTTAAAGATTTTGTCGCATATTTTGCATTTTCGGTTTTATTCAATATAGTTGTAATGAAGATGGGTGAGCCAAACAATAGTATGTTTAAAAATATTCTAATGAATATAAAAGTAATACAAATAATTTCATGATCCTAAAGAGACAATATAGAAGAAATAAATAAGGGTAGTGGGACTATTCACAGTTATAAAAACAATATTTGATAAATCATATTTGTACCTATAAACAGTCATAACTTTTGACTCCTATGTCAAAATAACAGTTACAATATATGAATGCCAAGTTAATATCGAAACTCATATTTTGAATTGGCTTGGGAATGGTACTTCATTATTCGAACCTAAATTCCATCATTTATATAACTTACCCAAGGTTTGTAGATTTTGTCGCATATTTTGCATTTTTGGTTTTATTCATTATAGTTGTAATGAAGATGGATGAGCCAACCAAGAGTATGTTTAAAAATATTCTAATGAATATAAAACTAATAGAAATAATTTCATGATCCTAAAGAGAAAATTTAGAAGAAACAAATAAGGGTAGTGGGACTATTCACAGTTATAAAAACAATATTTGATAAATTGTATTTGTACATTTAAACAGTCATAACTTTTGACTCGTGTGTCAAAATGACAATTACAATATATCAATGCCAAGTTTATATCGAAACCCATATTTTTAATTGGCTTGGGAATGGTACTTCATTATTTGAACCTAAATTCCATCATTTACATCACTTATCGAGGGTTTAAAAGTTTTGTCGCATATTTTGTACTTTTGGTTTTATTCAATATAGTTGTAATGAAGATGGATGAGGCAAGCAAGAGTACGTTTAAAAATATTCTAATGAATATAAAAGTAATACAAATAATTTCATGATCCTAAAGAGAAAATTTAGAAGGAAAAAATAAGGGTAGTGGGACTATTCACAGTTATAAAAACAATATTTGATAAATCGTATTTGTACATTTAAACAGTCATAACTTTTGACTCGTGTGTCAAAATGACAGTTACAATATATCAATGCCAAGTTTATATCGAAACCCATATTTTTAATTGGCTTGGGAATGGTACTTCATTATTCGAACCTAAATTCCATCATTTATATCACCTACCCAGGGTTTAAAGATTTTGTCGCTTATTTTGCATTTTTGGTTTTATTCAATATAGTTGTAAGGAAGATGGATGAGCCAACCAAGTGTATGTTTAAAATATTCTAATTAATATAAAAGTAATAGAAGTAATTTCATGATCCTAAAGATAAAAATAAGAAGAAAAAAATAAGGGTAGTGGGACTATTCACAGTTATAAAAACAATATTTGATAAATCATATTTGTACCTTTAAACAGTCATAACTTTTGAAACCTGTGTCAAAATGACAGTAACAATATATCAATGCCAAGTTTATATCGAAACCCATATTTTTAATTGGCTTGGGAATGGTACTTCATTATTCGAACCTAAATTCCATCATTTATATCACTTACCCAGGATTTAAAGATTTTGTCGCATATTTTGCATTTTCGGTTTTATTCAATATAGTTGTAATGAAGATGGGTGATCCAAACAAGAGTATGTTTAAAAAGATTCTAATGAATATAAAAGTAATACAAATAATTTCATGATCCTAAAGAGACAATTTAGACGAAAAAAATAAGGGTAGTGGGACTATTCACAGTTATAAAAACAATATTTGATAAATCATATTTGTACCTATAAACAGTCATAACTTTTGACTCGTGTGTCAAAATGACAATTACAATATATCAATGCCAAGTTTATATCGAAACCCATATTTTTAATTGGCTTGGGAATGGTACTTCATTATTTGAACCTAAATTCCATCATTTACATCACTTATCGAGGGTTTAAAATTTTTGTCGCATATTTTGTATTTTTGGTTTTATTCAATATAGTTGTAATGAAGATGGATGAGGCAACCAAGAGTACGTTTAAAAATATTCTAATGAATATAAAAGTAATACAAATAATTTCATGATCCTAAAGAGAAAATTTAGAAGGAAAAAATAAGGGTAGTGGGACTATTCACAGTTATAAAAACAGTTTTTGATAAATCGTATTTGTACATTTAAACAGTCATAACTTTTGACTCCTGTGTCAAAATGACAGTTACAATATATCAATGCCAAGTTTATATCGAAGCCCATATTTTTAATTGGCTTGGGAATGGTACTTCATAATTCGAACCTAAATTCCATCATTTATATCACTTACCCAGGATTTAAAGATTTTGTCGCATATTTTGCATTTTCGGTTTTATTCAATATAGTTGTAATGAAGATGGGTGAGCCAAACAAGAGTATGTTTAAAAATATTCTAATGAATATAAAAGTAATACAAATAATGTCATGATCCTAAAGAGACAATTTAGAAGAAAAAAATAAGGGTAGTGGGACTATTCACAGTTATAAAAACAATATTTGATAAATCATATTTGTACCTATAAACAGTCATAACTTTTGACTCCTATGTCAAAATAACAGTTACAATATATGAATGCCAAGTTAATATCGAAACTCATATTTTGAATTGGCTTGGGAATGGTACTTCATTATTCGAACCTATATTCCATCATTTATATCACTTACCGAGGGTTTAAAGATTTTGTTGCATATTTTGCATTTTCGGTTTTCTTCAATATAGTTGTAATGAAGATGGATGAGCCAACCAAGAGTATGTTTAAAAATATTCTAATGAATATAAAAGTAATAGAATTAATTTCATGATCCTAAAGAGACAATTTAGAAGAAAAAAATAAGGGTAGTGGGACTATTCACAGTTATAAAAAACAATATTTGATAAATCATATTTGTACCTTTAAACAGTCATAACTTTTGACTCCTATGTCAAAATGACAGTTACAATATATCAATGCCAAGTTTATATCGAAACCCATATTTTTAATTGGCTTGGGAATGGTACTTCATTATTCGAACCTAAATTCCATCATTTATATCACTTACCCAGGGTTTAAAATTTTTGTCGCATATTTTGTATTTTTGGTTTTATTCAATATAGTTGTAATGAAGATGGATGAGGCAACCAAGAGTACGTTTAAAAATATTCTAATGAATATAAAAGTAATACAAATAATTTCATGATCCTAAAGAGAAAATTTAGAAGGAAAAAATAAGGGTAGTGGGACTATTCACAGTTATAAAAACAGTTTTTGATAAATCGTATTTGTACATTTAAACAGTCATAACTTTTGACTCGTGTGTCAAAATGACAGTTACAATATATCAATGCCAAGTTTATATCGTAACCCATATTTTTAATTGGCTTGGGAATGGTACTTCATTATTCGAACCTAAATTCCATCATTTATATCACTTACCCAGGGTTTAAAGATTTTGTCGCTTATTTTGCATTTTTGGTTTTATTCAATATAGTTGTAATGAAGATGGATGAGCCAACCAAGTGTATGTTTAAAATATTCTAATTAATATAAAAGTAATAGAAGTAATTTCATGATCCTAAAGATAAAAATAAGAAGAAAAAAATAAGGGTAGTGGGACTATTCACAGTTATAAAAACAATATTTGATAAATCATATTTGTACCTTTAAACAGTCATAACTTTTGACTCCTGTGTCAAAATGACAGTTACAATATATCAATGCCAAGTTTATATCGAAGCCCATATTTTTAATTGGCTTGGGAATGGTACTTCATTATTCGAACCTAAATTCCATCATTTATATCACTTACCCAGGATTTAAAGATTTTGTCGCATATTTTGCATTTTCGGTTTTATTCAATATAGTTGTAATGAAGATGGGTGAGCCAAACAAGAGTATGTTTAAAAATATTCTAATGAATATAAAAGTAATACAAATAATGTCATGATCCTAAAGAGACAATTTAGAAGAAAAAAATAAGGGTAGTGGGACTATTCACAGTTATAAAAACAATATTTGATAAATCATATTTGTACCTATAAACAGTCATAACTTTTGACTCCTATGTCAAAATAACAGTTACAATATATGAATGCCAAGTTAATATCGAAACTCATATTTTGAATTGGCTTGGGAATGGTACTTCATTATTCGAACCTATATTCCATCATTTATATCACTTACCGAGGGTTTAAAGATTTTGTTGCATATTTTGCATTTTCGGTTTTCTTCAATATAGTTGTAATGAAGATGGATGAGCCAACCAAGAGTATGTTTAAAAATATTCTAATGAATATAAAAGTAATAGAATTAATTTCATGATCCTAAAGATAAAAACAAGAAGAAAAAAATAAGGGTAGTGGGACTATTCACAGTTATAAAAACAATATTTGATAAATCATATTTGTACCTTTAAACAGTCATAACTTTTGACTCCTGTGTAAAAATGACAGTTACAATATATCAATGCCAAGTTTATATCGAAACCCATATTTTTAAATGGCTTGGGAATGGTACTTCATTATTCGAACCAAAATTCCATCATTTATATCACTTACCCAGGATTTAAAGATTTTGTCGCATATTTTGCATTTTCGGTTTTATTCAATATAGTTGTAATGAAGATGAGTGAGCCAAACAAGAGTATGTTTAAAAAGATTCTAATGAATATAAAAGTAATACAAATAATTTCATGATCCTAAAGAGACAATTTAGAAGAAAAAAATAAGGGTAGTGGGGACTATTCACAGTTATAAAAACAATATTTGATAAATCATATTTGTACCTATAAACAGTCATAACTTTTGACTCCTATGTCAAAATAACAGTTACAATATATGAATGCCAAGTTAATATCGAAACCCATATTTTGAATTGGCTTGGGAATGGTACTTCATTATTCGAACCTATATTCCATCATTTATATCACTTACCCAGGGTTTAAAATTTTTGTCGCATATTTTGTATTTTTGGTTTTATTCAATATAGTTGTAATGAAGATGGATGAGGCAACCAAGAGTACGTTTAAAAATATTCTAATGAATATAAAAGTAATACAAATAATTTCATGATCCTAAAGAGAAAATTTAGAAGGAAAAAATAAGGGTAGTGGGACTATTCACAGTTATAAAAACAGTTTTTGATAAATCGTATTTGTACATTTAAACAGTCATAACTTTTGACTCGTGTGTCAAAATGACAGTTACAATATATCAATGCCAAGTTTATATCGAAACCCATATTTTTAATTGGCTTGGGAATGGTACTTCATTATTCGAACCTAAATTCCATCATTTATATCACTTACCCAGGGTTTAAAGATTTTGTCGCTTATTTTGCATTTTTGGTTTTATTCAATATAGTTGTAATGAAGATGGATGAGCCAACCAAGTGTATGTTTAAAATATTCTAATTAATATAAAAGTAATAGAAGTAATTTCATGATCCTAAAGATAAAAATAAGAAGAAAAAAATAAGGGTAGTGGGACTATTCACAGTTATAAAAACAATATTTGATAAATCATATTTGTACCTTTAAACAGTCATAACTTTTGACTCCTGTGTCAAAATGACAGTTACAATATATCAATGCCAAGTTTATATCGAAGCCCATATTTTTAATTGGCTTGGGAATGGTACTTCATTATTCGAACCTAAATTCCATCATTTATATCACTTACCCAGGATTTAAAGATTTTGTCGCATATTTTGCATTTTCGGTTTTATTCAATATAGTTGTAATGAAGATGGGTGAGCCAAACAAGAGTATGTTTAAAAATATTCTAATGAATATAAAAGTAATACAAATAATGTCATGATCCTAAAGAGACAATTTAGAAGAAAAAAATAAGGGTAGTGGGACTATTCACAGTTATAAAAACAATATTTGATAAATCATATTTGTACCTATAAACAGTCATAACTTTTGACTCCTATGTCAAAATAACAGTTACAATATATGAATGCCAAGTTAATATCGAAACTCATATTTTGAATTGGCTTGGGAATGGTACTTCATTATTCGAACCTATATTCCATCATTTATATCACTTACCGAGGGTTTAAAGATTTTGTTGCATATTTTGCATTTTCGGTTTTCTTCAATATAGTTGTAATGAAGATGGATGAGCCAACCAAGAGTATGTTTAAAAATATTCTAATGAATATAAAAGTAATAGAATTAATTTCATGATCCTAAAGATAAAAACAAGAAGAAAAAAATAAGGGTAGTGGGACTATTCACAGTTATAAAAACAATATTTGATAAATCATATTTGTACCTTTAAACAGTCATAACTTTTGACTCCTGTGTAAAAATGACAGTTACAATATATCAATGCCAAGTTTATATCGAAACCCATATTTTTAATTGGCTTGGGAATGGTACTTCATTATTCGAACCTAAATTCCATCATTTATATCACTTACCCAGGATTTTAAGATTTTGTCGCATATTTTGCATTTTCGGTTTTATTCAATATAGTTGTAATGAAGATGAGTGAGCCAAACAAGAGTATGTTTAAAAAGATTCTAATGAATATAAAAGTAATACAAATAATTTCATGATCCTAAAGAGACAATTTAGAAGAAAAAAATAAGGGTAGTGGGACTATTCACAGTTATAAAAACAATATTTGATAAATCATATTTGTACCTATAAACAGTCATAACTTTTGACTCCTATGTCAAAATAACAGTTACAATATATGAATGCCAAGTTAATATCGAAACCCATATTTTGAATTGGCTTGGGAATGGTACTTCATTATTCGAACCTATATTCCATCATTTATATCACTTACCCAGGGTTTAAAGATTTTGTCGCATATTTTGCATTTTTTGTTTTATTCAATATAGTTGTAATGAAGATGGATGAGCCAACCAAGAGTATGTTTAAAAATATTCTAATGAATATAAAAGTAATAGAATTAATTTCATGATCCTAAAGATAAAAACAAGAAGAAAAAAATAAGGGTAGTGGGACTATTCACAGTTATAAAAACAATATTTGATAAATCATATTTGTACCTTTAAACAGTCATAACTTTTGACTCCTGTGTCAAAATGACAGTTACAATATATCAATGCCAAGTTTATATCGAAACCCATATTTTTAATTGGCTTGGGATTGGTACTTCATTATTCGAACCTATATTCCATCATTTATATCACTTACCCACGATTTAAAGATTTTGTCGCATATTTTGCATTTTTGGTTATATTCAATATAGTTGTAATAAACATGGATGAACCAACCAAGAGTATGTTTAAAAATATTCTAATGAATATAAAAGTAATAGAAATAATTTCATGATCCTAAAGATACAATTTAGAAGAAAAAAATAAGGGTAGTGGGACTATTCACAGTTATAAAAACAATATTTGATAAATCGTATTTGTACCTTTATAGAGTCATAACTTTTGACTCGTGTGTCAAAATGACAGTTACAATATATCAATGCCAAGTTTATATCGAAACCCATATTTTTAATTGGCTTGGGAATGGTACTTCATTATTCGAACCTAAATTCCATCATTTATATTACTTACCTAGGGTTTAAAGATTTTGTCGCGTATTTTGCATTTTCGGTTTTATTCAATATAGTTGTAATGAAGATGGATGAGCCAACCAAGAGTATGTTTAAAAATATTCTAATCAATAAAAAAGTAATACAACTAATTTCATGATCCGAAAGAGACAGTTTAGAAGAAAAAAATAAGGGTAGTGGGACTATTCACAGTTATAAAAACAATATTTGATAAATCGTATTTGTACCTTTAAACAGTCATAACTTTTGACTAGTGTGTCAAAATGATAGTTACAATATATCAATGCCAAGTTTATATCGAAATCCATATTTTTAATTGGCTTGGGAATGGTACTTCATTATTCGAACCTAAATTCCATCATTTATATCACTTACCCAGGGTTTGAAGATTTTGGTTTTATTCAATATAGTTGTAATGAAGATGGAAGAGCCAACCAAGAGTATGTTTAAAAATATTATAATGAATAAAAAATTAATACAAATAATTTCATGATCCGAAAGAGACAATTTAGAAGAAAAAAATAAGGGTAGTGGGACTATTCAGAGTTATAAAAACAATATTTGATAAATCGTATTTGTACCTTTAAACAGTCATAACTTTTGACTCGTGTGTCAAAATGACAGTTACAATATATCAATGCCAAGTTTATATCGAAACCCATATTTTTAATTGGCTTGGGAATGGTACTTCATTATTCGAACCTAAATTCCATCATTTATATCACTTACCCAGGATTTAAAGATTTTGTCGCATATTTTGCATTTTCGGTTTTATTCAATATAGTTGTAATGAAGATGGGTGAGCCAAACAAGAGTATGTTTAAAAAGATTCTAATGAATATAAAAGTAATACAAATAATTTCATGATCCTAAATAGACAATTTAGAAGAAAAAAATAAGGGTAGTGGGACTATTCACAGTTATAAAAACAATATTTGATAAATCATATTTGTACCTATAAACAGTCATAACTTTTGACTCCTATGTCAAAATAACAGTTACAATATATGAATGCCAAGTTAATATCGAAACCCATATTTTGAATTGGCTTGGGAATGGTACTTCATTATTCGAACCTATATTCCATCATTTATATCACTTACCCAGGGTTTAAAGATTTTGTCGCATATTTTGCATTTTCGGTTTTCTTCAATATATTTGTAATGAAGATGGATGAGCCAACCAAGAGTATGTTTAAAAATATTCTAATGAATATAAAAGTAATAGAATTAATTTCATGATCCTAAAGATAAAAATAAGAAGAAAAAAATAAGGGTAGTGGGACTATTCACAGTTATAAAAACAATATTTGATAAATCGTTTTTGTACCTTTATAGAGTCATAACTTTTGACTCCTGTGTCAAAATGACAGTTAGAGTATATCAATGCCAAGTTAATATCGAAACCCATATTTTGAATTGGCTAGGGAATGGTACTTCATTATTCGAACCTAAATTCCATCATTTATATTACTTACCCAGGGTTTAAAGATGTTGTCGCGTATTTTGCATTTTTGGTTACATTCAATATAGTTGTAATGAACATGGATGAGCCAACCAAGAGTATGTTTAAAAATATTCTAATGAATATAAAAGTAATAGAAATAATTTCATGATCCTAAAGAGACAATTTAGAAGAAAAAAATAAGGGTAGTGGGACTATTCACAGTTATAAAAACAATATTTGATAAATCGTATTTGTACCTTTATAGAGTCATAACTTTTGACTCGTGTGTCAAAATGACAGTTACAATATATCAATGCCAAGTTTATATCGAAACTCATATTTTTAATTGGCTTTGGAATGGTACTTCATTATTCGAACCTAAATTCCATCATTTATATTACTTACCTAGGGTTTAAAGATTTTGTCGCGTATTTTGCATTTTCGTTTTTATTCAATATAGTTGTAATGAAGATGGATGAGCCAACCAAGAGTATGTTTAAAAATATTCTAATCAATAAAAAAGTAATACAACTAATTTCATGATCCGGAAGAGACAGTTTAGAAGAAAAAAATAAGGGTAGTGGGACTATTCACAGTTATAAAAACAATATTTGATAAATCGTATTTGTACCTTTAAACAGTCATAACTTTTGACTAGTGTGTCAAAATGATAGTTACAATATATCAATGCCAATTTTATATCGAAATCCATATTTTTAATTGGCTTGGGAATGGTACTTCATTATTCGAACCTAAATTCCATCATTTATATCACTTACCCAGGGTTTGAAGATTTTGGTTTTATTCAATATAGTTGTAATGAAGATGGAAGAGCCAACCAAGAGTATGTTTAAAAAAATTATAATGAATAAAAAATTAATACAAATAATTTCATGATCCGAAAGAGACAATTTAGAAGAAAAAAATAAGGGTAGTGGGACTATTCAGAGTTACAAAAACAATATTTGATAAATCGTATTTGTACCTTTAAACAGTCATAACTTTTGACTCGTGTGTCAAAATGACAGTTACAATATATCAATGCCAAGTTTATATCGAAACCCATATTTTTAATTGGCTTGGGAATGGTACTTCATTATTCGAACCTAAATTCCATCATTTATATTACTTACCTAGGGTTTAAAGATTTTGTCGCGTATTTTGCATTTTCGGTTTTATTCAATATAGTTGTAATGAAGATGGATGAGCCAACCAAGAGTATGTTTAAAAATATTCTAATCAATAAAAAAGTAATACAACTAATTTCATGATCCGAAAGAGACAGTTTAGAAGAAAAAAATAAGGGTAGTGGGACTATTCACAGTTATAAAATAATATTTGATAAATCGTATTTGTACCGTTAAACAGTCATAACTTTTGACTAGTGTGTCAAAATGATAGTTACAATATATCAATGCCAAGTTTATATCGAAATCCATATTTTTAATTGGCTTGGGAATGGTACTTCATTATTCGAACCTAAATTCCATCATTTATATCACTTACCCAGGGTTTGAAGATTTTGGTTTTATTCAATATAGTTGTAATGAAGATGGAAGAGCCAACCAAGAGTATGTTTAAAAATATTATAATGAATAAAAAATTAATACAAATAATTTCATGATCCGAAAGAGACAATTTAGAAGAAAAAAATAAGGGTAGTGGGACTATTCAGAGTTATAAAAACAATATTTGATAAATCGTATTTGTACCTTTAAACAGTCATAACTTTTGACTCGTGTGTCAAAATGACAGTTACAATATATCAATGCCAAGTTTATATCGAAACCCATATTTTTAATTGGCTTGGGAATGGTACTTCATTATTCGAACCTAAATTCCATCATTTATATCACTTACCCAGGGTTTAAAGATTTTGTCGCATATTTTGCATTTTTGGTTTTATTCAATATAGTTGTAATGAAGATGGGTGAGCCAAACAAGAGTATGTTTAAAAAGATTCTAATGAATATAAAAGTAATACAAATAATTTCATGATCCTAAAGAGACAATTTAAAAGAAAAAAATAAGGGTAGTGGGACTATTCACAGTTATAAAAACAATATTTGATAAATCATATTTGTACCTATAAACAATCATAACTTTTGACTCCTATTTCAAAATAACAGTTACAATATATGAATGCCAAGTTAATATCGAAACCCATATTTTGAATTGGCTTGGGAATGGTACTTCATTATTCGAACCTATATTCCATCATTTATATCACTTACCCAGGGTTTAAAGATTTTGTCGCATATTTTGCATTTTCGGTTTTCTTCAATATATTTGTAATGAAGATGGATGAGCCAACCAAGAGTATGTTTAAAAATATTCTAATGAATATAAAAGTAATAGAATTAATTTCATGATCCTAAAGATAAAAATAAGAAGAAAAAAATAAGGGTAGTGGGACTATTCACAGTTATAAAAACAATATTTGATAAATCGTTTTTGTACCTTTATAGAGTCATAACTTTTGACTCCTGTGTCAAAATGACAGTTACAGTATATCAATGCCAAGTTAATATCGAAACCCATATTTTGAATTGGCTAGGGAATGGTACTTCATTATTCGAACCTAAATTCCATCATTTATATTACTTACCCAGGGTTTAAAGATGTTGTCGCGTATTTTGCATTTTTGGTTATATTCAATATAGTTGTAATGAACATGGATGAGCCAACCAAGAGTATGTTTAAAAATATTCTAATGAATATAAAAGTAATAGAAATAATTTCATGATCCTAAAGAGACAATTTAGAAGAAAAAAATAAGGGTAGTGGGACTATTCACAGTTATAAAAACAATATTTGATAAATCGTATTTGTACCTTTATAGAGTCATAACTTTTGACTCGTGTGTCAAAATGACAGTTACAATATATCAATGCCAAGTTTATATCGAAACTCATATTTTTAATTGGCTTGGGAATGGTACTTCATTATTCGAACCTAAATTCCATCATTTATATTACTTAGCTAGGGTTTAAAGATTTTGTCGCGTATTTTGCATTTTCGTTTTTATTCAATATAGTTGTAATGAAGATGGATGACCCAACCAAGAGTATGTTTAAAAATATTCTAATCAATAAAAAAGTAATACAACTAATTTCATGATCCGAAAGAGACAGTTTAGAAGAAAAAAATAAGGGTAGTGGGACTATTCACAGTTATAAAAACAATATTTGATAAATCGTATTTGTACCTTTAAACAGTCATAACTTTTGACTAGTGTGTCAAAATGATAGTTACAATATATCAATGCCAAGTTTATATCGAAATCCATATTTTTAATTGGCTTGGGAATGGTACTTCATTATTCGAACCTAAATTCCATCATTTATATCACTTACCCAGGGTTTGAAGATTTTGGTTTTATTCAATATAGTTGTAATGAAGATGGAAGAGCCAACCAAGAGTATGTTTAAAAAAATTATAATGAATAAAAAATTAATACAAATAATTTCATGATCCGAAAGAGACAATTTAGAAGAAAAAAATAAGGGTAGTGGGACTATTCAGAGTTACAAAAACAATATTTGATAAATCGTATTTGTACCTTTAAACAGTCATAACTTTTGACTCCTGTGTCAAAATGACAGTTACAATATATCAATGCCAAGTTTATATCGAAACCCATATTTTTAATTGGCTTGGGAATGGTACTTCATTATTCGAACCTAAATTCCATCATTTATATTACTTACCTAGGGTTTAAAGATTTTGTCGCGTATTTTGCATTTTCGGTTTTATTCAATATAGTTGTAATGAAGATGGATGAACCAACCAAGAGTATGTTTAAAAATATTCTAATCAATAAAAAAGTAATACAACTAATTTCATGATCCGAAAGAGACAGTTTAGAAGAAAAAAATAAGGGTAGTGGGACTATTCACAGTTATAAAATAATATTTGATAAATCATATTTGTACCTTTAAACAGTCATAACTTTTGACTAGTGTGTCAAAATGATAGTTACAATATATCAATGCCAAGTTTATATCGAAATCCATATTTTTAATTGGCTTGGGAATGGTACTTCATTATTCGAACCTAAATTCCATCATTTATATCACTCACCCAGGGTTTGAAGATTTTGGTTTTATTCAATATAGTTGTAATGAAGATGGAAGAGCCAACCAAGAGTATGTTTAAAAATATTATAATGAATAAAAAATTAATACAAATAATTTCATGATCCGAAAGAGACAATTTAGAAGAAAAAAATAAGGGTAGTGGGACTATTCAGAGTTATAAAAACAATATTTGACAAATCGTATTTGTACCTTTAAACAGTCATAACTTTTGACTCGTGTGTCAAAATGACAGTTACAATATATCACTGCCAAGTTTATATCGAAACCCATATTTTTAATTGGCTTGGGAATGGTACTTCATTATTCGAACCTAAATTCCATCATTTATATCACTTACCCAGGGTTTAAAGATTTTGTCGCATATTTTGCATTTTTGGTTTTATTCAATATAGTTGTAATGAAGATGGGTGAGCCAAACAAGAGTATGTTTAAAAAGATTCTAATGAATATAAAAGTAATACAAATAATTTCATGATCCTAAAGAGACAATTTAGAAGAAAAAAATAAGGGTAGTGGGACTATTCACAGTTATAAAAACAATATTTGATAAATCATATTTGTACCTATAAACAATCATAACTTTTGACTCCTATGTCAAAATAACAGTTACAATATATGAATGCCAAGTTAATATCGAAACCCATATTTTGAATTGGCTTGGGAATGGTACTTCATTATTCGAACCTATATTCCATCATTTATATCACTTACCCAGGGTTTAAAGATTTTGTCGCATATTTTGCATTTTCGGTTTTCTTCAATATATTTGTAATGAAGATGGATGAGCCAACCAAGAGTATGTTTAAAAATATTCTAATGAATATAAAAGTAATAGAATTAATTTCATGATCCTAAAGATAAAAATAAGAAGAAAAAAATAAGGGTAGTGGGACTATTCACAGTTATAAAAACAATATTTGATAAATCGTTTTTTGTACCTTTATAGAGTCATAACTTTTGACTCCTGTGTCAAAATGACAGTTACAGTATATCAATGCCAAGTTAATATCGAAACCCATATTTTGAATTGGCTAGGGAATGGTACTTCATTATTCGAACCTAAATTCCATCATTTATATTACTTACCTAGGGTTTAAAGATGTTGTCGCGTATTTTGCATTTTTGGTTAAATTCAATATAGTTGTAATGAACATGGATGAGCCAACCAAGAGTATGTTTAAAAATATTCTAATGAATATAAAAGTAATAGAAATAATTTCATGATCCTAAAGAGACAATTTAGAAGAAAAAAATAAGGGTAGTGGGACTATTCACAGTTATAAAAACAATATTTGATAAATCGTATTTGTACCTTTATAGAGTCATAACTTTTGACTCGTGTGTCAAAATGACAGTTACAATATATCAATGCCAAGTTTATATCGAAATCCATATTTTTAATTGGCTTGGGAATGGTACTTCATTATTCGAACCTAAATTCCATCATTTATATTACTTACCTAGGGTTTAAAGATTTTGTCGCTTATTTTGCATTTTCGTTTTTATTCAATATAGTTGTAATGAAGATGGATGAGCCAACCAAGAGTATGTTTAAAAATATTCTAATCAATAAAAAAGTTATACAACTAATTTCATGATCCGAAAGAGACAGTTTAGAAGAAAAAAATAAGGGTAGTGGGACTATTCACAGTTATAAAAACAATATTTGATAAATCGTATTTGTACATTTAAACAGTCATAACTTTTGACTAGTGTGTCAAAATGATAGTTACAATATATCAATGCCAAGTTTATATCGAAATCCATATTTTTAATTGGCTTGGGAATGGTACTTCATTATTCGAACCTAAATTCCATCATTTATATCACTTACCCAGGGTTTGAAGATTTTGGTTTTATTCAATATAGTTGTAATGAAGATGGAAGAGCCAACCAAGAGTATGTTTAAAAATATTATAATGAATAAAAAATTAATACAAATAATTTCATGATCCGAAAGAGACAATTTTGAAGAAAAAAATAAGGGTAGTGGGACTATTCAGAGTTACAAAAACAATATTTGATAAATCGTATTTGTACCTTTAAACAGTCATAACTTTTGACTCCTGTGTCAAAATGACAGTTACAATATATCAATGCCAAGTTTATATCGAAACCCATATTTTTAATTGGCTTGGGAATGGTACTTCATTATTCGAACCTAAATTCCATCATTTATATTACTTACCTAGGGTTTAAAGATTTTGTCGCGTATTTTACATTTTCGGTTTTATTCAATATAGTTGTAATGAAGATGGATGAGCCAACCAAGAGTATGTTTAAAAATATTCTAATCAATAAAAAAGTAATACAACTAATTTCATGATCCGAAAGAGACAGTTTAGAAGAAAAAAATAAGGGTAGTGGGACTATTCACAGTAATAAAAACAATATTTGATAAATCGTATTTGTACCTTTAAACAGTCATAACTTTTGACTAGTGTGTCAAAATGATAGTTACAATATATCAATGCCAAGTTTATATCGAAATCCATATTTTTAATTGGCTTGGGAATGGTACTTCATTATTCGAACCTAAATTCCATCATTTATATCACTTACCCAGGGTTTGAAGATTTTGGTTTTATTCAATATAGTTGTAATGAAGATGGAAGAGCCAACCAAGAGTATGTTTAAAAATATTATAATGAATAAAAAATTAATACAAATAATTTCATGATCCGAAAGAGACAATTTAGAAGAAAAAAATAAGGGTAGTGGGACTATTCAGAGTTATAAAAACAATATTTGATAAATCGTATTTGTACCTTTAAACAGTCATAACTTTTGACTCGTGTGTCAAAATGTCAGTTACAATATATCAATGCCATGTTTATATCGAAACCCATATTTTTAATTGGCTTGGGAATGGTACTTCATTATTCGAACCTAAATTCCATCATTTATATCACTTACCCAGGGTTTAAAGATTTTGTCGCATATTTTGCATTTTCGGTTTTATTCAATATAGTTGTAATGAAGATGGGTGAGCCAAACAAGAGTATGTTTAAAAAGATTCTAATGAATATAAAAGTAATACAAATAATTTCATGATCCTAAAGAGACAATTTAGAAGAAAAAAATAAGGGTAGTGGGACTATTCACAGTTATAAAAACAATATTTGATAAATCATATTTGTACCTATAAACAGTCATAACTTTTGACTCCTATGTCAAAATAACAGTTACAATATATGAATGCCAAGTTAATATCGAAACCCATATTTTGAATTGGCTTGGGAATGGTACTTCATTATTCGAACCTATATTCCATCATTTATATCACTTACCCAGGGTTTAAAGATTTTGTCGCATATTTTGCATTTTCGGTTTTCTTCAATATATTTGTAATGAAGATGGATGAGCCAACCAAGAGTATGTTTAAAAATATTCTAATGAATATAAAAGTAATAGAATTAATTTCATGATCCTAAAGATAAAAATAAGAAGAAAAAAATAAGGGTAGTGGGACTATTCACAGTTATAAAAACAATATTTGATAAATCGTTTTTGTACCTTTATAGAGTCATAACTTTTGACTCCTGTGTCAAAATGACAGTTACAGTATATCAATGCCAAGTTAATATCGAAACCCATATTTTGAATTGGCTAGGGAATGGTACTTCATTATTCGAACCTAAATTCCATCATTTATATTACTTACCGAGGGTTTAAAGATGTTGTCGCGTATTTTGCATTTTTGGTTATATTCAATATAGTTGTAATGAACATGGATGAGCCAACCAAGAGTATGTTTAAAAATATTCTAATGAATATAAAAGTAATAGAAATAATTTCATGATCCTAAAGAGACAATTTAGAAGAAAAAAATAAGGGTAGTGGGACTATTCACAGTTATAAAAACAATATTTGATAAATCGTATTTGTACCTTTATAGAGTCATAACTTTTGACTCGTGTGTCAAAATGACAGTTACAATATATCAATGCCAAGTTTATATCGAAACCCATATTTTTAATTGGCTTGGGAATGGTACTTCATTATTCGAACCTAAATTCCATCATTTATATTACTTACCTAGTGTTTAAAGATTTTGTCGCTTATTTTGCATTTTCGTTTTTATTCAATATAGTTGTAATGAAGATGGATGAGCCAACCAAGAGTATGTTTAAAAATATTCTAATCAATAAAAAAGTAATACAACTAATTTCATGATCCGAAAGAGACAGTTTAGAAGAAAAAAATAAGGGTAGTGGGACTATTCACAGTTATAAAAACAATATTTGATAAATCGTATTTGTACCTTTAAACAGTCATAACTTTTGACTAGTGTGTCAAAATGATAGTTACAATATATCAATGCCAAGTTTATATCGAAATCCATATTTTTAATTGGCTTGGGAATGGTACTTCATTATTCGAACCTAAATTCCATCATTTATATCACTTACCCAGGGTTTGACGATTTTGGTTTTATTCAATATAGTTGTAATGAAGATGGAAGAGCCAACCAAGAGTATGTTTAAAAATATTATAATGAATAAAAAATTAATACAAATAATTTCATGATCCGAAAGAGACAATTTAGAAGAAAAAAATAAGGGTAGTGGGACTATTCAGAGTTACAAAAACAATATTTGATAAATCGTATTTGTACCTTTAAACAGTCATAACTTTTGACTCCTGTGTCAAAATGACATTTACAATATATCAATGCCAAGTTTATATCGAAACCCATATTTTTAATTGGCTTGGGAATGGTACTTCATTATTCGAACCTAAATTCCATCATTTATATCACTTACCCACGATTTAAAGATTTTGTCGCATATTTTGCATTTTCGGTTTTATTCAATATAGTTGTAAGGAAGATGGGTGAGCCAACCAAGAGTATGTTTAAAAATATTCTAATGAATATAAAAGTATTAAAAATAATTTCATGATCCTAAAGAGACAATTTAGAAGAAAAAAATAATTGTAGTGGGACTATTCACAGTTATAAAAACAATATTTGATAAATCGTATTTGTACATTTAAACAGTCATAACTTTTGACTCGTGTGTCAAAATGTTAGTTACAATATATCAATGCCAAGTTAATATCGAAACCCATATTTTTAATTGGCTTGGGAATGGTACTTCATTATTCGAACCTATATTCCATCATTTATATCACTTACCCAGGGTTTAAAGATTTTGTCGCGTATTTTGCATTTTTGGTTATATTCAATATAGTTGTAATGAACATGGATGAGCCAACCAAGAGTATGTTTAAAAATATTCTAATGAATATAAAAGTAATAGAAATAATTTCATGATCCTAAAGAGACAGTTTAGAAGAAAAAAATAAGGGTAGTGGGACTATTCACAGTTATAAAAACAATATTTGATAAATCGTATTTGTACCTTTAAACAGTCATAACTTTTGACTAGTGTGTCAAAATGATAGTTACAATATATCAATGCCAAGTTTATATCGAAATCCATATTTTTAATTGGCTTGGGAATGGTACTTCATTATTCGAACCTAAATTCCATCATTTATATCACTTACCCAGGGTTTGAAGATTTTGTCGCATATTTTGCATTTTCGGTTTTATTCAATATAGTTGTAATGAAGATGGGTGAGCCAAACAAGAGTATGTTTAAAAATATTCTAATGAATATAAAAGTAATACAAATAATTTCATGATCCTAAAGAGACAATTTAGAAGAAAAAAATAAGGGTAGTGGGACTATTCACAGTTATAAAAACAATATTTGATAAATCATATTTGTACCTATAAACAGTCATAACTTTTGACTCCTATGTCAAAATAACAGTTACAATATATGAATGCCAAGTTAATATCGAAACTCATATTTTGAATTGGCTTGGGAATGGTACTTCATTATTCGAACCTATATTCCATCATTTATATCACTTACCCAGGGTTTAAAGATTTTGTTGCATATTTTGCATTTTCGGTTTTCTTCAATATAGTTGTAATGAAGATGGATGAGCCAACCAAGAGTATGTTTAAAAATATTCTAATGAATATAAAAGTAATAGAATTAATTTCATGATCCTAAAGATAAAAACAAGAAGAAAATAATAAGGGTAGTGGGACTATTCACAGTTATAAAAACAATATTTGATAAATCATATTTGTACCTTTATACAGTCATAACTTTTGACTCGTGTGTCAAAATGACAGTTACAATATATCAATGCCAAGTTTATATCGAAACCCATATTTTTAAATGGCTTGGGAATGGTACTTCATTATTCGAACCAAAATTCCATCATTTATATCACTTACCAAGGGTTTAAAGATTTTGTCGCATATTTTGCATTTTCCGTTTTATTCAATATAGTTGAAATGAAGATGGGTGAGCCAAACAAGAGTATGTTTAAAAATATTCTAATGAATATAAAAGTAATACAAATAATTTCATGATCCTAAAGAGACAATTTAGAAGAAAAAAATAAGGGTAGTGGGACTATTCACAGTTATAAAACCAATATTTGATAAATCATATTTGTACCTATAAATAGTCATAACTTTTGACTCCTATGTCAAAATAACAGTTACAATATATGAATGCCAAGTTAATATCGAAACCCATATTTTGATTTGGCTTGGGAATGGTACTTCATTATTCGAACCTATATTCCATCATTTATATCACTTACCCAGGGTTTAAAGATTTTGTTGCATATTTTGCATTTTCGGTTTTCTTCAATATAGTTGTAATGAAGATGGATGAGCCAACCAAGAGTATGTTTAAAAATATTCTAATGAATATAAAAGTAATAGAATTAATTTCATGATCCTAAAGATAAAAACAAGAAGAAAAAAATAAGGGTAGTGGGACTATTCACAGTTATAAAAACAATATTTGATAAATCATATTTGTACCTTTAAACAGTCATAACTTTTGACTTCTGTGTCAAAATGACAGTTACAATATATCAATGCCAAGTTTATATCGAAAGCCATATTTTTAATTGGCTTGGGAATGGTACTTCATTATTAGAACCTAAATTCCATCATTTATATCACTTACCCAGGATTTAAAGATTTTGTCGCATATTTTGCATTTTCGGTGTTATTCAATATAGTTGTAATGAAGATGGGTGAGCCAAATAAGAGTATGTTTAAAAAGATTCTAATGAATATAAAAGTAATACAAATAATTTCATGATCCTAAAGAGACAATTTAGAAGAAAAAAATAAGGGTAGTGGGACTATTCACAGTTATAAAAACAATATTTGATAAATCATATTTGTACCTATAAACAGTTATAACTTTTGACTCCTATGTCAAAATAACAGTTACAATATATGAATGCCAAGTTAATATCGAAACCCATATTTTTAATTGGCTTGGGAATGGTACTTCATTATTAGAACCTAAATTCCATCATTTATATCACTTACCCAGGATTTAAAGATTTTGTCGCATATTTTGCATTTTCGGTTTTATTCAATATAGTTGTAATGAAGATGGGTGAGCCAAATAAGAGTATGTTTAAAAAGATTCTAATGAATATAAAAGTAATACAAATAATTTCATGATCCTAAAGAGACAATTTAGAAGAAAAAAATAAGGGTAGTGGGACTATTCACAGTTATAAAAACAATATTTGATAAATCATATTTGTACCTATAAACAGTTATAACTTTTGACTCCTATGTCAAAATAACAGTTACAATATATGAATGCCAAGTTAATATCGAAACCCATATTTTGAATTGGCTTGGGAATGGTACTTCATTATTCGAACCTATATTCCATCATTTATATCACTTACCCAGGGTTTAAAGATTTTGTCGCATATTTTGCATTTTCGGTTTTATTCAATATAGTTGTAATGAAGATGGGTGAGCCAAACAAGAGTATGGTTAAAAATATTCTAATGAATATAAAAGTAATACAAATAATTTCATGATCCGAAGGAGACAATTTAGAAGAAAAAAATAAGGGTAGTGGGACTATTCAGAGTTATAAAAACAATATTTGATAAATCATATTTGTACCTATAAACAGTTATAACTTTTGACTCCTATGTCAAAATAACAGTTACAATATATCAATGCCAAGTTTATATCGAAACCCATATTTTTAATTGGCTTGGGAGTGGTACTTCATTATTCGAACCTAAATTCCATCATTTATATCACTTACCCAGGGTTTAAAGATTTTGTCGCATATTTTGCATTTTCGATTTTATTCAATATAGTTGTAATGAAGATGGATGAGCCAACCAAGAGTATGTTTAAAAATATTCTAATTAATATAAAAGTAATAGAAATAATTTCATGATCCTAAAGATAAAAATAAGAAGAAAAAAATTAGGGTAGTGGAACTATTCACAGTTATAAAAACAATATTTGATAAATCGTATTTGTACATTTAAACAGTCATAACTTTTGACTCGTGTGTCAAAATGTTAGTTACAATATATCAATGCCAAGTTTATATCAAAACCCATATTTTTAATTGGCTTGGGAATGGTACTTCATTATTCGAACCTAAATTCCATCATTTATATCACTTACCCAGGGTTTGAAGATTTTGTCGCATATTTTGCATTTTCGGTTTTATTCAATATAGTTGTAATGAAGATGGATGAGCCAACCAAGAGTATGTTTAAAATATTCTAATGAATATAATACTAATAGAAATAATTTCATGATCCTAAAGATAAAAATAAGAAGAAAAAAATTAGGGTAGTGGGACTATTGAGAGTTATAAAAACAATATTTGATAAATCGTATTTGTACCTTTATACAGTCATAACTTTTGACTCGTGTGTCAAAATGACAGTTACAATATATCAATGCCAAGTTTATATCGAAACCCATATTTTTAATTGGCTTGGGAATGGTACTTCATTATTCGAACCTAAATTCCATCATTTATATCACTTACCCAGGGTTTAAAGATTTTGTCGCTTATTTTGCATTTTTGGTTTTATTCAATATAGTTGTAATGAAGATGGATGAGCCAACCAAGTGTATGTTTAAAATATTCTAATTAATATAAAAGTAATAGAAATAATTTCATGATCCTAAAGATAAAAATAAGAAGAAAAAAATAAGGGTAGTGGGACTATTCACAGTTATAAAAACAATATTTGATAAATCATATTTGTACCTTTAAATAGTCATAACTTTTGACTCCTGTGTCAAAATGACATTTACAATATATCAATGCCAAGTTTATATTGAAACCCATATTTTTAATTGGCTTGGGAATGGTACTTCATTATTCGAACCGAAATTCCATCATTTATATCACTTACCCAGGATTTAAAGATTTTGTCGCATATTTTGCATTTTCGGTTTTATTCAATATAGTTGTAATGAAGATGGGTGAGCCAACCAAGAGTATGTTTAAAAATATTCTAATGAATATAAAAGTAATACAAATAATTTCATGATCCTAAAGAGACAATTTAGAAGAAAAAAATAAGGGTAGTGGGACTATTCACAGTTATAAAAACAATATTTGATAAATCGTATTTGTACATTTAAACAGTCATAAATTTTGACTCGTGTGTCAAAATGACATTTACAATATATCAATGCCAAGTTTATATCGAAACCCATATTTTTAATTGGCTTGGGAATGGTACTTCATTATTCGAACCTAAATTCCATCATTTATATCACTTACCCAGGGTTTATAGATTTTGTCGCATATTTTGCATTTTCGGTTATATTCAATATAGTTGTAATGAAGATGGATGAGCCAACCAAGAGTATGTTTAAAACTATTCTAATGAATATACAAGTAATACAAATAATTTCATGATCCTAAAGATAAAAATAAGAAGAAAAAAATTAGGGTAGTGGGACAATTCACAGTTATAAAAATAATATTTGATAAATCGGAATTGTACCTTTATAGAATCATAACTTTTGACTCGTGTGTCAAAATGATAGTTACAATATATCAATTCCATGTTTATATCGAAACCCATATTTTTAATTGTCTTGGGAATGGTACTTCATTATTCGAACCTAAATTCCACAATTTATATCACTTACCCAGGGTTTAAAGATTTTGTCGCATATTTTGCGTTTTCGGTTTTATTCAATATAGTTGTAATGAAGGTGGATGAGCCAACGAAGAGTATGTTTAAAAATATTCTAATGAATATAAAAGTAATAGAAATAATTTCATAATCCTAAAGAGACAATTTAGAAGAAAAAAATAAGGGTAGTGGGACTATTCATAGTTATAAAAACAATATTTGATAAATCGTATTTGTACATTTATACAGTCATAACTTTTGACTCCTGTGTCAAAATGACAGTTACAATATATCAATGCCAAGTTTATATCGAAACCAATAATTTTAATTGGCTTGGGAATGGTACTTCATTATTCGAACCTAAACTCCATCATTTATATCACTTACCCAGGATTTAAAGATTTTGTCGCATATTTTGCATTTTCGGTTTTATTCAATATAGTTGTAATGAAGATGGGTGAGCCAAACAAGAGTATGTTTACAAATATTCTAATAAATATAAAAGTAATACAAATAATTTCATGATCTTAAAGAGACAATTTAGAAGAAAAAAATAAGGGTAGTGGGACAATTCACAGTAATAAAAACAATATTTGATAAATCGTATTTGTACCTTTAAACAGTCATAAATTTTGACTCGTGTGTCAAAATGACATTTACAATATCTCAATGCCAAGTTTATATCGAAACAAATATTTTTAATTGGCTTGGGAATGGTACTTCATTATTCGAACCTGAATTCCATCATTTATATCACTTACCCAGGGTTTGAAGATTTTGTCGCATATTTTGCATTTTCGGTTTTATTCAATATAGTTGTAATGAAGATGGATGAGCCAACCAAGAGTATGTTTAAAATATTCTAATGAATATAATACTAATAGAAATAATTTCATGATCCTAAAGATAAAAATAAGAAGAAAAAAATTAGGGTAGTGGACTATTGAGAGTTATAAAAACAATATTTGATAAATCGTATTTGTACCTTTATACAGTCATAACTTTTGACTCGTGTGTCAAAATGACAGTTACAATATATCAATGCCAAGTTTATATCGAAACCCATATTTTTAATTGGCTTGGGAATGGTACTTCATTATTCGAACCTAAATTCCATCATTTATATCACTTACCCAGGGTTTAAAGATTTTGTCGCTTATTTTGCATTTTTGGTTTTATTCAATATAGTTGTAATGAAGATGGATGAGCCAACCAAGTGTATGTTTAAAATATTCTAATTAATATAAAAGTAATAGAAATAATTTCATGATCCTAAAGATAAAAATAAGAAGAAAAAAATAAGGGTAGTGGGACTATTCACAGTTATAAAACCAATATTTGATAAATCATATTTGTACCTTTAAATAGTCATAACTTTTGACTCCTGTGTCAAAATGACAGTTACAATATATAAATGCCAAGTTTATATTGAAACCCATATTTTTAATTGGCTTGGGAATGGTACTTCATTATTCGAACCGAAATTCCATCATTTATATCACTTACCCAGGATTTAAAGATTTTGTCGCATATTTTGCATTTTCGGTTTTATTCAATATAGTTGTAATGAAGATGGGTGAGCCAACCAAGAGTATGTTTAAAAATATTCTAATGAATATAAAAGTAATACAAATAATTTCATGATCCTAAAGAGACAATTTAGAAGAAAAAAATAAGGGTAGTGGGACTATTCACAGTTATAAAAACAATATTTGATAAATCGTATTTGTACATTTAAAGAGTCATAAATTTTGACTCGTGTGTCAAAATGACATTTACAATATATCAATGCCAAGTTTATATCGAAACCCATATTTTTAATTGGCTTGGGAATGGTACTTCATTATTCGAACCTAAATTCCATCATTTATATCACTTACCCAGGGTTTATAGATTTTGTCGCATATTTTGCATTTTCGGTTATATTCAATATAGTTGTAATGAAGATGGATGAGCCAACCAAGAGTATGTTTAAAACTATTCTAATGAATATACAAGTAATACAAATAATTTCATGATCCTAATGATAAAAATAAGAAGAAAAAAATTAGGGTAGTGGGACAATTCACAGTTATAAAAACAATATTTGATAAATCGGAATGGTACCTCTATAGAATCATAACTTTTGACTCGTGTGTCAAAATGATAGTTACAATATATCAATTCCATGTTTATATCGAAACCCATATTTTTAATTGTCTTGGGAATGGTACTTCATTATTCGAACCTAAATTCCATAATTTATATCACTTACCCAGGGTTTAAAGATTTTGTCGCATATTTTGCATTTTCGGTTTTATTCAATATAGTTGTAATGAAGGTGGATGAGCCAACGAAGAGTATGTTTAAAAATATTCTAATGAATATAAAAGGAATAGAAATAATTTCATAATCCTAAAGAGACAATTTAGAAGAAAAAAATAAGGGTAGTGGGACTATTCATAGTTATAAAAACAATATTTGATAAATCGTATTTGTACATTTATACAGTCATAACTTTTGACTCCTGTGTCAAAATGACAGTTACAATATATCAATGCCAAGTTTATATCGAAACCAATAATTTTAATTGGCTTGGGAATGGTACTTCATTATTCGAACCTAAACTCCATCATTTATATCACTTACCCAGGATTTAAAGATTTTGTCGCATATTTTGCATTTTCGGTTTTATTCAATATAGTTGTAATGAAGATGGGTGAGCCAAACAAGAGTATGTTTACAAATATTCTAATAAATATAAAAGTAATACAAATAAATTCATGATCTTAAAGAGACAATTTAGAAGAAAAAAAGAAGGGTAGTGGGACAATTCACAGTAATAAAAACAATATTTGATAAATCGTATTTGTACCTTTAAACAGTCATAACTTTTGACTCCTGTGTCAAAATGACATTTACAATATCTCAATGCCAAGTTTATATCGAAACCCATATTTTTAATTGGCTTGGGAATGGTACTTCATTATTCGAACCTAAATTCCATCATTTATATCACTTACCGAGGGTTTAAAGATTTTGTCGCATATTTTGCATTTTCAGTTATATTCAATATAGTTGTAATGAAGATGGATGAGCCAACCAAGAGTATGTTTAAAAATATTCTAATGAATATAATACTAATAGAAATAATTTCATGATCCTAAAGATAAAAATAAGAAGAAAAAAATTAGGGTAGTGGGACTATTCACAGTTATAAAAACAATATTTGATAAATCGTAATTGTACCTTTATAGAGTCATAACTTTTGACTCGTGTGTCAAAATGATATTTACAATATATCAATTCCAAGTTTATATCGAAACCCATATTTTTAATTGGCTTGGGAATGGTACTTCATTATTCGAACCTAAATTCCATCATTTATATCACTTACCCAGGATTTAAAGATTTTGTCGCATATTTTGCATTTTCGGTTTTATTCAATATAGTTGTAATGAAGATGGGTGAGCCAAACAAGAGTATGTTTAAAAATATTCTAATGAATATAAAAGTAATAGAAATAATTTCATCATCCTAAAGAGACAATTTAGAAGAAAAAAATAAGGGTAGTGGGACTATTCACAGTTATAAAAACAATATTTGATAAATCGTATTTGTACCTTTATACAGTCATAACTTTTGACTCGTGTGTCAAAATGACAGTTACAATATATCAATGCCAAGTTTATATCGAAACCCATATTTTTAATTGGCTTGGGAATGGTACTTCATTATTCGAACCTAAATTCCATCATTTATATCACTTACCCAGGGTTTAAAGATTTTGTCGCATATTTTGCATTTTTGGTTTTATTCAATATAGTTGTAATGAAGATGGATGAGCGAACCAAGTGTATGTTTAAAATATTCTAATTAATATAAAAGTAATAGAAATAATTTCATGATCCTAAAGATAAAAATAAAAAGAAAAAAATAAGGGTAGTGGGACTATTCACAGTTATAAAAACAATATTTGATAAATCATATTTGTACCTTTAAATAGTCATAACTTTTGACTCCTGTGTCAAAATGACAGTTACAATATATCAATGCCAAGTTTATATCGAAACCCATATTTTTAATTGGCTTGGGAATGGTACTTCATTATTCGAACCGAAATTCCATCATTTATATCACTTACCCAGGATTTAAAGATTTTGTCGCATATTTTGCATTTTAGGTTTTATTCAATATAGTTGTAATGAAGATGGGTGAGCCAAACAAGACTATGTTTACAAATATTCTAATAAATATAAAAGTAATACAAATAATTTCATGATCTTAAAGAGACAATTTAGAAGAAAAAAATAAGGGTAGTGGGACAATTCACAGTAATAAAAAAAATATTTGATAAATCGTATTTGTACCTTTAAACAGTCATAACTTTTGACTCCTGTGTCAAAATGACATTTACAATATCTCAATGCCAAGTTTATATCGAAACCCATATTTTTAATTGGCTTGGGAATGGTACTTCATTATTCGAACCTAAATTCCATCATTTATATCACTTACCCAGGGTTTAAAGATTTTGACGCATATTTTGCATTTTCGGTTTTATTCAATATAGTTGTAATGAAGATGGGTGAGCCAAACAAGAGTATGTTTAAAAATATTCTAATGAATATAAAAGTAACACAAATAATTTCATGATCCTAAAGAGACAATTTAGAAGAAAAAAATAAGGGTAGTGGGACTATTCACAGTAATAAAAACAATATTTGATAAATCGTATTTGTACCTTTAAACAGTCATAAATTTTGACTCGTGTGTCAAAATGACAGTTACAATATATCAATGCCAAGTTTATATCGAAACCCATATTTTTAATTGGCTTGGGAATGGTACTTCATTATTCGAACCTAAATTCCATCATTTATATCACTTACCCAGGGTTTAAAGATTTTGTCGCATATTTTGCATTTTCGGTTTTATTCAATATAGTTGTAATGAAGATGGATGAGCCAACCAAGAGTATGTTTAAAAATATTCTAATGAATATAAAAGTAATAGAAATAATTTCATGATCCTAAAGATAAAAATAAGAAGAAAAAAATAAGGGTAGTGGGACTATTCACAGTTATAAAAACAATATTTGATGAATCATATTTGTACCTTTAAACAGTCATAAATTTTGATTCCTGTGTCAAAATGTGAGTTACAATATATCAATGCCAAGTTTATATCGAAACCCATATTTTTAATTGGCTTGGGAATGGTACTTCATTATTCGAACCTAAATTCCATCATTTATATCACTTACCCAGGGTTTATAGATTTTGTCGCATATTTTGCATTTTCGGTTTTATTCAATATAGTTGTAATGAAGGTGGATGAGCCAACCAAGAGTATGTTTAAAAATATTCTAATGAATATAAAAGTAATAGAAATAATTTCATCATCCTAAAGAGGCAATTTAGAAGAAAAAAATAAGGGTAGTGGGACCATTCACAGTTATAAAAACAATATTTGATAAATCGTAATTGTACCTTTATAGAGTCATAACTTTTGACTGGTGTGTCAAAATGACAGTTACAATATATCAATTCCAATTTTATATCGAAACCCATATTTTTAATTGGCTTGTGAATGGTACTTCATTATTCGAACCTAAATTCCATCATTTATATCACTTACCCAGGGTTTAAAGATTTTGTCCCATATTTTGCATTTTCGGTTTTATTCAATATAGTTGTAATGAAGATGGATGAGCCAACCAAGAGTATGTTTTAAAATATTCTAATGAATATAAAAGTAATAGAAATAATTTCATGATCTTAAAGAGACAATTTAGAAGAAAAAAATAAGGGTAGTGGGATTATTCACAGTTATAAAAACAATATTTGATAAATCATATTTTTACCTTTAAACAGTCATAAATTTTGACTCGTGTGTCAAAATGACAGTTACAATATATCAATGCCAAGTTTATATCGAAACCCATATTTTTAATTGGCTTGGGAATGGTACTTTATTATTCGAACCTAAATTCCATCATTTATATCACTTACCCAGGGTTTAAAGATTTTGTCGAATATTTTGCATTTTCGGTTTTATTCAATATAGTTGTAATGAAGATGGATGAGCCAACCAAGAGTATGTTTAAAAATATTCTAATGAATATAAAAGTAATAGAAATAATTTCATGATCCTAAAGATAAAAATAAGAAGAAAAAAATAAGAGGAGTGGGATTGTTCACAGTTATAAAACCAAAATATTTGATAAATCGGATTTGTACCTTTAAACGGTCATAACCTTTGACTCATGTGTCGAATCGACTATTAAAATATATCAAATCGAAGCTCGTACCGATTCCCATTTTCTTATTTGACCTAGCATAGAACTTTATTATTTGAACCTAAATTCCATCATTTACATCACTTATCGAGGGTTTAAAGTTTTTGTCGCGTATTTTGCATTTTTGGTTTTATTCAATATAGTTGTAATGAAGATGGGTGAGCCAAACAAGAGTATGTTTAAAAATATTCTAATGAATATAAAAGTAACACAAACAATTTCATGATCCTAAAGAGACAATTTAGAAGAAAAAAATAAGGGTAGTGGGACTATTCACAGTAATAAAAACAATATTTGATAAATCGTATTTGTACCTTTAAACAGTCATAAATTTTGACTCGTGTGTCAAAATGACAGTTACAATATATCAATGCCAAGTTTATATCGAAACCCATATTTTTAATTGGCTTGGGAATGGTACTTCATTATTCGAACCTAAATTCCATCATTTATATCACTTACCCAGGGTTTAAAGATTTTGTCGCATATTTTGCATTTTCGGTTTTATTCAATATAGTTGTAATGAAGATGGATGAGCCAACCAAGAGTATGTTTAAAAATATTCTAATGAATATAAAAGTAATAGAAATAATTTCATGATCCTAAAGATAAAAATAAGAAGAAAAAAATAAGGGTAGTGGGACTATTCACAGTTATAAAAACAATATTTGATGAATCATATTTGTACCTTTAAACAGTCATAAATTTTGACTCCTGTGTCAAAATGTGAGTTACAATATATCAATGCCAAGTTTATATCGAAACCCATATTTTTAATTGGCTTGGGAATGGTACTTCATTATTCGAACCTAAATTCCATCATTTATATCACTTACCCAGGGTTTATAGATTTTGTCGCATATTTTGCATTTTCGGTTTTATTCAATATAGTTGTAATGAAGGTGGATGAGCCAACCAAGAGTATGTTTAAAAATATTCTAATGAATATAAAAGTAATAGAAATAATTTCATCATCCTAAAGAGGCAATTTAGAAGAAAAAAATAAGGGTAGTGGGACCATTCACAGTTATAAAAACAATATTTGATAAATCGTAATTGTACCTTTATAGAGTCATAACTTTTGACTGGTGTGTCAAAATGACAGTTACAATATATCAATTCCAATTTTATATCGAAACCCATATTTTTAATTGGCTTGTGAATGGTACTTCATTATTCGAACCTAAATTCCATCATTTATATCACTTACCCAGGGTTTAAAGATTTTGTCCCATATTTTGCATTTTCGGTTTTATTCAATATAGTTGTAATGAAGATGGATGAGCCAACCAAGAGTATGTTTTAAAATATTCTAATGAATATAAAAGTAATAGAAATAATTTCATGATCTTAAAGAGACAATTTAGAAGAAAAAAATAAGGGTAGTGGGATTATTCACAGTTATAAAAACAATATTTGATAAATCATATTTTTACCTTTAAACAGTCATAAATTTTGACTCGTGTGTCAAAATGACAGTTACAATATATCAATGCCAAGTTTATATCGAAACCCATATTTTTAATTGGCTTGGGAATGGTACTTTATTATTCGAACCTAAATTCCATCATTTATATCACTTACCCAGGGTTTAAAGATTTTGTCGAATATTTTGCATTTTCGGTTTTATTCAATATAGTTGTAATGAAGATGGATGAGCCAACCAAGAGTATGTTTAAAATATTCTAATGAATATAAAAGTAATTGAAATAATTTCATGATCCTAAATATAAAATTAAGAAGAAAAAAATAAGGGTAGTGGGACTATTCACAGTTATAAAAACAATATTTGATGAATCATATTTGTACCTTTAAACAGTCATAAATTTTGACTTCTGTGTCAAAATGTGAGTTACAATATATCAATGCCAAGTTTATATCGAAACCCATATTTTTAATTGGCTTGGGAATGGTACTTCATTATTCGAACCTAAATTCCATCATTTGTATCACTTAGAGAGGATTTAAAGATTTTTTCGCATATTTTGCATTTTCGGTTTTATTCAATATAGTTGTAATGCAGATGGGTGAGCCAAACAAGAGTATGTTTACAAATATTCTAATAAATATAAAAGTAATACAAATAATTTCATGATCTTAAATAGACAATTTAGAAGAAAAAAATAAGGGTAGTGGGACAATTCACAGTAATAAAAACAATATTTGATAAATCGTATTTGTACCTTTAAACAGTCATAAATTTTGACTCCTGTGTCAAAATGACATTTACAATATCTCAATGCCAAGTTTATATCGAAACCCATATTTTTAATTGGCTTGGGAATGGTACTTCATTATCCGAACCTAAATTCCATCATTTATATCACTTACCCAGGGTTTAAAGATTTTGTCGCATATTTTGCATTTTCGGTTTTATTCAATATAGTTGTAATGAAGATGGATGAGCCAACCAAGAGTATGTTTAAAAATATTCTAATGAATATAAAAGTAATAGAAATAATTTCATGATCTTAAAGAGACAATTTAGAAGAAAAAAATAAGGGTAGTGGGATTATTCACAGTCATAAAAACAATATTTGATAAATCATATTTGTACCTTTAAACAGTCATAACTTTTGACTCGTGGGTCAAAATGATAGTTAAAATATATCAATGCCAAGTTTATATCGAAACCCATATTTTTAATTGGCTTGGGAATGGTACTTCATTATTCGAACCTAAATTCCATCATTTATATCACTTACCCAGGGTTTGAAGATTTTGTCGCATATTTTGCATTTTCGATTTTTATCAATATAGTTGTAATGAAGATGGATGAGCCAACCAAGAGTATGTTTAAAAATATTCTAATAAATATAAAAGTAATAGAAATAATTTCATGATCCTAAAGAGACAATTTAGAAGAAAAAAATAAGGGTAGTGGGACTATTCACAGTAATAAAAACAATATTTGATAAATCGTATTTGTACCTTTAAACAGTCATAAATTTTGACTCGTGTGTCAAAATGACAGTTACATTATATCAATGCCAAGTTTATATCGAAACCCATATTTTTAATTGGCTTGGGAATGGTACTTCATTATTCGAACCTAAATTCCATCATTTATATCACTTACCCAGGGTTTAAAGATTTTGTCGCGTAATTTGCATTTTCGGTTTTATTCAATATAGTTGTAATGAAGATGGATGAGCCAACCAAGAGTATGTTTAAAAATATTCTAATGAATATAAAAGTAATTGAAATAATTTCATGATCTTAAAGAGACAATTTAGAAGAAAAAAATAATGGTAGTGGGATTATTCACAGTTATAAAAACAATATTTGATAAATCATATTTGTACCTTTAAACAGTCATAAATTTTGACTCGTGTGTCAAAATGACAGTTACAATATATCAATGCCAAGTTTATATCGAAACCCATATTTTTAATTGGCTTGGGAATGGTACTTTATTATTCGAACCTAAATTCCATCATTTATATCACTTACCCAGGGTTTAAAGATTTTGTCGAATATTTTGCATTTTCGGTTTTATTCAATATAGTTGTAATGAAGATGGATGAGCCAACCAAGAGTATGTTTAAAATATTCTAATGAATATAAAAGTAATTGAAATAATTTCATGATCATAAAGATAAAAATAAGAACAAAAAAATAAGGGTAGTGGGACTATTCACAGTTATAAAAATGTTATTTGATGAATCATATTTGTACCTTTAAACAGTCATAAATTTTGACTCCTGTGTCAAAATGTGAGTTACAATATATCAATGCCAAGTTTATATCGAAACCCATATTTTTAATTGGCTTGGGAATGGTACTTCATTATTCGAACCTAAATTCCATCATTTGTATCACTTACAGAGGGTTTAAAGATTTTTTCGCATATTTTGCATTTTCGGTTTTATTGAATATAGTTGTAATGCAGATGGGTGAGCCAACCAAGAGTATGCTTAAAAATATTCTAATGAATATAAAAGTAATCCAAATAATTTCATAATCCTAAAGAGACAATTTAGAAGAAAAAAATAAGGGTAGTGGGACTATTCATAGTTATAAAAACAATATTTGATAAGTCGTATTTGTACCTTTAAATAGTCATAAATTTTGACTCCTGTGTCAAAATGACAGTTACAATATATCAATTCCAAGTTTATATCGACACCCATATTTTTAATTGGCTTGGGAATGGTACTTCATTATTCGAACCTAAATTCCATCATTTATATCACTTACCCAGGGTTTAAAGATTTTGTCGCATATTTTCCATTTTCGGTTTTATTCAATATAGTTGTAATGAAGATGGATGAGCCAACCAAGAGTATGTTTAAAAATATTCTAATGAATATAAAAGTAATAGAAATAATTTCATGATCCTAAAGATAAAAATAAGAAGAAAAAAATTAGGGTAGTGCGACTATTCACAGCTATAAAAACAATATTTGATAAATCGTAATTGTACCTTTATAGAGTCATAACTTTTGACTGGTGTGTCAAAATGACAGTTACAATATATCAATTCCAAGTTTATATCGAACCCCATATTTTTAATTGGCTTGGGAATGGTACTTCATTATTCGAACCTAAATTTCATCATTTATATCACTTACCCAGGGTTTAAAGATTTTGTCGCATATTTTGCATTTTTGGTTTTATTCAATATAGTGGTAATGAAGATGGATGAGCCAACCAAGAGTATGTTTAAAATATTCTAATTAATATAAAAATAATAGAAATAATTTAATGATCCTAAAGATAAAAATAAAAAGAAAAAAATAAAGGTAGTGGGACTATTCACAGTTATAAAAACAATATTTGATAAATCATATTTGTACCTTTCAATAGTCATAACTTTTGACTCCTGTGTCAAAATGACAGTTACAATATATGAATGCCAAGTTTATATCGAAACCCATATTTTTAATTGGCTTGGGAATGGTACTTCATTATTCGAACCGAAATTCCATCATTTATATCACTTACCCAGGATTTAAAGATTTTGTCGCATATTTTGCATTTTAGGTTTTATTCAATATAGTTGTAATGAAGATGGGTGAGCCAAACAAGAGAATGTTTACAAATATTCTAATAAATATAAAAGTAATACAAATAATTTCATGATCTTAAAGAGACAATTTAGAAGAAAAAAATAAGGGTAGTGGGACAATTCACAGTAATAAAAACAATATTTGAAAAATCGTATTTGTACCTTTAAACAGTCATAAATTTTGACTCCTGTGTCAAAATGACAGTTACAATATATCAATGCCAAGTTTATATCGAAACCCATATTTTTAATTGGCTTGGGAATGGTACTTCATTATTCGAACCGAAATTCCATCATTTATATCACTTACCCAGGATTTAAAGATTTTGTCGCATATTTTGCATTTTAGGTTTTATTCAATATAGTTGTAATGAAGATGGGTGAGCCAAACAAGAGAATGTTTACAAATATTCTAATAAATATAAAAGTAATACAAATAATTTCATGATCTTAAAGAGACAATTTAGAAGAAAAAAATAAGGGTAGTGGGACAATTCACAGTAATAAAAACAATATTTGAAAAATCGTATTTGTACCTTTAAACAGTCATAAATTTTGACTCCTGTGTCAAAATGACATTTACAATATCTCAATGCCAAGTTTATATCGAAACCCATATTTTTAATTGGCTTGGGAATGGTACTTCATTATTCGAACCTAAATTCCATCATTTATATCACTTACCCAGGGTTTAAAGATTTTGTCGCATATTTTGCATTTTCTGTTTTATTCAATATAGTTGTAATGAAGATGGGTGAGCCAAACAAGAGTATGTTTAAAAATATTCTAATGAATATAAAAGTAACACAAACAATTTCATGATCCTAAAGAGACAATTTAGAAGAAAAAAATAAGGGTAGTGGGACTATTCACAGTAATAAAAACAATATTTGATAAATCGTATTTGTACCTTTAAACAGTCATAAATTTTGACTCGTGTGTCAAAATGACAGTTACAATATATCAATGCCAAGTTTATATCGAAACCCATATTTTTAATTGGCTTGGGAATGGTACTTCATTATTCGAACCTAAATTCCATCATTTATATCACTTACCCAGGGTTTAAAGATTTTGTCGCATATTTTGCATTTTCGGTTTTATTCAATATAGTTGTAATGAAGATGGATGAGCCAACCAAGAGTATGTTTAAAAATATTCTAATGAATATAAAAGTAATAGAAATAATTTCATCATCCTAAAGAGGCAATTTAGAAGAAAAAAATAAGGGTAGTGGGACCATTCACAGTTATAAAAACAATATTTGATAAATCGTAATTATACCTTTATAGAGTCATAACTTTTGACTGGTGTGTCAAAATGATAGTTACAATATATCAATTCCAAGTTTATATCGAAACCCATATTTTTAATTGGCTTGGGAATGGTACTTCATTATTCGAACCTAAATTCCATCATTTATATCACTTACCCAGGGTTTAAATATTTTTTCCCATATTTTGCAATTTCGGTTTTATTCAATATAGTTGTAATGAAGATGGATGAGCCAACCAAGAGTATGTTTAAAAATATTCTAATGAATATAAAAGTAATAGAAATAATTTCATGATCTTAAAGAGACAATTTAGAAGAAAAAAATAAGGGTAGTGGGATTATTCACAGTTATAAAAACAATATTTGATAAATCATATTTGTACCTTTAAACAGTCATAAATTTTGACTCGTGTGTCAAAATGACAGTTGCAATATATCAATGCCAAGTTTATATCGAAACCCATATTTTTAATTGGCTTGGGAATGGTACTTTATTATTCGAACCTAAATTCCATCATTTATATCACTTACCCAGGGTTTAAAGATTTTGTCGCATATTTTGCATTTTAGGTTTTATTCAATATAGTTGTAATGAAGATGGATGAGCCAACCAAGAGTATGTTTAAAAATATTCTAATGAATATAAAAGTAATAGAACTAATTTCATGATCCTAAAGATAAAAATAAGAAGAAAAAAATAAGAGGAGTGGGATTGTTCACAGTTATAAAACCAAAATATTTGATAAATCGGAATTGTACCTTTAAACGGTCATAACCTTTGACTCATGTGTCGAATCGACTATTAAAATATATCAAATCGAAGCTCGTACCGATTCCCATTTTCTTATTTGACCTGGCATAGAACTTTATTATTTGAACCTAAATTCCATCATTTACATCACTTATCGAGGGTTTAAAGTTTTTGTCGCGTATTTTGCATTTTTGGTTTTATTCAATATAGTTGTAATGAAGATGGATGAGCCAACCAAGAGTATGTTTAAAAATATTCTAATGAATATAAAAGTAATACAAATAATTTCATGATCCTAAAGAGAAAATTTTGAAGAAAAAAATAAGGGTAGTGGGACTATTCACAGTTAGAAAAACATTATTTGATAAATCTCATTTGTACATTTATACAGTCATAACTTTTGACTCGTGTGTCAAAATGACAGATACAATATATCAATGCCAAGTTTATATCGAAACCCATATTTTTAATTGGCTTGGGAATGGTACTTCAATATTCGAACCTAAATTCCATCATTTATATCACTTACCCAGGGTTTAAAGATTTTGTCGCATATTTTTCATTTTTGGTTTTATTCAATATAGTTGTAATGAAGATGGATGAGCCAACCAAGAGTATGTTTAAAAATATTCTAATGAATATAAAAGTAATACAAATAATTTCATGATCCTAAAGATAAAAATAAGAAGAAAAAAATAAGGGTAGTGGGACTATTCATAGTTATAAAAACAAAATTTGATAAATCATATTTGTACCTTTAAACAGTCATAACTTTTGACTCCTGCGTCGAAATGAAATTTCCAATATATCAATACCAAGTTTATTTCGAAACCCATATTTTTAATTGGCTTGGGAATTGTACTTCATTATTCGAACCTAAATTCCATCATTTATATAACTTACCCAGGGTTTAAAGATTTTGTCGCATATTTTGCATTTTAGGTTTTATTCAATATAGTTGTAATGAAGATGGATGAGCCAACCAAGAGTATGTTTAAAAATATTCTAATGAATATAAAAGTAATAGATATAATTTCATGATCCTAAAGATAAAAATAAGAAGAAAACAATAAGAGGAGTGTGATTGTTCACAGTTATAAAACCAAAATATTTGATAAATCGGAATTGTACCTTTAAACGGTCATAACCTTTGACTCATGTGTCGAATCGACTATTAAAATATATCAAATCGAAGCTCGTACCGATTCCCATTTTCTTATTTGACCTGGCAAAGAACTTTATTATTTGAACCTAAATTCCATCATTTACATCACTTATCGAGGGTTTAAAGTTTTTGTCGCGTATTTTGCATTTTTGGTTTTATTCAATATAGTTGTAATGAAGATGGATGAGCCAACCAAGAGTATGTTTAAAAATATTCTAATGAATATAAAAGTAATACAAATAATTTCATGATCCTAAAGAGAAAATTTTGAAGAAAAAAATAAGGGTAGTGGGACTATTCACAGTTAGAAAAACATTATTTGATAAATCTCATTTGTACATTTATACAGTCATAACTTTTGACTCGTGTGTCAAAATGACAGATACAATATATCAATGCCAAGTTTATATCGAAACCCATATTTTTAATTGGCTTGGGAATGGTACTTCAATATTCGAACCTAAATTCCATCATTTATATCACTTACCCAGGGTTTAAAGATTTTGTCGCATATTTTTCATTTTCGGTTTTATTCAATATAGTTGTAATGAAGATGGATGAGCCAACCAAGAGTATGTTTAAAAATATTCTAATGAATATAAAAGTAATACAAATAATTTCATGATCCTAAAGATAAAAATAAGAAGAAAAAAATAAGGGTAGTGGGACTATTCATAGTTATAAAAACAAAATTTGATAAATCATATTTGTACCTTTAAACAGTCATAACTTTTGACTCCTGCGTCGAAATGAAATTTCCAATATATCAATACCAAGTTTATATCGAAACCCATATTTTTAATTGGCTTGGGAATTGTACTTCATTATTCGAACCTAAATTCCATCATTTATATAACTTACCCAGGGTTTAAAGATTTTGTCGCATATTTTGCATTTTAGGTTTTATTCAATATAGTTGTAATGAAGATGGATGAGCCAACCAAGAGTATGTTTAAAAATATTCTAATGAATATAAAAGTAATAGAAATAATTTCATGATCCTAAAGATAAAAATAAGAAGAAAAAAATAAGAGGAGTGGGATTGTTCACAGTTATAAAACCAAAATATTTGATAAATCGGAATTGTACCTTTAAACGGTCATAACCTTTGACTCATGTGTCGAATCGACTATTAAAATATATCAAATCGAAGCTCGTACCGATTCCCATTTTCTTATTTGACCTGGCATAGAACTTTATTATTTGAACCTAAATTCCATCATTTACATCACTTATCGAGGGTTTAAAGTTTTTGTCGCGTATTTTGCATTTTTGGTTTTATTCAATATAGTTGTAATGAAGATGGATGAGCCAACCAAGAGTATGTTTAAAAATATTCTAATGAATATAAAAGTAATACAAATAATTTCATGATCCTAAAGAGAAAATTTTGAAGAAAAAAATAAGGGTAGTGGGACTATTCACAGTTAGAAAAACATTATTTGATAAATCTCATTTATACATTTATACAGTCATAACTTTTGACTCGTGTGTCAAAATGATAGATACAATATATCAATGCAAAGTTTATATCGAAACCCATATTTTTAATTGGCTTGGGAATGGTACTTCATTATTCGAACCTAAATTCCATCATTTATATCACTTACCCAGGGTTTAAAGATTTTGTCGCATATTTTGCAGTTTCGGTTTTATTCAATATAGTTGTAATGAAGATGGATGAGCCAACCAAGAGTATGTTTAAAAATATTCTAATGAATATAAAAGTAATACAAATAATTTCATGATCCTAAAGATAAAAATAAGAAGAAAAAAATAAGGTTAGTGGGACTATTCATAGTTATAAAAACAAAATTTGATAAATCATATTTGTACCTTTAAACAGTGATAACTTTTGACTCCGGCGTCGAAATGACATTTCCAATATATAAATGCCAAGTTTATATCGAAACCCATATTTTTAATTGGCTTGGGAATTGTACTTCATTATTCGAACCTAAATTCCATCATTTATATAACTTACCCAGGGTTTAAAGATTTTGTCGCATATTTTGCATTTTAGGTTTTATTCAATATAGTTGTAATGAAGATGGATGAGCCAACCAAGAGTATGTTTAAAAATATTCTAATGAATATAAAAGTAATAGAAATAATTTCATGATCCTAAAGACAAAAATAAGAAGAAAAAAATAAGAGGAGTGGGATTGTTCACAGTTATAAAACCAAAATATTTGATAAATCAGATTTGTACCTTTAAACGGTCATAACCTTTGACTCATGTGTCGAATCGACTATTAAAATATATCAAATCGAAGCTCGTACCGATTCCCATTTTCTTATTTGACCTGGCATAGAACTTTATTATTTGAACCTAAATTCCATCATTTACATCACTTATCGAGGGTTTAAAGTTTTTGTCGCATATTTTGCATTTTTGGTTTTATTCAATATAGTTGTAATGAAGATGGATGAGCCAACCAAGAGTATGTTTAAAAATATTCTAATGAATATAAAAGTAATACAAATAATTTCATGATCCTAAAGAGAAAATTTAGAAGAAAAAAATAAGGGTAGTGGGACTATTCACAGTTATAAAAACAATATTTTATAAATCGTATTTGTACCTTTATACAGCCATAACCTTTGACTCATGTGTCGAAACGACTATTAAAATATATCAAATCGAAGCTCGTACCGATTACCATTTTCTTATTTGGCAAGGCAATAGAACTTTATTATTTGAACATAAATTCCATCATTTACATCACTTATCGAGGGTTTAAAGTTTTTGTCGCGTATTTTGCATTTTTGGTTTTATTCAATATAGTTGTAATGAAGATGGATGAGCCAACCAAGAGTATGTTTAAAAATATTCTAATGAATATAAAAGTAATACAAATAATTTCATGATCCTAAAGATAAAAATAAGAACAAAAAAAATAAGGGTAGTGGGACTATTCATAGTTATAAAAACAAAATTGGATAAATTATATTTGTACCTTTAAACAATCATAACTTTTGACTCCTCTGTCGAAATGACATTTCCAATATGTCAATGCCAAGTTTATATCGAAACCCATATTTTTAATTGGCTTGGGAATGGTACTTCATTATTCGAACCTAAATTCCATCATTTATATCACTTACCCAGGGTTTAAAGATTTTGTCGCATATTTTGCATTTTAGGTTTTATTCAATATTGTTGTAATGAAGATGGATGAGCCAAACAAGAGTATGTTTAAAAATATTCTAATGAATATAAAAGTAATACAAATAATTTCATGATCCTAAAGATAAAAATAAGAAGAAAAAAATAAGGGTAGTGGGACTATTCACAATTATAAAAACAAAATTTGATAAATCATATTTGTACCTTTATTCAGTCATAACTTTTGACTCCTGTGTCGAAATGACAGTTACAATATATCAATGCCAAGTTTATATCGAAACCCATATTTTTAATTGGCTTGGGAATGGTATTTCCTTATTCGAACCTCAATTCCATCATTTATATCACTTACCCAGGGTTTAATGATTTTGTCGCATATTTTGCATTTTCGGTTTTATTCAATATAGTTGTAATGAAGATGGATGAGCCAACCAAGAGTATGTTTAAAAATATTCTAATGAATATAAAAGTAATACAAATAATTTCATGATCCTAAAGATAAAAATAAGAACAAAAAAAATAAGGGTAGTGGGACTATTCATAGTTATAAAAACAAAATTGGATAAATTATATTTGTACCTTTAAACAATCATAACTTTTGACTCCTGTGTCGAAATGACATTTCCAATATGTCAATGCCAAGTTTATATCGAAACCCATATTTTTAATTGGCTTGGGAATGGTACTTCATTATTCGAACCTAAATTCCATCATTTATATCACTTACCCAGGGTTTAAAGATTTTGTCGCATATTTTGCATTTTAGGTTTTATTCAATATTGTTGTAATGAAGATGGATGAGCCAAACAAGAGTATGTTTAAAAATATTCTAATGAATATAAAAGTAATACAAATAATTTCATGATCCTAAAGATAAAAATAAGAAGAAAAAAATAAGGGTAGTGGGACTATTCACAATTATAAAAACAAAATTTGATAAATCATATTTGTACCTTTATTCAGTCATAACTTTTGACTCCTGTGTCGAAATGACAGTTACAATATATCAATGCCAAGTTTATATCGAAACCCATATTTTTAATTGGCTTGGGAATGGTATTTCCTTATTCGAACCTCAATTCCATCATTTATATCACTTACCCAGGGTTTAATGATTTTGTCGCATATTTTGCATTTTCGGTTTTATTCAATATAGTTGTAATGAAGATGGATGAGCCAACCAAGAGTATGTTTAAAAATATTCTATTGAATATAAAAGTAATACAAATAATTTCATGATCCTAAAGATAAAACAAAGAAGAAAAAAATAAGGGTAGTGGGACTATTCACAGTTATAAAAACAAAATTTGATAAATCATATTTGTACCTTTAAACAGTCATAACTTTTGACTCCTCTGTCAAAATGACATTTCCAATATATCAATGCCAAGTTTATATCGAAACCCATATTTTAAATTGGCTTGGGAATGGTACTTCATTATTCGAACCTACATTCCATCATTTATATCACTTACCCAGGGTTTAAAGATTTTGTCGTATATTTTGCATTTTCGGTTTTATTCAATATAGTTGTAATGAAGATGGATGAGCCAACCAAGAGTATGTTTAAAAATATTCTAATGAATATAAAAGTAATAGATATAATTTCATGATCCTAAAGATAAAAATAAGAAGAAAACAATAAGAGGAGTGTGATTGTTCACAGTTATAAAACCAAAATATTTGATAAATCGGATTTGTACCTTTAAACGGTCATAACCTTTGACTCATGTGTCGAATCGACTATTAAAATATATCAAATCGAAGCTCGTACCGATTCCCATTTTCTTATTTGGCGTGGCAATAGAACATTATTATTTGAACCTAAATTCCATCATTTACATCACTTATCGAGGGTTTAAAGTTTTTGTCGCGTATTTTGCATTTTTGGTTTTATTCAATATAGTTGTAATGAAGATGGATGAGCCAACTAAGAGTATGTTTAAAAATATTCTAATGAATATAAAAGTAATACAAATAATTTCATGATCCTAAAGAGAAAATTTAGAAGAAAAAAATAACGGTTGTGGGACTATTCATAGTTATAAAAACAATATTTGATAAATCGTATTTGTACCTTTAAACAGTCATAACTTTTGACTAGTGTGTCAAAATGACAGTTACAATATATCAATGCCAAGTTTATATCCAAACCAATATTTTTAATTGGCTTGGGAATGGTAGTTCATTATTCGAACCTAAATTCCATCATTTATATCACTTACCCACGGTTTAACGTTTTTGTCGCGTATTTTTCATTTTTGGTTTTATTCAATATTGTTGTAATGAAGATGGATGAGCCAACCAAGAGTATGTTTAAAAATATTCTAATGAATATAAAAGTAATACAAATAATTTCATGATCCTAAAGAGAAAATTTAGAAGAAAAAAATAAGGGTAGTGGGACTATTCAAAGTTATAAAAACATTATTTGATAAATCGTATTTGTACCTTTAAACAGGCATAACTTTTGACATGTGTGTCAAAATGACAGTTACAATATATCAATGCCAAGTTTATATCGAAACCCATATTTTTAATTGGCTTGGGAATGGTACTTCATTATTCGAACCTAAATTCCATCATTTATATCACTTTCCCACGGTTTAAAGTTTTTGTCTCGTATTTTGCATTTTTGGTTTTATTCAATATTATACTAATGAACATGGATGAGCCAACCAAGAGTATGTTTAAAAATATTCTAATGAATATAAAAGTAATACAAATAATTTCATGATCCTAAAGAGAAAATTTAGAAGAAAAAAATAAGGGTAGTGGGACTATTCACAGTTATAAAAACATTATTTGATAAATCGTATTTGTACCTTTAAACAGTCATAACTTTTGACTCGTGTGTCAAAATGACAGTTACAATATATCATTGCCAAGTTTATATCGAAACCCATATTTTTAATTGCCCTGGCAATAGAACTTCATCATTTGAACCTAAATTCCATCATTTACATCACTTATCGAGGGTTGAAAGTTTTTGTCGTGTATTTTGCATTTTTGGTTTTATTCAATATAGTTGTAATGAAGATGGATGAGCCAACCAAGAGTATGTTTAAAAATATTCTAAAGAATATAAAAGTAATACAAATAATTTCATGATCCTAAAGAGAAAATTTAGAAGAAAAAAATAAGGGTAGTGGGACTATTCACAGTTATAAAAACATTATTTGATAAATCGGATTTGTACCTTTATACAGTCATAACCTTTGATCATCTGTCGAATCGACTATTAAAATATATCAAATCGAAGCTCGTACCGATTCCCATTTTCTTATTTGGCAAGGCAATAGAATTTTATTATTTGAACCTAAATTCCACCATTTACATCACTTATCGAGGGTTTAAAGTTTTTGTCGCGTATTTTGCATTTTTGGTTTTATTCAATATAGTTGTAATGAAGATGGATGAGCCAACTAAGAGTATGTTTAAAAATATTCTAATGAATATAAAAGTAATACAAATAATTTCATGATCCTAAAGAGAAAATTTAGAAGAAAAAAATAACGGTTGTGGGACTATTCATAGTTATAAAAACAATATTTGATAAATCGTATTTGTACCTTTAAACAGTCATAACTTTTGACTAGTGTGTCAAAATGACAGTTACAATATATCAATGCCAAGTTTATATCCAAACCAATATTTTTAATTGGCTTGGGAATGGTACTTCATTATTCGAACCTAAATTCCATCATTTATATCACTTACCCACGGTTTAACGTTTTTGTCGCGTATTTTGCATTTTTGGTTTTATTCAATATTGTTGTAATGAAGATGGATGAGCCAACCAAGAGTATGTTTAAAAATATTCTAATGAATATAAAAGTAATACAAATAATTTCATGATCCTAAAGAGAAAATTTAGAAGAAAAAAATAAGGGTAGTGGGACTATTCACAGTTATAAAAACATTATTTGATAAATCGTATTTGTACCTTTAAACAGGCATAACTTTTGACTCGTGTGTCAAAATGACAGTTACAATATATCAATGCCAAGTTTATATCGAAACCCATATTTTTAATTGGCTTGGGAATGGTACTTCATTATTCGAACCTAAATTCCATCATTTATATCACTTTCCCACGGTTTAAAGTTTTTGTCTCGTATTTTGCATTTTTGGTTTTATTCAATATTATACTAATGAACATGGATGAGCCAACCAAGAGTATGTTTAAAAATATTCTAATGAATATAAAAGTAATACAAATAATTTCATGATCCTAAAGAGAAAATTTAGAAGAAAAAAATAAGGGTAGTGGGACTATTCACAGTTATAAAAACATTATTTGATAAATCGTATTTGTACCTTTAAACAGTCATAACTTTTGACTCGTGTGTCAAAATGACAGTTACAATATATCATTGCCAAGTTTATATCGAAACCCATATTTTTAATTGCCCTGGCAATAGAACTTCATCATTTGAACCTAAATTCCATCATTTACATCACTTATCGAGGGTTGAAAGTTTTTGTCGTGTATTTTGCATTTTTGGTTTTATTCAATATAGTTGTAATGTAGATGGATGAGCCAACCAAGAGTATGTTTAAAAATATTCTAATGAATATAAAAGTAATACAAATAATTTCATGATCCTAAAGATAAAAATAAGAAGAAAAAAAATAAGGGTAGTGGGACTATTCATAGTTATAAAAACAAAATTTGAAAAATCATATTTGTACCTATAAATAGTCATAACTTTTGACTCCTGTGTCAAAATGACATTTCCAATATATCAATGCCAAGTTTATATCGAAACCCATATTTTTAATTGGCTTGGGAATGTTACTTCATTATTCGAACCTAAATTCCATCATTTATATCACTTACCCAGGGTTTAAAGATTTTGTCGTATATTTTGCATTTTCGGTTTTATTCAATATAGTTGTAATGAAGATGGATGAGCCAACCAAGAGTATGTTTAAAAATATTCTAATGAATATAAAAGTAATAGATATAATTTCATGATCCTAAAGATAAAAATAAGAAGAAAACAATAAGAGGAGTGTGATTGTTCACAGTTATAAAACCAAAATATTTGATAAATCGGATTTGTACCTTTAAACGGTCATAACCTTTGACTCATGTGTCGAATCGACTATTAAAATATATCAAATCGAAGCTCGTACCGATTCCCATTTTCTTATTTGGCGTGGCAATAGAACATTATTATTTGAACCTAAATTCCATCATTTACATCACTTATCGAGAGTTTAAAGTTTTTGTTGCGTATTTTGCATTTTTGGTTTTATTCAATATAGTTGTAATGAAGATGGATGAGCCAACCAAGAGTATGTTTAAAAATATTCTAAAGAATATAAAAGTAATACAAATAATTTCATGATCCTAAAGAGAAAATTTAGAAGAAAAAAATAAGGGTAGTGGGACTATTCACAGTTATAAAAACATTATTTGATAAATCGGATTTGTACCTTTATACAGTCATAACCTTTGATCATCTGTCGAATCGACTATTAAAATATATCAAATCGAAGCTCGTACCGATTCCCATTTTCTTATTTGCAAGGCAATAGAATTTTATTATTTGAACCTAAATTCCATCATTTACATCACTTATCGAGGGTTTAAAGTTTTTGTCGCGTATTTTGCATTTTTGGTTTTATTCAATATAGTTGTAATGAAGATGGATGAGCCAACTAAGAGTATGTTTAAAAATATTCTAATGAATATAAAAGTAATACAAATAATTTCATGATCCTAAAGAGAAAATTTAGAAGAAAAAAATAACGGTTGTGGGACTATTCATAGTTATAAAAACAATATTTGATAAATCGTATTTGTACCTTTAAACAGTCATAACTTTTGACTAGTGTGTCAAAATGACAGTTACAATATATCAATGCCAAGTTTATATCCAAACCAATATTTTTAATTGGCTTGGAATGGTACTTCATTATTCGAACCTAAATTCCATCATTTATATCACTTACCCACGGTTTAACGTTTTTGTCGCGTATTTTGCATTTTTTGGTTTTATTCAATATTGTTGTAATGAAGATGGATGAGCAACCAAGAGTATGTTTAAAAATATTCTAATGAATATAAAAGTAATACAAATAATTTCATAATCCTAAAGAGAAAATTTAGAAGAAAAAAATAAGGGTAGTGGGACTATTCACAGTTATAAAAACATTATTTGATAAATCGTATTTGTACTTTAAACAGGCATAACTTTTGACTCCTGTGTCAAAATGACAGTTACAATATATCAATGCCAAGTTTATATCGAAACCCATATTTTTAATTGGCTTGGGAATGGTACTTCATTATTCGAACCTAAATTCCATTATTTATATCCCTTTCCCACGGTTTAAAGTTTTTGTCTCGTATTTTGCATTTTTGGTTTTATTCAATATTATATTAATGAACATGGATGAGCCAACCAAGAGTATGTTTAAAAATATTCTAATGAATATAAAAGTAATACAAATAATTTCATGATCCTAAAGAGAAAATTTAGAAGAAAAAAATAAGGGTAGTGGGACTATTCATAGTTATAAAAACATTATTTGATAAATCGTATTTGTACCTTTAAACAGTCATAACTTTTGACTCGTGTGTCAAAATGACAGTTACAATATATCATTCCCAAGTTTATATCGAAACCCATATTTTTAATTGCCCTGGCAATAGAACTTCATCATTTGAACCTAAATTCCATCATTTACATCACTTATCGAGGGTTGAAAGTTTTTGTCGTGTATTTTGCATTTTTGGTTTTATTCAATATAGTTGTAATGAAGATGGATGAGCCAACCAAGAGTATGTTTAAAAATATTCTAATGAATATAAAAGTAATACAAATAATTTCATGATCCTAAAGATAAAAGAAAGAAGATAAAAAATAAGGGTAGTGGGACTATTCATAGTTATAAAAACAAAATTTGAAAAATCATATTTGTACCTATAAATAGTCATAACTTTTGACTCCTGTGTCAAAATGACATTTCCAATATATCAATGCCAAGTTTATATCGAAACCCATATTTTAATTGGCTTGGGAATGGTACTTCATTATTCGAACCTAAATTCCATCATTTATATCACTTACCCAGGGTTTAAAGATTTTGTCGCATACTTTGCATTTTAGGTTTTATTCAATATAGTTGTAATGAAGATGGATGAGCCAACCAAGAGTATGTTTAAAAATATTCTAATGAATATAAAAGTAATAGAAATAATTTCATGATCCTAAAGATAAAAATAAGAAGAAAAAAATAGGAGGAGTGGGATTGTTCACAGTTATAAAACCAAAATATTTGATAAATCGGATTTGTACCTTTAAACGGTCGTAACCTTTGACTCATGCGTCGAATCGACTATTAAAATATATCAATGGAAGCTCGTACCGATTCCCATTTTCTAATTTGGCCTGGCAATAGAACTTTATTATTTGAACTTAAATTCCATCATTTACATCACTTATCGAGGGTTTAAAGTTTTTGTCCCGTATTTTGCATTTTGGTTTTATTCCATATAGTTGTAATGAAGATGGATGAGCCAACCAAGAGTATGTTTAAAAATATTCTAATGAATATAAAAGTAATACAAATAATTTCATGATCCTAAAGAGAAACTTTAGAAGAAAAAAATAAGGGTAGTGGGACTATTCACAGTTATAAAAACAATATTTGATAAATCTTATTTTTAAATTTAAACAGTCATAACTTTTGTGTCGTGTGTCAAAATGACAGTTAAAATATATCAATGCCAAAATTATATCGAAACCCATATTTTTAATTGGCTTGGGAATGGTACTTCATTATTCGAACCTAAATTCCATCATTTATATCACTTACCCACGGTTTAAAGTTTTTGTCGCGTATTTTGCATTTTTGGTTTATTCAATATTGTTGTAATGAAGATGGATGAGCCAACAAAGATTATGTTTAAAAATATTCTAATGAATATAAAAGTAATACAAATAATTTCATGATCCTAAAGAGAAAATTTAGAAGAAAAAAATAAGGGTAGTGGGACTATTCACAGTTAGAAAAACATTATTTGATAAATCTCATTTGTACATTTATACAGTCATAACTTTTGACTCGTGTGTCAAAATGACAGATACAATATATCAATGCCAAGTTTATATCGAAACCCATATTTTTAATTGGCTTGGGAATGGTACTTCATTATTCGAACCTAAATTCCATCATTTATATCACTTACCCAAGGTTTAAAGATTTTGTCGCATATTTTGCATTTTCGGTTTTATTCAATATAGTTGTAATGAAGATGGATGAGCCAACCAAGAGTATGTTTAAAAATATTATAATGAATATAAAAGTAATACAAATAATTTCATGATCCTAAAGATAAAAATAAGAAGAAAAAAAATAAGGGTAGTGGGACTATTCATAGTTATAAAAACAAAATTTGATAAATCATATTTGTACCTTTAAACAGTCATAACTTTTGACTCCTGCGTCGAAATGACATTTCCAATATATCAATGCCAAGTTTATATCGAAACCCATATTTTTAATTGGCTTGGGAATTGTACTTCATTATTTGAACCTAAATTCCATCATTTATATCACTTAACCAGGGTTTAAAGATTTTGTCGCATATTTTGCATTTTAGGTTTTATTCAATATAGTTGTAATGAAGATGGATGAGCCAACCAAGAGTATGTTTAAAAATATTCTAATGAATATAAAAGTAATAGAAATAATTTCATGATCCTAACGATAAAAATAAGAAGAAAAAAATAAGAGGAGTGGGATTGTTCACAGTTATAAAACCAAAATATTTGATAAATCGGATTTGTACCTTTAAACGGTAATAACCTTTGACTCATGTGTCGAATCGACTATTAAAATATATCAAATCGAAGCTCGTACCGATTCCCATTTTCTTATTTGACCTGGCCATAGAACTTTATTATTTGAACCTAAATTCCATCATTTACATCACTTATCGAGGGTTTAAAGTTTTTTGTCGCGTATTTTGCATTTTTGGTTTTATTCAATATAGTTGTAATGAAGATGGATGAGCCAACCAAGAGTATGTTTAAAAAATATTCTAATGAATATAAAAGTAATACAAATAATTTCATGATCCTAAAGAGAAAATTTAGAAGAAAAAAATAAGGGTAGTGGGACTTTTCCCAGTTATAAAAACAATATTTGATAAATCGTATTTGTACCTTTATACAGTCATAACCTTTGACTCATGTGTCGAAACGACTATTAAAATATATCAAATCGAAGCTCGTACCGATTCCCATTTTCTTATTTGGCAAGGCAATAGAACTTTATTATTTGAACCTAAATTCCATCATTTACATCACTTATCGAGTGTTTAATGTTTTTGTCGGGTATTTTGCATTTTTGGTTTTATTCAATATAGTTGTAATGAAGATGGATGAGCCAACCAAGAGTATGTTTAAAAATATTCTAATGAATATAAAAGTAATAGAAATAATTTCATGATCCTAAAGATAAAAATAAGAAGAAAAAAATAAGAGGAGTGGGATTGTTCACAGTTATAAAACCAAAATATTTGATAAATCGGATTTGTGCCTTTAAACGGTCATAACCTTTGACTCATGTGTCGAATCGACTATTAAAAATATATCAAATCGAAGCTCGTATCGATTCCCATTTTCTTATTTGGCCTGGCAATAGAACTTTATTATTTGAACCTAAATTCCATCATTTACATCACTTATCGAGGGTTTAAAGTTTTTGTCGCGTATTTTGCATTTTTGGTTTTATTCAATATAGTTTGTATTGAAGATGGATGAGCCAACCAAGAGTATGTTTAAAAAATATTCTAATGAATATAAAAGTAATACAAATAATTTCATGATCCTAAAGAGAAAATTTAGAAGAAAAAAATAAGGGTAGTGGGACTTTTCACAGTTATAAAAACAATATTTGATAAATCGTATTTGTACCTTTATACAGTCATAACCTTTGACTCATGTGTCGAAACGACTATTAAAATATATCAAATCGAAGCTCGTACCGATTCCCATTTTCTTATTTGGCAAGGCAATAGAACTTTATTATTTGAACCTAAATTCCATCATTTACATCACTTTATCGAGTGTTTAAAGTTTTTGTCGGGTATTTTGCATTTTTGGTTTTATTCAATATAGTTGTAATGAAGATGGATGAGCCAACCAAGAGTATGTTTAAAAATATTCTAATGAATATAAAAGTAATACAAACAATTTCATGATCCTAAAGATAAAAATAAGAATAAAAAAATAAGAGGAGTGGGATTGTTCACAGTTATAAAACCAAAATATTTGATAAATCGGATTTGTGCCTTTAAACGGTCATAACCTTTGACTCATGTGTCGAATCGACTATTAACATATATCAAATCGAAGCTCGTATCGATTCCCATTTTCTTATTTGGCCTGGCAATAGAACTTTATTATTTGAACCTAAATTCCATCATTTACATCACTTATCGAGGGTTTAAAGTTTTTGTCGCGTATTTTGCATTTTTGGTTTTATTCAATATAGTTGTAATGAAGATGGATGAGCCAACCAAGAGTATGTTTAAAAATATTCTAATGAATATAAAAGTAATAGAAATAATTTCATGATCCTGAAGATAAAAATAAGAAGAAAAAAATAAGAGGAGTGGGATTGTTCACAGTTATAAAACCAAAATATTTGATAAATCGGATTTGTACCTTTAAACGGTAATAACCTTTGACTCATGTGTCGAATCGACTATTAAAATATATCAAATCGAAGCTCGTACCGATTCCCATTTTCTTATTTGACCTGGCATAGAACTTTATTATTTGAACCTAAATTCCATCATTTACATCACTTATCGAGGGGTTTAAAGTTTTTGTCGCGTATTTTGCATTTTTGGTTTTATTCAATATAGTTGTAATGAAGATGGGATGAGCCAACCAAGAGTATGTTTAAAAATATTCTAATGAATATAAAAGTAATACAAATAATTTCATGATCCTAAAGAGAAAATTTAGAAGAAAAAAATAAGGGTAGTGGGACTTTTCACAGTTATAAAAACAATATTTGATAAATCGTATTTGTACCTTTATACAGTCATAACCTTTGACTCATGTGTCGAAACGACTATTAAAATATATCAAATCGAAGCTCGTACCGATTCCCATTTTCTTATTTGGCGTGGCAATAGAATTTTATTATTTGAACCTAAATTCCATCATTTACATCACTTATCGAGTGTTTAAAGTTTTTGTCGCATATTTTGCATTTTTGGTTTTATTCAATATAGTTGTAATGAAGATGGATGAGCCAACCAAGAGTATGTTTAAAAATATTCTAATGAATATAAAAGTAATACAAACAATTTCATGATTCTAAAGATAAAAATAAGAATAAAAAAATAAGAGGAGTGGGATTGTTCACAGTTATAAAACCAAAATATTTGATAAATCGGATTTGTGCCTTTAAACGGTCATAAACCTTTGACTCATGTGTCGAATCGACTATTAAAATATATCAAATCGAAGCTCGTATCGATTCCCATTTTCTTATTTGGCCTGGCAATAGAACTTTATTATTTGAACCTAAATTCCATCATTTACATCACTTATCGAGGGTTTGAAGTTTTTGTCGCTTATTTTGCATTTTTGGTTTTATTCAATATAGTTGTAATGAAGATGGATGAGCCAACCAAGAGTATGTTTAAAAATATTCTAATGAATATAAAAGTAATAGAAATAATTTCATGATCCTAAAGATAAAAATAAGAAGAAAAAAATAAGAGGAGTGGGATTGTTCACAGTTATAAAACCAAAATATTTGATAAATCGGATTTGTACCTTTAAACGGTAATAACCTTTGACTCATGTGTCGAATCGACTATTAAAATATATCAAATCGAAGCTCGTACCGATTCCCATTTTCTTATTTGACCTGGCATAGAACTTTATTATTTGAACCTAAATTCCATCATTTACATCACTTATCGAGGGTTTAAAGTTTTTGTCGCGTATTTTGCATTTTTGGTTTTATTCAATATAGTTGTAATGAAGATGGATGAGCCAACCAAGAGTATGTTTAAAAATATTCTAATGAATATAAAAGTAATACAAATAATTTCATGATCCTAAAGAGAAAATTTAGAAGAAAAAAATAAGGGTAGTGGGACTTTTCACAGTTATAAAAACAATATTTGATAAATCGTATTTGTACCTTTATACAGTCATAACCTTTGACTCATGTGTCGAAACGACTATTAAAATATATCAAATCGAAGCTCGTACCGATTCCCATTTTCTTATTTGGCAAGGCAATAGAACTTTATTATTTGAACCTAAATTCCATCATTTACATCACTTATCGAGTGTTTAAAGATTTTGTCGCATATTTTGCATTTTAGGTTTTATTCAATATAGTTGTAATGAAGACGGATGAGCCAACCAAGAGTATGTTTAAATTATATTCTAATGAATATAAAAGTAATAGAAATAATTTCATGATCCTAAGGATAAAAATAAGAAGAAAAAAATAAGAGGAGTGGGATTGATCACAGTTATAAAACCAAAATATTTGATAAATCGGATTTGTACCTTTAAACGGTCATAACCTTTGACTCATGTGTCGAATCGACTATTAAAATATATCAAATCGAAGCTCGTACCGATTCCCATTTTCTTATTTGACCTGGCGTAGAACTTTATTATTTGAACCTAAATTCCATCATTTACATCACTTATCGAGGGTTTAAAGTTTTTGTCGCGTATTTTGCATTTTTGGTTTTATTCAATATAGTTGTAATGAAGATGGATAAGCCAACCAAGAGTATGTTTAAAAATATTCTAATGAATATAAAAGTAATACAAATAATTTCATGATCCTAAAGAGAAAATTTAGAAGAAAAAAATAAGGGTAGTGGGACTATTCACAGTTAGAAAAACATTATTTGATAAATCTCATTTGTACATTTATACAGTCATAACTTTTGACTCGTGTGTCAAAATGACAGATACAATATATCAATGCCAAGTTTATATCGAAACCCATATTTTTAATTGGCTTGGGAATGGTACTTCATTATTCGAACATAAATTCCATCATTTATATCACTTACCCAGGGTTTAAAGATTTTGTCGCATATTTTGCATTTTCGGTTTTATTGAATATAGTTGTAATGAAGATGGATGAGCCAACCAAGAGTATGTTTAAAAATATTCTAATGAATATAAAAGTAATACAAATAATTTCATGATCCTAAAGATAAAAATAAGAAGAAAAAAATAAGGGTAGTGGGACTATTCATATTTATAAAAACAAAATTTGATAAATCATATTTGTACCTTTAAACAGTGATAACTTTTGACTCCTGCGTCGAAATGACATTTCCAATATATCAATGCCAAGTTTATATCGAAACCCATATTTTTAATTGGCTTGGGAATTGTACTTCATTATTCGAACCTAAATTCCATCATTTATATCACTTACCCAGGGTTTAAAGATTTTGTCGCATATTTTGCATTTTAGGTTTTATTCAATATAGTTGTAATGAAGATGGATGAGCCAACCAAGAGTATGTTTAAAAATATTCTAATGAATATAAAAGTAATACAAATAATTTCATGATCCTAAAGATAAAAATAAGAACAAAAAAAATAAGGGTAGTGGGACTATTCATAGCTATAAAAACAAAATTGCATAAATCATATTTGTACCTTTAAACAATCATAACTTTTGACTCCTGTGTCGAAATGACATTTCCAATATGTCAATGCCAAGTTTATATCGAAATCCATATTTTTAATTGGCTTGGGAATGGTACTTCATTATTCGAACCTAAATTCCATCATTTATATCACTTACCCAGGGTTTAAAGATTTTGTCGCATATTTTGCATTTTAGGTTTTATTCAATATTGTTGTAATGAAGATGGATGAGCCAACCAAGAGTATGTTTAAAAATATTCTAATGAATATAAAAGGAATACAAATAATTTCATGATCCTAAATATAAAAATAAGAAGAAAAAAAATAAGGGTAGTGGGACTATTCACAATTATAAAAACAAAATTTGATAAATCATATTTGTACCTTTATTCAGTCATAACTTTTGACTCCTGTGTCGAAATGACAGTTACAATATATCAATGCCAAGTTTATATCGAAACCCATATTTTTAATTGGCTTGGGAATGGTATTTCCTTATTCGAACCTAAATTCCATCATTTATATTACTTACCCAGGGTTTAATGATTTTGTCGCATATTTTGCATTTTCGGTTTTATTCAATATAGTTGTAATGAAGACGGATGAGTCAACCAAGAGTATGTTTAAAAATATTCTAATGAATATAAAAGTAATACAAATAATGTCATGATCCTAAAGATAAAAATAAGAAGAAAAAAATAAGGGTAGTAGGATTATTCACAGTTATAAAAACAAAATTTGATAAATCATATTTGTACCTTTAAACAGTCATAACTTTTGACTCCTGTGTCAAAATGACAGTTACAATATATCAATTCCAAGTTTATAACGAAACCCATATTTTTCATTGGCTTGGGAATGGTACTTCATTATTCGAACCTAAATTCCATCATTTATATCACTTACCCAGGGTTTAAAGTTTTTGTCACGTATTTTGCATTTTTGGTTTTATTCAATATAGTTGTAATGAAGATGGATGAGCCAACCAAGAGTATGTTTAAAAATATTCTAATGAATATAAAAGTAATACAAATAATTTCATGATCCTAAAGGGAAAATTTAGAAGAAAAAAATAAGGGTAGTGGGACTATTCACAGTTATAAAAACAATATTTGATAAATCGTATTTGTACCTTTAAACAGTCATAACTTTGGACTCGTGTGTCAAAATGACAGTTACAATATATCAATGCCGAGTTTATATCGAAACCCATATTTTTAATTGGCTTGGGAATGGTACTTCATTATTCGAACCTAAATTCCATCATTTATATCACTTACCCAGGGTTTAAAGATTTTGTCGCATATTTTGCATTTTCGGTTTTATTCAATATAGTTGTAATGAAGATGGATGAGCCAACCAAGAGTATGTTTAAAAATATTCTAATGAATATAAAAGTAATACAAATAATTTCCTGATCCTAAAGATAAAAATAAGAAGAAAAAAATAAGGGTAGTGGGACTATTCATAGTTATAAAAACAAAATTTGATAAATCATATTTGTACCTTTAAACAGTGATAACGTTTGACTCCTGCGTTGAAATGACATTTCCAATATATCAATGCCAAGTTTATATCGAAACCCATATTTTTAATTGGCTTGGGAATTTACTTCATTATTCGAACCAAAATTCCATCATTTATATCACTTACCCAGGGTTTAAAGATTTTGTCGCATATTTTGCATTTTAGGTTTTATTCAATATAGTTGTAATGAAGACGGATGAGCCAACGAAGAGTCTGTTTAAATTATATTCTAATGAATATAAAAGTAATAGAAATAATTTCATGATCCTAAGGATAAAAATAAGAAGAAAAAAATAAGAGGAGTGGGATTGTTCACAGTTATAAAACCAAAATATTTGATAAATCGGATTTGTACCTTTAAACGGTCATAACCTTTGACTCATGTGTCGAATCGACTATTAAAATATATCAAATCGAAGCTCGTACCGATTCCCATTTTCTTATTTGACCTGGCGTAGAACTTTATTATTTGAACCTAAATTCCATCATTTACATCACTTATCGAGGGTTTAAAGTTTTTTGTCGCGTATTTTGCATTTTTGGTTTTATTCAATATAGTTGTAATGAAGATGGATAAGCCAACCAAGAGTATGTTTAAAAATATTCTAATGAATATAAAAGTAATACAAATAATTTCATGATCCTAAAGAGAAAATTTAGAAGAAAAAAATAAGGGTAGTGGGACTATTCACAGTTAGAAAAACATTATTTGATAAATCTCATTTGTACATTTATACAGTCATAACTTTTGACTCGTGTGTCAAAATGACAGATACAATATATCAATGCCAAGTTTATATCGAAACATATATTTTTAATTGGCTTGGGAATGGTACTTCATTATTCGAACCTAAATTCCATCATTTATATCACTTACCCAGGGTTTAAAGATTTTGTCGCGTATTTTGCATTTTCGGTTTTATTGAATATAGTTGTAATGAAGATGGATGAGCCAACCAAGAGTATGTTTAAAAATATTCTAATGAATATAAAAGTAATACAAATAATTTCATGATCCTAAAGATAAAAATAAGAAGAAAAAAATAAGGGTAGTGGGACTATTCATAGTTATAAAAACAAAATTTGATAAATCATATTTGTACCTTTAAACAGTGATAACGTTTGACTCCTGCGTTGAAATGACATTTCCAATATATCAATGCCAAGTTTATATCGAAACCCATATTTTTAATTGGCTTGGGAATTTACTTCATTATTCGAACCAAAATTCCATCATTTATATCACTTACCCAGGGTTTAAAGATTTTGTCGCATATTTTGCATTTTAGGTTTTATTCAATATAGTTGTAATGAAGACGGATGAGCCAACGAAGAGTCTGTTTAAATTATATTCTAATGAATATAAAAGTAATAGAAATAATTTCATGATCCTAAGGATAAAAATAAGAAGAAAAAAATAAGAGGAGTGGGATTGTTCACAGTTATAAAACCAAAATATTTGATAAATCGGATTTGTACCTTTAAACGGTCATAACCTTTGACTCATGTGTCGAATCGACTATTAAAATATATCAAATCGAAGCTCGTACCGATTCCCATTTTCTTATTTGACCTGGCGTAGAACTTTATTATTTGAACCTAAATTCCATCATTTACATCACTTATCGAGGGTTTAAAGTTTTTGTCGCGTATTTTGCATTTTTGGTTTTATTCAATATAGTTGTAATGAAGATGGATAAGCCAACCAAGAGTATGTTTAAAAATATTCTAATGAATATAAAAGTAATACAAATAATTTCATGATCCTAAAGAGAAAATTTAGAAGAAAAAAATAAGGGTAGTGGGACTATTCACAGTTAGAAAAACATTATTTGATAAATCTCATTTGTACATTTATACAGTCATAACTTTTGACTCGTGTGTCAAAATGACAGATACAATATATCAATGCCAAGTTTATATCGAAACATATATTTTTAATTGGCTTGGGAATGGTACTTCATTATTCGAACCTAAATTCCATCATTTATATCACTTACCCAGGGTTTAAAGATTTTGTCGCGTATTTTGCATTTTCGGTTTTATTGAATATAGTTGTAATGAAGATGGATGAGCCAACCAAGAGTATGTTTAAAAATATTCTAATGAATATAAAAGTAATACAAATAATTTCATGATCCTAAAGATAAAAATAAGAAGAAAAAAATAAGGGTAGTGGGACTATTCATAGTTATAAAAACAAAATTTGATAAATCATATTTGTACCTTTAAACAGTGATAACTTTTGACTCCTGCGTCGAAATGACATTTCCAATATATCAATGCCAAGTTTATATCGAAACCCATATTTTTAATTGGCTTGGGAATTGTACTTCATTATTCGAACCTAAATTCCATCATTTATATCACTTACCCAGGGTTTAAAGATTTTGTCGCATATTTTGCATTTTAGGTTTTATTCAATATAGTTGTAATGAAGATGGATGAGCCAACCAAGAGTATGTTTAAAAATATTCTAATGAATATAAAAGTAATAGAAATAATTTCATGATCCTAAAGATAAAAATAAGAAGAAAAAAATAAGAGGAGTGGGATTGTTCACAGTTATAAAACCAAAATATTTGATAAATCGGATTTGTACCTTTAAACGGTCATAACCTTTGACTCATGTGTCGAATCGACTATTAAAATATATCAAATCGAAGCTCGTACCGATTCCCATTTTCTTATTTGACCTGGCATAGAACTTTATTATTTGAACCTAAATTCCATCATTTACATCACTTATCGAGGGTTTAAAGTTTTTGTCGCGTATTTTGCATTTTTGGTTTTATTCAATATAGTTGTAATGAAGATGGATGAGCCAACCAAGAGTATGTTTAAAAATATTCTAATGAATATAAAAGTAATACAAATAATTTCATGATCCTAAAGTGAAAATTTAGAAGAAAACAATAAGGGTAGTGGGACTATTCACAGTTATAAAAACAATATTTTATAAATCGTATTTGTACCTTTATACAGCCATAACTTTTGACTCATGTGTCGAAACGACTATTAAAATATATCAAATCGAAGCTCGTACCGATTACCATTTTCTTATTTGGCAAGGCAATAGAACTTTATTATTTGAACATAAATTCCATCATTTACATCACTTATCGAGGGTTTAAAGTTTTTGTCGCGTATTTTGCATTTTTGGTTTTATTCAATATAGTTGTAATGAAGATGGATGAGCCAACCAAGAGTATGTTTAAAAATATTCTAATGAATATAAAAGTAATACAAATAATTTCATGATCCTAAAGATAAAAATAAGAACAAAAAAAATAAGGGTAGTGGGACTATTCATAGCTATAAAAACAAAATTGGATAAATCATATTTGTACCTTTAAACAATCATAACTTTTGACTCCTGTGTCGAAATGACATTTCCAATATGTCAATGCCAAGTTTATATCGAAATCCATATTTTTAATTGGCTTGGGAATGGTACTTCATTATTCGAACTTAAATTCCATCATTTATATCACTTACCCAGGGTTTAAAGATTTTGTCGCATATTTTGCATTTTAGGTTTTATTCAATATTGTTGTAATGAAGATGGATGAGCCAACCAAGAGTATGTTTAAAAATATTCTAATGAATATAAAAGGAATACAAATAATTTCATGATCCTAAAGATAAAAATAAGAAGAAAAAAAATAAGGGTAGTGGGACTATTCACAATTATAAAAACAAAATTTGATAAATCATATTTGTACCTTTATTCAGTCATAACTTTTGACTCCTGTGTCGAAATGACAGTTACAATATATCAATGCCAAGTTTATATCGAACCCCATATTTTTAATTGGCTTGGGAATGGTATTTCCTTATTCGAACCTAAATTCCATCATTTATATTACTTACCCAGGGTTTAATGATTTTGTCGCATATTTTGCATTTTCGGTTTTATTCAATATAGTTGTAATGAAGACGGATGAGTCAACCAAGAGTATGTTTAAAAATATTCTAATGAATATAAAAGTAATACAAATAATTTCATGATCCTAAAGATAAAAATAAGAAGAAAAAAATAAGGGTAGTAGGATTATTCACAGTTATAAAAACAAAATTTGATAAATCATATTTGTACCTTTAAACAGTCATAACTTTTGACTCCTGTGTCAAAATGACAGTTACAATATATCAATTCCAAGTTTATAACGAAACCCATATTTTTCATTGGCTTGGGAATGGTACTTCATTATTCGAACCTAAATTCCATCATTTATATCACTTACCCAGGGTTTAAAGTTTTTGTCGCGTATTTTGCATTTTTGGTTTTATTCAATATAGTTGTAATGAAGATGGATGAGCCAACCAAGAGTATGTTTAAAAATATTCTAATGAATATAAAAGTAATACAAATAATTTCATGATCCTAAAGGGAAAATTTAGAAGAAAAAAATAAGGGTAGTGGGACTATTCACAGTTATAAAAACAATATTTGATAAATCGTATTTGTACCTTTAAACAGTCATAACTTTGGACTCGTGTGTCAAAATGACAGTTACAATATATCAATGCCGAGTTTATATCGAAACCCATATTTTTAATTGGCTTGGGAATGGTACTTCATTATTCGAACCTAAATTCCATCATTTATATCACTTACCCAGGGTTTAAAGATTTTGTCGCATATTTTGCATTTTAGGTTTTATTCAATATAGTTGTAATGAAGACGGATGAGCCAACCAAGAGTATGTTTAAAAATATTCTAATGAATATAAAAGTAATAGAAATAATTTCATGATCCTAAGGATAAAAATAAGAAGAAAAAAATAAGAGGAGTGGGATTGTTCACAGTTATAAAACCAAAATATTTGATAAATCGGATTTGTACCTTTAAACGGTCATAACCTTTGACTCATGTGTCGAATCGACTATTAAAATATATCAAATCGAAGCTCGTACCGATTCCCATTTTCTTATTTGACCTGGCGTAGAACTTTATTATTTGAACCTAAATTCCATCATTTACATCACTTATCGAGGGTTTAAAGTTTTTGTCGCGTATTTTGCATTTTTTGTTTTATTCAATATAGTTGTAATGAAGATGGATGAGCCAACCAAGAGTATGTTTAAAAATATTCTAATGAATATAAAAGTAATACAAATAATTTCATGATCCTAAAGAGAAAATTTAGAAGAAAAAAATAAGGGTAGTGGGACTATTCACAGTTAGAAAAACATTATTTGATAAATCTCATTTGTACATTTATACAGTCATAACTTTTGACTCGTGTGTCAAAATGACAGATACAATATATCAATGCCAAGTTTATATCGAAACCCATATTTTTAATTGGCTTGGGAATGGTACTTCATTATTCGAACCTAAATTCCATCATTTATATCACTTACCCAGGGTTTAAAGATTTTGTCGCATATTTTGCATTTTCGGTTTTATTGAATATAGTTGTAATGAAGATGGATGAGCCAACCAAGAGTATGTTTAAAAATATTCTAATGAATATAAAAGTAATACAAATAATTTCATGATCCTAAAGATAAAAATAAGAAGAACAAAATAAGGGTAGTGGGACTATTCATAGTTATAAAAACAAAATTTGATAAATCATATTTGTACCTTTAAACAGTGATAACTTTTGACTCCTGCGTCGAAATGACATTTCCAATATATCAATGCCAAGTTTATATCGAAACCCATATTTTTAATTGGCTTGGGAATTGTACTTCATTATTCGAACCTAAATTCCATCATTTATATCACTTACCCAGGGTTTAAAGATTTTGTCGCATATTTTGCATTTTAGGTTTTATTCAATATAGTTGTAATGAAGATGGATGAGCCAACCAAGAGTATGTTTAAAAATATTCTAATGAATATAAAAGTAATAGAAATAATTTCATGATCCTAAAGATAAAAATAAGAAGAAAAAAATAAGAGGAGTGGGATTGTTCACAGTTATAAAACCAAAATATTTGATAAATCGGATTTGTACCTTTAAACGGTCATAACCTTTGACTCATGTGTCGAATCGACTATTAAAATATATCAAATCGAAGCTCGTACCGATTCCCATTTTCTTATTTGACCTAGCATAGAACTTTATTATTTGAACCTAAATTCCATCATTTACATCACTTATCGAGGGTTTAAAGTTTTTGTCGCGTATTTTGCATTTTTGGTTTTATTCAATATAGTTGTAATGAAGATGGATGAGCCAACCAAGAGTATGTTTAAAAATATTCTAATGAATATAAAAGTAATACAAATAATTTCATGATCCTAAAGTGAAAATTTAGAAGAAAACAATAAGGGTAGTGGGACTATTCACAGTTATAAAAACAATATTTTATAAATCGTATTTGTACCTTTATACAGCCATAACCTTTGACTCATGTGTCGAAACGACTATTAAAATATATCAAATCGAAGCTCGTACCGATTACCATTTTCTTATTTGGCAAGGCAATAGAACTTTATTATTTGAACATAAATTCCATCATTTACATCACTTATCGAGGGTTTAAAGTTTTTGTCGCGTATTTTGCATTTTTGGTTTTATTCAATATAGTTGTAATGAAGATGGATGAGCCAACCAAGAGTATGTTTAAAAATATTCTAATGAATATAAAAGTAATACAAATAATTTCATGATCCTAAAGATAAAAATAAGAACAAAAAAAATAAGGGTAGTGGGACTATTCATAGCTATAAAAACAAAATTGGATAAATCATATTTGTACCTTTAAACAATCATAACTTTTGACTCCTGTGTCGAAATGACATTTCCAATATGTCAATGCCAAGTTTATATCGAAATCCATATTTTTAATTGGCTTGGGAATGGTACTTCATTATTCGAACCTAAATTCCATCATTTATATCACTTACCCAGGGTTTAAAGATTTTGTCGCATATTTTGCATTTTAGGTTTTATTCAATATTGTTGTAATGAAGATGGATGAGCCAACCAAGAGTATGTTTAAAAATATTCTAATGAATATAAAAGGAATACAAATAATTTCATGATCCTAAAGATAAAAATAAGAAGAAAAAAAATAAGGGTAGTGGGACTATTCACAATTATAAAAACAAAATTTGATAAATCATATTTGTACCTTTATTCAGTCATAACTTTTGACTCCTGTGTCGAAATTACAGTTACAATATATCAATGCCAAGTTTATATCGAAACCCATATTTTTAATTGGCTTGGGAATGGTATTTCCTTATTCGAACCTAAATTCCATCATTTATATTACTTACCCAGGGTTTAATGATTTTGTCACATATTTTGCATTTTCGGTTTTATTCAAAATAGTTGTAATGAAGACGGATGAGTCAACCAAGAGTATGTTTAAAAATATTCTAATGAATATAAAAGTAATACAAATAATTTCATGATCCTAAAGATAAAAATAAGAAGAAAAAAATAAGGGTAGTAGGACTATTCACAGTTATAAAAACAAAATTTGATAAATCATATTTGTACCTTTAAACAGTCATAACTTTTGACTCCTGTGTCAAAATGACAGTTACAATATATCAATTCCAAGTTTATAACGAAACCCATATTTTTCATTGGCTTGGGAATGGTACTTCATTATTCGAACCTAAATTCCATCATTTATATCACTTACCCAGGGTTTAAAGTTTTTGTCGCGTATTTTGCATTTTTGGTTTTATTCAATATAGTTGTAATGAAGATGGATGAGCCAACCAAGAGTATGTTTAAAAATATTCTAATGAATATAAAAGTAATACAAATAATTTCATGATCCTAAAGGGAAAATTTAGAAGAAAAAAATAAGGGTAGTGGGACTATTCACAGTTATAAAAACAATATTTGATAAATCGTATTTGTACCTTTAAACAGTCATAACTTTGGACTCGTGTGTCAAAATGACAGTTACAATATATCAATGCCGAGTTTATATCGAAACCCATATTTTTAATTGGCTTGGGAATGGTACTTCATTATTCGAACCTAAATTCCATCATTTATATCACTTACCCAGGGTTTAAAGATTTTGTCGCATATTTTGCATTTTAGGTTTTATTCAATATAGTTGTAATGAAGACGGATGAGCCAACCAAGAGTATGTTTAAAAATATTCTAATGAATATAAAAGTAATAGAAATAATTTCATGATCCTAAGGATAAAAATAAGAAGAAAAAAATAAGAGGAGTGGGATTGTTCACAGTTATAAAACCAAAATATTTGATAAATCGGATTTGTACCTTTAAACGGTCATAACCATTGACTCATGTATCGAATCGACTATTAAAATATATCAAATCGAAGCTCGTACCGATTCCCATTTTCTTATTTGACCTGGCGTAGAACTTTATTATTTGAACCTAAATTCCATCATTTACATCACTTATCGAGGGTTTAAAGTTTTTGTCGCGTATTTTGCATTTTTGGTTTTATTCAATATAGTTGTAATGAAGATGGATGAGCCAACCAAGAGTATGTTTAAAAATATTCTAATGAATATAAAAGTAATACAAATAATTTCATGATCCTAAAGAGAAAATTTAGAAGAAAAAAATAAGGGTAGTGGGACTATTCACAGTTAGAAAAACATTATTTGATAAATCTCATTTGTACATTTATACAGTCATAACTTTTGACTCGTGTGTCAAAATGACAGATACAATATATCAATGCCAAGTTTATATCGAAACCCATATTTTTAATTGGCTTGGGAATGGTACTTCATTATTCGAACCTAAATTCCATCATTTATATCACTTACCCAGGGTTTAAAGATTTTGTCGCATATTTTGCATTTTCGGTTTTATTGAATATAGTTGTAATGAAGATGGATGAGCCAACCAAGAGTATGTTTAAAAATATTCTAATGAATATAAAAGTAATACAAATAATTTCATGATCCTAAAGATAAAAATAAGAAGAACAAAATAAGGGTAGTGGGACTATTCATAGTTATAAAAACAAAATTTGATAAATCATATTTGTACCTTTAAACAGTGATAACTTTTGACTCCTGCGTCGAAATGACATTTCCAATATATCAATGCCAAGTTTATATCGAAACCCATATTTTTAATTGGCTTGGGAATTGTACTTCATTATTCGAACCTAAATTCCATCATTTATATCACTTACCCAGGGTTTAAAGATTTTGTCGCATATTTTGCATTTTAGGTTTTATTCAATATAGTTGTAATGAAGATGGATGAGCCAACCAAGAGTATGTTTAAAAATATTCTAATGAATATAAAAGTAATAGAAATAATTTCATGATCCTAAAGATAAAAATAAGAAGAAAAAAATAAGAGGAGTGGGATTGTTCACAGTTATAAAACCAAAATATTTGATAAATCGGATTTGTACCTTTAAACAGTCATAACCTTTGACTCATGTGTCGAATCGACTATTAAAATATATCAAATCGAAGCTCGTACCGATTCCCATTTTCTTATTTGACCTAGCATAGAACTTTATTATTTGAACCTAAATTCCATCATTTACATCACTTATCGAGGGTTTAAAGTTTTTGTCGCGTATTTTGCATTTTTGGTTTTATTCAATATAGTTGTAATGAAGATGGATGAGCCAACCAAGAGTATGTTTAAAAATATTCTAATGAATATAAAAGTAATACAAATAATTTCATGATCCTAAAGTGAAAATTTAGAAGAAAACAATAAGGGTAGTGGGACTATTCACAGTTATAAAAACAATATTTTATAAATCGTATTTGTACCTTTATACAGCCATAACCTTTGACTCATGTGTCGAAACGACTATTAAAATATATCAAATCGAAGCTCGTACCGATTACCATTTTCTTATTTGGCAAGGCAATAGAACTTTATTATTTGAACATAAATTCCATCATTTACATCACTTATCGAGGGTTTAAAGTTTTTGTCGCGTATTTTGCATTTTTGGTTTTATTCAATATAGTTGTAATGAAGATGGATGAGCCAACCAAGAGTATGTTTAAAAATATTCTAATGAATATAAAAGTAATACAAATAATTTCATGATCCTAACGATAAAAATAAGAACAAAAAAAATAAGGGTAGTGGGACTATTCATTGCTATAAAAACAAAATTGGATAAATCATATTTGTACCTTTAAACAATCATAACTTTTGACTCCTGTGTCGAAATGACATTTCCAATATGTCAATGCCAAGTTTATATCGAAATCCATATTTTTAATTGGCTTGGGAATGGTACTTCATTATTCGAACCTAAATTCCATCATTTATATCACTTACCCAGGGTTTAAAGATTTTGTCGCATATTTTGCATTTTAGGTTTTATTCAATATTGTTGTAATGAAGATGGATGAGCCAACCAAGAGTATGTTTAAAAATATTCTAATGAATATAAAAGGAATACAAATAATTTCATGATCCTAAAGATAAAAATAAGAAGAAAAAAAATAAGGGTAGTGGGACTATTCACAATTATAAAAACAAAATTTGATAAATCATATTTGTACCTTTATTCAGTCATAACTTTTGACTCCTGTGTCGAAATGACAGTTACAATATATCAATGCCAAGTTTATATCGAAACCCATATTTTTAATTGGCTTGGGAATGGTATTTCCTTATTCGAACCTAAATTCCATCATTTATATTACTTACCCAGGGTTTAATGATTTTGTCACATATTTTGCATTTTCGGTTTTATTCAAAATAGTTGTAATGAAGACGGATGAGTCAACCAAGAGTATGTTTAAAAATATTCTAATGAATATAAAAGTAATACAAATAATTTCATGATCCTAAAGATAAAAATAAGAAGAAAAAAATAAGGGTAGTAGGATTATTCATAGTTATAAAAACAAAATTTGATAAATCATATTTGTACCTTTAAACAGTCATAACTTTTGACTCCTGTGTCAAAATGACAGTTACAATATATCAATGCCAAGTTTATATCGAAACCCATATTTTTAATTGGCTTGGGAATGGTATTTCCTTATTCGAACCTAAATTCCATCATTTATATCACTTACCCAGGGTTTAATGATTTTGTCGCGTATTTTGCATTTTTGGTTTTATTCAATATAGTTGTAATGAAGATGGATGAGCCAACCAAGAGTATGTTTAAAAATATTCTAATGAATATAAAAGTAATACAAATAGTTTCATGATCCTAAAGAGAAAATTTAGAAGAACAAAATAAGGGTAGTGGGACTATTCACAGTTATAAAAACATTATTTGATAAATCGTATTTGTTCCTTTATACAGTCATAACTTTTGACTCGTGTGTCAAATTGACAGTTACAATATATCAATTCCAAGTTTATATCGAAACCCATATTTTTAATTAGCTTTGGAATGGTACTTCATTATTCGAACCTAAATTCCATCATTTATATCACTTACCTAGGGTTTAAAGATTTTGTCGCATATTTTGCATTTTCGGTTTTATTCAATATAGTTGTAATGAAGATGGAGGAGCCAACCAAGAGTATGTTTAAAAATATTCTAATGAATATAAAAGTAATACAAATAATTCCATGATCCTAAAGATAAAAATAAGAAGAAAAAAATAAGGGTAGTGGGACTATTCACAGTTATAAAAACAATATTTGATAAATCGTATTTGTACCTTTAAACAATCATAACTTTTGACTCCTGTGTCAAAATGACAGTTACAATATGTCAATGCTAAGTTTTAATCGAAACCCATATTTTTAATTGGCCTGGGAATGGTACTTCATCATTTGAACCTAAATTCCATCATTTACATCACTTATCGAGGGTTTAAAGATTTTGTCGCGTATTTTGCATTTTTAGTTTTATTCCATATAGTTGTAATGAAGATGGATGAGCCGACCAAGAGTATGTTTAAAAATATTCTAATGAATATAAAAGTAATACAAATAATTTCATGATCCTAAAGATAAAAATAAAATGAAAAAAATAAGGGTAGTGGGACTATTCATAGTTATAAAAACAAAATTGGATAAATCATATTTGTACCTTTAAACAATCATAACTTTTGACTCCTGTGTCAAAATGACAGTTACAATATATCAATGCTAAGTTTTTATCGAAACCCATTTTCTTATTTGGCCTGGCAATAGAACTTCATCATTTGAACATAAATTCCATCGTTTACATCACTTATCGAGGGTTTAAAGTTTTTGTCGCGTATTTTGCATTTTTAGTTTTATTCCATATAGTTGTAATGAAGATGGATGAGCCGACCAAGAGTATGTTTAAAAATATTCTAATGAATATAAAAGTAATACAAATAATTTCATGATCCTAAAGATAAAAATAAAATGAAAAAAATAAGGGTAGTGGGACTATTCATAGTTATAAAAACAAAATTGGATAAATCATATTTGTACCTTTAAACAATCATAACTTTTGACTCCTGTGTCAAAATGACAGTTACAATATATCAATGCTAAGTTTTTATCGAAACCCATTTTCTTATTTGGCCTGGCAATAGAACTTCATCATTTGAACATAAATTCCATCGTTTACATCACTTATCGAGGGTTTAAAGTTTTTGTCGCGTATTTTGCATTTTTAGTTTTATTCCATATAGTTGTAATGAAGATGGATGAGCCGACCAAGAGTATGTTTAAAAATATTCTAATGAATATAAAAGTAATACAAATAATTTCATGATCCTAAAGAGAAAATTTAGAAGAAAAAAATAAGGGTAGTGGGACTATTCATAGTTATAAAAACAATATTTGATAAATCGTATTTTTACCTTTAAACAGTCATAACTTTTGACTCCTGTGTCAAAATGACAGTTACAATATATCAATGCCAGGTTTATATCGAAACCCATATTTTTAATTGGCCTGGCAATAGAACTTCATCATTTGAACCTAAATTCCATCATTTACATCACTTATCGAGGGTTTAAAGTTTTTGTCGCATATTTTGCATTTTTGGTTTTATTCCATATAGTTGTAATGAAGATGGATGAGCCAACCAAGAGTATGTTTAAAAGTATTCTAATGAATATAAAAGTAATACAAATAATTTCATGAACCTAAATAGAAAATTTAGAAGAAAAAAATAATGGTAGTGGGACTAGTCACAGTTATAAAAACAATATTTGATAAATCGTATTTTTACCTAAAACAGTCATAACTTTTGACTCGTGTGTCAAAATGACAGTTACATTATATCAATGCCAACTTTACATCGAAACCCATATTTTTAATTGGCTTGGGAATGGTACTTCATTGTTTGAACCTAAATTACATCATTTATATCACTTACCCACGGTTTAAAGTTTTTGCCGCGTATTTTGCATTTTTGGTTTTATTCAATATAGTTGTAATGAAGATGGATGAGCCAACTAAGAGTATGTTTAAAAATATTCTAATGAATATAAAAGTAATACAAATAATTTCATGATCCTAAAGAGAAAATTTAGAAGAAAAAAATAAGGGTAGTGGGACTATTCATAGTTATAAAAACAATATTTGATAAATCGTATTTTTACCTTTAAACAGTCATAACTTTTGACTCGGTTTTCAAAATGACAGTTACAATATATCAATGCCAACTTTATATCGAAAACCATATTTTTAATTGGCTTGGGAATGGTACTTCATTATTCGAACCTAAATTACATCATTTATATCACTTATCCACGGTTTAAAGTTTTTGTCGCGTATTTTGCATTTTTGGTTTTATTCAATATAGTTGTAATGAAGATCGATGAGCCAACTAAGAGTATGTTTAAAAATATTCTAATGAATATAAAAGTAATACAAATAATTTCATGATCCTAAAGAGAAAATTTAGAAGAAAAAAATAAGGGTAGTGGGACTATTCACAGTTATAAAAACAATATTTGATAAATCGTATTTGTACCTTTAAACAGTCATAACTTTTGACTCGTGTGTCAAAATGACTGTTACAATATATCAATGCCAAGTTTATATCGAAACCCATATTTTTAATTGGCTTCGGAATGGTACTTCATTATTCGAACCATAATTCCATCATTTATATCACTTACCCATGGTTTAAAGTTTTTGTCGCGTATTTTGCATTTTTGGTGTTATTCAATATTGTTGTAATGAAGATGGATGAGCCAACCAAGAGTATGTTTAAAAATATTCTAATGAATATAAAAGTAATAGAAATAATTTCATGATCCTAAAGATAAAAATAAGAAGAAAAAAATAAGAGTAGTGGGATTGTTCATAGTTATAAAACTTGATAAATCGGATTTGTACTTTTAAACGGTCATAACCTTTACTCATGTGTCGAAACGACTATTAAAATATATCAAATCGAAGCCAGTACCGATTCCCATTTTCTTATTTGGCCTGGCAATAGAACTTTATTATTTGAACATAAACTCCATCGTTTACATCACTTATCGAGGGTTTAAAGTTTTTGTCGCGTATTTTGCATTTTTAGTTTTATTCCATATAGTTGTAATGAAGATGGATGAGCCGACCAAGAGTATGTTTAAAAATATTCTAATGAATATAAAAGTAATACAAATAATTTCATGATCCTAAAGAGAAAATTTAGAAGAAAAAAATAAGGGTAGTGGGACTATTCACAGTTATAAAAACAATATTTGATAAATCGTATTTGTACCTTTAAACAGTCATAACTTTGGACTCTTGTGTGAAAATGACAGTTACATTATATCAATGCCAAGTTTATATCGAAACCCATATTTTTAATTGGCTTGGGAATGGTACTTCATTATTCGAACCTAAATTCCATCATTTATATCACTTACCCAGGGTTTAAAGATTTTGTCGCATATTTTGCATTTTCGGTTTTATTCAATATAGTTGTAATGAAGATGGATGAGCCAACCAAGAGTATGTTTAAAAATATTCTAATGAAAATAAAAGTAATACAAATAATTTCATGATCCTAAAGATAAAAATAAGAAGAAAAAAATAAGGGTAGTGGGAATATTCACATTTATAAAAATAAAATTTGGTAAATCGTATTTGTACCTTTAAACAGTCATAACTTTTGAATCGTGAGTCAAAATGACTGTTACAATATATCTATGCCAAGTTTATATCGAAACCCATATTTTTAATTGGCTTGCGAATGGTACTTCATTATTCGAACCTAAATTACATCATTTATATCACTTACCCAGGGTTAAAAGATTTTGTCGCATATTTTGCATTTTCGGTTTTATTCAATATAGTTGTAATGAAGATGGATGATCCAACCAAGAGTATGTTTAAAAATATTCTAATGAATATAAAAGTAATACAAATAATTCCATGATCCTAAAGATAAAAATAAGAAGAAAAAAATAAGGGTAGTGGGACTATTCACAATTATAAAAACAATATTTGATAAATCATATTTGTACCTTTAAACAATCATAACTTTTGACTCCTGTGTCAAAATGACAGTTACAATATATCAATGCTAAGTTTATATCGAAACCCATATTTTTAATTGGCCTGGCAATAGAACTTCATCATTTGAACCTAAATTCCATCATTTACATCACTTATCGAGGGTTTAAAGTTTTTGTCGCGTATTTTGCATTTTTAGTTTTATTCCATATAGTTGTAATGAAGATGGATGAGCCGACCAAGAGTATGTTTAAAAATATTCAAATGAATATAAAAGTAATACAAATAATTTCATGATCCTAAAGAGAAAATTTGGAAGAAAAAAATAAGGGTAGTGGGACTATTCATAGTTATAAAAACAATATTTGATAAATCGTATTTTTACCTTTAAACAGTCATAACTTTTGACTCGGTTGTCAAAATGACAGTTACAATATATCAATGCCAACTTTATATCGAACACCATATTTTTAATTGGCTTGGGAATGGTACTTCATTATTCGAACCTAAATTACATCATTTATATCACTTATCCACGGTTTAAAGTTTTTGTCGCGTATTTTGCATTTTTGGTTTTATTCAATATATAGTTGTAATGAAGATCGATGAGCCAACTAAGAGTATGTTTAAAAATATTCTAATGAATATAAAAGTAATACAAATAATTTCATGATCCTAAAGGGAAAAGTTAGAAGAAAAAAATAAGGGTAGTGGGACTATTCACAGTTATAAAAACAATATTTGATAAATCGTATTTGTACCTTTAAACAGTCATAACTTTTGACTCGTGTGTCAAAATGACAGTTACAATATATCAATGCCAAGTTTATATCGAAACCCATATTTTTAATTGGCTTGGGAATGGTACTTCATTATTCGAACCTAAATTCCATCATTTATATCACTTACCCAGGGTTTGAAGATTTTGTCGCATATTTTGCATTTTCGATTTTTATCAATATAGTTGTAATGAAGATGGATGAGCCAACCAAGAGTATGTTTAAAAATATTCTAATGAATATAAAAGTAATAGAAATAATTTCATGATCCTAAAGATAAAAATAAGAAGAAAAAAATAAGAGTAGTGGGATTGTTCACAGTTATAAAACTTGATAAATCGGATTTGTACTTTTAAACGGTCATAACCTTTGACTTATGTGTCGAAACGACTATTAAAATATATCAAATCGAAGCTAGTACCGATTCCCATTTTCTTATTTGGCCTGGCAATAGAACTTTATTATTTGAACATAAATTCCATCGTTTACATCACTTATCGAGGGTTTAAAGTTTTTGTCGCGTATTTTGCATTTTTAGTTTTATTCCATATAGTTGTAATGAAGATGGATGAGCCGACCAAGAGTATGTTTAAAAATATTCTAATGAATATAAAAGTAATACAAATAATTTCATGATCCTAAAGAGAAAATTTAGAAGAAAAAAATAAGGGTAGTGGGACTATTCATAGTTATAAAAACAATATTTGATAAATCGTATATTTACCTTTAAACAGTCATAACTTTGGACTCCTGTGTCAAAATGACAGTTACAATATATCAATGCCAGGTTTATATCGAAACCCATATTTTTAATTGGCCTGGCAATAGAACTTCATCATTTGAACCTAAATTCTATCATTTACATCACTTATCGAGGGTTTAAAGTTTTTGTCGCATATTTTGCATTTTTGGTTTTATTCCATATAGTTGTAATGAAGATGGATGAGCCAACCAAGAGTATGTTTAAAAGTATTCTAATGAATATAAAAGTAATACAAATAATTTCATGAACCTAAATAGAAAATTTAGAAGAAAAAAATAATGGTAGTGGGACTAGTCACAGTTATAAAAACAATATTTGATAAATCGTATTTTTACCTAAAACAGTCATAACTTTTGACTCGTGTGTCAAAATGACAGTTACATTATATCAATGCCAACTTTACATCGAAACCCATATTTTTAATTGGCTTGGGAATGGTACTTCATTGTTGGAACCTAAATTACATCATTTATATCACTTACCCACGGTTTAAAGTTTTTGCCGCGTATTTTGCATTTTTGGTTTTATTCAATATAGTTGTAATGAAGATGGATGAGCCAACTAAGAGTATGTTTAAAAATATTCTAATGAATATAAAAGTAATACAAATAATTTCATGATCCTAAAGAGAAAATTTAGAAGAAAAAAATAAGGGTAGTGGGACTATTCACAGTTATAAAAACAATATTTGATAAATCGTATTTGTACCTTTAAACAGTCATAACTGTTGACTCGTGAGTCAAAATGACAGTTACAATATATCAATGCCAAGTTTATATCGAAACCCATATTTTTAATTGGCTTGGGAATGGTACTTCATTATTCGAACCTAAATTCCATCATTTATATCACTTACCCAGGGTTAAAATATTTTGTCGCATATTTTGCATTTTCGGTTTTATTCAATATAGTTGTAATGAAGAAGGATGAGGCAACCAAGAGTATGTTTAAAAATATTCTAATGAATATAAAAGTAATACAAATAATTCCATGATCCTAAAGATAAAAATAAGGGTAGTGGGACTATTCACAGTTATAAAAACAATATTTGATAAATCATATTTGTACCTTTAAACAATCATAACTTTTGACTCCTGTGTCAAAATGACTGTTACAATATGTCCATGCTAAGTTTTTATCGAAACCCATATTTTTAATTGGCCTGGCAATAGAACTTCATCATTTGAACCTAAATTCCATCATTTACATCACTTATCGAGGGTTTAAAGTTTTTGTCGCGTATTTTGCATTTTTAGTTTTATTCCATATAGTTGTAATGAAGATGGATGAGCCGACCAAGAGTATGTTTAAAAATATTCTAATGAATATAAAAGTAATACAAATAATTTCATGATCCTAAAGAGAAAATTTAGAAGAAAAAAATAAGGGTAGTGGGACTATTCATAGTTATAAAAACAATATTTGATAAATCGTATTTTTACCTTTAAACAGTCATAACTTTTGACTCGGTTTTCAAAATGACAGTTACAATATATCAATGCCAACTTTATATCGAAAACCATATTTTTAATTGGCTTGGGAATGGTACTTCATTATTCGAACCTAAATTACATCATTTATATCACTTATCCACGGTTGAAAGTTTTTGTCGCGTATTTTGCATTTTTGGTTTTATTCAATATAGTTGTAATGAAGAACGATGAGCCAACTAAGAGTATGTTTAAAAATATTCTAATGAATATAAAAGTAATACAAATAATTTCATGATCCTAAAGAGAAAATTTAGAAGAAAAAAATAAGGGTAGTGGGACTATTCACAGTTATAAAAACAATATTTGATAAATCGTATTTGTACCTTTAAACAGTCATAACTTTTGACTCGTGTGTCAAAATGACTGTTACAATATATCAATGCCAAGTTTATATCGAAACCCATATTTTTAATTGGCTTCGGAATGGTACTTCATTATTCGAACCATAATTCCATCATTTATATCACTTACCCATGGTTTAAAGTTTTTGTCGCGTATTTTGCATTTTTGGTGTTATTCAATATTGTTGTAATGAAGATGGATGAGCCAACCAAGAGTATGTTTAAAAATATTCTAATGAATATAAAAGTAATAGAAATAATTTCATGATCCTAAAGATAAAAATAAGAAGAAAAAAATAAGAGTAGTGGGATTGTTCACAGTTATAAAACTTGATAAATCGGATTTGTACTTTTAAACGGTCATAACCTTTACTCATGTGTCGAAACGACTATTAAGATATATCAAATCGAAGCCAGTACCGATTCCCATTTTCTTATTTGGCCTGGCAATAGAACTTTATTATTTGAACATAAACTCCATCGTTTACATCACTTATCGAGGGTTTAAAGTTTTTGTCGCGTATTTTGCATTTTTAGTTTTATTCCATATAGTTGTAATGAGGATGGATGAGCCGACCAAGAGTATGTTTAAAAATATTCTAATGAATATAAAAGTAATACAAATAATTTCATGATCCTAAAGAGATAATTTAGAAGAAAAAAATAAGGGTAGTGGGACTATTCACAGTTATAAAAACAATATTTGATAAATCGTATTTGTACCTTTAAACAATCATAACTTTGGACTCTTGTGTCAAAATGACAGTTACATTATATCAATGCCAAGTTTATATCGAAACCCATATTTTTAATTGGCTTGGGAATGGTACTTCATTATTCGAACCTAAATTCCATCATTTATATCACTTACCCAGGGTTTAAAGATTTTGTCGCATATTTTGCATTTTCGGTTTTATTCAATATAGTTGTAATGAAGATGGATGAGCCAACCAAGAGTATGTTTAAAAATATTCTAATGAAAATAAAAGTAATACAAATAATTTCATGATCCTAAAGATAAAAATAAGAAGAAAAAAATAAGGGTAGTGGGAATATTCACAGTTATAAAAATAAAATTTGGTAAATCGTATTTGTACCTTTAAACAGTCATAACTTTTGAATCGTGAGTCAAAATGACTGTTACAATATATCTATGCCAAGTTTATATCGAAACCCATATTTTTAATTGGCTTGCGAATGGTACTTCATTATTCGAACCTAAATTACATCATTTATATCACTTACCCAGGGATAAAAGATTTTGTCGCATATTTTGCATTTTCGGTTTTATTCAATATAGTTGTAATGAAGATGGATGATCCAACCAAGAGTATGTTTAAAAATATTCTAATGAATATAAAAGTAATACAAATAATTCCATGATCCTAAAGATAAAAATAAGAAGAAAAAAATAAGGGTAGTGGGACTATTCACAAATATAAAAACAATATTTGATAAATCATATTTGTACCTTTAAACAATCATAACTTTTGACTCCTGTGTCAAAATGACAGTTACAATATATCAATGCTAAGTTTATATCGAAACCCATATTTTTAATTGGCCTGGCAATAGAACATCATCATTTGAACCTAAATTCCATCATTTACATCACTTATCGAGGGTTTAAAGTTTTTGTCGCGTATTTTGCATTTTTAGTTTTATTCCATATAGTTGTAATGAAGATGGATGAGCCAACCAAGAGTATGTTTAAAAGTATTCTAATGAATATAAAAGTAATACAAATAATTTCATGAACCTAAATAGAAAATTTAGTAGAAAAAAATAATGGTAGTGGGACTAGTCACAGTTATAAAAACAATATTTGATAAATCGTATTTTTACCTAAAACAGTCATAACTTTTGACTCGTGTGTCAAAATGACAGTTACATTATATCAATGCCAACTTTATATCGAAACCCATATTTTTAATTGGCTTGGGAATGGTACTTCATTGTTGGAACCTAAATTACATCATTTATATCACTTACCCACGGTTTAAAGTTTTTGCCGCGTATTTTGCATTTTTGGTTTTATTCAATATAGTTGTAATGAAGATGGATGAGCCAACTAAGAGTATGTTTAAAAATATTCTAATGAATATAAAAGTAATACAAATAATTTCATGATCCTAAAGAGAAAATTTAGAAGAAAAAAATAAGGGTAGTGGGACTATTCACAGTTATAAAAACAATATTTGATAAATCGTATTTGTACCTTTAAACAGTCATAACTGTTGACTCGTGAGTCAAAATGACAGTTACAATATATCAATGCCAAGTTTATATCGAAACCCATATTTTTAATTGGCTTGGGAATGGTACTTCATTATTCGAACCTAAATTCCATCATTTATATCACTTACCCAGGGTTAAAAGATTTTGTCGCATATTTTGCATTTTCGGTTTTATTCAATATAGTTGTAATGAAGAAGGATGAGGCAACCAAGAGTATGTTTAAAAATATTCTAATGAATATGAAAGTAATACAAATAATTCCATGATCCTAAAGATAAAAATAAGAAGAAAAAAATAAGGGTAGTGGGACTATTCACAGTTATAAAAACAATATTTGATAAATCATATTTGTACCTTTAAACAATCATAACTTTTGACTCCTGTGTCAAAATGACAGTTACAATATGTCCATGCTAAGTTTTTATCGAAACCCATATTTTTAATTGGCCTGGCAATAGAACTTCATCATTTGAACCTAAATTCCATCATTTACATCACTTACCCACGGTTTAAAGTTTTTGTCGCGTATTTTGCATTTTTAGTTTTATTCAATATAGTTGTAATGAAGATGGATGAGCCGACCAAGAGTATGTTTAAAAATATTCTAATGAATATAAAAGTAATACAAATAATTTCATGATCCTAAAGAGAAAATTTAGAAGAAAAAAATAAGGGTAGTGGGACTATTCATAGTTATAAAAACAATATTTGATAAATCGTATTTTTACCTTTAAACAGTCATAACTTTTGACTCGGTTTTCAAAATGACAGTTACAATATATCAATGCCAACTTTATATCGAAAACCATATTTTTAATTGGCTTGGGAATGGTACTTCATTATTCGAACCTAAATTACATCATTTATATCACTTATCCACGGTTTAAAGTTTTTGTCGCGTATTTTGCATTTTTGGTTTTATTCAATATAGTTGTAATGAAGATCGATGAGCCAACTAAGAGTATGTTTAAAAATATTCTAATGAATATAAAAGTAATACAAATAATTTCATGATCCTAAAGAGAAAATTTAGAAGAAAAAAATAAGGGTAGTGGGACTATTCACAGTTATAAAAACAATATTTGATAAATCGTATTTGTACCTTTAAACAGTCATAACTTTTGACTCGTGTGTCAAAATGACTGTTACAATATATCAATGCCAAGTTTATATCGAAACCCATATTTTTAATTGGCTTCGGAATGGTACTTCATTATTCGAACCATAATTCCATCATTTATATCACTTACCCATGGTTTAAAGTTTTTGTCGCGTATTTTGCATTTTTGGTGTTATTCAATATTGTTGTAATGAAGATGGATGAGCCAACCAAGAGTATGTTTAAAAATATTCTAATGAATATAAAAGTAATAGAAATAATTTCATGATCCTAAAGATAAAAATAAGAAGAAAAAAATAAGAGTAGTGGGATTGTTCACAGTTATAAAACTTGATAAATCGGATTTGTACTTTTAAACGGTCATAACCTTTACTCATGTGTCGAAACGACTATTAAAATATATCAAATCGAAGCCAGTACCGATTCCCATTTTCTTATTTGGCCTGGCAATAGAACTTTATTATTTGAACATAAACTCCATCGTTTACATCACTTATCGAGGGTTTAAAGTTTTTGTCGCGTATTTTGCATTTTTAGTTTTATTCCATATAGTTGTAATGAAGATGGATGAGCCGACCAAGAGTATGTTTAAAAATATTCTAATGAATATAAAAGTAATACAAATAATTTCATGATCCTAAAGAGAAAATTTAGAAGAAAAAAATAAGGGTAGTGGGACTATTCACAGTTATAAAAACAATATTTGATAAATCGTATTTGTACCTTTAAACAGTCATAACTTTGGACTCTTGTGTCAAAATGACAGTTACATTATATCAATGCCAAGTTTATATCGAAACCCATATTTTTAATTGGCTTGGGAATGGTACTTCATTATTCGAACCTAAATTCCATCATTTATATCACTTACCCAGGGTTTAAAGATTTTGTCGCATATTTTGCATTTTCGGTTTTATTCAATATAGTTGTAATGAAGATGGATGAGCCAACCAAGAGTATGTTTAAAAATATTCTAATGAAAATAAAAGTAATACAAATAATTTCATGATCCTAAAGATAAAAATAAGAAGAAAAAAATAAGGGTAGTGGGAATATTCACAGTTATAAAAATAAAATTTGGTAAATCGTATTTGTACCTTTAAACAGTCATAACTTTTGAATCGTGAGTCAAAATGACTGTTACAATATATCTATGCCAAGTTTATATCGAAACCCATATTTTTAATTGGCTTGCGAATGGTACTTCATTATTCGAACCTAAATTACATCATTTATATCACTTACCCAGGAATAAAAGATTTTGTCGCATATTTTGCATTTTCGGTTTTATTCAATATAGTTGTAATGAAGATGGATGATCCAACCAAGAGTATGTTTAAAAATATTCTAATGAATATAAAAGTAATACAAATAATTCCATGATCCTAAAGATAAAAATAAGAAGAAAAAAATAAGGGTAGTGGGACTATTCACAATTATAAAAAACAATATTTGATAAATCATATTTGTACCTTTAAACAATCATAACTTTTGACTCCTGTGTCAAAATGACAGTTACAATATATCAATGCTAAGTTTATATCGAAACCCATATTTTTAATTGGCCTGGCAATAGAACATCATCATTTGAACCTAAATTCCATCATTTACATCACTTATCGAGGGTTTAAAGTTTTTGTCGCGTATTTTGCATTTTTAGTTTTATTCCATATAGTTGTAATGAAGATGGATGAGCCAACCAAGAGTATGTTTAAAAGTATTCTAATGAATATAAAAGTAATACAAATAATTTCATGAACCTAAATAGAAAATTTAGTAGAAAAAAATAATGGTAGTGGGACTAGTCACAGTTATAAAAACAATATTTGATAAATCGTATTTTTACCTAAAACAGTCATAACTTTTGACTCGTGTGTCAAAATGACAGTTACATTATATCAATGCCAACTTTATATCGAAACCCATATTTTTAATTGGCTTGGGAATGGTACTTCATTGTTGGAACCTAAATTACATCATTTATATCACTTACCCACGGTTTAAAGTTTTTGCCGCGTATTTTGCATTTTTGGTTTTATTCAATATAGTTGTAATGAAGATGGATGAGCCAACTAAGAGTATGTTTAAAAATATTCTAATGAATATAAAAGTAATACAAATAATTTCATGATCCTAAAGAGAAAATTTAGAAGAAAAAAATAAGGGTAGTGGGACTATTCACAGTTATAAAAACAATATTTGATAAATCGTATTTGTACCTTTAAACAGTCATAACTGTTGACTCGTGAGTCAAAATGACAGTTACAATATATCAATGCCAAGTTTATATCGAAACCCATATTTTTAATTGGCTTGGGAATGGTACTTCATTATTCGAACCTAAATTCCATCATTTATATCACTTACCCAGGGTTAAAAGATTTTGTCGCATATTTTGCATTTTCGGTTTTATTCAATATAGTTGTAATGAAGAAGGATGAGGCAACCAAGAGTATGTTTAAAAATATTCTAATGAATATGAAAGTAATACAAATAATTCCATGATCCTAAAGATAAAAATAAGAAGAAAAAAATAAGGGTAGTGGGACTATTCACAGTTATAAAAACAATATTTGATAAATCATATTTGTACCTTTAAACAATCATAACTTTTGACTCCTGTGTCAAAATGACAGTTACAATATGTCCATGCTAAGTTTTTATCGAAACCCATATTTTTAATTGGCCTGGCAATAGAACTTCATCATTTGAACCTAAATTCCATCATTTACATCACTTACCCACGGTTTAAAGTTTTTGTCGCGTATTTTGCATTTTTAGTTTTATTCAATATAGTTGTAATGAAGATGGATGAGCCGACCAAGAGTATGTTTAAAAATATTCTAATGAATATAAAAGTAATACAAATAATTTCATGATCCTAAAGAGAAAATTTAGAAGAAAAAAATAAGGGTAGTGGGACTATTCATAGTTATAAAAACAATATTTGATAAATCGTATTTTTACCTTTAAACAGTCATAACTTTTGACTCGGTTTTCAAAATGACAGTTACAATATATCAATGCCAACTTTATATCGAAAACCATATTTTTAATTGGCTTGGGAATGGTACTTCATTATTCGAACCTAAATTACATCATTTATATCACTTATCCACGGTTTAAAGTTTTTGTCGCGTATTTTGCATTTTTGGTTTTATTCAATATAGTTGTAATGAAGATCGATGAGCCAACTAAGAGTATGTTTAAAAATATTCTAATGAATATAAAAGTAATACAAATAATTTCATGATCCTAAAGAGAAAATTTAGAAGAAAAAAAATAAGGATAGTGGGACTATTCACAGTTATAAAAACAATATTTGATAAATCGTATTTGTACCTTTAAACAGTCATAACTTTTGACTCGTGTGTCAAAATGACTGTTACAATATATCAATGCCAAGTTTATATCGAAACCCATATTTTTAATTGGCTTCGGAATGGTACTTCATTATTCGAACCATAATTCCATCATTTATATCACTTACCCATGGTTTAAAGTTTTTGTCGCGTATTTTGCATTTTTGGTGTTATTCAATATTGTTGTAATGAAGATGGATGAGCCAACCAAGAGTATGTTTAAAAATATTCTAATGAATATAAAAGTAATAGAAATAATTTCATGATCCTAAAGATAAAAATAAGAAGAAAAAAATAAGAGTAGTGGGATTGTTCATAGTTATAAAACTTGATAAATCGGATTTGTACTTTTAAACGGTCATAACCTTTACTCATGTGTCGAAACGACTATTAAAATATATCAAATCGAAGCCAGTACCGATTCCCATTTTCTTATTTGGCCTGGCAATAGAACTTTATTATTTGAACATAAACTCCATCGTTTACATCACTTATCGAGGGTTTAAAGTTTTTGTCGCGTATTTTGCATTTTTAGTTTTATTCCATATAGTTGTAATGAAGATGGATGAGCCGACCAAGAGTATGTTTAAAAATATTCTAATGAATATAAAAGTAATACAAATAATTTCATGATCCTAAAGAGAAAATTTAGAAGAAAAAAATAAGGGTAGTGGGACTATTCACAGTTATAAAAACAATATTTGATAAATCGTATTTGTACCTTTAAACAGTCATAACTTTGGACTCTTGTGTCAAAATGACAGTTACATTATATCAATGCCAAGTTTATATCGAAACCCATATTTTTAATTGGCTTGGGAATGGTACTTCATTATTCGAACCTAAATTCCATCATTTATATCACTTACCCAGGGTTTAAAGATTTTGTCGCATATTTTGCATTTTCGGTTTTATTCAATATAGTTGTAATGAAGATGGATGAGCCAACCAAGAGTATGTTTAAAAATATTCTAATGAAAATAAAAGTAATACAAATAATTTCATGATCCTAAAGATAAAAATAAGAAGAAAAAAATAAGGGTAGTGGGAATATTCACAGTTATAAAAATAAAATTTGGTAAATCGTATTTGTACCTTTAAACAGTCATAACTTTTGAATCGTGAGTCAAAATGACTGTTACAATATATCTATGCCAAGTTTATATCGAAACCCATATTTTTAATTGGCTTGCGAATGGTACTTCATTATTCGAACCTAAATTACATCATTTATATCACTTACCCAGGGATAAAAGATTTTGTCGCATATTTTGCATTTTCGGTTTTATTCAATATAGTTGTAATGAAGATGGATGATCCAACCAAGAGTATGTTTAAAAATATTCTAATGAATATAAAAGTAATACAAATAATTCCATGATCCTAAAGATAAAAATAAGAAGAAAAAAATAAGGGTAGTGGGACTATTCACAATTATAAAAACAATATTTGATAAATCATATTTGTACCTTTAAACAATCATAACTTTTGACTCCTGTGTCAAAATGACAGTTACAATATATCAATGCTAAGTTTATATCGAAACCCATATTTTTAATTGGCCTGGCAATAGAACATCATCATTTGAACCTAAATTCCATCATTTACATCACTTATCGAGGGTTTAAAGTTTTTGTCGCGTATTTTGCATTTTTAGTTTTATTCCATATAGTTGTAATGAAGATGGATGAGCCAACCAAGAGTATGTTTAAAAGTATTCTAATGAATATAAAAGTAATACAAATAATTTCATGAACCTAAATAGAAAATTTAGTAGAAAAAAATAATGGTAGTGGGACTAGTCACAGTTATAAAAACAATATTTGATAAATCGTATTTTTACCTAAAACAGTCATAACTTTTGACTCGTGTGTCAAAATGACAGTTACATTATATCAATGCCAACTTTATATCGAAACCCATATTTTTAATTGGCTTGGGAATGGTACTTCATTGTTGGAACCTAAATTACATCATTTATATCACTTACCCACGGTTTAAAGTTTTTGCCGCGTATTTTGCATTTTTGGTTTTATTCAATATAGTTGTAATGAAGATGGATGAGCCAACTAAGAGTATGTTTAAAAATATTCTAATGAATATAAAAGTAATACAAATAATTTCATGATCCTAAAGAGAAAATTTAGAAGAAAAAAATAAGGGTAGTGGGACTATTCACAGTTATAAAAACAATATTTGATAAATCGTATTTGTACCTTTAAACAGTCATAACTGTTGACTCGTGAGTCAAAATGACAGTTACAATATATCAATGCCAAGTTTATATCGAAACCCATATTTTTAATTGGCTTGGGAATGGTACTTCATTATTCGAACCTAAATTCCATCATTTATATCACTTACCCAGGGTTAAAAGATTTTGTCGCATATTTTGCATTTTCGGTTTTATTCAATATAGTTGTAATGAAGAAGGATGAGGCAACCAAGAGTATGTTTAAAAATATTCTAATGAATATGAAAGTAATACAAATAATTCCATGATCCTAAAGATAAAAATAAGAAGAAAAAAATAAGGGTAGTGGGACTATTCACAGTTATAAAAACAATATTTGATAAATCATATTTGTACCTTTAAACAATCATAACTTTTGACTCCTGTGTCAAAATGACAGTTACAATATGTCCATGCTAAGTTTTTATCGAAACCCATATTTTTAATTGGCCTGGCAATA